>JBAMCI010000196.1:3821500-4488500 GCA_037075265.1 Drosophila nigricruria
CCAACCAACCAACTGCTATCCCCATGATTGGGGAATTAAACTGGCAAATAAATTTGTGACTCTTCAGCGGGTGCAGAGAGGCCGGGGCTTCTGGGGGCGTGGCTGTTGAGAAATCTTGCACTTTTTCTTGGCTCACATGTGTTGCGGTTTTCATTTTATTTCGTTTCGTTTTTTTTTTTGTTTTTTTGGCCCTTACCAACTGGCAAGAAAAACAAATTTAAAAGGATTAAAAACATTTTGTAGTGCTTGCAGCGAGTTAACTGTTTCTTAGATGAGAAGCCAAAAAGAAGCTGAGAAATAAAAATAAAATATCAAAATCCAGGCAACAAATTACTTCGATAAACTGTGAGATTTCTGTGGAAACTTTTCGCTGGCGAATGAAAGTAATTAAGTTTGGGCAACGAGAGAGAGAGAGAGAGAGAGAGAGAGAGAGAGAGAGAGAGAGAGGTATAGAGAAATCATAGTGCAGTGAATTTTATAGGAAAAAATCTTTAAAATCTTAAAAAACAAAAAATTTTAAGAAAATTTTAAAATGGGAAACTGGTCAAATTAGAGCTTTGAAGGCAAAAAAAAAAATGAATAAGGTAAAGGAAGGTCTTAAAAATATGTAAACAATATTAAATTAAAATAAAATTTAAACTACTTGCTATTTAATTTATTTTTTCTATGTATTTATATTTGTTGAATTGTACGTTTTTATATAAAATTTATAGAAGATTTATAAATAATTTAATAAATTTGTAAATATATAGATATTTATAAATAAAATGTATAAATTTTTAAATTAAAAAATTTTTTTTTTTCTATTTATACAATTATGTTTATTTTTATTTTTAATTATTAATTTTTTTTTATTTTATATTATTCTTTTTTTATTTACTTTTTTTTTGATATTTTACTATTATTTTTTTTTTTATTCGTTGAAGATCTAAGCTTAGCTTTTTTATTTTCTTTTAAAAATATTCACTCAACTGTTTTTTTTTTTTTTTATAAAAACTTATAAAATGTTTAAAACTACTTCACCTTCAATGTTGACCCACAAAGCCAAGCATTCGCCGAAAATTGCCTGAGAGATGCACGAAAGTGCATTTCCTGAATGTTGGCCAAGAAAAACCCAAAAGACGATAACAAAATATGCTTCAAAAAAATATACACAAATATATATATATATATATATATATATATCTGGGAGCTGATTTTATGCGTGGCAGTTGTCTTGGTACCTCGCCAACTAGACTTTCAAATGCAGCTGCAACGCAGCACAAGTGTCAAGTGGCACTTGGCAACAGAGTGCATCTTGGAGATACACACGTGCATCTAACAGATATATATATCTATATTTTGCAGCTCCATGACAAGCAATCGCATACGCTGGATAAACGATACGGAACTGCCGCGCAGCATGCAAATATTAGATATGCGAGCGAATCCTCTGTCCACGATCACAGCGGCCGCCTTTCGCGGCATGTCCAAGCTGCGCAAACTGTAAGTAACTGAGAGAAATATATTTTAATTGTCTTATTGATAGATATAAATTTTAATTATATTTTAGAATACTTTCCGATGTACGTAGTTTGCGTAACTTTCCCGAGCTGGAGGCCTGCCATGCACTGGAGATACTTAAACTGGATCGTGCCGGCATTCAGGAGGTGCCATCGAATCTGTGTCGTCAGACGCCAAGACTGAAGAGTTTGTAAGTTAAACAGATAAGATATACATTAATATGAATATTAAATTAAATTTTGCCTTTTGCTTTTAGAGAACTTAAAACCAATTCCCTGAAAAGCATCCCAAATTTAAGTAGCTGCAGAGACTTAAGGCTGTTGTAAGTACATTGAAAAAGGAAGAAAAGGGATTGAATGTACCAGCCCAAATATATATCATATAGAGCAACTCAAGCTATATACAAATCATATCTATCTTTACAGAGATCTATCGAGTAATCAAATTGAGACGTTACAAGGACGACCATTTCATGGACTTAAACAGCTGCACGATTTGCTGCTGTCCTATAATCGCATCAAGGCACTGCCACAGGATGCCTTCCAGGGCATACCCAAGCTTCAGCTGCTGTGAGTATAAACAATATATACTTCTATACATATCTTTGATAAGCTTCATTTACAGCGATCTGGAGGGCAATGAGATAGCTCACATACACAAGGATGCGTTTGCTGCCTTCACCGGTCTCGAGGATCTCAATTTGGGCAATAATATATTTCCACAGCTGCCGGAGGCTGGTTTGCGTGGCTTGCTACATCTGAAGACTTTCAACAATCCAAAACTACGTGAATTCCCACCGCCCGATACGTTTCCACGCATTCAAACATTGATTTTGTCCTATGCTTATCATTGTTGCGCCTTTCTGCCTCTAGTGGCAATGTCGGCACAGCGCAAGACCTCGCAGGTCCAGGAGGCTGTGCTCTTTCCCTCTGATGCGGAGTTCGATATGACATTGTGGAACAACAGCATGATGAACATATGGCCACAGATGCGTGCGTGTAAAGAATAACATGCAATGGCCAGTACTTACATTATATTCTCCATTCACAGACAATCTCAGCAAGCAGCTCGGCGCTGCCATGCACGATTTGTGGGACTCGCCGATGAACAACTACAACCTAAACGAGGATGTGCAGCAGACGCCGACGGGCAGTCAGTTGGCCAACAGCTATATGGAGGAGTATTTTGAGGAGCATGATATGAGTGCGCCGGGTACTGGCTACGGCTTGGGCACTGGACTCTTCAGTGGCATTACGGCAGATGATTTCCAGCCGGGCTCGGTGCAATGTCTGCCCATGCCGGGTCCATTTCTGCCCTGTGCCGATCTCTTCGACTGGTGGACGCTGCGCTGCGGTGTTTGGGTTGTTTTTCTGCTCGCGCTGCTCGGCAATGGCACCGTCGTCTTTGTGCTCATCTGCTCCAGATCGAAAATGGATGTGCCAAGATTTCTGGTCTGTAATCTAGCTGCTGCGGATTTCTTTATGGGCATCTATTTGGGTATTTTGGCCATTGTGGATGCAGCTACGCTGGGAGAGTTTCGCATGTTTGCAATACCCTGGCAAATGTCGTTGCTCTGTCAGTTTGCTGGATTTCTCGCAGTGCTGAGCTCGGAGTTGTCTGTCTATACGCTAGCAGTGATTACACTGGAGAGGAACTATGCTATTACCCATGCCATACATCTGAACAAGAGGCTTTCGCTGCGACAGGCGGGCTATATAATGAGCGTTGGCTGGATCTTTGCGTTCTGCATGGCTCTGCTGCCACTGTTGGGCGTCTCGGATTATCGCAAGTTTGCTGTCTGCCTGCCCTTTGAGACGACCACGGGCGTGGCTAGTTTAACGTATGTGATTAGCCTGATGTTCATCAATGGCTGCGCCTTCCTCACCCTGATGGGCTGCTATCTGAAGATGTATTGGGCTATACGCGGCAGTCAGGCATGGAATACGAATGATTCGCGCATAGCCAAGCGTATGGCTTTGCTGGTCTTCACGGACTTCCTTTGCTGGTCGCCGATTGCATTCTTTTCCATAACGGCCATATTTGGACTGCAGCTCATCTCGCTAGAGCAGGCGAAGATCTTTACGGTCTTCGTTCTACCGCTGAACAGTTGCTGCAATCCGTTTCTCTATGCCATCATGACCAAACAGTTCAAAAAGGATTGCGTAACGCTCTGCAAGCACTTTGAAGAGACGCGTGTTATAGGTGGCGCTGGTGCCGCTGCCGGTGCTGCCAATGCTGCACGTGCCGGTCGTGGAAAACGTGGTGCTGGAGAGCTGCCACCGCCTCTGCTGCCCGCTGCTGCTGCAGTAGCTCATCCACCTGGTTGTCGCTGCTTGCGTATGCTGCCCAGCGAAATGCCCAACTGGCATAAGATGGAACAGACGCCGACGTTGTGGCAGCGCCTGAAGCGCCTCTGCTGTGGTCAGCGGCAGCGGCGGAAGCAGCGACGTCAACCGCAACAGCGACGTCAAAGGGCCTATACAGCCGCAGCGGCTAATCCGTATCAATATCAATTTGCGGAGCTGCGACAACAGCGGAAGAATCGCGCCAGCTCCATATCCAGTGAGAATTTCTGTAGCTCCCGCAGCTCCAGCTGGCGACATGGCACCAACTCTTCGACGCCGGCGCCGCAGTCCAATTGCAGCATGCCGCTAAAGCTGATGGAGCCGGGACAGGGACATACGCATGGCCGACGCAGACATTCAGCTTGGCTGATCACACGGAAGACCTCGCAGGATTCCAATTTGTCCAGTTCACGCAACGATTCATCGGCTTCAGCCACAACGGCCAGCACCTCTACATTCCGTCTATCGCGTTCGAGTGCTGGCAGCAGCACGCCGCTGCCATCGATAATAGGTGAGTGAGAGAGAGATAGATGGAGATTATTTACTAATGCTCTCCCATTTATAGCTCACAATGGCAAACAGCCGCACGACACGCTGAGCAAGCCGCGTTTGGTGCGCCAAGAGGCGGTACAGGAGGAGGAGGATTCATCGCCGCCACGTCTTGGTGTACGCTTTCTGCCCACCATACCGTCCGCCGCGGACAGTTCGGTCATCATGGAGGACGGTGATTCGGTCAGTGTGGCAGCTGGCAATGCCACATTTATGGGCATGCCACAGCCGGGAGATTCGAGTGGATTTCTGGTAACTCCGCCTGCTCAGCTGCAGCCGGAGAAACCGCCGCCAGCGCCAAATGATGCGCCACCGTGACGGATATCTGGATTCTGGGACAGCTGGAGGCGACAGCATGAGGAGACCTACCTGTAAACAAACGGAGGAACAGAAAGCTCACTGTGTTCATAGATTGTATAGCGCGGGGACAACGGCACAGATATTGTGTGGGGGGCATAGTGTAATAACGGAACATGGCCATGTGATGCCATCGAGCATCTGCTAACATTTATATAAATAATCTTAAGTAGTCAATTTCTTTGGGTTCGAGTCAAGGATTTCATTTAAATACACGTCTACACACACACACAAGTATTATGTACTACATATATGTATATGTAATTTATTGAATAGTTTAGCTCTCGATCGGATAGGCTAGTTGAACCCAGCATATTTAGTGTTTAGACTAGCATAGTTAATATATGTCTATATTTCGATATGCGAGTAAAATATTTAGAAAATGCTAAGCATTTGGACGACATTACTTGAAGAACTTACTTGCAACTAGTTCTATATATATATATATACACACAGTCACACACGATTAAAACGAAAATGAAACCAAGCCATAATATACAATATTAAAGTTAATCTATTTACGATAAAGGATTTTGAACTTTTTTTTATGGGCATCTTGAAAAAAGAAAATTTTGGGTTAATGTAATTGTCCTTAACAACTCGATAAAATTTGTATCATATATAACTTATTTTATTTTTTGCTCTTTATAATTGAATTCATATTTCAAAATTGGAATCAAAAATTCATTTTTCCTCTTGCTTCATTTTTATCAAAATTATAGACAAAATTAATCCGAAAAGACATATTCAAAATCATATAATGCATTTTACAAACGATAAACTTTTCTTTAGAGTAAACCAATTAGTGGAGAGTGTTATAGATAAAACAAACAAGTTATCGATCATTAAACGTATGTTATCGTTTGTAAGGAATATTTATTTACTAATGGTTAATATTCATCACTAACCATACAACACTTGGTTAGTGTATTCATTTAACAAATGATAATTGACAAATACAAAAATCGATAAGTTATCGATAAATTTAATTGAAAATTAAAAATAATAATCTATTTTATTAACAAATATAACATTTTAAATAGTTAAAAAGTGTCAACGACAAAAGTTATCGATTATATAAGAAACTTGTGTTATCGTTTATAAAGTGTTGCGTCTTATCGATTATATAAAAATATATGTTATCGATGATTAAGTAATAATGTTATCGATTAGTTGAAGAAGATGTGTTATCGATTAGCCTAAAAACATTAGTATCGATTGGTAAGTGACAATTATTATATATATGTATTAGCTTAATCGCCTAATCCAATCTGTTGATCCGCAGGTAACTCTTCACTGGCCGCCAGGCAAACACCATAGCTGGGATTCTCGATCAGATGAACGCGCTGTTTATCTTTCCTCGCTTCACGTCGCTGCAGATACTCACGGGTCAGAATTACGGGCAGCATCACGAGCAGAACACAGAGCAGCACAGTTAGGCCCAACATGCTCCATTCGGAGAAGCCACCAGATCCATCTGTGCTAAGAGCACGATACGTGCGCCGCTCACAGATTTCAGGTGCCACACACATGCTGTCCTCATCACAGGGCTGGCTGCAGTCGGGGGCACATTCGCTGCGACTGTCGGCCATGAAACTGTAGCCGGCCAGGCAGATGCATTCATTCGGACGCAGGCATTCGGCATTGATGCAGCGCTCTTGGCATTGCGGGCGACACAGATGCGGTTCACTCGCATTGTTGGCCACAAATCCAGTATTGCATTCACAGCGACCTGGCGCCACGCAACGTCCATTCTGGCAGCTTGGCCGGCAGCTGGGAGTGCACTCGTAGAACAGCTTGGTGTCCTCATAGCCGGGCCAGCACTCACAGCTGTTGGGCTCGACACAGTTGCCATTGTTGCAGCTGGGCGAACAGACGGGATCGCAAATGGAATAGGAGCCCTCACGCAGACGATAGCCCTCATAGCAGCGACAGCGTCCGGTGCCGCCTTCACAGCGACTATTGATGCACTTCTGGGTGCAGTGCGGTTCACATGAGCCGCTGGGCCAACGTTTCGCATAGCCCGGCTCACACTCACATATCTCCGGCGCAATGCAACGGCCATGGCCGCATGGCTCACTGCAGATGGGTTCGCAGACAAACGGATCCTGAGCGCTGGGCCGATGGCCATTGAAGCAGCGACACACATTTGGCGCCACACAGCTGCCAAAGACGCAGGAGTGACTGCATTTGGCTACACAATAGTAGGGCGAGATCGCCTCGTAGCCATTAAGGCAGGTGCATACCTCGGGATTGCTGCAGATGCCATTGTAGCACTCCTTGCTGCAAAACGGTTCACAATGAATGCTGCTGCCATTCACCTTGACAAAGCCCTCGTCACAGCTGCAGGTGTTGGGCGCCGTGCAGCGGGCATTGACGCCACACGGCGGATCACAGCTGGGCGTACAACGATGTGGCGTTAGCTTCCTGTAGCCTTCGTTGCAAACACATTCGCCTGGTGCATTGCAGACGCCATTCTCGCAGCCCTGGCGACAGCTGGGCGTACAGATATGATGGCTGGCATTCATCGAGACATGTCCAGGCAGGCACAGGCAATGATTCGGCGCTGCGCAGGTGCCATTGATGCAAGCCGGCTGGCAGATCGGTTCACAGCCCGCCTCAACATGATTGCCGACATGGCCAAAGCCCACGTTGCAGGCACAGTGCTCGGGCTCCAAGCATCTCCCATTACGACACCCGCTGCTGCAGATTGGCTCGCAGCGATAGTTCTGCTCCTGATCCCAGTGGCCCTCGTAGCCCTCGTGACAGCGCTGTTCATACGGCGCTATGCAATCGCTGTGCTCCGACAGATTCGGGCAGTTGGGCACGCATTTGTCTAGCGTCACGTTGCGTCGATAGCCACGCCGACAGAGGCAAGATCCGTCCTCTTGGCAAACGCCGTTTGTGCATTCATTGCTTTTGCAAACGGGCTGGCAAACCGAGAGGCTATTGTTGCGCAAACGAAAGTTATTTGCACACTGACAAACATCCGGAGCAATGCAATTGCCATTGACACAGGGCTCGCTGCAGACGGGCAGGCAAATGCTACGATTAGCTCGATTGCTATAGCCGAGATCACAGAGGCAGACCTCGGGCGAGAGGCATTTGCCAGTGGCGCCACAATCATGACACTTGGGCAAGCACTCGGCGCTAAGAGAGTGAGATAGGCAGAGGTAGAAAGAGAGAGGGAGAGCGAGAGATTTACTAGCGTTAAGTTCTAAGTTAGAGCTAAGATTTTACTTACTTTTCCTCCTTGCGCTCGTAACCCTCACAGCAAACATCTTCCATTGACATATAGGTCTGATTGGTAGCAATACAAAAATATAGATAAATTTATACATTTTTCTCACTTTATACACACCTCTTTGATAGGTCGCACAACCAGAGGTCCACAGTCGGTGGTGCAATTGCTTAATCCATGATATTTGCGCATTGTCACAAGACTCACTTTCATTTTCATGATTCTACATAAATAAACTTTTAATTAGTTAAAAAACTTTATAAAATTTGATTAGTCAAGATCTTACGGCACACGCTCCGTACAGGCATCGATTTGTAGGTAAATCAGCAGCGAGCTGATCAAACATATTGTTAGCAGGCGCCACATTTTGTCACTTTCTAAATTCTGGGATAACTCAACACCATTCGCTTTAAGGCACAATTAATAAATGAACTGACAAATGAGATTCGAATTACAGACAGATCAGACCGGACTTGTGTTTGTGCTTTCTGCTTATCAGAGTTCTCTATATATGTACCATATACGTATATGCATGAGTGTATATATATACGTTTATTGAACCCTCAGTGGCCAAAACAACGACCTCATCCTACTCTCATTCATTTTACTTATTTGCTTCTTGTGATATGGCCTGAAGTCAAGCAGAGGTCCTTAACATTGAATGTGACAAATGCATTTCAAGATTTCGCTTATCAGAGCAAGCAAGCACAGAGAGCATTCCCTATATACATATGACATCAAGTTAAAATTGCAACCTATTTATAAATCATGCAAATAGCAAATACATTGTAAATGATAATTCGAATTAATTGGAATTTTAAATGTAGAGCTAGGCCTTAACGAATTAAAACCTATTCGAAATCATTTAGATATTTATATTATAATTTATTTGTCAATTAAATTTGAATTTTAGAAAAATCTTTAAAAATTATTATGTGTGCTGGTTAAAGTATCTAAAATTTATGGAAATTAATGTTTTATGTTTAAACTAAAGTCACGGGAGGCAGAAAATATTTACGCCCTATCTTTTAGGCACTGAAAAGATTACCTCTTGGTTTTAAAAGGAAATATATATTTATATAATTTATAATAATTTATTCATATATACACTTTGTTTTACACTTAAGCTCTTATTTGAAAAAAAAAAACGTTCTTGATATTTATGGAACTCCAAGCTAACATCACTTCAAATTATATTCGTTAAGATTTCATGAGAGCAGTATGACCAAAGTGTGCAAAGTGGCAAAATGCCATAGAACACACAACCAAAGCTTTGGCAAAGCTGAACAGCGCTCAATGCTCACAGTTGGGCAGCACTTTTCTGTAACAGCTTTAATCTTTTAATTTAAATTTTAAATTATTGTATTAAAGTTATGAAACTATAAATATTTTCAATAGTAAGATATTTAAGATATTTATATATATATTATTTTATAAATATATATATATTATAATATGTATAAATATGATTATATGTATATTTAATGGATATTTTAGTTTATAAAGTTATTGGCAAATCTAGCGACAAATATCCGACTGGAAATAAATTGAATTTTAATTAATAAACGAAAGTTTATATTTATTGCAATCAATTCAAAGTAATTTTATATTAACAGAATTAGCTGAAGAAATTTATGGAATTCATGCTAAAAAGAAGGATTACGTACCTGAAAGTATACATATATTCTAGGTTATGGTGAAAATTCGAATTGGTCTAGCCAATCAATAGTAAATTGAAAGAAAGTTTTAGTGTTGCTTACGAAACTTCAAAGGAATTTGTTTCATATATATTAAATATTATTATGAAATAAATTATTTTAAGCAAATTTTTATAATTAAATATAAAATTAATTAAATTAAAGTTTTCTTAAATATTAAACCATATTAAATAAATTATATTACTAAACAATTTTTCTCTTGCATTCGATAACATTTTATTTATTTTACATTAATTCAATTAAGTAAAATTATCTTAAGTTAGGGCAAAATTTAAATTTGTGTTGGTTCCTTTGCTCATTCAAAAGTCAAGCAAAGCATAATTCATTTCCCTAATCTTTGCAAACTAAATACGTATAGTATTTATAAAGTGTGTGTTTGTTAAGGTTTTTGCGGTTAAATATTATAAAACTTAAGCTATAAAAGGTATAACATCGAAGTTTATGAATCAGTTACTTATTGAACTTTAAACGAGCGAAAGTTACGCGAATATCGGAAGTTTTATTGGATTTTATATTGCTAAACATGTCTAGAGTGGGAGTTGGAGTAGGAGTTGGGCGTGTACTTGTGCCATTATGCCTGCTCCTGGTCCAATTGGAATATACTTTAGGCAATACCACGACAAGCTCTAGCTGCTCGCATGTGCTGGTGGCCAGGAACAAGACGGTGACAAGGCTAGTGCTGCACACTCTACTGGATACAACTGGGTCGCAGCGATACAGGGAACCAGAGGAAGACATCTATGCCACAGTGGTATGAATTGGATAAAATGTTGGTGAAAAATAATTAAATAACTCTAGATTTGCTAATAGATTGAAGCTTCAAAGAAATGCAGACCCAATTGTGAGCCCAAGTGCAGTCTATACGCGGATTGTGTGGGCGATGAGACGCCCCAATGTGTTTGCCGTGCCGGCTTCAAAATTGAGATTGATAATAACAGAACACTTTGCAGGCCACAGTGCGAAAAGAATTGTGGCAGCCACACCGTTTGTCCTAAACCAGGTGAATGCATGTGCTTGAACGGTTATCAGCGATCCAAACTGAATTCCATCAACTGCGAGCCCATTTGTCAGGTGAAATGTGGACAATACCAACACTGTGCCGCACCCAATCAATGTAAATGTCTTGAGGGTTATATCGAGAATGCATGGGGTCTGTGCAGGCCCAATTGTACAGCATGTGAGGCCAACGAGGAATGCATACAGCCAGGAAAATGTGACTGCAAGGAGGGCTACGAACGTAAAGAGCAGGGCATATGCCAGCCGCATTGCTCGAAGCCTTGTCCGATAAATAAATACTGCGCCAAGCCGGAAGTATTTGAATGCCGTGATCAATACGAGGAGGATCAGTTGGGCGCCTGTCAGCCCATCTGCAACAAAACATGCGCCGTCAATGAAAAGTGTGTGGCGCCAGAAAAATGCGATTGTCAGCCTGGTTATCAGCGAAATGGAACGGACAGCTGTGAACCGCAATGTTCGAAGCCTTGTCGACTCAACAGGCACTGTGCCGGACCGGAGGTCTGTTTGTGCAAGGAGGGATACTTAGAGGATGAATTGGGCGTATGTCAGCCCCAGTGTCAGATGAAGTGTGGCGCACATGAGCATTGCACCCAACCAGGCCGTTGTGAATGCCAACCTGGTTATCAGCGAAATGGAACGGACAGGTGTGAGCCTCAATGCTCGAAGCCTTGTCGACTCAATAGGCACTGTGCCGGACCGGAGGTCTATTTGTGCAACGAGGGATACTTAGAGGATGAATTGGGCGTATGTCAGCCCCAGTGTCAGACGGAGTGTGGCGCGCATGCGCATTGCACCCAACCAGGCCGTTGTGAATGCCAACATGGTTATCAGCAAAATGGAACGGACACCTGTGAACCGCAATGCTCGAAGCCTTGTCGACTCAACAGGCACTGTGCCGGACCGGAGATCTGTTTATGCAACGAGGGCTACGTGGAGAATGAATTGGGCGTGTGTCAGGCTCAGTGTCAGACGGAGTGTGGCGCGCATGCGCATTGTACTCAACCAGGTATTTGTGAATGCATCGAGCATTATCAGAAGGATGAGCAAGGCGTCTGTCAGCCCAACTGCCAGCAAGATTGTGGAGAACATGGCTATTGCAGCGAGCCTGGGAAATGTGCCTGCCACACTGGATATCATCTCTCTGAGCTGCAGGAAAAGTGCCTGCCCACCTGCAAGCCTTGTGGCAAGAATATGCAGTGCCTCAGTCCTGGCAAGTGTGAGTGTTTGCCCGGCTATCAGCGCAAGAGTGCAGAGAGTGTAGATTGTGAGCCGCACTGCTCAGCTGGTTGTTTGGCCAACAGCTATTGCAGCAAGCCCAACGAGTGTGAGTGCTTGGAAGGCTATGCCAAGGATACGAAGGGCAATTGTTCACCGATCTGTGCGCCAGAGTGTGAAGTGCACAGCGTTTGCATAAGTCCCGGCAAGTGTGCTTGTCGGCCGGGCTATACGGGTGTGCACAATAGCTGCATGCCCATTTGCAGGATCCCATGCGGTGACAATAGCTACTGCGCCCAGCCAGACCAATGCGCATGCATTGGCGGCTACACGCCAAGCGACAAGGACAATCGCAACTGTTCAACCATGAAGAGCTCAATCACGATCAGCATTATAGCAATTGCAGTTACTTTAGTTATCGTTTGTGTGGCCTCGTGCATTGCCTTCATTGTCAAAAGACACAGAAGGCAGCCCTTTGCTGACAACACGACTCTACCTATGGAAAATGTTGATCTGGACTCATACGACACCAGGCTGGAGGGCATCGACAACTCTGGCTATGCGCAATAAACTCATTTGTAAACTATAAAAAAAGAAGAGAAAAAAAACTAAGTAATTTATTTTATTTTTAATCAGCTCGCAATAAACATTTTCAAAGCAATTCTTTGTGACGCATCGAAAATGAAACCTCAAAAAGTAAAAATAATTCATGAGGTTTACGGCATATTCAATCTGTGACAAATCTAAAGCTAAACCTAATTAATTTGTTTTTAAATCTAAAAATTTTTTTAATATATTTCATATATATTTAATAATAATTATAAACATTTTTATTTCTGTATGTTAAGCATAATTTGGATGTTATCTGTACCGTGTAATACTTTTAGCTGCTAATACATAAAATTATTAAAAATTTATAAATTTTTTAATTAGCTAACATAAAATGTTGGATCACATTGAAATAAGTTTATAAGTTACTATACAAAGCTGGAATAATTAATTTGCTAAATGCTTTAAATTGATAATAATTGAAATATCATAAATTTATTTTCTATATATTTACTTTCTGGTATTATTTCTCACATAATACATATATATAGATTATTTCTTTAGTTTTGCATTTTAGCTTACTTAGATAGACCAACGATGTGGTCCAAGGTTGAGCTAGTTATAAGTAAAGGCTAAGTTTTATTATCATCTCTAAATGTTGCGCTGACTCAGTCTCTCTTATGCATACTCGCTCTCTTCCTCTTTCTCTCTCTCTCTCTCTCTCGTTAATTGTTTTCCTACTTAGGAAAATCTCTAAAAAGAACAATAAAGTAGTAAATTTTGTTATATTAATTTATAAATATTTAATAATTCAGAAAAAATTTTTATTAGTATAAAATTTGACTATAAAAATAATTGAGTACATTTTTATTTTATATATATTATATATTATTATATATAAGTTAGAGAAAAATATCTTGTTTCGTTTTGTTTTGCTATTTTGTTTTTATCATGTAAAAAACGGAAATTACAAATAAACAAAGCAAATGCGAAATTCACTAACTAATCTGAGCTCTCAGTTGAGTTTGAAACGCGTTGCCGAATCGTACAAAAAATTGAATTTAAAGCGAAAATTGTCTTGAAAAATGCAAAGTTCTTATCACATTTGGTTGTGTTTGTTATTGATAATGTATTATGTTGCAATTGCCAGTGGATTTCGAATTTCTCCAAGTTTATGCTCCAGAAGAAAAAGAATTACTTACACTAGACAAGAACATAGAGTTATTAAGGTGCCGGATTCGTCAACAAACTGGTTTTCCTGGGGACCTCAAGCTAATTACCGATTCGAATTCCGAACGGTTCCTGTGGTAATTATGATATAAGAATATATATAATTTATTTTATTTTAATTTATTCTTTAAAAAAAGAAAAGAAATAAAACAATTTCAAACTGGGTAAAAAAAAATATTAAATATTATTTAAAAAATTAAAAAAAAAATTTTTGCATAACCGAATGTTTTTATGATATATAAAAAAACAATTGAGTCATTCTTCTTAAAATATTATAATAATGACGAGTAGATACTCTAAAAATGAAAAGAAATATATATAAATTCCATTATGAGCAACAAATTATAACTAAAATATTTGTTTAATTATTATATATATATTATTACTTAATTTGATTTGATTTTTGTTTTTTTTTTTAATAGAATAGAAAGACTAATTTTTGTTAATATCCTTACTCATATACACATTTTGCATGAATTCAACTAATATAAACTTTATTTATACTATTTGGGGAAATGGCTATCTAAATGAACGGATGTATATTAATAACTGAAATTTTTATCCGAGTGCGAGTCCGAATCTCAGTCTCAGCTCAGTTGAATTTTACTTGTGCTAGTGAGAGGTTCTTTAGAAAAATAACTAGAAAATGCAGTCGCTATATTTAATATTATATCTATTGATGCTCCTTGTTGGCTGTTGTCTAACAATGATGCTTGAGAATAAAGTGTGCAATCGCTTGAAGAGAGTCCAGTACACACATATGGTGCCAAGAACTATGACCATAACGTATAAAAAGAGAGTTTTCTTCATATGGAAAACCAAATCACGAATCGAAACGCAATACGTGCCGGAGGTGAGATCAGAGAACCATATCAAAATCGGATTGCAGAATTCAATATAATTGCACAATGTACATTCAAATTTCAAATGCGTCAACACTTCTCGAGTATTTCCGTTTGAATTTCAATAGGAAAGATAAGTGAATTACTCATTTCGTTAAGGAGAGACTCAGTTTTCGCTCGATCAAAGTACAAATTCTGGGTTACCATGCCTATTAATATCATCATCATTCTCATTAGCACAAATTACCATTAAAATCCTTATCATCATCATCCTCCTCAACAGTATTTTGAATGAAGCCTAACATTATTACAATTGCATCATAGACCGCCTACAGATTTGAAACGGAATATTATTGCTGTGATGGCTATCAAGGATCAACATACAATTGCCAGCCCATTTGCAGTGGAGGTTGCGCTGCGAATAGACACTGCAGTGCGCCTGATCAATGCAGCTGCAATAACGGATACTTTGGTCCTAATTGCATACCGTTTTGCATCGGTTGTGGCATTAACAGCCACTGCCAATCTCCGGGTGAATGCGCCTGCGACACGGGCTATAGCAAAAACGAAGGCTCTGGCTCATGTTTGCCTGTCTGCAATGGAGAATGTCCGGAGCACAGCAGCTGTGGGGAGCCGGACAAATGTGTATGCGACGAGGGTTATACGAAATCCGAGGATGGAAGCTGTCAACCTATTTGTAGTCAAGGTTGTCCAGAGCATAGCAGTTGCAGGAATCCAGGAGAATGTCTGTGTGACGAGGGCTACAAAATCTCCGATGATGGCAGCTGTCAACCGATCTGTAATGAAGGATGCCCGATGAACAGCAGCTGTAGAAAACCAGAGGAATGTGTATGCGATGAGGGCTTTTCGAGGTCCGAAGATGGAAGCTGTCAACCTGTTTGTAGTCAAGTTTGTCCAGAGCATAGCAGTTGCAGCAAACCAGAAGAATGTCAATGCGAGGAAGGGTACAAGAGCTCTGAAGATGGCAGCTGTCAGCCTGTTTGTAGTCAAGGATGTCCGATGAATAGCAGCTGTAAAAAACCAGATGAATGTGTATGCGATGAGAGCTACAACACTTCCGATAATGGCAGTTGCCAACCGATCTGCAGCCCAGAATGTCCGGATCATGGCAGTTGCGTGGCACCCAACCTATGCATCTGCAAACCAGGCTATATCCTAAGCCAAAATCACAGTCTGTGCGAGGCCCATTGTCCGGACAGTTGTGTGAATTATGCCCGGTGTGTGGCACCCAATCAGTGCGAATGTTATCCTGGCTTTGAGATGTCGCAGGCCGAGCAGGTGTGTCAGTCCAAGTGCAGCCAGGAGTGCCCGAATGGTTATTGCTTTTCGCCTGATAAGTGCGCCTGCAATTCCGGCTACTTGATGGGACCCAATCAGACCTGTGAGCCGCAATGCAGCTCGAACTGTGTTCACGGCAAATGCATCGCACCCAACCTCTGTGAATGCGAACCTGGCTATCGCTTTGCCATAGACTCAAAGGATGTCTGCGAACCTGTTTGTGAGCCAGCCTGCGAGCAGGGCACTTGCCTGGCCCCACAGGTCTGTATCTGCCACTTGGGCTACGAGCCGACATCGAAGGAGCAGGCACATCTGTGCCGTCCCAGCTGCACGATGAGCTGTGTGAACGGCAGCTGTGTGGCACCCGATGAGTGCGCTTGTAATGCAGGCTATGTGCCGGCAGATGGACTCAATGCCACCAGCTGCAAGCCCAACTGCAGCGACGACTGCACAAATGGCGATTGCGTGGCACCCGAGCAGTGTCTATGTCATGCTGGATACGAGAGGACTTCAGCTGGCTGTCAGCTGCGGTTGGAGGTGACAACCACCGAGGAGCACCAAATGGATGAGCTGCAGCGACAGGAGTCGGGCACAAATTGCAGCAGCAGCAGTAGCTGTAGCTGTTGGCGCGAATGGACCCAAGTGGAGGCAGCTGCGATCAAGTGTATCAACATTTGCCGGGATGCTTATGATAAGCCCTGCGTGGACCTCAAACTGTGCAGCTGCGACCAGGCAACGAATCAACTGGTGTGCCTGGATGGCGAGCACGAGCAGCGATTGGTCTGTCAAGTGAGCACGTCCCGGAGCATTGATCAGCAAACTGAGCAGGATGCGGGCGAGGCGGCTCGCAACTCAAGGGAGGCAGCAGCTGGCACAGCCAAATGGCCAGTGATTCTGGGCTGGTCTGTGGGCAGCTTCATCATTTTGCTACTCTTAATTGTCTCCAGCCATTTGTACCTAAAGCGCCGCCGTCAACAGGCTGTAGAAAATCAAGAGGACTTTACCTATATAAACTGTGACGGAGATCTATAATAATATTTGTTTGAATTCATTCACAAATCCTAATGATTGAACTGCATTCCTGCCTCTGGTTGTTAAATGAGTATTTGTTGTATTTAAAAAAAAATATCATTTATTATTATTAATAAAGCAAGTGATTATAACAAGTTGTCTAGTTATATTTTAGACTGGCACACACATCGTAGACTGTTCGTGGTAGCTAAAGCCGGGATCACAGATGCAACGATTGCGACTCACGCAGACTCCATTATAGCATTTTCTGTGGAATTGAAAGTAGAATTAGTTGAGAGCTGGATATGATATATGTTATATAATTAAATTTTAATCTATGTTTAAAGTCTAAAATAGAATATACGTAATTGCCGACTGCAGAATGCTCGTTCACGGCCCAAAAGCAGTTGAATGCCATCAACCATCCTTCCGTCCGTTTGTCCGTCCGTCCCTCCCTCTGTCCGCTTACTAAGCCTCACCTACTTTATATTCCATTCCATTCCCGATCTATAATATCGACAATACTCACTGATAGCAATCGCTCTGACAGACGCCATCTTTAAGCGTATAGCCCGGTCCACAGTCGCATTCGTTGTTATCCCGACAGATGCCGCCGATGCCGCAGTCCGGATCACAGACGGGCTGGCAGCCCTCATTGGTCAGCTGATAGCCCTTGGCACAACTGCAGATCTCCGGCTCAGTGCAATTGTGGCGCGGATTGTTGCCACATCCACTGCTGCAGATGGGCCGGCAGAAGCGACGCGTCTCATCCAGCATATAGCCCATGTCGCACTGGCAACTGCCGTCCAGGTAGCATCTGCCATTCTGGCAGCCAATGGGACAGGCGAAGACACAGTCTCCATTGTCGTTGCGCACAAAGCCCTCGTAGCAGTCGCATTCGCCCGGTATGCGACAGCCGCCATTCTGACAACTGCAGATGGGCCGACACACGGTCACGCCCATCAGTCGGGTGGGCGTGTAGCCGGTGCAGCAGACCTCAATCGAGGTGAGTTTGTTAGTCATGTCCGTTTGAATGAGACTGGCCAGCGGATATTTGGAGACGTATTCAGCTCTACAAAAACAAAAGAAGAAAGTTAAGTGAAGCACATTGAATATTCGAAAAATTTATATTCAAGTGGTTATTAAGTATACGTAAACTCGAAGAATTTTCTCTTATTGATATTTCAATGTTTCTATTATAACTCGAGAAATATAAAAGCTAATGACATCAAATTTGGTATTTAGTTTCTTAAAAATACTTAGAAGCTATCTGATTTCAGATAATGCATATAATAAGTGGGGAATCTTAGTTTTTTTTTAGCACAACTCGAGAACTACAAGAGTTATATATATTACATTTTTTTAAAGGTGCCCTTTAAGTATAGACTTCTTTAGAATATATCATTTTTCCAATATCTGTGTCATAATAGTCAGAATATTATATATTTATAATAACAAAGTTGCCAACATGGCATGGTTTTCACTCAAATACTTTAATATATTTGTTACCCATATATCTATATACCCTATAAACAATAAATTTAAAAAAAAAAATCAAATGACAATATTAGAAATACCTATCACAGCAGAGTTTACAAAGTCTTTTTTACTCTACTACCCGATTAGCTCAATTCTAATTCTATTTTCCTCATCTATATTCCTAATCTTCTCGGCAAACAAAGTAACGTAAGCAAAGTTCACTTCAAACGAGCTTTCACTGTACTTACGGCACCCATATGCGACATTTGTGTTGGTCGCGACTCGAGACACCCTCGTGAGTACGCAACAGATATTCACGCCTACGCGGCTGTTGCTGCTGAGCTGGCGTCTCGGCAAGGTCAAAGTTGACGCCGCCCGTGCGCGGATAGAGCGTCTGTGCAGCCGCCGCCTGTTGCTGTTGCCTGTTGTTATAGCGTCCGCCACCTCCGCGTCTAGTATCATAGCGCGTGGGCGCATCGTATTCCGAATAGCTGGGCACATTCGCCTCGATCCCGGCCAGACCCAAACCGAGCAGCACTATCAAAGCCTGCTGGGCAAGCCTAAGTTTATGCATTGTCTAGCAATGCCCACTTATGTTTTTGTTTTGGTTTTCGTTGTTTGCAATCCACTTGCTAAATTCCAACTAAGCTCTCAAGTTTCGCTCGCGTGCTACTGCCCCAATATTTCGCTGCGGATGGCTTATCAGTTGCGTTTGCTTTTGATTTTGTTTTTGTTTTGCTTTTTTTCGGACATGCTCTCAATATCATTTCAAATCTAAGTCTTACTCTCAGCTGAGCTTGTGAAATTTGTGTTCTAGAAAAACTCTATTAGTCTATACGTCTATGAAGTTGAGTCTTACATTGATTCATTAAGATTTTACTGAAAATTAATTTTTGATTTTTTAATAAATAAACAATTCGCTTTTTACTTTCTGCTTGTTCCTGAAGTGAAAAATAGGCATATTGGTTTTAATGTTAGTTTATTTGTATACTTTTTTATATAATCTGAAAGCTGGAGACTTTTTATTTTGATATATATGAAACAAAAAATGTTTAATTAAAAGCTTAACTATGGGAATCTGTTGGCAGGTCTATTAAAAATTTTATTTAAAAATCATAATATTTATTTTATTTATTTATTAAATATATAAATTACATTTAAATAAGTGTTATCAAATTTTTAAGTTAGTTTATGAAACATAAAATAATTTCAAGAGATAGCTTTTATTATTATTATTATTATTATTAATATTATTATATCATATATATATATTTTTTTATAATTTTACATAATTTGTAAAGCTTTTGTAATTTTGCGAAATTTAAACAAATTTTTTTTTTTGCGACTTCATATTATTTTTTACTATAACATAATATTTTAGACTTTATTTCCCTCTAAGCAAAATATAATATTACGTATACGTAATGTAGTAGCTCGAAATCAATATACAAATATTTAAACTGTCCCCCTCTCTCTCTCTCTGTCCCCCTCTCTCTCTCTCTCTCTCTCCCCCCCTCTCTCTCTCTCTCTCTCCCCCCTCTCTCTCTCTCTCTCTCTCTTTCTCCCTCTCTCTCTCTCTCCCTCTCTATCGCTCTGTGTTACTCTCCTGTCCTGCCCCTCTCAATCCATATATTTTGTTGTTTATGCCTTGCTGAAGTACTCTTAATTTAAGCACTGCGTAGTCTCTTGCTAATATTTTTAATTGAAAGCTCGTACGCTTATCGCCGCTTCCCTCGCAGCTGAGATTAAACGCTGACCCGTTTCTCCAATTGCTGCTGCTGCTGCTGTTGCTGCTGCTGTTGCGACTGTTGCCGCTGCTGCTGCCACACAGTAAACAATTGTGACTTGAACGCAGCTGTGTCGCCCGAGCAGGCGCAGCTTAGCATCGCCAAACAGGAAACGAGGAATTCAGGAAACAGGAAAAAGGAAACAAAACAATGCAATCCAGGCTTTTGCGCACTGTCGCCCTGCAGGCATGCCTGCTGCTCATCTACATTTGCCTGCTGCAGGCGATCGAACTGCAACTGCACGAACAACAGTTGCAGCAACAACTGCTCGATGAGCAGCTGCGGTTGCATCAGCAGCAACAGTTGTTGAAGCAACAGCGCGAACAGCAGCTGCAACAGCGCCGCTACTCATCGACCACATCGACGCGCAAACCCTATATCATACCGCAGGGTCTGTCGCTGCCCCAGCGAGGCGTTTATCCAGATAAATGCTACCGGGAAGTGCCGTAAGTACAGCCGTAGATTAAAGTCGAAAATTGTGAAATTTGTATAAGCTAAACTGAGCTTTTAGTTAGAGTTTTAGTTTTAGTATGTGAAAAACTTGATGTACGCCATATTAAGGAAGATGAAATTTTAAATATTAAATTTTTATTTTAAATTATTCTTGAATTATTCTATGAATTTCTTATATATTTTATGATTTTTAAAATATTTAAAGATAGTCTTCATATTTTATATTATTTTTTTTATATTATTTATATATATTTTATTTATTTATTTATTTATTTTTTTATTTAATATTGAAATATCTATATTATATTGTTATCATTCAGTTTTCAGTATAAGTTTTAAAATATTTTAATATTATTTTCATTTTTTAAGAACAATTTTTTAAAGAAAAACTTTTTAAATTATAAAATTTCAATTTCTATTTTTGTTTTAGTATTTTTTTTAGTTTTAGTATTTTTAGTATATATTATAAAAAATACTAAAGCTACTTCTATATTTATTAATAAACTTTTAAATTATTTTAATAATATATTTTTAATTTTCCTTCAGCGCTGTTTTCTTTCAGTACGATAAAGAACTGAAGATCGTTGGCAATAGTTCGACAAATCCGTACTTTAACGTCATCGAGGTCTGCTGCAAGGGCTGGCGGCGTTACGAGTACGATTGGTCGAGATGTGTTCCGGATTGTGGAGAGCGTTGCAAGGAGAATGGCTTCTGTTTGCCTGGGGGCAAGTGTCAGTGCTTCTCGGACTTCGTGCTCAATTATCGCAACGAGTGCGTGGCCACCTGTCCGCTGGGCTGTCCGCATGGTCAGTGCTATTTGAATGGCACCTGTCGCTGTGAGCGAGGCTTCGAGCTGGATGGCTCGAAGCGCTTTTGCCAGCCACAGTGCAATACCACCTGCGGCCACAACGAGCTCTGCCTGGAGCCGGGCAAATGTGTCTGTGCCGAGGGCTATGCGCGAGGTCTAAGGGAATCGAATGCCTTGGGCTGCCAGCCCATGTGCATACCCGACTGTGGCTATGGCCACTGCGTGGCACCCAATCAATGCGAATGCTTTCCAGGCTATCAGAAGCGCATGAATCGCAGCTCCTGCGAAATCAATTGCTATATGTGAGTATTAAAGGGAGGAAAAAGGAAAGGAAGGGATGTAGATAAGAATGAATAAGATGGAAGAGAATATTGATTTGAGTTGCAGCAAATATTTTAGATATAGATATGAAAAGAAAAAGAAGCTTTATGGAAAATTTTTAAAAAATATCTAAAATTTCTTAAACAAAACTACATTTTTTACAAATTTCTCTTTAAGGAGAAGAACTGTTAGGCTTAAGATACCGAAATTTAAATTCAAAATCATTTGAAGTTCAAGGATAAAAGTTATACCATGAAGGTTAAAATTGTATATGTAGATACCTTAGATAATTATACTAAATTCAATATTATACAACTATATTTAGTCTTTAATATAATACAAGGTCTGTTTATATAGATTTTTACTTACTTTTCATCAAATAATATATATAAGATGTAAATGACACTTACTTCAATTTGCTACATATACCATCTCTAGTTCTCTCATCTCTAATCAACTTTCACTCACTCTCTCTCTCTCTCTTTCTCCTTCCCTCTCTCACCCTTTAGGCGCTGTGAGAACGGCTTCTGTGCGAACCAAACGACGTGCGTGTGCCAGAACGGATATCGTTACGATCACAACACGACCAGCTGCCTGCCGGACTGTGGTGACGAGTGCCGCAACGGAGTCTGCGTCTCGCCGGGGAATTGCCGTTGTTTCAATGGCTATGTACGAAATCGCGAGAGATGCGACGCAGTGTGTGAACGCGGCTGTGGCTTCTACGGCCGTTGCATAGCGCCAAATGTTTGCGGCTGTGCCGTAGTCGCGGGCGCCGAGGAGAGATATCAACGCTGCGAGAATGGCTATTGCAATGCGGAAGGTCATTGCCGTTGCCTGGAGGGCAAGACGCGGTTCATAGACAAGTGTATGTCGCCGGATACGGTGACCACCTACGCCTCCATCAATCCGCTACGAGTGAATGCGTCGCTGATGCACGAGTTCCAGCTGCTGCTGGGCAGACACTTTATACTGGGCTCCGCCGGCATGCTGGAGGCCAACAGATGGTGGGACTAGCTGGGACTATAAATATATATACAGTATACATACTAAAATAATACATATTATCACAAAAACAAAAATATTTTTATTTTATGCGAGTTCAAGCACAAAGAAATGCGCTATGAGCGCGCTTATCAGTTAGACAGAGGCGCGGCTGTAAAGGGGGCTCAAATATATGTAGGCTTTACTTAACAGAGCAGAGCAATATTCACTCCTTCTCCACACAGTCTTCTGCGCCTCTGCTCAAATTCATCTATTTTAAGCACACTCACACACACACATGCATGCACAATGAACCGTTCTTAAGCTTTCTATAAAAACAGCTCTCGAACCGAGCGCAGCTCAGTTGTTCGCCTACCTTTAAGCCTGCCATAGCTGTGCTGCAAAGAGAGCGCTCGAGAGAGAGAGAGAGTAACATGCGCTCGAATAACATTATTCTTGCTCTGCTCATTATCTGTCTGACTTACGCACATGGGCAATTTTGGAAGCAATCGCGTAACGATTATCAGAGCTGGGAGCGTGAGATGATAGCGAATCGTGAGCCCGGCATCTGCTACAGAACAGTATAGTACTTGTCATTATTATATTATTATTATCAACAAGATCTTAATATCCATATTTTGCAGTGTTAAAACCTTAAATCCAGAGATCAGACAACGACAGATTTCACACTGCTGTAAGGGTTACGCTGTACGTCAGACTTCCAATTCTGCTACGCTGCACTGTGAGCCGATCTGCGATCCGGAGTGCATTAACGGTGTCTGTGTCTCGCCTGGCAACTGTGAGTGTGGGCCAGGCTATTCAAGAGACTCCGAAAGGGAGGGGGGACAATGTCGCAAATAAGGGGAACAGAACTGAGCATATACTGGGAAAATTATACGAAATAATGTTTTCTTAATTAAACTAAATTCTATTTAAATTTGAAAGTTATTCATTAATTAATGCTAAATTTATTGAAAATTTAATTTAAGAAAATTGCACATTTCCAGCGCTAAACTTTACTCAGAGGAATTAGTAATATCAATCAGTTTTGTTTGAAAAAAATAAGAGAGGGAAATAAAGGGAGAGAGGGGCCTAATAAAATAAGAGTGGAAATAAAGGAAGCATGGATAACTCACTTATCCGCCTTTGCATTTGCTTGCATTGCCAGTAGTCTGCAATTTCTACCACAAGAGCGTATGAGTGAAAGAGCTTATTCTAATATCCCAGTGCACTCACGCTAGCGGCACTTATCCGTCTGATCCGTCTGTAAACAGCTGAGAGCGTTTCGGTGTGAGGTGTGAGTGGTGAGAGCGTGGGAATTATTATAAGTGTGCTTGTATTAGTGCGACTATTGGATATGCGTAGGAGCGAGAGATTATAAGATAATTTAGTCTGTGCGCGTCATACATACATATATACACATATGTATGTAAATTCATGTAATGTAAATGTACTCAGTTCGGATAAAGTGTTGCAATTATTGGCCACAAGAGGGCGTGCTAATTGCAAGCTACATGCACACACACAGATATGTGTTTGGCATGAATGTATGTGTATTAACATGATTACATCATTGCCTTTACAGTTTGTGAGTCATTGCCTTTGACTCTTTACAGTCTTAAGACAACTTTAACTATAATCATAACATGAGCAAACTGTTCACAGCGTATTACGCAGTCTGTAACACCCGCCACTCTGCTTTGCTCATTGATTGTCTCATTTGCTGAGATCAGTCAATGATTTCTGAGAATTACCTATAAAATATGTATGTATATATATGCATAAATAAATCAAGTAAATAAATAGAAGCTGAGAGCATGAGTTGTGATCTCTCCAATATAAATATAAAGCAAATAACAATAATAACAATAAGAGATGTGAGAGCTGCCGTCGAGGCTATTGATAGACGCATTGCTGATTAAAAGGGAAGTCTCGGAGGGGAACAAAGTTTGCCGGCTGGAGGCGATTTGCGAACCATTTGAAATTGAATTTGAATAATTTTTTGCTTAGCGATTAGTTAAAGTGCAGCAGCTGTTGAGAACGGACGTCGTTTGTGTGCAGTTCCTCCAGCTATATTTCTACTACAGTTTAACATTCAGTTAGTGACGTCATCGGTCATGAGCTCATCTTGGCAGTTGTTCAGCCTCGCTGCTGTGCTGCTGCTGCTGTCGCTGCTTTGTGGTGGTGGCAACGCACAGTTTAAGACGGCGGGCATCAAAACCCGTCAACCCGTACAGGTTGCCAGCAATCTACAGCTGTCCAGCAATGCCAGCAGCGAGTACAACCAAACCCAGTACCAGACGCAGACTCAGACTCAGACTCAATACAGTAGCTATGGCAACTACGCCAACTTCGTGCCCGCCGAGACATATCAAGGAGCATCAGGACATTATGTTCAATCCCTCAATCAGGTGCATCCTGCACCACAGGTGCTCGACGAGACGGCGCTGTTTATCAACAAAACCCGCTCGGCTATGGCCAGTGGCATTTGCTACAAGGAAGTGCCGTAAGTCTATAAAAGGGGCAGGGTAGGGGCATTCTAAAAGATATATTGAGTGCAAATATCTAAAAAAGTTATTATAAATAAAAGAAAATTCCTTGTTTGACGTAAAAAATTATAGAAAGAATTATAGACAAAATGAATGTATGAATAATATGTATATAATAATAATTAATATCAAAATATTCACTCGCTTTTGATAGTCTCTCTTGATGTTATCTCTACGTAAATTCCCCTTGCATAAGCTCGAAATTATTATCGCGCAGTTTAGAGTAATTGAAAATAGGGCAGCCACACATTGAACTAACAACCTCGACATCCTCTTGCCTGATAATGAAATGTGATTTGAAATTTAAGTTGATATACATACGTATAGAAATTGTATACTTAGTGAGCTGACATATATATTTGTTTATGTGATATTTAAAGAAAAACAAGCGCAGAGACCTTGAGCAATGGGGAAAATAAATATGTTTATATATATATATATATATGATTCTTATGTGGCCTTTCATATTTTACAGGGTGTATATATTAATGTTTTAGTGGGATTTTTTATTTTTTTTGGTATCTTAGATCTTTATTAAAGAGTCTCAGTCTCAGCTCTTATTTTGCATGGGGAAACCTAGTCAATTTCCTAACCTAACAAAAAATATATATTATAAAATAAAAAAAAAAAAAACTCTCATACTTACTTTCTGTTCAGCACCGCATCTTTGTTGCATGGCTCGCGGGAAAAGTATGTTGGCAATGGCACATCACCGGACTTGAGTCAAATTCAGGTTTGCTGCGAGGGTTACGAGCGCAATCCCCATATCTATAGACGCTGTGAGCCCGTCTGCGCGGACGATTGTCCCAATGGCATTTGCACAGCTCCCAATACGTGCGTTTGCATGCCCGGACATGTGAGAAATGACGACGGTAAATGCATCTCCACCTGCCCGCTGGGCTGTGGCAATGGAGTGTGCGATGAACAGAATGAATGCCGTTGCCGCGAGGGCTACAAACTGGATCCGGTTAGCCGCAAGTACTGCCAGCCGGAGTGCAATCCAGGCTGTGCCAACGGACGCTGTGTGGCGCCCAATAAATGCGATTGCCTCCAAGGCTATAGGCGTGCCGCCGACGGCAGTTGTACTCCCGTCTGTGATCACTGCGAGAATGGACAATGCATCAAGCCAGGACAGTGCAGCTGCAATGTGGGCTACCAGAGTCTGCAGGGACGTTGCGAACCTGTCTGTGACCAGTACGTATTAATTTATTTATTTTAGCTGTAAGAGTCCCACTTCTAGTCCTAGTTTCAGTTCCAGTTTCCGTCCCAGTCCCAGTTCCAGTTCCAGTTCCAGTTCCAGTTCCAGTTCCAGTCCCAGTCTCAGTTCCAGTTTCAGTGCCTCTTCCAGTCCCAGTCCCAGTTCCACTTCCAGTTCCAGTTCCAGTTCCAGTACCAGTTCCGGTTCCATTTCCAGTTCCCTTTCTAGTTCCAGTCCCAGTCCCAGTCCCAGTTCCAGTTCCCGTCCCAGTCCCAGTCCCAGTCCCAGTTCCACTTCCAGTTCCAGTAACAGTTCCGGTTCCAGTTAAATTTCCAGTTCCAGTTCCACTCCCGGTCCCAGTCCCAGTTCCACTTCCAGTTCCAGTTCCAGTAACAGTTCCGGTTCCAGTTCCATTTCCAGTTCCCTTTCTAGTTCCAGTTCCAGTTCCAGTTCCACTTCCAGTCACAGTCACAGTGAAAGTCTATTAACAATATATTCCTTCTTTATTCATTCTCCCCTGAAACAGACCCTGCCAGAACGGCCGTTGCATTGCGCCCAACACATGTGAATGCACACCGGGCTACGATTGGGAGCGTAAGAGTGGACAATGTGTGCCCCACTGTGATTTGCCCTGCCTAAATGGCGTCTGCATCGGACAGAATAAATGTGAATGCAAACTGGGCTATGTCTTGGATGAACATCAACGCAATCTCTGCCAGCCGCATTGCCCGCAGGGCTGTCCCAATGGCTATTGCAGTGCGCCCAACTTCTGCATCTGCAAGCCTGGCTTCATCAAGAGCGGCATCAAGGGACGTCAGAGCTGTCAGCCCGTCTAAATAATTGGACTTGTCATTGTGAATTTATTCCCATATTTGATTTGTTATCTAAGAACTACGACCAATTAAACAAACGTCCGATTAGCGCATGAAACTCGTATTTTATGTCTTCATCTAGCTCTTTACGCAGCTGCCAGCTGCTCAGCTTTCGCTCAATGTATTGTGGCTCCAGGCATTGGCCGACGTAGTGCGTCCTTCCAGCTGGACACTCGCAATGCCCGTTGGCATCGCAGCTGCCATTCAGGCAGTGCTGCTCATTGGGAAGACAGCCGCAAACATTGGGCGACAGACACTTGCCATAGTCACCGCAGGAGCTGAAAGAGATCAAATCATAGGATATTCATGAGTAGACAAACACCACAAGTACTTATATATATAGAAATATATGTATTGGTAAGATCAAAGAATATATTTAAAATATTCTTTAGTATTTCTTAAATATAAATTTACTTTTAGAATAAAAAAAGACAAAGAATTTTAAAGGTTTTTCTTTTATATTTGTAAACATGAAATACTCAGGTATTTCTGCAATTAAAAATAGATAAGAAAGATCTAACGTGGAATTCCTAACAAGTTTACTAATTACTAAGCATAAGCTAAAAGAAATACTTTGTTTTGGATAGCAAAATTAATTATATTTAATTTTTATTGAAAAATTATCTAATATTTTAAGAAGTTTATTGAAATAATATTCGAATAGCCATGGATATTTAGATACACAAAATCAATCTTTGCTTCATTAGTTTTTCATATCAGTCAAGATCAAATTGTAGCTAGTTACATAGCATTTGACTAGGAGAGAATAATTATCAATTAGTTATTATTATAATCTATTATTTATTTTAAAATTTAATATTTCACTTTTGATAGACTTACTTTTCGCACTTGGGCTCGCAGCTGTTGCCGCGCAGTTCGTAGCCCTCAAAGCAGCGACAGATGCCTGGAGCAATGCATACTCCATTGCCACGCCCACATTCATCCTGGCAAACAGGCAGGCAGCTGGTCGTATTCACATCATATTGATAGCCCGTACGACAATTGCATTTGAAGCGTGACTCACAGAAGCCATTCTCGCAGTGTCTGCAGTGAATTGGGATTGTCGGATTAAAAAATGTATATGGAAGCATAACAGGTGAGCTCTTATGATCAGTTAGATACGCACAGATAGCATTCGGCCTCGCAGACATTGCGCTGTCGTCGTTTGATAAAGCCCGGAATGCATTCGCATTGATTGGGCGCCACGCATTTGCCGTAGCCACAGTCCGGCGCACAGATGGGCTGGCAGCCTAGCTCTGGGCTATAACGATAGCCCGGCAGGCACTCACATTTATCGGGTGCGACGCACTGCTCATGCGTGCCACAGCCCTTCGGGCAACGGGCGCGACAAAAGAGTCGCGTCTCCGGATCCAGAATATAGCCTGGTTGGCAAGCACAGGTGCCGTTCAGATAGCAACGGCCATGCTGGCAGGCGATCGGACAGGTGTGTATACAGGCACCCTGCTCGTTGCGCACAAATTCCGCAAAGCATTCGCACTGGCCGGAGGCACGGCAAAAGCCGTTTCGACAATTGTCTGGCGTACTGAGCGCACAGTCCGGCAAACATCGTCCAGTGTACGGATCCGTCCGATAGCCAGCGCAGCACTGTTCGATGCGTTGGAAATAGATGCTGGAACCATTGCCACGCACCAGCTGATTCTTGTGTGTCTGAAAGAAGATGGCACTACGACAATATTTTGTTTTTGATGTGGTTTTTAGCCCTATCTGGCAACACTGTTTGCCCTACTTACGGCAGTTCGCGCTGACACAGATTCGTGTGCGTTTGACTGAGTGACTCAAATTCGAGAGTTGTGTGTATATCGCCATATAGCTCCGATCCCGCTGCCAAACCCAGCAGCAGCAGCAGCAGCTGAGGCAGCAGCTCATTCCATTTCCATTTCCATTTGCAGTGCATTTCTCGCGTTGTTTACTTCTACAGCTTTCTTAAGCGAATGAGCGCAGTGATTCAGATTTAACGCCTTATCAGCTATTGTGGAAAGGGAGAAAGAGTGAGAATGAGATTCTTAGTGAGTGTGTCAAGAGAGCGAGAGTCCACTCAGCGATAACTAGAAATAAAGTAAACCGCAAGACAAGTCAGAACCAATCCTAAGCTTCTGGTTGAAACTTATCAGCATGTGTAAAGCAAGAGAGAGAGAGAGAGAGAGAGAAAGAAAGAAAGAGAATATAAGAGAAGAGAATAACTAGAATGTAATAAGTAATCCATATAATATTTGTAATCATAATTACCTGATTACAATTAATGAAATTCTGAGTATCTTCTAGTGGCTAAGTTAAACTGCTTTACTTTATGATAAAATAAATAATAAATAAATAATAGTAATAAATAATAAATAGCCAAGTAATCTGTTAACATTAATAATTAATTAACATTAATATAAGATATGAAAGCCGTAAGTCAATTTGGTTGACTTTACTTTCCGAGTTTTGATAACTTTTAGTACATTCATTTTGGGAATATATTTAGTTATATATAAGATGATTCACACAAAGATTTCTGTGGCTTTAAATAATTTTAATAAATATAATGGTTTGGTTCAGAGCAGCTGATAGTCAGGAAGTCCCGACAAGAGCACTCTTACTTCAAATAAAATAAATATCAATAGTTTAAAATGCGCCCCTATATTTGTACATGATTAAATATATTATAAAATTAAATATAATCTTTGGAACTTAATCTGAATGATTAAGATTCGATAAGTGGCACTGCGGTCCGCTATTCGCACCGCAATTCAATAATAGCGATGAATCGGTTTATGTTACAGTTTTATAATCACCGCAAATCAATCAGAAAATATCCGATATTTTGTGCATATAAAAGCAATGGCACCTAGAGCAGCCCCAGCAACAATCGCACCACCACCACCGAGAGTACCACCAGCACTAATGGCACCACCACTAGCACCACTGCCATCGAAAGGATTACGAGCGCCAAAGCCACAACCACCACCGAGAGCACCAATGGCACAATCATCACCGAGGGCACCAGCCCCAGCACCACCACCACCACCACCACTTCCAGCACTAGCACCACATAACAACATCTAAACCTACAGCCGAACTAACACCTAAACTAGTAAAGGCTGACCTGAGTACTGGGGCAATCATGGAACTCTTTTTGCCATTGGGTTGCGTTTTCTGTTCCATCGGATTCATGCTGTACTGATACAAAAGTCAAGCCGCTTACAGGGCAACAACCACTAACAGAGTTTAGTTTAATAATTTCTTTAATTTTTATAATTGTAAAATAAATGATTTTAATTAATTTAGAATTGGACTTCTTACTGCCATGGCAAAACCGCTTCTTAAAAGTAGTTAAATATTATAATTGAATTCTTGATTCTTTACACTTTGAGTAATAGCAACTTCTTCCTATACAATTGTAATTGATTACAAGATTACATACATATCTTCTTTGTAGACTCACAGCACCACTTAACTGACTACAGAGTATTTTCCAGTGGCTAAGTTAGACTGCTTTACTTTATCATTAAACTAGCCCAGTAATCAGTCAACAATAACATTATATATGAGTCGATTTGAGTTCTGATAAATTTAACTACATTCACTTATAAAATATGAATATATTTATATATATATATCAGATGACTCGCGCTCAGATTTCTGTGGTCCTTCGCAATTTGTTCAGTGGTTTTTTATTTAATATATTAAAAATCTGGATTTAGAATATAATACTTATGTTAGAACGCATGAAACAGGCAGAAACCGAGGTGGGCAATATTATATTCTTGATCAGGGTCAACAGTCAAGCTCGTCCGTTCGGTTCGTATGACGGAAACAATGACACTACGGGCCCTAAAGGCATGTCCTACTGTAGCACATATCATCGATAACCTTTTTAATTTTTAAATCGATAGCATCTTTAAATCGATTATAGTCTATACCACACTTGAATTATTAGGGATTAATCTAACTTTATATTACAAATTTCAATATTAAAATACTTCTAAGATATTCAAAAGGAAGAAATTAATTTTTAAAACTAAAAGATTAGTTTGTTAAGCATTACGACATGATTTTTTACCCAGTTGTAATATATAGAATGAGACGTGTCAGACTCCATAACGTGTTCTTCTATACTCTTGATGAGGAGAACGAGCTGACTCGATAGAGTGTCTGCTAGTCGGGGAGTGGCGATTAGAGCACTCTTCCTTGTTTTTAGTATACACCAAATTTCAATCATTTAAAATAAGCTCTTTACTTGTATATTATATAATTATTATGAAATTATATATAACCTTTTGAGCTTGATATGAATCATTCGTTCTATAGGTGGCACTGCGGTCCCCTATTTGCACCGCAATACAATAATACGGATGAATCGGTTTGTGTTATGGTTTTATAATCTGATTCAATCAGAAAATATATCGAATATTTGCACTTGTTTTCTGCATATAAAAGCAAGGCCCTGATTGATTCTTAGTTAGTTCATCAATTTGACTTGTGACATAAATATTAAAAATGAGATCGTGGAACTATTTGCTGACTAGTTGCTTGCTGGTTCTGGCTCTGAGCATTACCAATGCTATAACAGAACAAGAGAGTGAATGTAATCCGGTGTGTGGGCTAAATCAAAAGTGTTTTAACAGCCATTGCTTTTGTGCCGATGGCTTTGATAATTTCACTGACGGTGGTGTTGTCAATTGCATCAAGCTAATTGTGGACGAGAAGGCAAAGTGCCCCGAAGACTGCGGCTTGAATACCGAATGTCCGGATGGAAAATGCGTTTGTAAAGAAGGATTCTTTAAGGAATTCATAGACAACAAGGACTGTATTTCGAGTGATTGTCCAGAAGGCTGTGGGGAAAATCAAAAGTGTTTTAACAGCAAATGTGTTTGCACGGATGAATCTGCTGAATATCCTGGCTGCACCACCAGCATCGAGAGCACCAGCCCCACCACCGCTGAGAGCACCAGCCCCACCACCGCTGAGAGCACCAGCCCCACCACCGCTGAGAGCACAACCAGCACCAATGGCACCACTACCACTGAAAGCACCACCAGCACCAATGCCACCACCACTACCGAGAGCACCACCAGCACTAATGGCACCACGACTACCGAGAGCACCACCACCACCAATGGCACCACCACTACCGAGAGCACCACCACCACCAATGCCACCACCACAACACCCAAGCCTACACTCCACCCAAAACCTGAACCAGTAAAGGCTGGAATGAGTGGTTGGGGAATCGCGGGACTTATCTTGCTGATAGGTTGCGGTTTGAGTGTCGGCGGATACATACTGTATAGATACAAAATTCGAGGGGCCTACAGCGCTACACCCACTACAAGTGGCACTAGAGTTTAAAAAAAATGAATGGAAAATGTAATATAATTAATTTGTTTAATTTTTATAATTGTAAAATAAATAATTATAATTAATTCAGAAAAAAGAATGGAAAATGTAATATAAATAATTTGTTTAATTTTTATAACTGTAAAATAAATAATTATAATTAATTCAGAATAAGATTTGTAAGTCAGAATAACTTCGTCAATTGTTTCATGTAATGTTCATGCTTAAAGTTAAAAGAAATCGTTAAGGTGAAATATATATTTTATTATGCATACAAATACATAAACTCAAGTCTACATTTAGTTGATATTTATATATCATTTGTTTGCCAATAATAACTATGATTGTGAATAATACTTGTTTAAAATCATACACAGATTTATGCAATATAATTGACGGTAATATATAAAATTAAAAACTTATGTCTACTAAAACAGTCACTTTTTAGCTAGACCTTTGTGGCAACTCACCAAATGAGCTTGCTATTAGGAATGTCACAATTGTATCTGGTCTGGGAGTGGACAAAAAAATCCAGAGTAGAGAATTTCCTAGCAAGGGAAACTTACTTAACTTATACTTTTCAAACGGGCAATCAAGACCTACAACTCTCAGGCTACCAAGTCCGACATGCCCCATCAAAAAGCCTCCAAGACCGACAAATCGAACCCACACATCACTCTCGATGGTCTTTAAGATCCACACATCGCACACGAATGCTATCAGCCTGAGCATCAGCCTCAGTCTCAGCCTCAGCGTCAGCCTCTCGCCATTGGCTCTGCTCCGATGCTGCCTATGGCTTTGCTTTGGTTTAACTCTGGTCATTAGCTCTGCTCTGGCTCTGCCTATGGCTCTGCTTAGGTTCAGCTCTGGTCATTAGCTCTGCTCTGGCTCTGCCTATGGCTCTGCTTAGGCTTTACTCTGGCCATTGGCTGTACTCTAGCTCTGCCTATGGCTCTGCTTAGGCTTTACTCTGGCCACTGGCTCTGCACTGGCTCTGCCTATGGCTCTGCTTTGGCTTAATTCTGGCCACTGGCTCTGATTAGGCTCAACTCTAGTCATTGGCTCTGCTCTGGCTCTGTTTTGGCTTTGCTTAGGCTCAACTATGGCCAGTGGCTCTGCTTTTGCATCTGCCTATGGCTCTGCTTACGCTCAACTCTGGCCACTCAGCCAGAGCCATAGCGTCAGCGTCAGCGTGAGGTTTAGCATCAGCCTCAGCCTCAGCCTGAGCTTCAGCCTTACACTCACCCTCATCCTCAGCCTCAGCCTTTGCCTCTACCGGAACATCAGCCTCACCCTTCTTCAACAATACCTTCAACAATATCTACAACAACTGAATCTTGAGCAGCAACTATAAGTAAACTTTCAACAAAGTCTTCTACAACATCTTCAACGACATTTACAACAACTCAATATTCAACATTATCTTCAACAACTTTCTTACTTGTTTATAAATTAATCTGAACTAAATGAGAAATAAGTGAAGCATAGAAAATTTTGTTTTTGTTTTTTTTTTTTTGCACCGCAAAAAAAATTCGTATGAATCAGTTTATGCAGTACTTTCATAATCACCGCAAATCTGAATCAATCAGAAAAAAAGCCGATATTTACACTTGTTTTCTGCATATAAAAGCAAAGCCCTGATCGATTCTTAGTTAGTTCGACAATTTAACTTGTGACATAAATATAAAAAATGAGATCGTGGAACTATTTGCTGACTAGTTGCTTGCTGGTTCTGGCTCTGAGCATTACCAATGCTATAACAGAACAAGAGAGTGAATGTAATCCGGAATGTGGGCTGAATCAAAAATGTGTTAACAGCCAATGCGTATGTGGCATATGCCTGAAGGAATATGTTGATTATATTAACTGTATCAAGCTAGCTACCAATAGCATTAACAGCACCACCAGCACCAATGACACCACCAGCATCAATGGCACCACCACGATCACCAGCACCAACACAACACCCAAACCTACACCAAAACCTGAACCAATAGACTCTAGCCCGAGTATTAAGGCAGTCGTGGCACTTTTATTGCTAATGGGTTACGTTATAATTTTCTCAGGATTCATGCTGTACAGATTAAAAACGGGGCGCCTACAAAGCCACACCTACAGAAATTAAAAATTAAAAAATGCGATAAAAATAATTTCTTTACATTTTATAATTGTGCAATTTCAAAAATTATAATTTGTTCAGAATAAGATTTGTTAGTCAGAATACCTTCGTTATTCTTTATTGCACTCATTTAGCTAGCCCTTTGTAGCAGCATCTAGGATATTAACTCACCAAATGAATTGCTATTGGGGATGTCACGAATTGTATGAACTATTGACAGTGTCTAAGAGTGGACACCAAACTCCAGAATGGAGAAATTGCTAGTCACCCAAAACAATAAACAGACAATTAAATAACTTAACTTTTTCAAAAGGACAATCAAGACCTACATATCGTACGCTACTAAGGCCTACAAATCACACTCGAAAGTCTCCAAGATCCACACATCATACTCGAATGCCACCAAGGCCCACTCATCCTACTCAGAGAGCACATTACACAACAAGACGAAAAACATTTCCAGCAAACACGTAAAGATCCACAAGACCCATTCTCATCAACAATAGCCTAATCTTTTACAACTCAAACTTCAACAATTGAACCTTCAATGATGTAGATGCTCTATAGAAACAGAAAACCTACATCTCCAAATGACACCAATATCTACATTAACCTATTTTATAATTGCACCCAGAACAAACAATTTTGGTAACAACCGCCACGATTATCACAACAACCAAAACGAACTCCACAAATAATTTAACAAAATCAAATATCAAACGCATGGACACCAATGACAGTGATAGACAGACAACAGATTATCTCACTTATCACTTCAACAACACCAAAATCTTCAACAATTTCATTTCATCAATTATGATCAATAATTTCTATATTTTTATATATTTATTGTACAAAGGTATAAAAAGTACAAGTTATATTCTGTAGGCCGTACTATGGAGTCTGCTGATGGTATTCGCAATAAAATCTCTTTTATATAACAGTAAATATGAAAATTATTTTTATATTTATTTTTTTTTAAGTTCTTCATATGTAAGACATAAAAATGGTATAGAAATATAATTTCATATTTATTTATTTTATTTTATTTTATTTTATTCTTATGTAAATTGGAAATTGTATTTGTAAAATTTACAAATGGGCAATTTTATGCGCGCCAATCTGACTGGGCACCTGCAGGAAATTGGAGTTTTGTGGCGGAATGATCAAGTGGGAAACATGTGAGCCGCTGCTGGTGGTGCCGGATATATGCTGGTGGTGCAACTGTCCATTGCTGGGGCGGAGTGGCGGTGGCGGTGCCAGAAAGGCAGTGGCAGTGGTTGAGTGCTGATAACGTGACGGCTGCGAGGCGTGTGGTTGGTGTGATTGATGCAGATGTTGTTGGTGTTGCTGATGGTGGTGGTGGTGATGATGGTGCTGCTGCTGCTGCTGTTGCTGCTGTTGATGATACCTAATCTCATCGTATAGATGCGAATCGAGGCTACCTTTGCGTGACTTGGGCGATATGACCGAATACAGAGATTCCTTGCGTGCATAGGCATAGGGCTGAGTTGTTATGGAAGAATTATTGCTGGGCGTATCATACAGATCAGGCAAAGATGCTGCAAAAAATCGTTTGATTAGAGTGTTTTGTTTAATCATGTGGCTAATACGATAAACAGCTTGAAGGAAGAACTGTACTGAGATGTATAAGGAAAGAAAATATTCCGGAATAAAAAAAAATCCCTCCTAAATTCAAGAATCAAGCCATTTAACGAACCGCCCTCGTAACAGGCGGGGCGACACTTACATACCCTCGTTCGGTTGGGTTTGAGTGGTGGGTAAGATGGCCGGCGGTTTGGGTAGCGGTCCATGAAAGATTTTCCCCGTATCGCTGATCACAACTTCCGGATTGGCATGTCCATGTGGCTGGGCGTTGCTGAACGTCCCATTGGCATTATAGATGACGGCCTCTTTCTGCAAATGCTGTCGCCGATAGACATAGATGAAGCCCAGTATGATGACAATCATCAGCATGAGCAGCATAACAATCAGAGTGCTCAATAGGCTGGAGTCATGATCGTGAGCACTGCGACTCGGATTACTCTCGCCGGCAGCAAAGCCAGCCAAATTGAGTTGAGGTGCACGATCCTGGTTGCCGCCGACGCCTCCTCCACTTGTGATTACATGAATGACCTCCGGTGTGGGTACACCAGCGGCGGCGGCCGTATGCAGATTCTCGAGCAGAGCATTGCTTGACTCGTGCAAGATGATCTTCGGGGTATGCGCTGTCTCCTGCACGGGCTGTTTGATCAAGATGACCTCCGGCAAAGCACTGGGCGTCACCTGCGCATGACTGCTCTCCGACATGCTGCCAATACGCTTGGCAATATTATTTATATTATGTGTTAGATTCGTCATGGTCGAGTTGATTGTCTCCAGCACAACATGATTGACATTGACAGCCTCCAAGCTTGCGGGGCCCTGACACTCGCCCGTCTGTGGATGACAGCGTTTCTCTGGACATTCGCAGACTTTGCGGCACATGACGCCATGTGTGCCCAGTGGACAGGGCTGCTCGCAGCTGAAATAATGTAAAATGAACTCGATATTAGACTACACTCAAAGAAAAATCTGTGTGTTGGAAATTCATTTCAATGGGATTCTCTTTATATCAACTTACAATTGTCCAGCCCAACCGGCTATGCAATGACAGCCTCCTGTCTTATTGTCACATACAGCATCGTTTTGGCATTTGCATGAATTCTTGCAGTCGAGTCCCCAGCGATCATGATCACAGCCTGCCGAGAGAGAATGTGAGTGTAGATGACATATCAAATGGAGGAACTTCGCCCTCAGTTCTACTCACGCTGTGTGCAGTGCTTGCCGGTGTAGCCCTCCTCGCAGCTGCATATATCGGGCATAAGGCAATTGCCACGCCCACAGCCGCCACGACAAATGGGACGGCAGCTGGCTTGGCTGTCCGAGAGATTGCCCTCATAGCCTTGACAGCAAAAGCGAACTGTACGCGTCTTATTGAGTCTCTGCAAGAGATGGAGAGCAAACGAAATATGAAGAGAGAGAATCAGATAGAAAAAGAGAGAGAGAGATAGATAGCGAAAGTGTGGGTGACTCAGTTTACATTCTGAGCAAACCAAAAGTTGAGCCTTTTTCAAGTACTTGATCATTATTTATAAATAAATCTGGACTAAAGGCGTATAAAAAGAAAGAGTGGAATGTATAAAATATCAGCAGTGCCACACGCTCAGCTTCTTAATGAAAGCTCAGCTTCTCAACATTGCAAGAGTATTCTTTATGCTGTCATAAGTGTGATTCATATTATTTTTAAGACGATAAGCTCAAAAAACATTACGGTTTCCAGAATAGTTTGAATATATAATAAAAGTATATATTTATATACATAAAAGAATATTATCAAAGACCGCTTCCTGTTGAGGTTACAAATTGGTATGGCATGGCTTTGGCAAAATTTTCAGCTCGTTGCTCAGTTCGCAATTCGCTTACAAACGCGCAGCACTTCAAGTAATTCATTTCTTTTATAAATATTATTTAAAAACATCAAAAAGTTCAATTAAGAAAATGCAACGCTTTAAGTGTTCGAGCTTACTTTGCTGCAGCTGGTTGCTGTTGCTGTTGCTGTTCAATTTTGCCAACACCGAAGAAATTGAGACTTACGACGTTAGATTTGATCTAATAGCATCCACTTCAGAAGGTTCTGTGCCTAGCTCAACTTACACAACTGAGAAAATAGATTATGGAACAGACATAACAGATTCTACAAGTGACGCAGATATGGATTCTTCAACTACAACAACAACTACAACCACTCAACAACCTGAACCACCCAATCCACCAAAACCACATAGATTATGGGAAATAATTATTGTTCTTGTTATCTTAATAATTGTCATAATTTTAGTATTACTTATTTACAAGTTAAAGAATAGTAGATCATACGATATTTAAACGTTAAATAAGTCTAAGAAATATAATTATAATATATAATATTATAATATATATTATGAAATAATAAATAAAATTTATTATAAAAACTTTAAATTTTAATTTATTTAACAAGTTAAATGATATATATAGCATGAGAGAATATGCTCACTGTACTATATAGTTATATTTCTTTTAGTATATATAAATATAAATATATACATACAAAAAAGTATGAATTATCTCATATTTATATAAATTATTATATTTTTATTTTTTTATTTACATAAAATTATAAAATATATTTATGTGTCCTACAATTTTGATAATTTTAGAGTTCGCAGTCTTTTCAGCTATGCTAAATTAATTTTTATAACATGAAATGGAGTTTTAAAAAAGTAATAAGAAGACATTTTATTGAAAATTTTAAGTATAGATACTATATATTTAACTAATTATTTGAGCAGTGCCTAAAAGTAGTCCGTGCATATTGCTCATAAAATCTTCAGCCCTATAATATGCTATACTTTCTAACAAGTGGAGTTTATTATAATGTGAGAAAAGATAGCTTTGGATAACTGAATGAAGTTTTGGTTGCATATATCAGGTTAATTCAAGATTGCTGAATTTTTTTTTACTCGACTAACTTTGACGAAGGGATAAATATTGTACTTAAAATAAATTCATTTTAATTATAATATGCTGGACTATATTAAAGTAATTATTATTTATAATAATGTATTAAAATATATATTGGAATGCCCATTTATATATGAGTAGTGTCCAAGCAAACTTATAGCATGTGTTTGAATTCTCTCTCTCTCTTCCTGTTCTGGACTGCATGATGAAGGCAGAAAGTGCGCTAACATTTCCAGTCTTACAAATATATGATTCACGTAAATTTAAATTCCGCTCCAATTGATCTTATTCATAATTCATTCGAATTCCTTAACAACTGTTAACTATTAAAGAATACTTTATCTACTATATTCTCGAACTTAAACTCCTCTTGTAAAACATGACAAATTTTTTCATAAATTTTTTTAATTTAATTAAATGCCCAAATATGTTCCTAATTCACATAATTCAAAAGTAGTTACAACTCTCAATAATCACACTTTATTCACTCAACAAATCATCATTTTTGGACTCTGATCTTCAATAAATTGATCGTTAAGAAATGGGAGAGTAAATCTTCTTCCTCTTCCTCACTCACACTCAATGTCAACTCGTTGAACTTTGTAATGCTGTGTGAGTTTCTGAGCAGTTACAAAAGGCGTAAGTGCTGATTATGTTAAATCTGAGAAATGCACACAAGACCACGCCCACACACACATACACACACACACACGCACATCCCTTGAGTTGTCAATTTAATTGAATAATCCGAGCCGCTTCTCACAATCATTTGCTGAGTGTCCCGAAGCATTCGCAGTTATTCATTCATTCACTCAAAATTCCAGAGCGAACTTCAGCATTGTTCTCTCGCCCTCTGTTGATCAAACTGTATTTGCAGCTGTAGCTGTATCTCTGTGTCTCTCTCTGTGTGTGTGTGAGTGTGTGGACAGCATAAATTAATAAGGCGGAAATTTTAATATAAATACAGATTTTACAAATATTGCGTGTTCTTTCAGTTCCATAATTCCATTGAAGGCATAATTAAGCGCAGCCTTTCCTCGAATTGTTACCCACTTTGTGCGTACAGCTCATGCGTGCAGCACTTGCCTAGGTAATTGAATACATGTTGAGCAATCAATTTTTACATATGCGAGAGCTCACATTACGGCCACAACTCGTAGAGCTTCCACGCCCCCGTTACCGCCCCCACTAACTAACTGTCAACTGTCAGATTCGCATCAATCATTGTGGCGCCTACTTTTCATTTAAGTTTATATAATTAACTTGATTTTTTTTTTGTATATGCATTTGTGAAAATCTTTCGGCACTTGGCCAAACTTAAACTAATCTTTACTTATTTTTCTCTTGTTGAAACTCGTTTCTCATCGTGTCATGTCGCGTAAATGGCTTTTTGGCAATCCTTAAGCGATTTTTGTTTCATGTTAATTAATTAAACGCAATTGGCAATTAGCAACTATATATATATATATATGTATATATATAGTTATATAGGTATCATTTTCTAAGTCCATATTCCACAGCTATTTTGGACTGTCTTCAATTGCTGCTAGTCCAAAAACAAAAATCATTGCGATACAGTTTTCCTTATAAAAACGTATATTTATATAGATCAAACAAGTCTCATCTCAGTTGAGCATATTAACTTAGCTTACATAAAAGACTACAGAAATTTGGGTTGTATATAATTTCAGCTCTCTTCTTAGTTTTAGCTAAAATCGCAAATATTCCTTTTGTTATCATAGAAAATTTGCTGAGCTCAGCTTCTTCAGCAGCTTAAGTCTTCAATTTCTCTGTTTTGAGATAAAATTCTACTTAATTATACTTCTGTATTATATTATATATATATATATATATATATATATTTTATCTTTCTGTATGATCTATATGATCTATTTGATCTAGTCATATGCAGCCTTCTAATTGAGATCCATCTGAGATTGTCTATACAAGTTGTGCTTACTTTAAGCTCTTAATTCTTTGCCTAAGACAAAGATAATTATATTTTACTATCAAATAAAATGTAATATGAGTCTAATTTAACTAAGCTTCGCTAACAGCTAAAATCTTAGAATTTGGCATACAAACTCTATTTAACATATTCTTAAGTATTTCAGCTACTTCTATATCTACTTTATAACAACTATATATCATAATTAATTCTAGAATAAATATCTTAAAATTTCTACATAAAATCTACAATTATTTTCCTAAGATTTTATTTAGTTTTCTCAACTCGCATGTTGAAATCTAAAATAGTTAAATTATGAAATTAATTTGCAACAAGTCACAGAGAGGCAGACACACAAACACACACAGAGACACGCACGCCTGTGCACACATAATTAGAGTTGAAATTGTAAACTAAACCAAAACTGGCTGCATCTTATGGTCAGTTGGAACGAGCGCTAGCGCTGTGATGCAATTGAAAGTGTGTCAACAGCTTTGGCGTCAACTGCAGCAGCAGCAACAGCAACAGCAGCCGCAGCAGCAACTGAATCAGTAGAGCATTTGATATTTGTGCAGCCTGGACTCTCAGCGCTGCGCTGCACATTTTGCTTTTCATTTACACTTTCCATCACTGACACCATGACATAATTATTTTGGCTAAAAACTAAACAAATATAACCAGCCGAGCCTGATTAGGTGAACGCCCCAAACTCTTGTTACCCCTTTTCCTGCTCTCTAAGCCAGGCAACCGGATTCTGCTCATATTTGGTTGGCTACTAGTTTTTCTCGATTTTTCGCGCTTTTTTCGCTTTAATTTTTTTAGTTTTTAATCACAGCGAAAATATTTTTATTTATATATATATTTATAGTTAAGTGTGTATTAAGCGGAATACTCTTTATTCAACATGGGCTTGAAGTAAATTAATTGCTTTTGATTGGGGTATATTTGTCTTAGTTTTTATTTCAATTTATGATATGATATTAGTATGAATGCTGGTAAATTTATACTCTCTAAGACAGCTATCTATAGTGATGTATAGAGGCTGCTGTTAGGAACTGTTGTGAATATTAGTTATCATAATATGCAGTTTAACTTATGGTTCTATATCTTAAATGTTGTTTAGACAGTATATTATGCTATTGAAAGCTTAAGCCTTTATCGTAAATGCAATATATATATTAATAATGTATAATATATAAAATATGTAACTATGGAAAAGTTGTTAAAAATGCATGATAAAATGTCTAAAGATTTTTTTTTTTTATAATTAAAGAATATACTAAACTTATTTATTAAATTTTGTTTCATTTTAATTTATATATATCCTTTTTTAAATTTATATATATTTATATAATTAATATTTATATTTAAAAATTAAAATATATATTTTAATTTTAAAAAAATATAAATTAAAATAAAATAAAATTTATGTTTTAAAATTTTAATATATGTTTACAAATATTATATTATTTTATATATATTTATTTATATATATATATATTTTTTTTAGAGTATTCACACTTCACTTACAATAAATATCAATTATCACGTATACGACGCACCTGCCCAAAAGTTCATATAGTAACGTTGACAACCAAGGACATTACCTGTGCTTGGCACTTGGGTTAGAACCGGTTCAGGTAAGACAAAGATTTTTGCTTGCTGCACAGCTGCGACTTCCGTTCTTCTGTGTGCCGCAAACACTTTTAGCGCTTGCGCAACTCTTGCAACTGCTATATACATTTTTTTTCTCTTTTTTTTTGACAGAACCCATTTAGTGTGGCCAAAGCTAATGTCAATTTATGGAATTTATGGCTAGTTGCGCGGCTTCCTGGTCAACATTTGTGGCAAATGGAATCAGGTTTATGGGGCATGTGGCCAAAGTAAAGATGACGCAATCGGAAAATCACAAACGCTGCCCGCTAAAGGCAGAGCCGGCAGTCGCCACTTGGGCAGTAGTTGGCCAGTTGAGATTCGGGCATTTGGTAGACACCTGGACTCACCTGCACCTTCATCACCTCGCGCATTTCCGTCTTGTAGGAGGGGCAGCGCGGCGGTATCTCCAGGCACCAGGTGGACGTGCGCACCCGCACCGGCTGTACCTCGGGCACCTGCAGCAGCTCCTCGTACGGCTCCTCGCGCGTGCAAATGTTGCCCACGCTCTGTATTGAGGGCAACGCCATGGCCGTTGTATTCACATCCTTGAGGTAAGTATTCACACGTAGACTATTGTTTTGACTGTCGCTGGCTACAACTTGCAACAGCAGCAGTAGCAGCACCGGCAGCAGTGACAGCCGCAAGTTGCAACACACTTGCGGCAGCTTCATGTTTTCTAATATTTTTTTGGAAATTTACTTTTCTTTTAATTTATTTGCTTATTTGTTTATTTAAATAAATAATGTATTTGCTGTAGTCTGAAATTTTATTTTTTATTTTTATAAAATTTTTTTTTTACTTCTTATTTAATTTTTTAATTTTTAGTTTGGAGGCTTTGTTTAAATTTTTTTGTTTACTTTTTTGTTTGTATATTTTGCTTAATAAACTTTTTTATTTATATTCATTTATTTTTTATTTCTACCACTATTATATAGAAAGTTAAAATATTGATTATTACTTTATATATTTTAGCATTGTTTATAATTTTAAATTTTTGTATTTATATTTATTAATAAAATTCTAATTTATTTATTTTTGGTTTTTACAAGTTTATCAAAATAACTTTTTATTTTTATTAACTAAATTTATTGTTTATTATATTATTCCAATAAATTTGATTTTTTTATATATTTTCTAATTTGTTTTTATATACTTTTTTATTTATTTTTTTTTATATACTAAACTTGTTTAATTTTTTTAATTTATAATATATTTTCTTTTAATTATAGTACTTTTATTTTCTTATTATTTTTTACTTCAAATAATTTTCTTTTTGTAAAATTATTGATTTTTTTACTTTTCCATTAATATATTTTTTAATTTCAATTTTTCCTTAACTTTTTTAAACACAATAAATATTTTTTATAAATTGTTTAATTTTTTTACTATTTATGTATTAAGTTCCTTTTTACCTAAACTTTGTTAAAACAGTTTTAAATATTTTATCTTGACATTATTCCCTTATATTGTAAGTCTTTTTAGTTAGAACAAATTCTTTGGTTTATTATATACTGCTCGAACTTTCTTTAACTTTCGCTAGATTTTGTAATGTTCTTAATTCAGAATCTTTCCGCTCGAAATGCGTGGCGTGTGCGCTTGGAACGCGACTCTCGTAGTGACTGTTGTTTTTCCCGTTGGCTCCGATTCAATAGCACGTCTGTGTCTGGTCGCGTGTTCCTTCTCCAAAATCAGTGAAACAGTAAACAAATGGGGAAAACATATATAAGTACAGACATACATACATACATACATACATATATATGTATATGCATCTGTGTTTGTGCTTGTACATATATAAAAATTGTTGTCATTGCAAATTGGCGAAGCCGACGACACTTTTTGTCGAGCTAATGAAGGCCGCTGCGCCGTAGCGGGGCGCCGCGGGGGCGTACAGGCGACAGGGCGGAAGTACGCACTGCATACAGTTCGAATTCTACAATGAAAGTGAAATGCGACACACAGACACACGCACACACATTTGATAGTCTACAGTGCAACTCTACACGAGATCAACTCTTGAATTCTCTCTCTCTCTCTGACTGTCTGTCTCACTCTTGCTCTCTTCCCCTCGCGTTGACGATGATTGCATCTAATTGAAATGTTGATAATGTCCTTAACATGCTGTAGCTCGATGTTGTTGTTGTTGTTGCTGCTGCCGTTTAAGCGAGGTAAACGCGCTTTTTGTTTTTGTTATTTGCGCTTTTCTGTTGACAATCGGCGACAGTTGACGGAACGTGGGAGAATGCATAAATTAACGTAGAACTTACAATTTAAATGAAGAAATCTTATTTGTATCTGAATTGAGAAACAAATTGAAATTGTTGATAAATTGGTAAATGAAATTTGTGGTTTAATTTGAAACTTGTTGTGAGTTGATAGATATAGGAATAGGGCAACATCAGGTAACAATTAATCAGCGGACAATGAACTGAGATACTATTTCGATAAATTGGAGCTAAAAGAATAATAAATAGAGTTTCAGTTAAATTTTAGAAATATTATCAGAATAGGAAACTTCCTATTGAATGTTTGTTTTTTAATTAGTCATTTGTCTCTAATGAAAAATAAATATAATAATTGTCATAAGCTGATGATATTAGATTGACAAATTGTGTCAGATTGTTTTAAATGTTTAGGATTCAAAGCTGACATTAGATTAAGCTTATTATGTTGTGAAATATACTATATTTATAATAAGAATATAAAATTAAAAGTGTCTAAGAACTGTTTTTTGGGTTCATTTAATTTATTAAACTTAATGATTAATGTGGAAAAAGTAGTTAGTATTAATTTCTTTTGCTGGGTAACTACATTATGTTGTCCTGTGCTCATATCATATTATTAGCCATATGCTGATATCACATCATCAAAATCTACAAGCAAATAGACACACAAATTTTAATTTAGAAAATTGCAACAAAGTTTCATTGGCCTCTGTCAGCGTCTTCATCTAAAATCCTTTATGACACTTGCCACATCAACTCCCACTCCAGCAGACTCTCAGTTAAGCTCATTGATTGTAATGGGTTTTGTAAACAAACTGAAGTACGCCCGCCTCGCCACACCCACTAGAACGCCCCAGCGCTTATGGATAGCGAAAACAACGCTCACTTAGCTCAAGTGTCTGATTTCTTAGACAAACTTTGAGAACACAAAGCTGACACTGAGCTGTGTGTGTGTGTGTATGCAGGCCCCTGCTGGCCCCCAACAGTGGTCAGGCCACGCCCCGAAAGCGACCCGGCGTTGATTATCTTGTTTACACTGAAGTTGCAGTTGCAGTTGTTATTATTATTATTATTGTTGTTGTTGTTTCTTGTGGCTTGCAATTTATTAAATCCAATTTACAAAAACAAAAAACCAGTTGAGTTGAGAGCGAAAAAAAAAATCATTTTTATGTTTATTACTTGATTCAATTATGAAGCAACAACAACAGCTGCAATGTGCGTGCGACGCTGGCGTTCCAATGACCCGCATCACAGTTGCCACGCCCCCCACAACACCCCCTGTAATACAGTTTTTTTTTTTTCGTTTTTTTTTGTTTTACTTTGCATTCATTAACATTTTATTTTCAAATTGTTTTTGGCTTTGTTTCAAGTTCAACTCGACTTGACTTGACTTAAAGCGGAAATAAACATATATATATATATTATATAAATATATATATATATATATATATATATATATATTTATTTATATATATTTATAGATTTTACAGACATGCTCAACTTATATTAGCAAATAGCTCAGCCAGCTGCTTAGGCCAAGTAACAGCAGACTGAACACCGGACTCGCTGCAGCATTGTAGTAGCCGCCGAAGATCTGTAGTCCGGCTGTCTCGATGCTGCGCTTGCAGTAATCCCCATCGTAATTCCAGCCCACATACTCATTGGTACGCAATGCCTCCTGGCGTAGCCATTCCTCGAGCGGTGCAAAGTATTCGCGTAGAGCACTGCCATCCAGACGACCTTCGCCTAGGGTCTCCTGTAGAACCTCTTGCCAGGGCTGGGAGGCGCCCTTGGCCATCAGCTCTCTAAGCGAGGTAAGAGAAAAAGGGAGGGAGGAGACGGGGTAGAAAATATAAGTTTACTTCTCATAAAAATAATATAAATAAATTCATCAAAATATTTCATTTTAAACTTTATTAATTATAAAACAATTTACGAATTATTTTTCTTACTCACTTTAATAGATTGCCTGCGGCTGGCTGCCGATAGATGTCGCATTTGTGGAGCGGCTTTCGCGGATCGTTGGGCACATATTGGCCGGCGGCACGGCACATGCTGCGATATAGCTGGAACTGCAGCACCGTGGAGAAAAAGTATCTGCAAGATACAAAACAAGATATGATATATCTGTATATATATGTATATATATGATTTGAGTAACATGACTTTTAGAATGGACAGAGTCACGCTTATTGATCGCATGCGAGTCGAACGTTCAAAAAATTGTCAATTGTTCTGCATTGGGTGAGAGTTGAGCTGAGTTGACTTGAGCCGAGCTGAGTACATAAACAAACAAAGCCAACAACAGAGAATGTGGCTCAAGGTCGCACCACAATTGCAACTGAGCCAGAACAAATTGCAAACGGTTTTGCAATACGAAATCGTATACGTATGAAGTCTGCTTATTATCCGGTATAAGGCAGCTACAGCTCTCGCCATATCAAAATTTATTGGATGTGCTCTGACACAAAGACAAAATTCCTAAAGAATTTCAGAGTTTCCTGTCCTTTTTGTAAAGTCTTTAAAAAACATCCGCTGATTTCGTATATTTACATATTCCATAATATTTTTAATATTCAACTGCATAAATACAAGGCGATAAGAAGTAGGAAGTAGTTAAAAATCAGCGAAATAAAAATTTTATTGCATACACTCAAGGGGCAGGCGGCGCTGCCACGATACGGCTCAATTTCGGCTAAAAATTCGGCTGAGCAGAAATTAACAGAAGGTATCAAGAAAAAAATGTTAACTAATAGTGCTATGTTAACTAGCAGTGTTATTCATTTTAAGCTTGCAGTGTTATCCGCTATTAACTAACATACTGAGAGCATACTGTTAAACAACAGCTGCAGCTCATGTAAAGTTAACAGCAGCGGCGAGCAGAGCAGCTGCTGCAGCTGTTAAGTCCTTAAAGCTTTGCGTGAGCATAAACCCAGGTATTTTGCCACTGATTCTGGCGAGTTATACGTTTTTTGCAAACGTAAAAGTTTTTAGAATTTAGGAACAACTCAAAATATTTGTTTGAAATTTTATTTAAAGCTGTAACTTATGGAAATGAAATAGATATTAAATAAAAAAAAAGCTTAAATATTTCTTTATCATATCCATGCCAATACTGCAAGGATATGAATATTTAGGTTCACTAAGAATATATTCTTAGTGTGATACAACTAAGAATATATAGGTCAACAATAAACCATTAAGGGGGGCGTGCTTGATACTAGCAAACAGTTTGAGAAAGGCAACAGTTAATATATGTACATATATTAGAATATTTCGGGTATTTTTTCTTTATTCTGGATTGTGGAAATACCAAATTGTTTTAATCATATAGACTTTTGTATAGTATAATATTGTGTGAAGGCTCAGGGTCATCTGTGAAGCTGATGCCATTTTTGCTTTGGCTTGGATCAACGTTTATTTTCGTATGCAACACAATAGCTGCAAAAAAGTGTCGAGTCATAATAAAATTGATTTTGTTTTATATTTTTCAATAATTATGCAATGTTTGAACAGCTCCGAAATCCAGTTGGATTGTTGACTGATTCCAGAACAAGTTCAACTAGTGATTTGTTCTTCTTTTTTTTCATTTTTGACGAGAATCAGCTGGGAATTTCGATGAGTTGTTGGACTCTATGCTAATGATGCCTAAGCCAGTTCTTAGTGCAGGCGAAGAATGGTGCGATTGGATATTTTTTGTGTATTGTTTGCTTGGGGGATTCACCGAATTTAACCAGTCGCTGGCTAATTATGTGGGAAAGAGAAATAGCCAAAACAAAATTATTATTTTTATTGGCAAATCTATGATTTATATTTCACTAGAAGTCTTTAAGCTAAATTATTTATAGCTTAACCTTAGCTTGAGTTCAAGAAACCTTGAAATCTGAGCTGTGTAAAGAGTTCGATAAATGGAAATGATAGAGTTAAGAGTTTTATGATGTGAGAATTGTACTTAAATATGTTGGTAATTGTTATTTTAAAGTTATATGCTCTAGCAATATATAAATAAGAGACTTAAAGTCTAAAAATTTGTAAGTTGAAGGCTAAAATTAAAATTTTTACGCCAGTGTTATATTTGACAAGAAATGTAAAAAAAATAATATTTTTTCAATTTAAATATAGAAGAAATCATAATATTAAACCATCTTATATATTCGTCATACAAATCTGAAGAGTTTTGACGTAGATAAGAAAGTGGAAATATTTATGCTTTCTTTTATAAATAAATAAATGAATTTAAAAATGTGAATTTTAAATAATAAAAAATATAAATTAAATAAAAACATTATTTAGAATAAATATTAATTAATCAGCATTAAAAAATGTGTCAAGAAAAATTACTAAATAAATAACTAAAATAAAAATAATGAAAACTAAATAAATATAGATATAGAAAATACAGAGTATTATGCAGTTGGTGATGCCCGACTGCAACATTCTAACTAGTTTTTATTTATTAAGTTAACGTATAATATAAACTTTATACTTCATTTAGTGTATATCAGTTTAACAGTATATTAGCTGATCTTTCGAATTTCTTCTTATATAAATTCTAAAGCATTTTAAAATAAATTACCTATATATTATATATGTAAATAAATATGCATAAAGAGGAATTATTTGTGACGCACGAATTTACACTCAATTAACGAAATTTAAATTTAATAAATTAAATATGTATAATCTTATTATTGTTAAAGCAGTTCTGCCAGATTTTACATAATTAATATGCATAATTGGCGCCTGAAGACCATTTTAGCATATTTAACATAATTCTGATGCTGTAGCTAACTATTTAGTATTCTAGAGTTTGGGCAGACTATAACATATGATATTAAGATTAATGTAAAAAGTCTTAACTCAAATACGTTTTTCTCAGTTTCAGGGATTAGTGTGGCATTTTTATCTACTTTATCTTTTAATTAACAATCTAAACAACTTTTCTATTTAATTTCAGTTGATAATTATTATTTTCGTTCTCTAATTGCAACAGTACCAGATTTTTTTTTAAGTATTGAAATAAGACATTTTTGAACAATAAACTGAAGCAAAAAACTAGCAGAAACAAAATAATAATTGCATATTCGAGCTATGTCGTTGGCGGCCAAAGTCTTTTGATACGAAATATCAAATTATACAATTGCTGCGTACGTGCAAATTGCAATTGTTTTGCTATTTTGCAGCTCTTTGTAGATCGTAAACAGCGCTGAACTGGCGAATTGAACTGTGCTGTGGAATGGTTATGGAACCATTCATTAGCGCCAAGCAGTTTAACGACATTGCTCATACGCCCCGCAGCACCAAGCATAAAGATTACAGCTGGCTGGCTGGCTGCCTGCCTGGCTATAGCATGATTGAAGCCGTTTTTGTGAATGGCTTTTGTGGCACCAGCAGCAGCAACTGTAGCAGCCTTTGGAGAATTACAGATTTTTCAAATATTTTTGCGAGCGGCGAGAAACACATGTTTCATGTGCCAAGCAAAGCAGCTGAAAAGAATTTTCGCAATATTTAATTTTAGCACTAAAAACACAAAAAAAAATTGGACTAATTGCCGACCGACTAACTGACTGACTGACTGACTGATTGACTGGACGAGCGTTAACCCCCCGTTTCTGATTGAATGATTGAGTGGCAGTGGCAACAGTCGAGACAGAGACATAAAGTCCAACAGCTGCTGCTGCTGCTGCTGCAGCTTCGGCTGCTGCTTCGACTGCTAATCCCTGTTATTGGGTCATGTCTCAGACACCGTCGCAGTCTGCAGTCTTCAGTCTTCTCTGGGAAAATGTGGCCACGATGTGGCAACGGCTGCCAAGTGCCAAAAAAACAAAAACAAAAAAACATAACACAACACACAAAGTTGTTGTTGCTGCTGCTGCTGCAGCCGCTGCTGCTGATGCACTTAATGGCACTTTGGCACGTTGTTTCTCTAACTTCTGCAAGTCGAGCCGTGATCGAACATTGTGAAAAGTGTGCATTAAAATGAATTTTTTATTTTGCTCGTTGTTGTTCGCTGTTGGGTTTTTCTCTCTTGCAACATTCTCTTGGGAAATGCTGGGGGAATGTGTGAAAACCTAATGTATGACATTTGATTGAGATAAGAAATTATTAAGCTGCATCTGCATATAAGATAATAAATGAAGTGGGAATGTGAAGTGGATCTCATAGAATGCGTATAGATGGGGATGCAACTGGATTGGTTGTCTTTATCTCTTTTTAGCTCAATCTGACTAACTTTTGCTCTCCATCTCTCCTTGATCTCTATGTAACTAGAGAGTTACACAGAGATATATCTTATATATTTATAAATTTATTTCTCCATATTTCCCGATCTATTAATAGTTTTGGTCATTCAAATTCTCTAGTTTCCAATCCTAGAATTTTTCTCTTTTTTCCCAACCCTCTCTCTCTATGTTGGCCTATTTGTCACAGTCCTGCTCTAGCTCTGTCTCTATCTCTAGCTCTAGCTTTAGCTCTAGCTGTAGCTCTAGCTCTAGCTCTAGCTCTAGCTCTAGCTCTAGCTCTAGCTCTAGCTGTAGCTCTAGCTCTAGCTCTAGCTCTAACTCTAGCTCTAGCTCTAGCTCTAGCTCTAGCTCTAGCTCTAGCTCTAGCTCTAGGTCTAGCTCTAGCTCTAGCTCTACTTTCAGCTCTAGCTCTAGCTCTAGCTCTAGCTTCAGCTCTAGCTCTAGCTCTAGCTCTATACATACCCTTAACTATGTTACCTTCTTAAAATTATTCTATCATCTATTCCTTATATCTATCATATTATTTTCCACTCTAATTTAGATTACAAAAACTTCCATCAGCTGTCACATTGTCCGGCTGACAAGTGACAAATGTCAAGGTCAAGTTGTAAAATAATCAAATGACAAAACAAAAATTGTTTTCGCTCTTTCAAGCGCAACAATGTGAAGAAAACCTATGACAATAGAGCCCAGTAAAGTAAAGCCCAAAGATGAAAAACCCAGAGACCGCAAGAAAAACATGAAAAAAGTTGTGTCAAACCACAAAATGATATGCCCCAAAGTTATTGGACATGTCAGCATTTTGGCCATTTCATAGTTTGTTTTTATTTTTTTCTTTTTTCGGCTTTTTAGAGTCTTGTCAGACGCGTCCAGCGAAACGTTTCGAATGCATTGGCCGCTTGGCTGGTCAGTGGTCAGTGGTTTAGTGGGTTAGTGGTTGGCTGCCCGCTTGCATTGGACATTGAACCACATTTGTGTGCCGTCTCTCTCACTCTCTTAGTAAATGACCTTAACGTGCTTATATCAACGTGACATTCACAGCACAGACACAAAATAAACATATTTGAATTGCAACTGATCAACGTTTATGCCCAGCGCGCCATACTCATAAAAATCTCTCAGCTCGAGTAGCTAAAAAAAACTTGGCTTTCAAATGAATTGAGAGCATTTATGAGACCGCTGGGCATAAACAGCAGTAGCTGCAGCCTTTGAAGAGCTATATAACTTGTAAACGTTTTAAAAAAAAAAAAAGATTTAATGAACTGCAGCTCAGTTTATGTCTCTTGAAATGAGGGGAAAAAACGATTGCTACTGAAGACTTGGTTAGATTGTAAGCTAAGTCATAAAATGTCAGCTACTGTATACTTCTCTATATGCAAGAACTTAATGCTATCAAATTGCTAGATGTTTACAAGAATTTTAAAATTTAATAACACAATAAAACTAACTTAAACTTTATAAAAATAAATCCAGTCATATTAAAAATGAAAAAATCGGAATAAAAAATTTATTCAAATTATAAAATTAATTTTTATTGTATATTCTACAAAAGCCTACATAAGATTAATTTTAAAATTTTCAGATGTAATAAAAAACTGTAACTAAAACAAAAACAAATTAGAAAACGAAACGAAAAAAATAAATATAAATAATAAAAAAGTCTTAAAAAAGATTAAAAATTGGATACATAAAAATTAAAATTAAAAAAAAATAATATAAATATTTTTATAAGTTTTATTATCCAAAATCAGCTAATATTGAAAAACCTTTGCATATTCTTAAAAGAAAAAATTATTAATAATAACTATTTAAGCAAAACTAAATTAGCTCGTTGAATATTAATAATACTTAATGAAAAATGCATAAATAATAATATAATAATAATAATTGTAATCAAAACAATTGTTAAACTAATTTTTCTTTTTTAAATAAGATCACAAATATTTTGCATAAAAAATAAATGATATTTTATCTGCTGTTAAAATGCAAATTTTATAATCAGACTTTAAGACACATCGAACTGGTTTTCTTTCATAACATGACGGCTCGTCATACGATCATATTTATTATTTAAAAAAAAACAAGTAAGAGTGCTCTAGTCGAGACGGCTCGACTACGAGATACCCTGAACCCTGCGAAGAGCCAATCTTCCCAACATTCTATGCTTATTTTACATATACAAATATTGCGAGCAACACACACACACACACATGCATACGCACGCACGCATAAGCACGCGCTCTGCTGACCGCGCAGTCAGCGCGGCGACTGCGTTCGGGCTGCAATATGCCTATTGTATTGGAAATTAAATGTTTAATAACTTTTTTTGTGGATGGACTTTCTTAATCAAACTTTCACAGCGTAATTATGTCATTCATATGTGTGTATTTGCCAAAGCACAAGTCTCTAGTATTTGAAATACGATTTTTGCAAATTGGAGGCGAAGGGGGCGTGGCATCCAAAATCCAAAAATTACATAATGTCCGCATTTATTACACGGATCTACACAGTGAATTTGGAAACACTATCTCTTACGGTATGCTTAATAGAAGAAAAGTTATCGATTTTTATCGATAATAAGGAAACGGAATGAGTTATCGAAAATCTAAAAAAAACTCGTACTGCGTAGGCTATAGACGAGTATTCTCTGAAAATTTCAGATCTCTAGCTTTTGTGGTTTACGAGATCGCTGCGTTCACACGGACGGACGGACGGACGGACGGACGGACGGACGGACGGACGGACGGACGGACGGACGGACGGACGGACGGACAGACGGACAGGGCTATTTCAACTCAGCTCATCGAGCTGATCAAGAATATATATACTTTATGGGGTCTGCCATGTCTCCTTCTGCCTGTTACATACATTTCCACAAAAACATTATACCCTGATTTCCCATTTTCAATGGGTTCAGGGTATAAAAAACTATATCAATTCCTAGAGCTCAGCTCGATTTATATAAAATTACATTGCGCCATTTGCAGCATTAGTCATATGTGATTAAAAATCGTATGAAATAATTGAGTTAGTTGAGCATTAGCAACTGGTATTGCACTTTAGGAGCAAATTGGATCAAGTTCGAGCGTTGCTTGGTTTTTTTTTTTTATTTATTTTTTTTTATTTTTTTTTAATGTATGTTGACTGCCTTCAGCGCATTGTGGAACATGAATTCAACTCGGTTTTAATTCTATTTTATTTTATTTTTTTTGTTGGCGTATTGGCGTAGAGAATGCGACTGAAATATTATTGATTTATGCGCACGGATCTTGGCACGGATTTGAGAGTAAACTGTTGACGTCTTATGCACTCAAATTAAATGCTAATTAGCTGGCCAAACGGATCTGGCACAACAATAACAATAGCTATAACTAATGATATAATTAAGTGTAGAATCAAATGTCTGGCAATGATTTTATGTCACAGCTGGGACATCGAATACGAATACGAAACGAGCAAACGCGAAACGCGAAACTGAAAGTGCATTCAAGTTGGCTGTGCATTGTGCAACGCACCGCATCGAACAACAACAGCAGCAGCAGCAACGGCAACAACAACAACAACGACAACTTTGGCTCTATTTATGGCCAAGACAAAAACCGGCCCCAACTTCTTGTCTGCGACTGCATCCGCAATGTTTCTAAACGGCCAAAACGGCGACCAAATCAAACAAAACAAGTAAAAGTGCTCTAGACGGGTATGCTCGACTAGTAAATACCTTGAACTGCTGTCTATTAGAGGCAGGAGACAACATTTCATGTCGTCTTGCTTAACAGTCTACATATTATGATTAGAGAGCCAACTCTTAAGGTTTTTAGATATTTATATATTAGGGAAATGCCTGAGGACATTGATAAAATGAGATAAATTTAAATTTCATATTTCAAGTCTTTCTCTCAAGCAGCATATGGACTTCCCAAGATTGCCTGGCCTTATGGTAAAGTTTTTCACGCTTAGGAATATATCTGATCCATTCAAAATACTCTCTAAATACAACTCCAAATCAATATACCCCATCTAATCAATTTCCAATAGATTGAGCACATAAAAACCAAAATACTATAAAACGTTGTCTAAAGGAAGCTGTGCTCCATTTTTTTTCAGTCCCAATGCACCTATTGCATTTGTTGTTGTTGTTGTTGTTGTTGCTTTTAGCTGGTTTTTTTCTTAAGTCTTGTTATTGTTGGGTTTGGTTTGCACGCCTCTGGCGCTTAAATGATTTGCGGCTGGCCACGAAATGCGCGCGCAAATGGCCAGCAGGGCGTATGCTTAATGCGTGGCCATACACATATAAACATATGCATATATATATATATGTATATATATTTATATAGGCTGGCCCGATCGATCGTGGAACGCTGCAACATTTTGGCATTTTGACATATCAAGTGAAAAACTTAAGCGATTTCCGACAAGCAACCAGTTTTGTTTTTTTTCTTCTGCTCGACTTGGCTATTGACTGGGCAAAATAAAATGCTATTAAAATTTACGAATGCGCATAGATTTAAAATAAAATTAAAATAAATTGAAAACTTGTGTTGCGTATAATTAACACATATGGGAAAGTCAAAATAAAAGGGTTATGGCGCCATAACTGTGTGTAGAATCACACGAAAAATGTTTCCTGATTCTCGCGCATTCGAGTGAAGGGAAAATCATGCAAAAGTTGACATTGAATAAGTCAAAAAGGAATTGTTGAAGCCCTTTTGACAACAAGTGCAACATGCCTGTCAGTGCAATGTCTGTGAAGGATGATAATAAAATATATTTAAGAAGGTTACAAACACTTTAAATTTAAAGTTTATATATTAAATGAAGTATAAAAAGTATTAGTATAAATGAAGTATGTCAAAAAGTCTATATAAGATACATTCGGTAATTTACTTTAATATTTGAGTAAAACATAATTGGAAAATGAGTTAAAGTTGTGCGATAGGTTTATAAATATGATAATATCTTAGAGGCAGTGTGTTGGATATCCCTTTAAGAAATACTGATACTATAAACAAAACAGTATATATAAAGTAAAACTGATAATGATAATAATACTGATACTGATACCAATTCTAATACTTATCACTTTAGTATTACTAATACAAATCGTATTCCTAATGCTAACACTTGTTCTTAATCGTACTTTAATTAGTAGTATGACTGATATCATTAATAAAAGTATTAGTATAACATTTACTATTAGTCACAAGATTTATACAAATACTAATACTTATGGCATTAGTCTATGAGTATGATTATAGTAATCATAGAGTCGTAGTATTAGTAACTAAAATAATATTTATGCCAATGCAAACAGAAATATTCATATTTACAGAATAATTCAGTGAAAGAAAATAATTTATAGAAATTTATTATAAATGGATATTAAATCTAAGTAAATTGAAGTATTAAATACCATTTTAAATAAATTTAATATAAATTAATAGTAAATAATATTTCTATTAAATCTAAGTAAACTGAAGTATTAAATACCATTTGAAGCAAAATTAATTATTAATTAATAGAAATTATTTTTCCTTAACTTCTTACCTTATTTCCTCTAATGAAACTCAATATTAATTTCCATTCAAGTCTTCTCTTACCACCTTCCCTTGCTTCATACCAAATTCAAAGTGTCTCAAAACTCTAATTGAAGAACATTTCAATTCCAAAATTGAAACAATTCCATGCTTGATTGCTCGCTTGCATGCATTATGGCATGTCGTGTCGACTTTTCATTATTTTTGTGAATCTAAATTTATTCATTTGCAATTCTCTTAGCCATACAATCTATAACAATCTTAAATCTTTTTTGCCACACACAAACACACACACACATAAAGAGACGTTTGTCAAATGGTCTCAAGACTATTTGGTAAGCGTGTTGTCTGTTAGCTGCAATCCGCATGGACGATCTGAATATATGCACCATATAAGAGCGACGGTAGCACAATTGTGTGAATTATCGCATGGCAGTTGCAGACAATAATAAGAAAAAAAAAACAAACAGAAGCAAAATAAAAAACTAAAACTATCAGAAAACTAAAGACAAAGAGTGGGCCGCAGCATGTAGAGCTGATCGTGTGGCAGCTGTCCCCACTTGTGGCCTGGCGGTTGTAATAACCCATAATTATATTAGCTAATTTTTGGGAGGCCTTTTCGCATATTGGATTACAAACAAGACCGAACGGCGACTGATCAAGTGGCTGGGCCTTCCAAAGCCAAAGACAAACAAATAAACACTAACACAGAGAGAGAGAGAGACAATTGGCCATAAATCAGCAGGTAACAAATGCTTCGAAGGAGGTGGAGCAGCAGGGGTGAGGGTGGGGGAATACTACTATGCTACATTGCATTGCAGTTATTGTTGTCGTTATAATCAATGAATTACGTCGCATCGGCTGCATCGGTTGACCACAATTTATGGCGATGCCAAACATGAGAATCCGAAATGCGAAGCACAAAAACTGCAACTGCAACTGCAACTGCGACAAGCCAGCCACACGAGTGGGGGGAGGGGGCCGCATGAGGTGGAGTAAACAGAGCGGCGGGGGGGGCTGCCAGCCCGAAGGGGAGTGGCTGTAACGAGCAGTCGCCTGGCTTTTATGTTGCAATATGTAGCGCATGCAACAAAGCGCCCAAGTCGCATGCCAACTAACACAGAGCCAAAAACCACCAAGCAGCACCTCCACCCGCTCGAGCAGCTCTCTGCTACTGCTGCTGCCGCTGCTGCTGCGACTGCGACTGCGACTGCTGCTGGCATCTCTCAATTGTAACTCGCATCTGTTGGCTGCGTTGTCTGACAGAATCGTAACGTTTGTCGTTTGCTGTTGTTGTTGTTGTTGTTGTTGTTGTGGGCAGCTGCACTGGTTGCTGGCTGCTGGTTGCTGGTTGCTCGGCTTGAGTTGGTTTTTGGCTTGGTTCCATCTGGTCGAACATAGAAAACGACACATTTTGCAAAAGTAAAAGTTGACCACTACATTTTAGCTTGAACTGAATGCCATCAGAAGTGTTTAAAACAGGAATAATCATAATCGATTATTCCATATGGCTTTAAACATAAGAGCTAAGAACTAAATGAACTGCAAGTTTATGAATAAAAATATTTAAGTATTTGAAAAACTTCTAGTTCAATAGAAGCTCAAACATTTGCTTGTTTTGCTGTTAGTAAATTAGTTGACCTACATATGACCTGATTCGAATGATCTACACTTTTAGCTAGTTTTTAATGTTAGAAAATTTTTCCTAGCTAAAAATCCAACTGAACCAAATAAAGATGAACCAAAACCAACAAGAAACCTAGAACAAGCTGAATTAGAAATAAAACCTAGAACTAGATGAACTAGAACTTTATAAACTTAAGAGTAATTTAAAGCTAGTTCTAGCTTCGGAAAGAGCAGCTGAACTAGATGAATAATAATTCAATCAATTATAACACAACTAGTTATAAAGAACTAAAGCGAGTTGAACCATAATCAAAAATAAAGCCAAGAACTATATTTATCATAATTTTATGAACTATGGCACAGCGTTTTTATGAAGAACTAAAACTAAATGAACCATAACCAGATAAAAACCTTGAACTAGTTGAGTCAAAAGTTGATCAAAAATAATTTAGCCAGATGTAACAAAACCAAAGTTAGATGAAGCGGAACTTGATAAGGTAAAGCTACATATTATTGATAGTTATATAATAAAGTTAGATTAAACGGAAATTGATACGGGTAAAGCTATATATGCAACAAAAAAAGAAACTAGAATGAAGAGGGTAAAGATTTGTGATAAGAAAAGATTAATTGAAAACACAAAAACTGTTTGAAAATTTGGTTTGTTTCACCATAACAAAATGTATGTTAAAATCACATTCATATTTATGAGACTTTGTGTAGGAGAATATATAACTTTTTGGAACTGGAAGTCTTTTAAGTTCAACAACAGATTCCTATAGTTGCTATAAAGTAAGGCATTAGAACTAGATGAGCTAAAGTTTTCAAAATTATGTAAAAACAAGTCTTAACTTCAAAAGATGTAAAACAAGACAGAGTTAGAACAAGCTGAACTAGAACAAAATGAAATAATACTAAATGAGCCAAAAATATGAGCTAGAATTGCCAAATTATCAAACGTAAACAAGTTTTAGGTTTAGTCAACTGAACTAGTTTAAGCAAGGAACAAAAAGCTGAAGTAATAAAATTATAAAATCAAAAGAAACAAAAACAAAAACTTGTTACAAGTTCAAATATTTTAAAGATATTTAATGGGTTAGGACTTTTGTTCTTGAGCCATGTATTGGATTTCAATGCTGTTAAGTGCCTAAAACCCTAAATTGAAATAAATGTTGTTTAGCTAAGTCTAGAATCCGGAAGGGAATCAGCCCTCTGAGAGCACGCACCAAGAACCACTTTAAGTTAGAACATGTTGTTTTGATCAAACTTATTAAAATTCCACTTCCGTCGTTCACACTATCTCCCATTTTGAGGAGAGCACGCATGCCAGACAATAGCCATTAAAATCATTTCGAATATTTATAAATATATAAAAGTTAAAGAATTGATTTCGATAGCAATTAAAATTTTTGTTTTCAGCCAAACCTTTTCGACTAACTTGCTTTAAACTTGTCTCGATTAATTACAAATCAGTTCAGATACAACTTGATTTCATTCATTTCATATTCAAAACGTAAATATTATCGCATCTTCCATTTAAAATTATAGCATTAGTTTTTTGTTTTGGAAAGTTGTTTGATATACGCCCAACAAGGTCAATAAGAAAAAAAATAAATAAAATCAAAATCAAAATCAGAATCAGAATCATAAATAGATTCTAATTGTTTTTCCAGTTCTAGAATTGAATTTTTTTTTTGTATTATAATATAAACAGTTAGACAATAGAAAATGCAAATCTATGTTTATATGCGCACTAGATATACATATAATGATATATAACTGGTTTTCTTCTCTGTTGGGGAAATAATTATGGCAACAATTGCCAAATCGCAGCTATGCATCTCTGATATATAATCCCATTTTGTGCGACCCATAAAGGCCTTTCACTTTTTGCGGCACGCATTGCCGCACCATCCCCTGCCACTGCACCGCCCACCCAACCAATCCTCGCCTCGCCCCGCCCCCCTGTGCGAATTCAACTGCCAATCAACTTTAGCAGCTACTTAGAGCTCTGTTTCTCTGGCCCGGCATCCAGCTTTGCCTGTCAGCCAGCCAGCCAGCCAGCCGCATTGCAACATTGCAATTCAAATTAGAAACACGATCTCTCCCTCTATCTTAGCTGCCACAATGATTATGTGTTACTTATTGCAGTTGCAGTTGCAGTTGCAACTGCCGCAATTGCCACATACCATGACAACAGCCCAAGACTTCCCCAAAAGTGCGTATGCCCTAGCAAACATCATAGCTGAAAGGCCGCCTGCTCTGCCTTATCACATATCCGACAAACATGTCAATCTGCAGCTTCCGCTTCCAATTAGATTGTGCGAGGAAAAGCGCGAAGCGAATACAGTTATACTGAGAGAAATTAATTAATCTTATTTATTTATATTATATTTACAATATAAATTATAAAATAAAATAAATAATAAGAATACAAAATATAATATATATAATATAAAAAATAAATAAATATTAACTATAAAATATAAAAAATTAAAAATATATTTTAAATATAAAATATAATTTTATATATAAAATATAAATAATAAAATATATAAATATATTTAATAAAAGGCCTTACTAAATTTGTTAAATATTTAAATATCAAAATTGCTTTTTTATTACCTAAGTTATTATTTTGTGTTTATTATCTTAATGTTTTTAAATAAATGAATTTTATGGAAAACAGCATTCATTTTGTTTCACGAGTTTTACTTAAAATCAATTGATTTTTTTCAAGCGAAGGCCACGATATAAATTTGCGAGATTTCTAAAGATGTTTAGAGCTTACCTTGAAGCTTTATTATCAAATATAAATAAAAAAAGTTTTTGTTCAGAAGAATATAATATGGAACTATAAAAAAAAGAATATAAGACATATAAACTACTATATTTATATATTTAGATTTCACTTCAAAGCTTGATTATTAAATGCACAAAATAAATGTTTGAATATTATATTTGTTATCTTAAAATATTTAAAAATATTATTACTATAAGTCTTGGATTTTTATATATATTTAAATATACATATATGGAACTTCAATAAGAACAACGTAGTGTTTCCAGATTTAATATTCATATTTTAAGTAAAATAAATAAACATGATTTAATAGAAGACCTCTTTTAGGCCAGCCATGAAACAGCCATGAAACAGCCATGGGTATTTTGATAGTACTCCAGAATTGAATGAAAATTATATATACATATTTTTAAGTTTTCTAAAATTTATATTTAATTAATTTCTAATATATTGATTATTATATTATATTATATTATGATGTTCAACAACAATTTGTTGCAGTGCACTTTAAAAGTGCTGATTGAGTTATAATAAAGTGAAAATGAAGATAGTGAAAGACCTTGCCAGCGCTGACAGTGTCAACGCTTATGCAATTCATAGTTTCATGTATCAAAACAAAATTGAGATGTGTGGGAAGCTATTGCAGATAAATCAAATTTGTTAATTATGTTGTAGTTATAAGAACATCAATATGATAATCTGTGAAATTCAAATGATTTATAATATTATAAATATTTATTAAAATCAATAAATCGGCTGAATGAAAAGACAATATGATTTTGAATGGCAATTTTGTTGTTTCTTCCATTTATTTGGGGTTTTTTCCAGCTTGAGTGCAGGGGTAAAGCAGGTTTTGCACTCACTAACAAAATGCGAAAAAACTCGTCAGATTAAGAAGTAAGAATTGAAAGAAAAAAATAATCTCTTTAGAACAAACCATTGACATTTCTTACTTAGTGCTTTTTTTTTTTGTATATACTATTTAAAAAAGAACTAAACTAATAAATAAGGAATTTCTTTGGAATACCCCAGAATAAATTAACAAAAATAAAACGTTCTCCTACGTGGAGTAATTAATGCTTGACGCAAACGATTTTTTCTTTCATTTTTGTTTTTTTTTTTTTGTTTTTTATGACTCCCCTAAAAAGTTGATCAGTTTTGAAAAGTCGCGAAACCAATACAAGCGCAGTAGCCGCTTAGTGGTATTGGTGAGCCGCTTTGGTAGTAGTGGGCGCTTCCGCTGCAAAAACTTTCCGAGCCACAACGCAGACAAGCGCAAAAATCTAACCAATACCAATGCAAAGCAGCTGATGCAGCGAGCTTTTTGAGCTAGCAGAGAGCGAGAGAGAGTGTGGCGCGCACGCTCTTTCGCTTACAAAAAGCTTTTTCGCTTATGACGGACTTAGCGCTTGGAGCTTGGCGGGTTTTCAGTTTCGTTTTGACACAAAAACTCTTTGGGGGTATAAAAGTGCGCCACTGACCACAGACAGCATCCAGTCAAAGGTTTGGAATCGTGTGTGATTCTACAAATCCTTACAACACTGTTTTTCAAGCGTTGCTCGTAAGTGTTGGCAAACGCACAAAGTTATTTTTGCCGCCAGTTATTTGTGCTAAATATATATTTTCCAAAAAATATGCAAACAAAACTTAAAGTTTTTTTTTTCAAAATTGTGCTAAAGTAAAATATATATTAAAAAAAAAAATCGAAATTGGAATTTTAAAATTATTTGCAAAGTGTCTAAAGTTTAATTTAACTTTAAAGATTATTTCATTAATATGCATTATTTTCCATTATTTATTTACAGCCTTGGCGAGTCCCAACACACTTCACAATGAAAGTATTCGTAAGTAGACAATAAAATATTTAATTCTAACAATTATGTGCAAATAATGTGGTTCAGAATAAGAGAAGAAAAAAAAATTGTTTTAATTCCAAGTAATTCATTTAAATGTGAGAATTGTGGCATTGTTTATTGAACCCTTGAAGTCAACTCACACATAGATTAGAGCGCAAACATTTCTAAATGCGATAATATTTATGAGCTGTTTCACTTTGGGTGTTTGACCGAGGCTCGCTGTCATTAACTTCCTGTTTACAAATTGCATAATCTCTCATATGTTGGCCAAAATAGCAACGCCAAACGACAAACTTCAACTTGAATCAAATGCAGCTAATCACACAAAATGATAAATGTTCATAATTCGAAATTATTTTCCATTTTGCCATTGCCCACTGCAATCAAATTGAGCTAACAAATAATCAATTATGACCACACTGACACAAGTTAGCGGTAAATGCACTGCTCGACATAGTTTGCGACGGCGCGCATGCGTGACGTACCATTAATATATATAAATGTATATATATATTTGATTTTCTTGCCCCGCGCATTTTGTCATGCTCGCATTACGCATGCAACGCACACACGCACGCGTTTCACTTGACCATTTGAAAGCGAACTGCTGTCGCTTCATAAACTGTGGCCAAATAGTGGGCGTCATATATATCGCATAACTTTCTAATCTGATTACCTAATGCATTTTGCCCGATCATTGCATAATTTTGTAAACAACAGCTAGAACAAGTTGCGAATTACAAATGAATTGCAGTCGATATTTGATTGTTAATTAACTCATGCTAGAACAAGTTGCGAATTACAAATGAATGTTGTTTTCACTTTACTTTGATGGCGAGCCGCAGTTTGATTAATTTGATTGAAATGATTTTTAATTTCACTTTGCCTACATTAACTGAACTTTGTTATCGTTATACCTTTCATTAATCATTCGCCTTTATTTGCATTATATTTTAGTTCTGCCTAGCCGCTCTCCTGGTGGCTTCCGCCTGTGCCACCGATGAGGTGCCATTGGAGAAGAAGCTGGACAAACGTGGCCTGCTCGATCTGGGCTATGGCTATGGTCATGCTGGTCTGGACGTTGGCCACATCGGTCACGGTTCCCTCATCGGTCATGGTGCCAGCTATGGCGGTCATGGTGCCAGCTATGGCGGTCATGGCATCAGCTATGGTGTCAGCTCCATTGGACACTCTGCTCCAGCTGCCATTGCTGTCGGACACAGCGGCGGTGGTATCTCTTATGGCCACAGCGGTCCCGCTGTTGCCGTTCACGCTCATGCCGTGCCCGCTCCCTATGTGATCAGCAAACAGGCTGAGGTCCAGAAGACCATCGTTGTGACCAAGGGTGTGCCCGTGCCCGTCCATGTTGACCGTCCCTACCCCGTTGTGCATGAGAAGCGTGTGCCCGTTGAGGTTAAGGTGCCCGTGCCACAGCCCTACGAAGTGATCCGCAAGGTTGCCGTCCCAGTCAAGGAGTACGTGAAGGTGCCCGTCCCAGTGCCACAGCCCTACGAAGTTATCCGTCATGAGAAGGTGCCCATCCATGTGCCCGTCGATCGTCCAGTGCCCGTTGAGGTGCCCAAGCCCTACCCCGTGCCCGTCGAGAAGCCATACCCCGTCTACGTCGAGAAGGTCCAGAAGGTGCCCGTCCATGTGCCCGTCGATCGTCCCTACCCCGTCTACGTTAAGGTTCCCCATGTTTCCCACTCCGTGGTGAAGCACGCACCCACCTATGCCATCAGCAAATACCCAATCACCGGCTATGGCGCAGGCAGCGGTATCGGTCATGATGCCAGCGTGTATGCCGATCATTCCGGCTACCACAAGTAGAGCGGTTGCGGATTCTATTCGGGGCTAGGCCAAGGACTTACCACAAAAATATGAGCCGAATTAAATTTAGCAACATTTTTTTAAATTCTGTCCAACAAAAATGAAGAGAAAATACGATAAACAAAATAACACTCACACACGGTCTCTACGCTCCCTAAATAATTTCCAAGAGGTTCTAGTAGAACTTCCACCCTGCCACTCTATTAGATCTTAAGTAAGAAAAAAAACAACACACACACACCACGACCCCAAGGAAGAAAACAACAAAAGCCTTTTGTAAATTATTTCCCAAAACCATCAAATGGAGCATTGTTATGTTTGAACTAACAGCTTAGGATAAATTCCAGCTAATTGTTTATAAAACAATTTATAAACATTTTGGCTGTTGTTGTTTATCAGTAAAAGGTTTCGACGTACAATGAAATGAAATATATATGTAAAAAAAAATGATGTAAAAATGTTTTAAGAAATAAAATTGTATAAAATAATTGAAAGTGTTCTTTTATCTTGTTTGCAAATTTTTTAGCTGAAGCTATAAAAATTGCATTGTTTCGAGACAACGAAGGGCTCAAGACTTTGTCTAATATGAACCAAACTATTTTCTACTTGGTTTATTCTATTAATTCGAGCTGTTTATACATTGAGATTCTAAAGAATAATAGTTCAAAACCTTTATTTTGTAAAAAATATGATATTTGCCGTCCTTAATCAATTTCATAAACATTTTCTTGTAAATATAGAATTTTTATATATTCTTTAAATGGTTCTAAAAATCATTGTTACTATAAAAAAAAATATTACTAATATATATTAATTTAAGGGCAATTCAAAAATTGCTATAAATACAAAAGTTACTATAAATAATAATATATATATTTTAGAGCCTATTCAAAATTTTCAAAATTTTGGTAAAATTTCTGAATAAACAGCAATACAACAATTTTGAATTACAAAGCAACCAAAGCATAAAGCTACCCAAGATTGACCCAAGTCCACATTGACGAACTTTTTATTATTTAACAGAATTTAATATTCTTTGATTTGTCCATATTTGATTTTCTATATATTATACATATATTATTATATAAAAAAAAAACGTTTTCCAATTATTTGAATTTAAAAATAATATATATATGGAAAAAGAATTTTTTTTCTATAAAATTAACTGTATATAAACAATCTATATTTACATATTATTATTGTATAAATAAAAAAAAAATAACTTCCAAATTTATAAATTTTGTTATTTATTTATTTAACTTTTATTATTTTCTATTTATTATATATTATTATTATTATTTTTATCAATTTTAAAGCTTCAAGTTGGTATAAAAACTTATTTTTAAAATGCTTGGGAGCAGGTTAACATTTTATTCCCAATTTATGTCTAAAATCACCAAGATTTTATATATAAAAAACGTTTCATATTGTTGGCCTCTTAGCTCAAAAAACATACTTGCTGAAGTTTGTCAAAATTTAACTGTTTCTCGGCCGTATTTTGCACAATTTTCTGTATGTTTCTGTTTATCATCACTTATTTTTGGATTTTATTTTTTGTTTTTAAGCTTAATATCTTGAAGTATCATTTTTTTCTCACAATAAGTATGTGTCAAATTAGCGTGCATAATAAATTTAACATCGTTAGAAATTGTAGTTCTTAAGCCATGTTTATGTAAATTTTTCTGATTTAGCTGACATTTAAAATATATTAAAAGTAAATATTAATAGCCCTTGATTGAGAGATCATAAAAGAAAAGTATTTTAAGCCGTTGTCAAGCATCCTCGCACAATTTAAAATTAACTTTTTAGTGCTGACCCAGTTATTGTTGGATAAGGAACTGTATGTCATTGGCATTGGATGGCTTATACTGCGAGACGATCCATCTTAAGTGATAAGGCCAACGCATGTCAAATCACATATTTAGATAGTCAGAGCGTAATGCGTGATCCAGCTGACAAGAGACAAGGCCACAGGCCAACCGGCTGCCCCTGCTGTGTCCAGTTCAATTAAAGGTCAGAAGGCAAGAGCAGAAGCGACTTCTCTAAACGCTCATAAATTTAAATATAAAGACGGAACCAGAGCAGACGCTTGATGTGCCATTTATGGCCGGGTTTTTCCTCGCAAAATACCAAAAATTCAACTTTCAAAAGCAACTGCAGCTAAGTTCTAAGCCAGCGAAAGGCAAATCAAACAAACAGTCAACAACTTTTAATTGACCATTAAAAAAACATAACAAAAGATGATATAAAATATATAAAAAAAAAAAACAAAAACAACAACTTTGCTTATTGCAATTTGATGAATTGAATCGCTTTGTCAAATTTGAAGCTATTCCTTTTTTTTTTTTTTGTTTAGCATTTTCCCCACTTGGGTTTTTCAAGAAACACATCCAATTAGATCAGAAGCTGGATACAACTGGGGAGTGGGAGCCGCAAGATGTTTAAAAAATTTCGAGAACCGGTTCAAAGTTTTAATGGGCGTTATAAAAAAAAACAAATACTTGTATGCATAGAAATATATATAGCAAATGTTAGGAAAAAAAATACCTATATATCAAACAATCTATGCGTTGATTTGGTTTTAGCGCTCATCTAACGTGTCGGGTCAAAGCCCCCGCGGCCGCCTCTTTGCATATGCTCAAGGACTTTGCTGACGGAACTAAAGCAAAACAACTTTCTAATAAAAAAGTCGAACGCGCGCCTCGATTAAATTTCTGATTTAATTTTCTTTCGCGTTTCAAGACAAAACACCAAACAAAAGCTTCAAGATAGATCGATCAAAGAGCGAGTTACAAGAACCAGTTAGCAGGCGCCCAAGAATTCCTATCAGCTGAAGGTCATCGACTCAACAACTCTTATATATAGGAGGGGGCGTGGCATTTAACTTTGACTTCAGCTTGTTTAGCTATTGCACTTCGTAGCGCCTACACGTTTCATTATTTCAACCATCATTTGTTACAAAAGCTCTTAAGCTGCGCCTGCCTCTCGTAGGTGTCTCTCTTCAGAGAGACTTGCAGCAATTGGAATTGTGTTTCAGTTTTGGTTTGCGCAATCGCCAGTTGCAATTACCAAGCGGATCTTTTAATGCAACTTAATTGCCATCAAATCATTTTTTGTAGGGTTTAATTATAACAAATTAAATAGCACAAGAATGCAGCAGACTGTCATTAAATATTATTAACAACTGCACATAAACCACTTTGCCACAGACTCAGACAGAGTAAGAATTATCAGCGAGATCTAGTTTAGGCATTCGATCAGCGGAATAGCATTTGGTCAAACTAGGAAGGTCTCTAAGGTTAGCTTCGAAATATAAAGATATATTTAAAATACAGTCAAGTCAAATATGGATAGAGTTGAGCTTTGTGCCTTGAATTGCAAATAAGTTCTTAGTTAATAAATATATATATAATATATAAATTGACTTAAATTAAATTTTTATATTCATCAAACAGTTTAAACTATTCTTAATCAAGTGTTGAATTCCTCTGTATACTCTAGAATCTCTTAAATATTTTTAAATATTTACCAACAATCAATCCTTCATCATCTTATATAACAATGCACTATAAATTGACTCATTTTTAATATAAAAGACTTTCAACTGCCGCTCAATTAATCAACTAAATATCATTAAAGTACATAAATTGCTTGTAAATTCAAAATAAATCAATATTTCAAGTAGACAACAGACAGCAGGACGGACAACGGCATAGGAACTGTGCCTGATTTCTCTCTCATTCTCTTCCCATCTCTCCCTCTCTCTCTCTCTCTCTCTCTTTGGCATGGATGGCTGTTGTCTGGTATTTACGCAACATTTTGCTTGCAGAGGCCACCCAAAAAAAATGCGATGTGAAAGACAACGGAGAGCAGCGCAGAGTAACAACAAATTGCGGCAATCAGTGGCCACGAAAAACTTTTGTTCGTGGCAATTAAAATCATATATTTTTTTTGTTTCGTTTTTGCCATAAATGGGCAGGGGGCGTGGGAGTAGGACGTACACATATTTGTTGCAAACTAATTAATTGCCACAAAATGACGACGACAAGGCGAATGAAAAACTCCAAATGTAATTTTTCGCAATATCAGTTGGATTTTGTTGTTTTTGGTCTCTTGATTTCAATTTTGTAGTTTTGTCTGTTGTCTGAGAAAAAGCTTCGGAAAGACGTTGCACATTTTGCAAGCGCGCCTTTTGCTCTAATGAGCGCTGATCTAGACAGCGACTTTTGGAGGTCATCGACGTCGACGTCGCCAAGTTGTCCATCCAATTGTAGCAAAATGTGTTGTTGTTGCTTTTGATTTGATTTCGTTTTTTTTTTTTGGTTTTTTTTTTCAAATTGCGAAATGAGTTTTGGCTACGTTTTTGGCCAAAAAATGCAACGACAAATGCAGCGTCAGTTGGCAGCCAAATAGATTCAAGCTACGGGTTGCACCAGTTTCGACCAAACAGAAACAAAAACGACAAAAAAACAACAAAAAGAAGCAAAATCAAAAACTCGTAATCGAAATCAGCCTCCGCAAAAGCGTTTTGCTGCAATTCCGAGTCAAGTGAAGCAGCAAGCCAGCCGCTTGCTGAGGCAATCTGGAAATCCCTGCTTAGCGCCCCTTCGCACGTTGCCCCCCTGGCTATTTGGACATGTGTGTGTGTTGTCTCGTCTTTGGTTGGGATTCTTTGGTTGCCCTGCATTTGGCTTTATGCTTCGCTTGGCCAGTAACCAGCCAGCAAGCAAGCGCTCTTAACTGCCTTTTTTTATGTGGATTTTATATACACATATATACATGTATGTATATATATATATCTTTTTATGGAGCAATTGAAGTCGTTGACATGACAAAATGCCACAAGAGTTGAACTTTGTGCAGCTCAAAGAATTAATATTATTATTATGGTTTGTACTAATTGAAACTGGCTAATGGTGCGGCATATTGCAGTTGTGAAAGGATTTGTAACAGTCAAATGGCTGCATTAGATTTAGACTGATTGATAGTTAGGTTAAGCTAGATTCCAGGGGAATTAGATGCATTTAACTTCATTTGATAGACAAACATTATTGAGAATTGGTACTTAATTGTTGGTGCTCCCACTTAAAATTCTCATCCATTTTTCACCATAAATCAAACTTTTTACTTTACTAATTAACTAGAAACCCATAAGAAGAGAATTATCTAAAGAAAGAATGGCAAAAGCATAAATAATTTAATCTTGTTTGTATCTAATTGTATTTTGTTAATACATATTTTAGATGCAACTATAAAAATATTTTAGAATTATTTAGAATTTTATAAAGTAAAGTAAAAATATAAATATAATATAAATATTTATAAAGTAAAAATATAAACCAAATGAAAAATTAAGCTTAGGCAATAAAGAAAACAAAAAATCTACTAAGGTCCATGCGTCTTAAATAAGTATAAAAAAAAACTTTTATACAAATAATAAATAATACATTTTTTTTTAAAATATAATAAAAAAATAAATTTAAAAAAAATTAATACAAAAATAAATTTAAATAAAAATTATTAAAAAATGAAATAAATATATTGGGTTAAAAAAAAATTTTAAATTAAGAAAAAAAAAACAAATAAAAGAAAAAAATATAAACAAATTTTAAAAAATTAGTCATATTACACTTAATCAGCATTATTCCTTTATTATCGAAAGACTATATATATGCATGTAAATATAATTGCCAATCTTGGCCCATTTTTGTATTATCTAGCAATTTGATGGTTAAATTTTAGTTTTTATTTCGTCTGCGACCTCTCAGCGGCCATCAGCAGAAATTACGCACGTCGGCGGCTACCGGAATAATGCGCAACGATCGGCTATCGAGCGTGGCAGATCAAAGCCTTCATTTCTCATCGCATGCATTCAAATTGCAACAATTAAATTAGCCATAAAAGCTACCGCATCGCTTTGCAGCTAAACTATTATGCAATTGTATTGCCCACTTTTGGCCACTTCTGCAGCCAGGTGATCCCGCTGAGCGCGCGCGAGAAGAAAAAAACCAAACTTTTCCTTCCATTATCCCCGCCATGGCATATGAATTATGGCGCCAAATTGCAAGAGAAACGCCACAGTTTGGTTTCGTTTTTCTTCAATTGGGGTGTGCCTGGCTCACGTATGTGTGTGTGTTAGTAAGTCACACACACTCACAGTTGCATTTACTCTGGCTATGATCCTTTCACCTGCTGCGCTAAACAAAAGACTTAGGCAACGAACTCGATTTGGCATTTGGCTTGATTTCCGTATTGAAAGTGTTTTTATTTTTCATTTTAGTTTATTTCACTCCATTTTCCTTCATTTTTTTGTTTTGTTTTTGGACACACCTTCAAGTTCTTTATCTGTGCGCCTAAATAATTGTCAATTACGCCCATTTAGGGCAGCAGCAAGCACTTGTAGAGTAATTGAATGCGACATATCTCAAAGACAAAACCACAAACATCTCTGGCGAACGGTTGCAGCTTCCCAAATGTGGCGGCCATTTGACTGTTGTCTAGCAAACTGGCCTGCTAGCCTAAAAGCCGATGCTGCCGATGCTGCCGATGTTGCCGATGCTGCCTCAGCTGCAGGCGATGCGGCTGAAGTTGCTGCTGCTGCTGCTGGTGGTGCTGTTGCTGGTGCTGCTTTGACTGCTACTTTGCCACTGCCAGCAGCTGTCCGCAGCGCAAATGTTGCATAATTTGAGTTTTCTTCGACTCCATGGTATGGCTGTATATGTTGTTGTTGTTGTTGTTGGCAGTCACCCAGTTAGTGTGTCACTGTGGCATTTCAGCTGGCCAGTTGCTGCTGCTGCTGTTGTTGTTGCTGTTGTTGTTGCTATTGTTATTGTTATTGCTTTGGCTGTTTGTGTATTTTGGGCCTCTTCGAAAAATAATTTGGATATTAGTAATTTAATATTTTACATTGTCATTCATGCATGTTGCTGTTGTTGTTGTTGCTGTTTGTTTCTTTATTACAGTTGAGCAAATCAAAGCAAATGGCACATTAAATAAACATTGATTTGTTTTATAGGGCGTGTTTGCCTGCCTACCACATTTGTCAGAGAATTGATTGAGAAATGTCAAACAACAAAGAAATATATTAAGCTATTTTATGTCTTTCAGAGTCAAAATAAATATATACAGTTATATAAATAAGAAATTACTACACAAAAAAAAATAAAAGAAGATAAGAGGCTGGTATGTTCACGGTAATAAAAAGACAGAGAAGAAAAAGAAAGCAATATGTAACAAAATATATTTAAATAAAAAAAGAATTGCATTAAAAATCAATCAAAATTAAATTAAAGTTAAATAATTAAAAAACAAAGGAAATTTGCACAGCCAAAATATAAATCTATCACAAAATCTTTTAAGGCAGGGAAAATAAAGTATAATAAAAGTTAGAAAAAACAGACGAAAAATAAATTTAATCCATAAAAAATAAAATAAAATATAAATTAAAAACAGCAAAAATAAAAAAAATTAAAAGAAAAAATAACTTAACTTAAAATATAAAAATAATGAAAGACATGTGCTAAATATATGATCAAATTAATATACAGAAAAGAATAAGAACAAACAAAAATTTTAAAATGTATTCAAAGATAACAATCAACAGCTAAAGTTGACTTTGTCCTAGAAATTGATAACAAATCAAAAATTAAAAATAAAATTAAAAAAAAATATATATATATATATTTATATATATTTATATATATATATATATATATATATATATATATATATATATATATATATATATATATATAAATATATATAAATATATATATATATATTTTTTTTTAATTTTATTTTTAATTTATTTATATTAATGAAAATCTCAGATAGCTGTAATTCGTAATAGCTAAACACTTGAAAATGGTATTTCCCAGATCTAAATTGAATTAAAAGTTAATGTAAAGTGAATACGCCTCTTTGGCATTCGTGCAGTAGTCGGCTATATTAATTAAGATTGGCGAATGGATAAGAGACGTATTTTAGTTTCAATTTAAGCAACAAAACAATCAAAATGGAGATCATATCATCATTATGCCCTTGAATTAGCTGATGATCTTTAGTAGCTTCTGTGAGCTCTCATTTGGATATAAATGTTTACTACCTGAAATTCTGCTTGACTTGAACTATAAATATTTACTTTTTATAGTTAATGCTGACTTTTATTCGCCAATCAAATGCTCAACTGTCTGGACTTTTTTTTTTTTGCTAACTTCTCTAGTCTATTTATGCAACTAGAGCCAGTTGCACCATAAAGACAATAAATTTGAATTGAATTTACAGCAGCTGGGTGGATGCTAATACATAATAGCAACGGCTGCCAGTTCGCACACACCTCATATAGGCACATGTATAAGCATGTATATATATACATATATATATTTACACTCTCACACAATCCGCAATTCACGACAAAAGTCGAACAAATGAAAACGTACAAACGACATAATTCCCATGCCTGGGATTTTGTGTTGTTTGCATTTTGTTTTGTCTCTTTTTTAATCCAATTCTTTTTTTTTCGTGATCTTATTGTTTCAGTTTTGCGCTAATTACGGCGCGGATTTTCTTGACATGGGCAGCAAAAACACACAAAACAGAGAAGAAGAAAACAAAACAACAAATACTTCATAAGCTCATAAAATGATTTATGCATTATTTTATATTGCCAAACATGTGTGTCAAATGACTTATCGCTGGGGTATTACCAAGTTCAAAAGAGGATACAGCGTCCAGGGGTTGACTAACTAAAGCGTTTTTAAATTGAAATTAATTATGGCTAAATTGTATTCATTTTGTGTGAATTTTGACAAATTTATATCAAATCATTCATAATCCATATGAATGAGCATTCAATTTTTAGCTTTATAATATAAAACAGTCTGTTAAATAGCACTGGCTACTGTACTCTAGCTTCACAACATTTGTGTTTCACTTCTCTTCGCATTTGCTTACCAAAAACTACAGGTAAAATCGTAAGCCCTTGCTGTGCAATATAAAAGACTTAGGCAACGAACTTGATTTAGTATAATGCTTGATTGTCAGTATTTTTCTTATTTCTCTCATTAAGTTAGTTCTTTTTTTTAATTTTATAGAAATGAAAGACACAAATGAATTATAATTTAAAGCAGGGATTCGAACTAAATATTTATATTACATTATTTTATTCAATGATTTATATATTAATATATCAAAATAAGATAAAAGAACTCAAAATTCGTACTAAACTTTAATTTAGTTTTTAAAAGACTAATTAATTAATAATTAATTAGTTAATTAATTAATTAATAATGCTTAATATTTAAAATAATAATAATAATTACCGAAAATGTCAAAAGTCTAAAGTGCATATATCTCAAAAGTATTTAATATATATATTTATATTTTTTATTATTCATAAATAAACTTAAAAGACAAAAAAAATATTTAAAAAAAAACTGAAATAATAAGTAAAATAAATTTAATTAAATTGTATATAGCATAAAAACTTTTTTTTTAATTATTTAATTTTTAAATTATTTTTTATTGCTTTAACTATTTCTTTAATATTTCCTCCTCGCATATTAAAATATTTAAATATAATTTATTAAGATATAAAACAAAGATGACATGAAGCTAAAAAGTATAAATTAAATACAAATTTTTGAAATTAAAGTAATACGATTCAATATATGTATATTTAGCATATATTCATATAAATATATATACTTATAATTATGTCATATGAATATTAATTTCAAATTAATTTGCTTTTGCTGCCTCAATTAAGTAAAAAATCAATTAAAACGACAAAAACTTGTATTGCACTCACTGATTTTTTTCACTTCACATCTTTATTGACAATTTCAAGTTTAACTGAAATTTCCCAACTTTGAATCGTTTGAAATAATTGATTATGGAATCTGTATTTAATCACTAACGGTGTATTTAGTACTACATTGTACTAAATTGCCATTCGAAAACGATGCAAATTTGATGTCAAGTTTATTTGCGAGCACTTAAAACCTGCCCCTAACAAATCTTTATTTAATATGTATATTTATTATATATTTATCTTCTTTTTTTTTTGGCTAAAACTCGTTGGTAATTGAAGTGCCGAGAGTGTTGCTTGTGGGCGGGTCGCTGGTGGGCGTGTTAGCCAGTTCTTGAATGCAACAGCAGCAGCTAACTGCAAATTCTCTCGACTCCATGCAGAGCCATTGGATCAGTGGTTCCGTGTGGCAGGCAGAGCTCGCGGAGCGTAGGCGAGCCTGGCATTGTGTCTCGTCGAGTTGCGCGATTCAAGGTCTGCGGCAGTGCCGTGCCCCTTCTAACCAAAATGTCAAATGGACAGCGAAACACAACGAAAACAACAACAACAACAACAACAACAGCAGCAACAAAAAATTGGCCACTTTTAGCTGCCATTTGCGTGGCTTTGTCTTGTCTGCCGCGTATTTATTTTCCCAGAATTTTAGTGCGAAAAGTGTTGCCGGCCCTAAGGCCAAGCGCGGGTGTTGAGGTCACAGCAGAAAATCATTAAAAAATAAAGCGTTATAATAACGGTTTTAACAACAAACAAACCAACAAGCAAACAAAACAATTGCTCTAACAGTGGCTCAAACTGCAGCCTGAAAATGAAATTAACAATTTTTACTCTCGTGACCTTTTCGCGCAATTATCAAAAATGATAATAATAATAAAAAACAAACTAAGCGAACTAGGCAACTGTAGTAGTTAAAAAAAATTGTAATAGTTGTTGTTGTTGTTGTTTTGATGTAAACAACTGTTTTTTTTATATTTTTTATAAACGTGCACAGTTCGAAATGTGTCCAAATTAAATGCCGAAGGTTTTGCACGATTGCCTCGCTCTCGCTCGCTCTCTCTCTGTCTGTCTTTCTCTCTGGTGCAGTTGGAATTGACAAATACTGTCCGTACCTACCTCAACTAACCTCGACACAATCTCAACTCCAGCTCTGGCACGAAATGTGCTTAGCCACAAAAAGAAAAAGAAATCTCGGCCAGTCCAGCCAACAAACCAACAATTTAGGCCAAATTTTGTTGAACGTCTTAAGTTTTTGTCGTTTTCATTTTATTTATTTTTTCTTAAATAAATTTTTACTGATCTCTTTAAACTGATTAGCGAAATAACCCTGGCACAACCCACAATTATGGTCGACAATATTTACACTCAAGTCAATTTTCTTCAATCAAAAAAGTAACTTATTAAATTTTTAAATTATGTTTAATTAAGTCTAATTTATGGCCTATCATGAACATAAATATTATAATTAAATTCTTGGTCTTCCAGAAAGAATAAAATAAATACTTCGAAGCCAGTTAGCGGCAATTAGTTGGCTAACATAAACAGTAAAAAAGCCGAGCTTAGCTTGAAAGTTAAATTAATCACTCTTTCGGCATAGTTCCACGTTTGTGCATCAAAACATGTTCGGCATTTGCCCCAAATCGATTGCAAAGTTCAAAACATGCGACAAAAATGCAACTAAATGAGGCAGCAAAAAAAAAACAACGATTGACAAATGCGAAGCATCTTAAAAGTAGAGCACATGCACAGATTATACACCTGTTGCATACGCGCAGAAAGATAAAAAATTACCCGATTCATCGATTAAATGGCAAATGACAAATGCTTAGCCAGAGCCAATAAATCGATGCTGTCCAAATTAAAGCCATATTTTTTTCTTACTCCTCTTAAATATTCGAACTTTGCATTTTAAATAAATCGTATACTTATATGTATATATATAAACTTAAATATATGTACATAATGTTAGGTCATAAATTTATTTATTTTTTAACTAACGACAATACTCTAAAAACATAATTCAAAGAACAAAGTATAACAAATAATAGTAAATTAAAATATTAAGTAAAAAATAAATAAAAACAATTTAAAAATTTGTTAAATATAATAATTAATATAATAAATATATATAACAAATAAACAACACAAAAAATTATTAAATAAAAGAAATAAATATGTATATTTATATTTATTTAAAAAAGAGAGAACAAAACTAAATAATAAAAGGTTTTTTTTTTAAATAATTAAATACAATTTTATAAATATCTTGCATATAATAAACATAATTTTAATTCAAATAGAAAATAATATAAATAAGTTAATAGTAAATAAAAAATATATAATTTTTATTTATTTAAATATAAAGAAAAAAAACATTTCAATAAAATATAATAATATGTGTAATAGTAAAAAGTAAAATTTAAAAAGCTAAGAGGTTAAAAAAAATAATATTAAGAAAAGTTGATGTAAAATAAATTATTAAATACATATATATATATTTTATTATTAATTTTAATTAAATAAGACTTAAATACTAAGAGCTGTTCCAAAAAAGATTCTGTAGCTAATAAGATATTTAAGATATATCGATTATAGTGTATCTGTTGCTTAATTTATTTTTAACAATGCCCATTTTTAATTGCCTTTCAATATAGACAATGGCCCAAAAGAATTTCTATACATTTTTGTCAGTTTCAAATTTATGGGCCCCAGACACGACGTAAGTGTTTTTATACCTTATGGCCATTGAAAATGGCACTTCAAGCTATAATGTTTTTTCACAAATGATTTGACATTTTAAATATATATATATTCTTTTATACATACTGTTTCCAAGATAAACATAATTATTTAATCTATTTCTAAACGAAATCTGAAGCCATTTCTTGTGTGTTTTTTTTTCAGTTGCAGGAGCTTATCCCTTTGTTTTGTGAAATATTATATATAAGTTTAATGAAACTGTTTAAATATTGATATATAATTAATATCTAACAATGATTTGTATCTAATAAATATAGATAGATAAGAACAAAAAATCTTTTAATTTATATCCAAAACGCCTTTTGTTAATATTTAATAAAAACTCCAACAATTTTTATTGAAATTATATATTTTTTTTTTGTTCATAATGTTTTATTGCTTTGAAATCTCATGCAAAATATGGCCAGTTTTGTATTAAAATTCATTTTGCTTATGGATTTGAAAGGAAGACGAAAAAGATCTCAATTGAGCAATGCCTTCACTGTTTATTGCATTTCATTTGCATTTCAAATATCATGTTATATAATAAAACGCCCGACTCAGCTGTCAAATGCTTAAAATTTATATGAAACAACAAATTCTAAATAAAGAAATGCCGCAAAAAAAAAAAAAAACAAAGAAAAAAAGAAACAAAAATAAAAAGCAAACAAAAAAATTAGAAAAAACGATCTTTTATCATATTAAATTTGTTTGGCTTTAGAACTGGTTCACCTTAACGCCGCCGCTGGGCATTAATTATAAACAGACAACTTTTTTTTGTTTTTTGTTTTTGTTTAAATCTTGACAACAAGTCGAATCTATAATGTGAAACAAACTTTGATTAGCTAATGGCCCGTTGATATTTTATGCAAATGCCTTGCTCTGCATTTAGACAGAGTCTGACTACATAGATTATTCGATTTGTTTTGCATAATCGGATAGACGTCATCAGAATCTACATAAATTTTTTAACTAACTATCTATGTTTTAAGATAAATGATAGAAGTCGAAAAAAAAGAGAACAACAACATAACTTTTGTTAATTTTAGTGTGAATCTTTTGTCAATGTTCATTGCATTTGTTATGCGATCGCTAAATTTATTGTTTTTTCTTTTATATTGTATCGATATGAGCTGAGAAAACAAGATGCATTAGTTAGTTTAAGAATCGGCAAATTGGAATATCGAATATGTTTTCAAATTGATTTTTTATAAATATATTTGCATAAGTTCTTTGGGGACTTTTTTTGTTTTTTATTTTTTTTAGTAATTTATATATTTTTTATTTTTTATTTTTTTTTTTTTGAAACTAGAATATTGATTTTATATTTCTTATGACGTTTTTGCATTGTTTTTGCTTTTTATTTTTGGCACGTGTACGACATGAAAGTTGAAATTAAAAACAAGAAGCTGAAGCAGACGCCGCAGCAGCCGTTGCCGCCGCCGCAGTCGCAGCCACAGTGAACGCACATAAACTTGAACTTGAATTTAATGTTGGGCCTTAACCGCTATGTGTCTTCCCTTCACTTTGGATCTTATTTAAGTTTATTAAAGACAATCTACAGCTTATTATTTTTGCTTTTTGTGCTGCTACATCTGCTGCTGCTTCTTGTATTTCTTTTTCTTTTTTTTTTCTTTTGATGGCTTTCAATGGTTGTTTTTGGGGTCATCTGCGCGCTGCAGAGTTCTTTATATAACGACGCTAAACAAAGGCCGCATTTAAGATTTGTACGATAATGTAGTTCAAATTCAGCCTAATGATAATGATAATGGTAATAATAATGCTGATGACAGCATACGACCTTCGCCTTCAAATTGCATATTATAATTGACCACAATCCGATCTAATGATATATATCTATATAGTCGTAAATCTAATGCTTGTGTTCTCCCTTCAACGCGACTCTCATTGTTCACACGTTCCATTTACATGGCCATTGGCCGATTCGACTCGTACTACCCATTGATTTGGCTATATATACAAGTTCTCTGTATTTCCTATGCACATTAAAATGTCAAGTTATACACACACACAGACACACACACACACTGTAGGCATTCAATCATTGCACCCACAATACGAATTTACTTGGCCCGAAAATCATTCGAGATCAAAAGTTCAGTCACGAACCCAACCGAACCGAACCCAACTTAAAAGAACTTGCAGACCAAGTGGCGCATGTTTTTTTTCTGTTTTTCTGTTTTTTTTTTTGCTGACAACAACAAGAATTACACAAGAAAATTGTGGAAAATGCAACTGAATTTGCTTAGCATAGGAAAATGTGTGGCTAATGTTGATTTTGCCTTTTGGGCAGCAACAACAACAGCCAAAGATTTCGTCTATCTTGATTCAAGTGGGGCGGATTTCTCGTTTCTTCATTATTTTTTTTAACTAAATAATTATGCTGCATCTATAATGAACCCACATAAAAACAAAAAACAATAAGTGGAAGCTTTGCTAATAGGCTACAAATAATCATTTTTAGACAGCCGAGATTGAAGACTAATAGAATTTTCTGGTAAACGGAAACGGAAATGAAATTGACGAAGTGAATTCGGTCATTTTTACTTTTTTTTTTTAATTTGATAATATTTATCAATACTGAAAAGATGCAAAAAAAAAACACCCAAATTATATAGTTCCGCATTGTGTTTGATTTTATGCATTTTGTGAATATATATTTTCTTTCTATTATTTTATTTTAAATTTATAAATTTATGATAAATATAAATTTTTTATTGGTTTTTCTTTATATTTTTGCTAGTTTTCCGTTGCTATATATTTATTTTGTTTAAATTAGTATTTTAACAAATTCTTTAATCGTTTTAAAAGTTTTAATATTGCTGTTCATATTTATATTTAAGTTTTTTTATTTCATTTTTATAATAATTTATATATATTTTTTTTTTTTTATTATATGTAATATTAGATTTTTATTTATTTTTTTAATATTTTGTTGAAATTTGCATTTAAAAATGTTGTGTTCATTAAGTTTTAATTTAATATATTTTATAATTATTCTCAATTTTTTACTTTTAATATATTTTAGATAGGATTTTTATTTTGTGTTTATTTTAATTTTTTTTTTAAACTCTGTATTGAGTTTTCAATTATTTTCTAATTTAAGATAAATTGTAATGGAGTTTTTAAAATATTTTTAATATTTTTAATTAATTTTTTAATGTAAGTTTATAGTTAGTTTAACACAGTCTTAATATTTCCTTTAATATTACGGAAATGTGATAGTTTCAACTGCAGTTTGAATTGATTTTGAAATTTTAGAAAGTAATTGATTTTTAATAGTTATTTAAATTTTTATTTAAAAACTAGCTATTGTTTGTATGTTTTTTATTGTTTTGAAGGTTGAATATATTTAATGTTTTTAAAAAACACTCGAGCTAAGAAGCACTTTGTACGCTGTGGAACCTTTTGACTATGCAGTGCCCCCCAGTTGTCCACTAAGTACTTGGTGCCATTAGCTGTTTGCCGAGCCGCCAACTGCTCAAGCCGTCACACCGACACGCACGCACACACGCGCACTGCAGCTCACACGCATTACACGTATGTACACGTACAGTGTCCGTGTGAGCTGAAAGCTTTTATTGCATGCAGCACAGCATTTCCTTACGCACAGAGAGCGGAGACTGCCAGCAAAAAGAGAGAGTAGATACTGAGAGCGCAGACAAGTGACAGAGAGCGAGCGAGGAAGAGCGAGCTTTTTGAGCTGCCGTCACCCGCTGCTGCTGCTGCTGCTGCTGCTGTCGACGTCGATCTTTGACGCAGCCACCGGGCCAGAGCATCCAGCCATAGCCGTGGTTCGCCTGATCGGCGTATAAAAGCTTGCAATGTCTTAGCAAAATTATTCAGTTAACATTTGCGGGTTGGTTGAGACATACAAGCCCCGGCAAGAGTTGAGTTAAGTGTCGCCTGTCTAGAAGTTAAAACAAAGTGCAAAATGAAATCCATGGTATGTTGTGTTCAAGCGTACTATAATATACAAAATAAATGTCAAGCCAACTAAAGCATCTGAGCAACGTTTCAAGTTACAAAATCGCCAAGTGTTCGCATTATATCCATCATAAATATCTTATATCTAATTGTCACCTCGCAATACAATGGACATATATATATATTATTGTTTTGTGCTACGAAAATATTAAAATATAGTTTTTGTGTTAAAATAAGTTATAGAATTTTAAGAGCTCTAAGCGCATACAGATTTTATTAAAATACCTAAAAAAAAAAAATAAAAAAAATTAATCAATATTTAATCTGAATTTTTCAAAATTTTGAAAGCTTTATAATTGTTTTAAAATCACAAAAAATATTAATAAATTTTTTAAAGTATAACTTTAACAGCTTAAGAGGAATAGGTTTTCAAATTCTAGAATTTTCTTGATATTCACTTCAGAAATGCAATTATATGAAGACTTAAATAGAATTTTCTAAGTCCCTAAAATATCATGGGAAATATAATTTAAATATATAAAATATATTTTAATATTTACAAAATATATTATAAAATATATTTTAAATTTTTTTAAAATAGTTTTGAGCACTTCAAGCAAAATAAATTTTAAACTTAAATATTTTCAGTTGAAAATGTTTAATATTATTAAAAATTGCAATATTTTAGTTTTTGTCTACGGCAAAAACCACAAAATAATAAAAACATTTCTTAAAAATTCTTAAGAACTTTTTAAGTTGAAAAAATATTTTGAAGAATTTTATGATCCAATTTAAATATTTGAGTTATATCAAATTTGAAAACATGTCTAAATTCCATTCACTAAAATTTCAAGCGCCAGCTTTTAAGCTAAATATACATAAATTCACTTAAAAGCCCATTTCACAAATATCGTCCAAAGCAAAGCAACTCCCATGAAAATAGCCAGCAAAACATCAAGCATACGCCACTTGGCACGCACTGCGCAAGTTCTTTGCACATTACGTATGCGACGCGTGGCCAATGATTGGAGCTACCATTGAACTTGGCGCGCCGCCAAACGCATTTGGCAGATTGCATAATTGTCATATTTGAAATAATTGTTGGCGGAAGTGCCGCAGCAGTCATATTATATAATAGTTGTTGTAGCGATCGTGTCGATTAACACGGCTAACCCACTTTGGTTACCTTTTTCATTTTGCAGCTCATTTTTGGCCTGGTGGCTATGTGCGCGCTGTTGGCCAGCGCTGAGGAGGCCGCAAAGAAAGTGGAGGTTGCTGCTGCCGCTGATACGGCAGAGAAGAAGCAGGAGAAGCGCGGTATTGCCTACTCCGGCTATGGCTATGGCGGCTCCAGCTATGGTGGCTCCAGCTATGGCGGCTCCAGCTATGGTGCCTCCGGTCTGGGTGGTGGTGCAATTCTGGGCGGTGGTGCAGTTCTGAGCGGACCCGCCATTGCTCCAGCCGTTGTCCAACAGCTGCCCACACAGGTGCGCACCAACACCGTTGTGCGTACCGTCCAGGTGCCCTACCAGGTGGAGCGTCGTGTGCCCTACCCCGTTGAGAAGACCGTCACCTATCCCGTCAAGGTGCCCGTGCCACAACCCTACCCCGTCGAGAAGGTCGTCCAATACCCAGTGAAGGAGATCGTCAAGGTGCCCGTCCATGTGCCACAGCCCTACCCCGTCGAGAAGGTCGTCAAGGTCCCCGTCAAGATCCCCGTCGATCGTCCCTACACCGTCCATGTGCCCAAGCCATACCCAGTGCCCGTCGAGAAGCCAGTCCCCTACACCGTTGAGAAGCGCGTCATCCAGAAGGTGCCCGTCCATGTCGATCGCCCAGTGCCCTATGAGGTGAAAGTGCCCGTCAACGTGCACGTTGAGAGCCACGTGAAGCCCGCCATCACCGTCACCCACACCGTCACCAGGACCGAGGGAGCACCCATTGTCAGCGCACCAATTGCCACCGGCTACGCTGGCTATTCAGGTGCTGGTATCTCTGGACCTGGTATTGCTGTCGGTCATGGCATCTCCTCTGGTCATGGCATCGTCGCCGGACATGGCATCTCTGCTGGTCATGGCATCATCTCTGGTCATGGCATCTCCGGCCATGGCGTCTCCGGATATGGCGTCTCTGGACACGGTATCTCTGGACACGGTATCTCTGGACACGTTGTCTCCGGACACGGCGGCTACCTCCACAAAAAGTAGATCAATTTTAATGCTAACGAGGGCCACATCAGCTTCTGACATCGGGTGAAAGGCGTATGGCAACAACATCAACCAATATTTTTTTTCATACGAAGAACAACCATAAGAAAAATATAAAAAACGAACCTAACTGGAACTATCCCAAAAATCAAAAAAAGAAAAACCCGCGACCCGCAACCCTCAAAGTACGACTTACAATTTAGTTTTAGTTTGTGATACCAACCGAAATTCTAAGAGGAAAGCAACAATCATCGCGTTCAACGGGAAGATCTTCAAATGCGGCAATTCGCTGAGTGTTTCCCTCGACGGAACACTCTAGAAACTTGCCAGCCCCTCCCTCTGCAAATGGAAGGAGAAACAAAGTCGCATTCGTTTGTCCTGCTTGTCGTCTGTATGTTAGTTGTGTCACCATCTTCCTCTTATGTACAGTTCTTTCTAGACAGGAAACTAAACTAAAACATCTAAAATTCAGTTGCCTCTACGACTTTGTTTTACGTCAATTTCTATTCTATGAAATTTTTGTACATATTTAAATAATGTAAATAAAAAGAAAATTAAAACACATTTTTCTTGGTTTTTTAATGATTTGTGAAGAGTTCTATTTAGGTTTTATGTTTGGGACAAGAGTAATGCTATAGGCATTGAGTACTGAGCAAATGAAGGTATATAGAAACAATATAGTTTAAACTTTCAATAAAACTTCAGATTAAGATCATATAAATTCTACAAAATAATAATATAATATAATAAATTTATCAATAAAATTGAAATACATAATAAATATATACATAAAGTAAAAATCCTAAAACAATATATGAAAACCCTTAGAATAAATCATAGAATTCATCATGTGTGCATTTATTATGAAAACATATTAAAATTTAGTTTACTCCGCCCTTTTATGCTTCACAAAACCAACTTCAAATACAATTTATAGAAAATTTTAAAAAATTTTCAAAGTATGTTTTTATTTCATTAAAAAAATATTTAAATTTGTTGCACTTTAAATTGCTTTTAAAATATATTTAAATACTGGTCCAGCCTTAAAAAAAACATGAACAAAATTGAAAGAAAAACTCTAGATTTCTTTGTCTTTAAAACAAAAAAACTTGTAAATCTTCAATAAACAACAACAATAAAATATATATGCCCATTTATTATAAAGGTTTTATGTAAAAAAAAAAATAAAATATGCATATATATATGCATTGTAAAATCAAAAGCTTTCAAAAGCTCCAAGCACTTTGATCTGCTGTGAAACCTTGACAAGCTTTTATTTATGTTACAACTGTACGCCAGACGAAGCTTAAAAACAAGTCAAGCTTTTCGTCAAGTTACCCCACGTGATAAATAGAAAAAGTATGCTAACAATTTTATATATAACACTTATATGCGATGATTATTTTAAAGTTTGAAAGCCCCCAAATATGCTATTCATATGTATAAAATATATCAAATAAATACAAAAAATATAATATATGTAATAAAAATCTTAAAAATACAAAGAAGTAAGCTAGTTACAGTAGAGCACGACCGACTGCATAATGCGCGCTCGCAGTCCAAAAGTAAATCATTTACTTTATAGATTTAGCTGTGTGGAAGATCAATAGCAATTTACCTGCAAAATTTGGCGATTGGAAGATATAGTTTTGTAATGCAAAAGGCCAATCTTAAGAAGGTATCAAAATTAACTGAACTATTAAAATTCTAGCTCAAAAAACTATGGAAGATACAGCTTTTTTTCAATTTGACACGCCCCAAAAGGTGTTAATACATAGTTTTTGTTAAGTTTATAGAAAAAGTCAACAGAAGATCAGTTATAGTATTTTTATACCCTGAACCCATTGAAAATGGGAAAACAGGGTATAATGGTTTTGTTAAAATGTATGTAACAGGCAGAAGGAGGCGTGGCAGACCCCATAAAGTATATATATTCTTGATCAGGGTGACAAGCCGAGTCGATTTAGCCCTGTCCGTCTGTCCGTCCGTCCGTCCGTCCGTCCGTCCGTCCGTCCGTCTGTCCGTATGTTTGAACGCGTCGATCTCAGAATCTATAAGAGCTAGAGACTTGAAATTTTTTATGTAGATCCGTGTATAGCACGCGCAAATCGAGTTTGTTTCAAAAAATCGATAAATTTGATCGTTTTAAAGTTATCGATTTAAAACGTTATCAAAATGCGGTTATAAATTTATATCTTCCACATCTTTAGAGATAGAGTCTCCAAATTTAGTATTTAGTATAATGTGGAGTTTATACAATTTTGGATTTTGTTATATTTTGGATGCCACGCCCCCTTTCCTTCCCTTCCCCCCAAATTTGTAAAAGCCGTATTTCAAATACTAGAGACTTGTGCTTTGGCAAATACACACGTATAAATGACATAATCACGCTCTGAAAGTTTGATTAAGAACGTCTATCTACAAAAGAAGTTATTAAACATTTAATTTCCCATAGTAAAGCCTATGAGCGCAGCCCACGCTCAGTCTGTATGTGTGTATGTGTGCGCATGTATTGCTTGTATATATGTATATGTTCAATAAGCATAGAATGTTTGGAGTATCGGCTCTTCGCAGGGTTCAGGGGATCTCCTAGTCGGGTACTGCCGACTAGAGCTTTCTTACTTGTTTTAGTAAGAGGTGGTATAAATATTTCAAATTGAAAATCTTTAGCGTTAAAAGCTTCTTTGCTATTAGTTGTCCACATATGTAGTATCAACCATATACCAAATATTTATAAAGACGGAGTGCAATACTTATTTCGCATAAAACCAATATACTCTATTCACTTTGTAAATGAATGTAAAAATGCAGATAATATTATATCTGAAGTAGTATAGTGAAATGTGCCATGAGTTAAGCTCAGCTGCTTAAATATTATGGCTGAAATAAACTAAATCAGTTGAGTGCCAAGTGCTCTGCATTACAGATCATAGAAAGCAATAACTTGGGGAAGTACAAGCAATTGGATATCAGAATGTGGAAGTTTAAAATAATATTATTACTTACTCTGGTGTCCCGGGCGCTGCTTCAAACTACAAACATCGACCTGGAGACATCAGTTGAAAGCACCGAATCTAATTTGTGCTCAGTGGAGGATATAGTCAGCTATACAATAACGGAGGAGACACCTATGGATGACTACGGCGTCTTTGCTGAGCACTATATAAGGTTGGGCATTAAAGGCGCAATGCGTGAAGTCGTAAGTAGAGATAGTGGGAATTATTGTATGATATAATGATGATACAATTTGAAGATTTTCGCATAGATCAAAACAAAATTGCAGCCTCGCCAAGTTTGTTGTTCGGGCTACTTCAAGGCCAACGATGGATCCTGTCAGCCAATTTCAACCACAACTGCGATTCCCAACATAAATTCCATCGAATCTTCAACTGACATTAATTTAGATCCATCAAATGACAAGAATTCAGTCGACAACAAAAAGTTGTTTATCTATGCAATTGGAATTCCATTGACCTTAGCAGCTATTTTACTATTTACTTATGGCATTTATTTATATAAGAAGAAAGTGACTTTGCGAAATAAAAGAACTGAAGCTGCCAATGAACTTGTCGACTACAAAGCTTCGTATTCGGAATAAAGATATGCTATATGTGTTATAGATATATGAATTGTATGTTAGGCTCTGTATTTTATATACATTGACATTTTAATAATAATAAATAAAACTAAATATTATGTATATAGTCAACAATTTTATAATATTATTTATATTAATACATATATTATTATATATAATTTTATGTTATATTACATTCTTATCTTAAGTCTGGCAGCTTAAAAAAAAACAGCTCTATTAAGCACGTGAGTCATTTCCTTTTTAATAAAAGATGTAGGGGCTTACATGTTATATATAAGAACTTTTGAAGTTGGGCGCGACCGACTGCCTTATACTCGCTGAAAGTCCAAAAATATCTACATGTATAGATAGGCGAGCTCCATATATATAGATACCTATTTAAGCTGTTTTAGTGTGAAATGTTTAGTTTATATCCGTCCCTAAAGAGGCATATATATACAGCAGTGGTCATGAAAATAGTAGTGCAGTAAATGTTGCATATGTATATAGATCATATCTAATCTATTTATTTTTTTCTACACATACCTTAGATTCTTGCCATATAGAAAAGATTATAAGGCATATAGAGAAAAATTGATAAGAGACGATATACATGCATGTTTAATAGTAGTGCTTAGTCAATATGTAGTCTATATGTAGTCACTCTCGAAATATCATTTTCCTAGTGGGTAGAGGTATATAAAATTCGGTCAATCTGTAACATCTGTAGAAACACATTCAAAATTCCAAGTCTCTAACATTAATAGCGTCATAAATATTTGCACTTTTGTTTAAAATAACTTTAATATTTCCCGATTTTCTACGCCTCCACTAACAACTCTGAGCAGTTTCTAAGACGAATGTATATATGAGTACAAAATACAAATTTAAAATATTTAGCTTTAACAGTTCGGAAATGGTTTGCTATCGAATGCAAAAACGCACAATCGCGAAAGCTAAATAATCACTCAACACAAATATACTCTTCTTAATTCGTGAAAGAATATAAGATTTGGGCACAGCTGCTCGCTGGGCTTAGGACAATGTTTCAGTTCAGTTTTATACGCTTTCAATTAATCATGTGCAAAATTTTGATACTTCTACTTGCCATAATACTAAGTGCTCACGCACAGATCGAGAACTTTACTAAAGATTCCCATATGTGCATCAAAAATGTCGAAGTGCCGTACACAGTAACCGAACGCGTTGCACTGGACATCTATGAGGAGTTCGCTAGCATGCTGAAGAGCCTAAATGTGCCAGGCGAAATGCGCTCGATTGTATGTATATAGTATACGTATTTATATTCGATTCACAACTATTTGAATGCAGCAAAAAATCAAACTCGAACCACGCCAAGTCTGTTGCGATGGCTACGAACCGTCTACCATAGCCGGAGAGGGCTGCCAACCTATGCCAACTACAACAACTGAGCAACCTGCAGCAAGCTCAACTGCAGCTCCAGTCGAAGACAACCCAATTGTACCGCTGGCCATGTCGATGAGCTCTAAACTAAGTGACTACTGTGACATATTCTCATTTATGCTCTTTGCCTTTATTTTGCAATATTATTAAGCAACAATATCTCAATATATATATGAGTATATATTTATATACAATATAAAATAAATATATATATAAAATATGCATATAATTAGCATTCACTAAAAACTAAGAGTGTTAGTTTCTACTTATGAGTCATGAAGAGATAGCTGCTATTATTCTTGTTAACGCAGTGAAAAGAGCATATTGGTTCTGTACAATGTCCGTCTGCCTGTCACTTTTCGATAAAAATATATAAATAGTATATATATTCCCATCAGACATAAGTTTATAGCTAAGCTCAGACATCAGTTTACAGCTAAACTCCAAAGATTTAACAAGTATACTGTCTGTCATTATATATTGAATCATTTGGGGTGTGGCTAATGGTTAAAATGTAAGTTATGTAGAGCCTGCTAATCACCTGTTGACCTGCTCTTCAGATAAGCCTACAGATTATATGATCCACTCATTACAGTGGCAAAGCCCAAAATATAATAATATGAGCATTAAGCAGTCAACTCTCTCTGATATGACTAAGTATGATAGTATAATCAAAACACAAGCCACAAGCAAACGCAACTGGCACTATCAGCCTATTTGCCTTATAAATACAATTAAATTATAATATAATTATATTTATATATATATATTTATATATTATGACATGATGTTATGAAATTAACAATAGAGTCTGCTAGCTGTTAAGCTGTGATTGCTATAGTATTGGTGAAAGACTGATAGCTTTTATTATCCGAATGAGTTTGCCTTTTAGGTTGCAAGCGTCTCACTTCTGTATCCTTTAATTCTCTCTTAATTGCGAGAGAGACAACTATAGCTGTTGCTGAACGCAACAAGTAGGCTACGATGATTTCAATAAACGTAGAGAATGCGACTAGAAATAGAGTCAGACAGAAGGTGTCCGAATAGACACTTGATCCAAGACTATGGAACATGATGGAGATAGATAGAGATACAGATAGAAAAAGTAGATTGTTGGACGCAGCTGAAGAGTATTGAATTGGAATGGAATATTTATAAACATATATAACATTTATATAGGAAAATATATAATAAAGCTTTTAACATATACATTAAAAGTGTATACGAGTATTTCTTAGTCGGGCACTACCAACTAGAGCTTTATACTCGCTTTATATACATTTTGTTTTGATAAAGAACCAAGCTTTATCGCTGTGCTTAGCTGAACTTGACTCTGCTGGAAGAACCATGAAGGTTTTGTGGTATATACTTCAAATATATTTTTTGTTTTAAGCATACAAAACATACCCATCCGAAAAACTTATCGTTAAATTTTAGCTAGATATAATATAATATTTTATATATATTTAAAAGGAATATCGTGCGTTTCACTTCCGCCGCAGTGATAAGCTACCAAGTAAGCTATATTGTAGATTGTATTTTAATGCAATTATAAATGTTTTCCAATCCAGTCGCGCTTCATTAGTTGCGTTCTGTAAGTGCGGCAAGACGGTTAAGAAACTTACTGCAGTCGAAATCTTTTATGTCGCTGGCCATGTCTAGGACTCAGAATATATTATTATTCCTCTTTTGGATAATCCTTGGAGCTAGCTGTAAGTCTGTACCATTTTCGGACTACAGCAATACATGTTTAAGGCCCGGCACAACGATCGACATGTTGATCGACTCGCCGCGCGACAAAGTAAGTGCAATAAAAAATGTTCAGCTCCCAAGGAAGAATAGCTTTGTGCAGGGCATTTCTATAAGCAATTCGCGTTGAAATTAATTACTACGTAATTTAAATCTTATTTAGACGGACAGGGAGAATGTTCCTTTATAAGGTGATAAGAAAGAATTATAGTCTTAATAAATGGGCCTTCCACATGAAATATCTTTTCTACGACAAATTTCTTGGAAGTACGTTAGATTGTGATGTTACGGAAATTTCTATAAATGTACTTGAAATAAATTGTATATATGTACGACCACCCCTAAGCGCATCGTTGAGCGCTAGTTGACGTGGCCGAAGCTCTTGCAGCACTCGAGTCACCTCCAGTTCAATGCAATCAATCTAGCCATTCAACTGCAGGTACTGCTGCCGATAGCATAGAAATCGGGCTATATATCTACGGAGTTTTCACTCTATTTTCACCTAATTATTATCTAAATCTCGCACTTCTAATAATTTCTTATACCACAGTCTAAAGTCTTACAATGCTGTCCCGGCTATGTAGGACCACTCGAAAAATGCCTGCCCGTTTGCTCTACGGACTGCGGACCGAACGCCATCTGCAGTTCTCCCGAGCTTTGTGCTTGTATAGATGATGATTATGAACAGATCGAGGGCGGCAAAGGATGTCAGCCAAAGAAAAATCGAAACTTATGCGTTGACAAGGAGTTGGCGATGCAAAATTTTATAATGTATAGGTTAAGCAGCTTACAACTGGTAAGCTAGAATATAGAGTCTGATTGAGTCTTATTCAAATAGAAACTTTTTCAAGGGCCCAATGGTGTGCTGTGAAGGCTATGAGAGGTTGAGCGAGTCGGAGCCCTGTTTGCGCAAAGTGGACAAGCATGAGTGCATAAAACCGATCCAGGTCTGGGATGAGCTAACAATGGATCCCAATGGAGTTTCGGTAAATTTTAAACCTTTTTATGTAAAGAAAGAAAGCTTTAACAATTTTTCCTTTAAAAAAAAGCCAATAACAAAAACTGAAATGCGTCGAGTTTGCTGCGCTGGCTACAAGAGGCAAACCGCAAATGGACCTTGCCTGCCCGAAGATGAAGTGAGTCACAAAATATTGTTCCTACAAATGTTTTACCTTAATCTCTTTAGATAACTGAACATGATTCAAATGTACACAGTACGCCAATGCCTTCCATCGACCTAAGAGCTGCGACGGAGCTTAAATCAAATCAAACGACTCCCACAATTATTCCCATTTTGGAAACTGAACTGACTGTAATTATAGAAAGATTTTCTATGAAATCTTATTGTTACTCTAAATCTTATCTTTTCTAATAACAGACGAAACTTGATGCTTCAAACGAGAATTCCAATTCATCTGCAGAAAGTGAAGAAGATGAGCTAGAAAAATACGTAAGTCAACTAAGATATGCTTTGAATATTCCCTCGTACCCATTAGACTATTCTAATAGGCCACCGAAATTATTGACTCTGATGAGATAAAAGCTACAATGCCGCAGACGCTAGATGATTTACTAAAAATGTTAAATCTGACCACTGATAATATCGTAAGTTTGCAATTATTTTCTTAAGAATTGAAGTTAATTCAAAGCTTATTTCATATTCGAGGTGTCCAATTTGTTGGATGAGGACGATGAAAGGCCAAGAGAGTATGTAAGTAAAATAAAAGATTCTCTTAGAACTTCCCTAATTATATTCCCACAGGTCACAGAAATTAGTGATGAAAAAGAAGTCGCATCGACTAAGAATCCAACTGCAGACACAAAGGAAGTGGAAAAGGAAGACAAACTGATGTCGGATTGGTTGAAGATTAAAGATGCATTTGATAGTTTTAATATCACTTTTCCCACCGATTTGTGCGTAAGTAAATCCTAATATATATAATATTTAATAATTAATATAAGCCCTTTAAATATTCTAAGGAAACTAAGGTCGAAGAGGAAGTCTCATCGCTTAAGGATCCCAATTTGTGTTCAAGGGAGGTGGAAAGTGAAAGCACATTGTCGCCGGATTGGTTAAGGATTAAAGAAGCATTTGATAACTTTAATATCACTTTTCCCACCGATTTGTTCGTAAGTAAATGCAAATATATAGCTAAGCGCTTAAAATTACTTCACATCGAATTTCTACAGCCGAAGGAAATTGAAACCTTCTGCTGCACTGGCTACGCAAAGGCTGACAATGAAGAGTTGTGTAGGCCCGTGTGCCAGCCTGATTGTGGTGCAAATAGCGAGTGCCAAGCACCGAATAAATGTGTTTGCCGGCAAGGTTTCCACCAGAGAGCAGGAAGTGATCTCTGTGTCCAGGATTGCTCGGCGCAGAGCAAACCAGAACACAGCAGCTGCATTACTTCTGATATATGGGAATGCGATTTGGGCTACATCAAACTGCCCAAAACCAATGGAGAAAAGGGATACGATTGCCACCCACATTGCGTGCACAGCTGCTCCAGCTATGGCAAGTGTGTGGCGCCCAATACCTGCGAGTGTCTGCCAGGCTATGAACCCATTTCAATTGGCTATGATGAAAATAATGACATGTCGCTTGAGAGCTGTCATGCAATTGATAAAGCGATTATTTTTCGCAATGCTTAGAATCTAATGTGCTATAAATATTTTCTATGAATTTGCTAAAAAATTTTAAATATTATAAAATAGTCGATATATATATATGTGTATATATTTATATATCTCTAATATATTCTCAAATATACAAAGCTTTCACCCTTCAACTGTGACTCAACTTGAATACAACAAATCTATGCCACAGCCAAAGCTAATCAATTATGGTAAAAGCAAAAAAAAATAACAATTAGGAATGTTGCAGACGGCGCTACCAACTGCATAACACTGGGCGTAGATATATCTACTATATATTTTTCAAGTCACTTAGCACCTTAAATAATATATCTTCTAAATTTTCATTAACTAGCTTCAATAGCGGCAAAATGGTTTGCCTTCATAAAGACAGACAGCCGGACATTTCACAAAACCAATATACTCTTTTCACTTCGCAAACCAGTAAAACAAAATAAGCAAAAACTAAAAGGAAACTGGTCTACCTTCTTACGCACACGAACGCTTAGCTTTCGCACACATAATCTGGCGCCACTTTGGTCAGGCGAAAAGCGTGAAGATTATGCAAGACTTAATGCAGTTATGAGCATTGACTTTAAGTGCCATAAAGTCCGTTCAACGCCCAAATGTAGCATAATTAATTGAAATGACAAATTGTTTCCAACCAAAAAAAAAAACAAAAATCGAAAGCAAAAAAGAATTCAAGTTCGTTGCCTAAGTCTTTCGTTTCTTTGTAGAGAACCTGTTGGCTTTGTTGACCAACGCACAGCATTGATCTTGTGCTAGGCCAGCGGGAATTGAACTCAGTTGCCAATGTGCACAAGTGTGTGTGCCTTGTGCCTGTGGCATGTGGCAACGGAGAATGGCACGACCCAAAAAGCCAAAAAACAACAACAACAAGCAACGAAAGCCAAAGCTAAAGCAAAGTGAATGCAACAAACTGAGACGCGAAGCCGCAATCAATTAGCGCTATGCGATGACGTCGACGCTGACGCTGGCGTAGCTGCTGGCGTCGTGCTGCCACATGTGGCGATTGCGTCATGGCGCCAACCAGACCGTCTACTAACGGTAATTGACTTGCAATTTCTTTTGCGGCAACTTTTCGGTTGCAAAGAAATTTGCCGAAAACTAAAAATATGTGTTGCAATAGCTGCCAATGCTCCAGACAGAGACAGCGACATGCTGCAAAATAAAAGCCAGCTGTAATTTATCAACATTTATCAACGGCGCTTTTCTTACAGATTGTTAAATGCAATTTGGCCAATATAAATTAGACATACATATATCTGCGAGTGTAATAAGGTAGCATTTAAAATAATATCAAATAAATGTATTTGCTAGTTAGTATGATTTATATAAATCTATTTAAATAATAGATAATATTAAAAATATAAATATTTTTATGAATATAAATTCTTTATATTTTATAATATAATTTAGTCATATTTTTTGCTTGCTTAAGTTTTAGTTATTTTCTTAAATTTTACTGTCTAAAGTTTCCGCTTTTTGTGTATATAGAAAAAAAATATATTAAAAATTATAATTCTTCTAAATATTTTCTTAAATTTATTAAGCAAAATTATAAATTTATAAATTAAATAATAATATGATAGATATCTTTATTTACTAAATAATCATTTAAAAAAATTTTTTTCATAACTTATTTTTAGTTTAACATGCAAATTTAAAATGTTTTTTAGAATATGAAAAAAATATCCATTTAAATATAAAATTTATTTTTAAAAAATTTGTTTTTTACCTCAAGATATCTGAACTATGACTTAAATATTGATTTATATTTTTTTGTCTTTCTACATCATATTTTGTATTGATTTTTATTTTTGTTTTTCTACATCATATTTTTTATACTTTTTCTTATTTCTTGCTGTCTTTCTACAGAGCACTTTACTTATTTTGCGTCATTTGCCCACTTCATTGATTTTAATTATAGACGCTCGTTAGCAATATTTCTCTTTAATTCGGCCCGTTGGCCTGTTTTTTTCCTATTTCCAGCTCTCGGCCAATTTAAATGCATTTATAATGTATTACACTTTTTCATTTCTTTTTTGGCCGGTGTGAAGGAAGTGTATTTTGTGGTTTTTGACATAGGAAAAGCCATAAATTTAATGCACGTCTATTGCCGTATAATTAGCTATATTTATGTGCAAACGCTTTGTAAATAATGAGACAGTTAACACACATTCTGAGTTGTGTTGTTGTTTGGCAATTTTTCTTTAGTTTTCCATGTCTTCTATTCAAAATCGTTGAAAATGTTTTATTTGTTGCAGCGGCTTGGGCGATTGCTTAATTATTTTATGTTTTATTTGCGCCTTTGTTAATTTACGAACATTTTAGTGCTGCCTAATTACAGTTCGCTCTATATATTTGTAGTTTTTCTTTGTGTTTAACTAGCATGGGTTGTTTGAAAAGTTGTGAGCTTAGCGATAAGTAGAAATGTTGAAGGAATATTGAATGATTTTAATATTAATATATAATTGTAAAGATAAAAATATATAAATTTATAAATATATAAAAATATAAATATATAATTATTTAAATATATAAATATAAGTGCAAATATAAATAAATTATATATTAAAAGGAATTTCTTCAGAATCTTTTCTCTATTTTATTTTTTTCTATAAATATATATTTTACTTTAAAATAAATTTATATTTTATTTATTTTAAAATTATAATATTCAATATAATTATTATTATATAATTCATTTATTAATAAAATATAATAAATAAAATAAAAAAATTGTAATCTATAAGTATTTATTTTACTTTTTTAGCAATTAAATTTTAATAATTTTAATTTAAATATTTTTATTTTTGATTTATTTTTATAAAAAAATTCATTATAATTTCCTTACTTCTTTCTCATATTGTATATCACTCTCAACTAACTCCAATCTGATTTTTAACTAACTTTTATAACTTTTCAGCTGCCTCTCTTGTTTCTACAAGCCCACAAACAAATTTATCTACGCCTCAGTGCGGCCAAAAAAAAAAAATAAATAAAAGAAGAAAAATTAAGAAAACGAAGTAAAATACCAAAAAAAAAAAAAAAATACAAATCCGAAACAAAGGCTACCAAATAGATTTACAAAATGTACAACTAGACTCGACTGCAGAGCATAATATTTATTCACTTTACGCAATTTACACTCGTAGAAACAACAACAAGAGCAGCTACAGTAATGCCTAGTATTTGATTGCCAACTGAGTTTCTGTTTGTTGTAATTATGAGCTTAAAAATTCCCCTCAATAATTTGAGATCTGCAAATGAGCAAAACGTAAACAAAGCTGAAATGGAGACAAGCGCAATCTGAATCTGAAATTTGGCTAAATTTATCTTCTAATTTTCAGCATAATTTTGTATGCAAATTGCATGAGGAGTAAGTCAATGGGTCAAGAAAAACCCGGAAAGCTACAGACCAGACTGCCATATCTATTACAGGCTAAACAGCTGCAACAGCTCCGGAGGCGGAATTACTTATTATGTTAATAAATTGTTTTTCTTTTTCTTTTTTTTTGTTGACTGGTTTTTCTGGCTCGCGAAAGATTTGCATAGATTTGCAGTTGCGCTCTGTGGGCCACTGGCCGCTGGCCACTTCCTTATTTATCAGCGGCAAAGCCTGAAGAGACAATCAATTGACCAAAGCCACAACTTGATTAAGTGCAAGCACCTGCCCACCTGCCACGCCTCCATGCGAACGGCTCAATTGGGCGAGGCATTCAACGGTGCGTGACAATTTGGCCAAGTTAACCGCATAATGCGAGATGCTCATAAAAAAAAAAACCAAAATAAAGAAACAAACAAGCAGAAAACACTAAAATTGGTTTGAAAGACGCGCCACAAGAGTTCAAATGCTTTTGCCATTGACCTCTTTTCTCTGTCTGCTACGTGTCGAGTGAGGTAGGTAGGCAGGTGGAGGAGTGTGGGGGCATAGCAGCTGCAGCAGCAAAACAATTCAATTGCCATGATGATTATCACTTTCAAATCAAATCAACGAACGAACGGGCTTTTACCTGCTTCAATGTCATGAAAGGGAAACTGATTGAAAGGGCAGCGATTGCAGTTAACCTGCTGCTGCAAAACCCATTTATCCAACAGGTTTTTCTTGGCTCGTTAATCGCGAGGCAAGCAGAAAGGTACAAAACATTTACAATTGAACGCCAAATCAAATTGAGAAAATGACAACATTTTGTGTACAGTTTGCTGGATTTATTGAAGATCTGCTTAAACATCATTTTATTAGAAAATTCGATATTCGTCTTGAACTTTAGCACTTTCTTACTCGTAAAAAAAGTATGATTTTAGATATAGTTTATTATGTTTCAATATAAGTTATATAAAATATTTGGCATTTATATCTCTTCTTACTCTGAGTTTTATGAAGATTTAATATGTGTATTCAAAAGTTCTGTATTATATGATATAATTAGAAATAAAATTGTGAACAATTCAAAATAATATGACAAAATTTTAATTTTTTTATTAATTTTCTTATTTTTATAATTAGAAGAATATTTGAGAAAAAACACTTAAGTCTATATTAAGACATTTCTTCCAGAATTATTTACAAGACTTAATATATTTTTATTATATTACATTCTTTAATAGAGTTATATAGAGATATATATATATTTTTTAAGGAATATTAAGCTTTTAAATCACATCGTTTTCTTTCTATTCAAAAACATTTCTTAAAGATTTTTTTGTAAACGCCATTTACTTTTTATGCACTCTATGATTTTGCAGCATATATAAAATTAATCTCGATTTTTCCAATTGCTCGCCAAAAAAATAAAAGCTGCCCAAAAAACAAAAAAAAATACAAAATATACCAAGTCACAGTCACAGTTACTTGGGCACTTTGCCAGACAGTTAGCTTGGCTAACTAACCGCAACAGCTGAACACCGAACGACCTTGACCAGAAACGCAATGAACCCTCAATGGTCGGTCGGGCGACCATTAAAGTGAGAAGAGGAAAAGGAAGAGAAACAAAAAACAAACCTTAAAAAAAAACATGGGAACTACCAAAAACTGGAACCGTTAAACCCTAAAGAAAAGACTCTTTGTTCATGTCACATAAAATGTCATAACTGTCAGGTTTGCGAGCGGGCTTAGCCTCGTGCGAGAGATGAGCTGCCAACAATTGGTACGATATGGAAATGGAATGTCAAATGGCGACCAAACACTTGCTAAAAGACAATTAATTGTTACACAAATCAACGTTTCAAATGAAATTGGAAAATGCAAATGGGATTTGTGAAGATGCCGCCAAAAATAATAAATAAATGAAATATATATATATGATTAATCGACACCTGCCTCACATTTGACACTATTGTTGACAATCGAAGATTTATAAACTAAACGAATCTGCATACAAACATTCATAATAATTTATGTAAAGCCAACTATAAAGATGTATCAGCATAAAGATATAAGACAAGGTCAGGTCGCGTGATGCTTTCAAATATGACAAACATCAAAAAAATAATATGTGAAAATAAAAGATGAATCTATATATATATATATTTATCTATATGTTATACATATGTGTAAAGCTTGTAATTAATTCAAGGAAGCGTGTGTAATTGTGCTGTTGGAATTAAGATAATGACGCTTATAAGCACTCGCAGCTGTCTATCAAGAGGCAGACAAACAAACACTTGGCGCCCCCATGCGAGCTTATGACATAAGAAGCGGCACGTCTAACGGCAGCCTCCGTTGCTCTTTCATTCACTCTCTCACTCTCTCTCTCTCTCTTTCTTTCACTCTCAACATCTCTCACTCACTGTCTGTATATATCTCTCTCTATCTCTTTAGTTGCGACTTGTTGCAGGCATATCGAACTACAATATGTGGTCAAGACATGCAAGCAATGCGAATGAAACTAAATCGAAAGTTGCATGCAACAAGCAGTCTTAAGTTTGTGAATACATGACTAACAGATACCCTGTAAGCATTTAATTTAAAGCAGCGAGTGCTTAAAAGATTTTTCAGCTATTATATATATATTGAATAGTTAAACGATAACAAAACTTTTACTATTAACTTTTGCTATTAGCAAGCTTGATGTAAAACTATTGGGAATGATGAAAGCTACATTCCCATTAGTTCTATATCAAATTTTCACTGGTCTATCGTCAGACATCTCAGCTGCTTTGCTAACATACCCCACTCGTTAACATTTCAATGGGTAACATAGTCGATCCTCTCGTAACAGCTGTGCCACTCGCGCTGCACCACTCGCTCGCCCGCTCCGCTGCTCAGACATGCCGCATAGCGGCATGTGAGACCCATTGACATAATAACGAGGAAGGTAACCAAAGTAAGACTTTAAACTCCGTCTGCGACATACAACTGGGGCGTCAATTACAGCGACCCACAATCTGAAATTGAAACGAGTTGCGAATGTGTTGCCCCAAACATGTTGTCAGTGGGTTAGGTTATGGTTGCTGACCGCACACACACAGGCATGTGTGACACAACACAAACACAGTCAAATGACCGAGTGACACACTCTCTCACTCTCACTCGCATTTCGTTGGGCAAATGCTTTCCCATTGCCTTTTGGCCAGCTGGTCAAGTGAAGGTAGCAGCTACAAATGCGAAAGTAAAAGGATTGCAGCACTCAACACAATTGAAATTGCAATTGGAATTGGTTTTTGTGGTCAAATGACAGATGACAGCCTGCATTCGTGATGCATCGGTAGCTTAGGCGCGGCTAACTGAGCAATAAAATATAAGAAGGAGAAACTAAATGAACTGAGACCGAGGCAAACTACAGTGAAAACCTAAAACATATGAAATATGATTATGCATGATTATAATATATTATTTTACACTGATTTCAAATTTTTTTTATACCCTGAACCCATTGAAAATGGGAAAACAGGGTATAATGGTTTTGTTAAAATGTATGTAACAGGCAGAAGGAGGCGTGGCAGACCCCATAAAGTATATATATTCTTGATCAGCTCGACGAACTGAGTTGATATAGCCATGTCCGTCTGTCCGTCTGTCCGTCTGTCCGTCCGTCCGTCTGTCCGTATGTATGAACGTATGTCGATCTCAGAATCTATAAGAGCTAGAGACTTGAAATTTTTTATGTAGATCCGTGTATAGCACGCGCAGATCGAGTTTGTTTCAAAAAATCGATAAATTTGATCGTTTTGAAGTTATCGATTTAAAACGTTATCGAAACGCAGTTATAAATTTATATCTCCCACATCTTTAGAGCTAGAGTCTCCAAATTTTGTATTCAGTATAATGTAGAGTTTATACAATTTTGATTTTTGTCAGATTTTTGATACCACCCCCCTTTCCTTCCCTTTCCCCCCAAACTTGTAAAATCCGTATTTCAAATACTAGAGACTTGTGCTTTGGCAAATATACACACATAAATGACAGAATCTCGCTCTAAAAGTTTGATTAAGAACGTCTATCTACAAAAGAAGTTATTAAACATTTAATATCCCATAGTAAAGCCTATGAGCGCAGCCCACGCTCAGTCGCTGCGCTAACTGCGCAGTCAGCAGAGCGCTTGCTTATGCGTATGTGTATGTGTGTATGCGTGTGTGCATGTAATGCTTGTAGACATGTATATGTTAAATAAGCATAGAATGTTTGGAGTATCGGCTCTCGCAGGGTTCAGGGGATCTCCTAGTCGGGTACCGCCGACTAGAGCTTTCTTACTTGTTGTATATTTCATTCTATTTCCATATTAAATATCTTTCATACATTATCTTTTCATCTAGTTGAATTTATTTTAACTTTATTCTTTATTTATTTTGGACCATTTGGATTAAATGGGTCTGTAAATTGTTGCATTTGTGGTGAGGATAATCCACAAGCTTTTGCCTCGCAAAAAGTATATTTAGATATATATATAAATATTAATAAATTAGTAATATTAAATACATATATTAATTATAAATCATATATATACAAAAATACTTTTTGGATTATCATCTTTCCAATGCTTGAATTTTGTAAATTTGTCCTTGGGCTTTATGTGATCTAATTTATGCATAGATCATAGACAAATATTATAGCTATCGAAGCATTAATATGAAGCAATATTTAAAAACAATTTTCATTATGCACATATCATCAAGATATATTATAATATGATATATATTGTATTATATTAAATATATTATATTATATTATATTATATGTGATCATATTTAATATAGTAAAAGTAGGTCAAAACCAAGATAATTCCTTACAAATTGAAAGCAAAACTAATTTCTATAATTTGAATGACAATATAAGTATTTGATTCCTTTTTAAAAAAAAATTAAAATTCTAATATTCCAATTTAAATTTCTAATAAAAAACTGTTAATAATTCTAAGCTATTATTATTTATCATATTATTATTTATTATCCTAACACATTCAGCTATTTTTAGTAGTTTCCTCGCATTTGGGCTCTTATTCAATTACCCACAAATAAATGTGTGTGTTTTTATTGTTGTAAAAGACTTGAGAAACCACCAAAGCCCCAACAACAACCACGACAACAGCAACAACCACGACAACAACAACAACCAAGTAGCAGCTGTCGGTAGTCGAATTAAACAGCAAAATGGCACGCATCCATAGAGCTACCTGTGCCCGCTTCCACTCCCCTCAGCCACCCCCCGCAAACCAGCCTCTCTCACCTTGCCGCCAAGTCTCTGATTGCAACTGCTGCATTTCAGCGCCGCTTGCCACTTGGCTGCCTCGAGTTCGCGCCTCCGAAAAAAGAAAAACACAAAAAAAATAAAGAGAAAAAAAAAATATAAAAATAAAACTAAACAAGCAACTCAACTCGACTCTGACCGAACGAACCATTCACCATTCGCTGCATGTGTTTTGGGGCGATTGCGATTATGATTATGCTATAGTATATAGTATTATTGTTGCTGTTGCTGTTGTTGTTGTTGCTAGACTTCGGCTTACAGTCTTCGTCGTTGTCGTCGTTTCATTCATTCGCTGTGCCTTTTTGGCTGTTAGTTTAGAGTATAAAAGTTCGGGCTGGCGCTGCAGTTGGCATCATTAAACCGTTAACCATCGAACAGTGTGGAGTGGTACGGAACGTGTCATAGAGTTTGGTGTACAAAGATTCCTTCCTTCATAATCATTCAATAAAATTAACTAAATCTCAATCTCAATACGATTTTGATCGTTCGGGCACAGTTCGGTACACAGTTCGACGGATAACTAATAATCCTCGAAAAGGATATTTAACGTCAACATCATGAAGTTGATGGTAGGTATTAACAGAGGATCAGCGTGTGCAGTGTTGTGAAGTGTTCCAATAGAACTCGAGCTATATCTTTAAAAAGCAAGAAATACGATCAAAGAAAGTGTTTCAACTTTCTGACTAAATTCTTCTACCAAAACTAAATTAGAATTCAAAATATTATTAAATTTCAAAAAACTTTCAACTTAACTCAAGTAAAATATTTTCATACTTTTGTATAAAATACATAAGTGCAAGATCTTATACTAAGAAAACTCAAGACTCTCTAAAACTTTTCTTCACAAAACTTTTCTGAATACCATAATATTGTAAAGACAATACCTAAATGTATTCTATATTCAATCTCAATCAAAGAAAACATCTTAAGAAACTTCAACAACTTTCCAACAAGTCAAACCCATTTCAAGTCATGCTAAACACTTCCAAGTTCTGGAGCTTGTACAACCAATCCTTAGCAAATCCTTTCCTCAAACCTTCCAAATCCTTTTCTACTCCATCAGCGTACAGCGACTACGCTGGCTCTGGTGCTGCTGCTGGCCACCAGCTATGCCCAGGCTGGCGAGGAGAAGAGCGAGGCTGCCGAGAAGACTGAAGCAGTTGAGCCGTCGGAGAAAAAGGCTGAGGAATCGGCAGCAGCTGCTGACGATACCACCAAATCGAAACGTGGCCTGCATCATTATGAGGATTACCATCATCATCATGTGCCACACTTCCCGGTGCATGAGGAGAAAACACTGACCGTGATCAAGAAGGTGCCAGTGCCAGTGCCAATCGAAAAGATTGTCCATGTGCCAGTGGAGAAGCACATCCATGTGCCCGTCAAAGTCAAGGTGCCCAAGCCATATCCCGTCGTCAAGCACGTGCCCTATGAGGTTAAGGAGATCGTGAAGGTGCCCTATGAAGTGCCAGCGCCATATCCCGTCGAAAAGAAGATACCCTATGCCGTCCATGTGCCCTACGATCGTCCAGTGCCCGTCAAGGTATAGCAGTCAGCTGCTAAAAAGTGTTATACAGATAGTTTAAAGACCCGTCTATAACTCCTTTAGGTACATGTGCCCGCACCCTACCCAGTTGAGAAGAAGGTCCATGTGCCAGTCAAAGTACATGTGCCCGCTCCTTATCCCGTCGAAAAGATCGTCCACTACAAGGTAGAGAAGCACGTGCATGTCGACAAGCCTTACCCCGTCGAAAAGGTTGTCCACTACCCAGTCAAGGTGCCCGTTGAGAAGCCCGTGCCCCACTATGTGGACAAGCCAGTGCCCCACTATGTTGACAAGCCAGTGCCAGTGCCCGTTATCAAGAAGGTGCCAGTGCCCGTCCATGTGCCCTATGATCGTCCCGTGCCCGTTCATGTTGAGAAGCCAGTGCCCTATGAGGTCAAAGTACATGTGCCCGCACCTTATCCAGTGATCAAGGAAGTGCCAGTTAAGGTTGAGAAACACGTTCCGTACCCCGTCAAGATCCCAGTGGAGAAGCCCGTCCATGTTCACATTGAGAAGCATGTGCCCGAGTACCATGAGAAGCACGTCACCTACAAGGAGCCCGAGTTTGTGCACAAGCACATCGAGGAGGAGCACCATTATCATCATCAGGAACAGCATCATGAGCCCATCCATCATCATTCATCCTATTCGGCACCCATTGAGGAGCATCATCATGAACAAGAGCATGAGGTGGAGCATGATTTTAATGACTATCATGATTATCATTCATATCACGGTTACTAAAATTGGTGAAATGAACATTTCTTTTCTCTTCTCTCTCTCTCTCTTTCTTTCTCACTCTTTCTTTGCAGCATTGAGAAAATCGGTTATGAACGGTAACGGTTATGAGAATGGATATATAGCTAAACTGAACAAAAAAAAGAAAAGATTAATAACAACAAAATTACATTCACAAACATTCAGAAACATTCCAAAACAAAGTACTTCCATATCATATACCCAAATGCCCAACATTCCAATTCCACAATTGCTATATAGAACGTGATAACGATAGAGATTCTTTGAAACCCTAAAATTTACAATGTGACCAAAATGTGACACGAAACGAACTTACTTAGATTTTATGAACGAACTTTAGCTTAAGCCATAAAAAAACAAAAACAACAAAAAGGAAAAAAGAAAAACCCAAGAAACGTTGACGAAAATATCCCGTGAGAATTGTTATGAGAAATTTTGAAGACGATTAGACTTAGACTTTAAGAAACAAAAAAAAGCTACAACACATTTGGGCTCGCCCCCAAAAAAAAAAAACACAACCACTCGACGAACGACAACAAGTAAGAGAAAAAGTATAAAAATTAGATCCTAAAAACAACAAACAACCACAACAACACATACACCACATATAAAGCCTTCTCATCAGGATCGTATATTGGATGTGTTGTTGGACTTGGCTGTCACTCTCTCTCACTCATTCGCGAATGATAACACTGGGTACAACATCTGACGATGTGGTTGCTGCTGCTGTATTTGTCCTCCAGCTGCGGCTACTCCTCCTTCTGCTCTGGTCCATCCGAACTGTGCACCCGGTTCTGTTCGATTCGATATGATATTTGAGATCTGATAAGCGTGTGATAAGACTTCTGTTATAGTGTTTAAGTGTTTACTCTATACTCGTATATATAACATATCTATATATATATATATATATATGTGTAATGATAGTTAAGGCAGGCAGGCAGCCTGAGGCCGTGCAGTCGCCTAATTAAGTCAGTTTGTAAACGAACGTATTGTATTATTTTTTGTAATAATTTTTGCTATATAGTTTTTAATGCAACCTAAACAACAACTATCTATAGTTTTGCTAAATGTAAAAAGCTGTCGAAACCGATTTATAAAAAGTACTTAATTTACCAAATAATATTTTTTTGTCTCTGTAAAAACAAATACACAAAACAACCAACAACAACAACAACAAATCATTCAAAATGAAGCTGATGAATATGTTAACAATAAAAACGAGAAGAATCAAGTGATCTAAAAACTAAAAAAAAAATGATGTTTTCTTTCAAAATTAAAAAAAAAAAAAACAAAATTAAAAAATTAATTGATAAAAAATAAATATAAATAAGGAATTCTATAAAAAATAAATATATAAAAAAAAAACAAAATTAAAAAATAATTGATAAAAAAAATATATATATAACAAATTCTATAAAGAATAAATATATAAAAAAAAAAATCATATATAAAAAAAATCAAAATAAATTTAAATAAAATTTATATACAAAATGTATGTTAAAAAAATTTTGTTTTAAATTAAAAAATAAATAAAAATGTACTAAAAAATACATATAAAATAAATATATAAATAAACTAAACGAACTATATTTTCGTGCAATCATAAAAAAGATGATTTATCAAATATATGCTAAACAAATATTTGAATAAAAAAAATAAAAATCATAAAATTTTCCAGCTTGAAAATAAGTCAGAAATTTAAAAAATTATTTTTGAAATATTTATAATTTATAAAAATGATACTTAAATCATGAAAACTTTAATATAAACACTAGTAAAACAAAAAAGTTATTTTATCCTTTTTTCTGAGGTAGAAGAACATTTTTTTTTAAATTATATTAATAAATAGAGCTTATAATAAATATACTTTGCTCTCATAATGACAAAAGCCAAAAACTAAGAAATCATAAGATAAACTAATGCTGTTCCTATTTGATAGTAATATCTCTTTCAACTGAGTTTTATTCCACATATTATAAATATTTCAAAATAGCTAAAGTATTTCATAAAAAATGTTTTCCATTTGAAGTTTCCCACTACATTTCTTCTTTCCCACTATCTGCTTAATCCTACCAAACATCGCCGCTTAACATAGACCTAAACTTAGTGAGTTGCTCAACAGCCTAACGAAATTGTGCATTATAATGCCTGCCTGCCTGCCTTGCACTGTTATCAAGTCATTTTGCCTTATACAGCCGTTTGGTTTATCTAATTTTCAAAATGGGGTAAACATTGCCTGGCATTCATAATTGCATATTCAAAGTGTCTAAGCAGCGCCCACTGAGAGGGTGATCAACATGTTTATTATTACATTTGCCACACTATGTTTTTATCATTACGCTTTTCCATGCCACAGCAACAACAGCAGCAGCAACAGCAGCAGCAACAGCAGCAGCAACAGCAACAGCAACGACAACTCGCTGACGGCACTCGCGTCCATTTCCTAGCGTTTATTTTGCGGCCAGGCATTACTTTTTATTAGCACCGACGACCGATTTGTGTGTGTGGTTGTCAGCTGTGATACTCTGTAGACTAAGTAGTCAAGGTGGGGTATATAGTTATTAACTAGTAAATAGGCTTATTAGGTTTACACTCAATCAGCTTCAAGTCAGTTAGTCTGAAAATCAATATTCTTTTAGAATTTCTTTAGCTAAATCATTAGCCCATTCTGAGAAAAGGTATCAAAGCTTATATCATACAAAATTTAAATGTATGTAATGAAACAATATTCAAGAGAAGAGATAAAGATAAAATAAAATAAATATAAACAAGAAATATTCATAAAAAATTTATGGTAAACACCCTACACACTACATTTACAGGGTATCTACGTGTCTTGCCCTTACTAACTATCAACTTTGAGTACGGCCTGCGGCTGGCAAGTCTTCGTCTATGTTGACGTTATATACACATATATGTATATATATATCTAAAGATTAGGTTTCAATTTGCATTTCGGTTTCATTGAAGCCGCAACGCTGCTGCAATTTCCAGGCAAACTAAGTGGGCCATAGATTTATCACGTTTTCCTTAGTCGGTTTGTAGGACATGTGCTCCTAACCGATATTTGAGACAAAAGCGCACATGCAAAACGTGTTGTGAAACCGAAGCGAAATGAAAAGTGTTCAGAGATCGTTGAGACGTTTAGCTGTAGCCGGACTATGGCTCCGTTTTATTACCATATTGAGGCTAACTCTTTTGGTGGTTTGTTGTGGATATCTGGTAGTGGTAGCTTTTGTTTATGTAACTGTAACTCTAACTGTAGCATTTGCAGTTTATGGATTATGCAATAAATAATCAACACACAATAGCCAGTGCCTGCTCGCCTGCCTGCCTGCTCGCCTGCCTGCCTGTTGCTGCTGCTGCTGTTGTTGTGTTGTAATCTTTCCCCTCAATAGAATGGCCAGCCATAAAATCTGGCTAATGGCTTTTTCAATTAACTCTTTGTGGGCACACATAAAATTGTTGGTCTATAAAAGATCTAGCTATTTGTATTAGAGCTGTAAGATGGATTCAAATGACAGTCTATATTGGATTAGTTTAGTAAAGGTACAGATAAAGATAAAGCACATAAAAACGGTTTTGCTTTCAAATCAATTTTTAGACAGTGCCTTAATTAATATAAATGAATATATAAATAATTTATTAACAAATTGGAGCAAGTAAGAGGGCTTTGGTCAGAATTGGCCGACTAGAACATACCCGGCGCAAAAGTGCAGGTGAAGGAGAGGAAGTATTCAAAATCCTATTTAATAGATATACAAAAATTTATAGAATATGAATTATGGAATTGGGATTGAATATAAGATTGTGTGGGATTGAGGTACGACATTATTAACATTAACATTTTAAAGATATTTGCAAAAATTAAATTCATTTAATTAAAAAAAATAAAATAAAATTTTTTTTAAATAATAAAAGTAAAAATAATCAATACAAATTTTTAAAAATATTTAAAGCTCAAAAAATATTATAATATATATTATATAATATTAATAAATATAAAAAAATATTAAAAAAAAAAAAATTTTTTTTGTCTCATTTAATAATTATAATAAAAATAATTTTAAATAAATATAGAATACAATTTTAATAATATTAATAAAATATCAATCAAAAATTAAATACAATTTTTGTAGCTAATAAAAGCAGAAAAGTATATTTTAAAATATTTAAATTGAATATAAATATTTCTTTTAAAATTAAATAAAAATATTTAAATAATAAATATCCTTTAGCTAAGCTAAATAAAATCCCAAGATTCAAACCCCATCCCCCATCTTAACTCACTCACACAACCAAACCCAGCTCAACCTTGAAAGAACCCCCTATAAAACACACTGCCAAATGCCCAACTATGCCAATCATGGTGGTTAGCCAAAAAGTGCATTACGCAACCACTGCACCACCACAGTGACTGGCTGTCATAATAGTCAACGCCTTGTCTCACATTTTAAATAGACGTACAATAAAAGACCATAAAAAAAATAAGATATAAAAAGAAAACAAATGAAAACCGCACAAAGCATTGGCTCAGGCATGGTCAACGCTAATGGGCAGTCATTGACACCGCCATTTTCTGGGGTGGTGCTGGTGCCGGTGCTGGTGCTGGTGGTGCCATCCATTGAACCATGCGGTGTTTCGCTTTTGTGGCACACACAGAAATTTGCATTTGCATGCCCCAGGAAAAATTAGCTGCTTTTTGTTGTTATTTTCTTTGACTTTTGTGGGTCAGTTTAGACCAGACAATCGAACGACCTGCATATACACTATAAAAATAACATGTGGTGCGAATGTGTACCTGTGTGTGTGTGTGTGTGTGTGTGCATGTATTTTTTTTTTTCGTAACAGTTACTATTTGTGGCTTTATTTAAATGATGTCAGAGCCAAAGCCAAGCCAGAGCCGCTTTTGGCAGCAGCCATGTGGAAAGTGAATGCGGGAAATATTCGTCGACATGCGAGTTTTTCTTTCTTTCTATCTTTACCGCCCCGCCAATAAACATATGTATATGTATGTATGTGTGTGTGTGTGTGTCTGTCTACTGGATTGGTCATTATAAGCCAGTCAGTGGGCCAACTTGTGTTGGCTGGCGGGCTAAGAGGGAGTTGCGATGTCTTGGCAATTCGAATATTGCGACGCGTAATCGCCGCCAATTTGACGGAAAATATTTGAAATGTTGTGCGATTGTCTCTATCTCTCTGTGTGTGTGTGTGCCTGTATGTGTGTGTGTGTAAATTGTAATCGAAAATAGCAAAATTAATAACAAGCTTTTGTTTGTTGCGAGTTTTAATTGCTGCATTTGCGTTATGTGGCAAATTAGATAAGAGAAACGAACATTTCGTGCGGTAATGCAATAAGCTATGTAATCGATGCGTCTCAAATGGAAGGAAGATTATGAATGCATGAAGGAATATGCGTAAGAGGTTGATAATTTCATATTCAGGAAGGTTTAAGAAGAGCTTAAGAGATAGGAGATATACGAGAATGTAATGTCTATAAAGAGTGACCTAGAAAAGTAGTATAAATTCCTGTCATATTCTGTCATATCTTAGAGTAACAGAGAGTCATATATGGGCTAGCATAAAGTCTTTTAGGGAAACACACAGTAGAATATGCATATAGATATTTCAGTTAAATATTCATTAAACAATATAAAAGTAAAATAAAACAGTACTCACTTTATATAAGGTATATTAGCTGGTATATGATATTTGGCACCCAAATCAAAATCCTTTTCAGAGCGCAAAACAGGCGGTTTTATGCCAGAATACTTTTCACTGCAAATAAGAATCAGATAAATATATATAAATCCTAATAAATTATGAATTAAATTCCAAGTTACCGCAAATTCCAATAATGACAATTCATAACGCGTTTATTAGCATTGCCGCTAAAGACATCATAACGCCAATTGTCCAAAGCCAAGGCAAAGGGCAGAAAGGCCACCTAGAGGAATAAGAAAAAAGAAAATATAGATATATAAAATCATATATATATAATATATATAATAATCATGCCCACTCACTTTGTCAATAGCCATGGTAAATAAGTAGTTAATATCATAGCTAGACTCATCCAGTGATCGCTGCAGTAGACCCAAAGTTTGCAAATGCTTTGGCGTGGAGACGGCTAAGCCGATTGCATCGCCCACGGCCTGATGAAAAGCCGGATTGGCGCCATTGCGAAAGATTTTGGGCAGATGGCGATACTGCAGAAAGTATTGTATATGCGCCATCTCATGATGCACACTGACCAAACTCCGCTGATTGATGTCCGTGCACATTTTCACACGAAAATCGTGACGATTGCAAAAGTCCCAGGCGGATGGCTCGCACAGCACACGCCTATCTAGTGGCTGCTCAAACACGGAATTCCTATAGAACTCCGGTCCCACAGCTGACATATTAATGGACGTAAAGAACTCCTCGGCCAGCTGGAACATTAACAGCGGCGTATAGCCCTGCTCCACCATGCGTGGCGTTACATCAATGAGTTTGCGACCCGGATACGGTATCAATATGTCCAGCACATTCGACCACGACTGACCGTACATATTGCCCAATATATGCGATGGTATGGGCGCAATGCGATTGATACGATCCGGTCCATAGTAATCCCTCAGCTTGCGACGCACATACGAATGCAGACTTTCGTACAGCGGACGTATCTGTTCCCAAACAATGTCGATATCCTGACGGAAATTGCCCGATTCGTAGGCCAAGAACCAGTACTCGCCGCCATTGCTGACATCTGTTAAGTATTTAAAGTTGAATTTATAACTCTTTTTGAAATAAATTTATATTTAAATATATTTACTGTTTGCGGCTGCCACGTCCTGCATTACATCAATCAATTGCTCGTAGTTGTCGCGCATGCCACGCCCCGCCTTGCGATGATACTCTACCCAGGTATGCTGCAGTTCATCCCAATCTCTGCTCTTGGCCATAATATCCTTGAGATGGGGTATATAATGCAAATCGCATTGAAATGGTTGCTGATAAGCGCAAACGGTGGCATCATTGTATAGGAAAAGCATTTCATTCAACAAGCGATTGTACTGTGGAGTAAGGGAGGATTATTTAGGGATATTTTTTGGGGTATAGATGTAAGGGAAACTTACTCTATCTAACACATCCAGGGATAGTGAGTTGGGCCCCACTTCAGACTGCAGCATTAGCTGTCTATATAAACGACGATCAAATATGAGATCCTTATTAATACGCTTCGATTGCTCGGCCGTAATGCGCTGATACTCCACATAGCGCTGCTGAGCGTTGAGCTGCGGGAAAATATTGAAGGTGTTAGGAAAATATAAAGTATATATCAATAGAATTGTTTATTTTTGGGTTTAAGGAGCTAATATCTATAATATCAGCTATGAGACCCTTAGATGTACTAGAGAGCCTAAGGATGGGCTCTAATAAGTTAACCAGAGACCCTTAAGTGAACTAGATACCCTTAGATGCGCTAGAGACCTTAAGCTTAGGCTCTCATAGGTGAACTACAGATATTACCACCAACTAAAAGTCTGATTAAATTCGTATAAATTGAAAGATTATTATATTATGATCTTGTTATCTACATATCCATCTCTGTAGCCTTTCATACACTATCACAAACTAACAGCTAGCTCTATAGCATTTCAAGCCCTTTTACAAAAAAGTTTCTATATTTCTTCTTCTTCTTCTATATTTATTGCTTACTAAAAATCATATTTGCTTCAGTCAGACTAAGTTTTGACCCAAAAACGTGCTGTAAAAGTCTCAGAGTGCAATACTTTGACATTGGCAAATTGGCCTGAGAACTTTGCCAGGCAAACGACCTTGACTAAGTTGTGTGTGTCAGCCAAAAGTGAGTGTGTGAGTGTGTGTGTCTGTAAATGTTGTGTTTGGCAGTTGAAGTTAACTGCCAAGTTGCTTAGACATTCAATCTCAAGCTGTTGTAAGATCGCGTGCCGCAACAACTCGATTTCAACAACAACAATTACAATTTCAAGGGTATGTGCATGTACGTGCATACCCCACTATCTCATGCTTACCGCTTCCGTTTGCGTATAATCATTGACGTTCGTCTCGAAATTCCATTGAGCTGCCACATTGGCGGTGCACTCGAGTGAACCCTTTTGGTCCGTTTCGACTAGCAAATTGCGTAACTTCTCCAGCTCCTGCTGATAGCGACGATCCTGTTGATAGCGCTGACGTTCCTGATAGCCCTGATTCAAATTGAAACGATCCTGATTGGATTGATAGGGATTCTGAAAGCGATTACGATCATTGCCCACATATTCCACATTGGGATTATTAACATATGGATCATTCAGATTGTTGTAGTTGGCATTAGCATTTGGATTGGGTGCATTATAGTTATTGTAGTTCGGCTGATCGTTATAGTTGCGTTCTGTGCTGCTCGATGTTGGTCCATAATTGTGATTCGCATAGCGATTATCTTGGCCACGATTCACTTGCTGATCCGCACTGAAGGGTGATTCATCGACGCGATCACTGAAATTCAATCGAGGTGGGGGATAGGCGTAGCCCAAACGCATACGCTCATCGTAGGTCTGACCGTACTGCAAATTAGATCGATTAGAATAGGTTTCTTAATGAATCAATAAATCTGTAATTACTCACCCTAAAGTCATCCAATCCATCATCACTGCTACTGCCAATGCTGCTGCTGCTGCCAGGTCCATTCTCCGAATAGGGCGGTCCATAGCGTTGGCTGCGATCGCGATCGGCTCTCAGCTGGGCGGGAGTTGTTGCCGCATTGGGCGTGTAGCCATTGTAGAAGATCTCCGGCTGTGGTGTAGGCAAATTAAGTTGAGGACTAGCATGACCCATGCTCCACAGTATGGAGCATACGATAAAGAGACAATGCCACATATTCGTTTATCATGCAATGCGATCTATACTATATATATCTCTGTATATATTTAACACACTTTCAAGGTCAGCAGCGCGCAGTGCTTATTAAATCTTTCACAAGCAATTAACAATTTTAATTACAGTTCGTTTGACATTATCTTAAATGCATAAATAGCTCATGCAGGCTATATATAAAATAACGCTGATCACGCGAATAATGAAAACTTTTAGGGAACAAAGCAGTTTGAATTGTAGGGTTTAGGTTTATCAGAGAACTGTCCAAAATATGGGGTTTGACCTTGAAAAATTAGACTGTTAGAACTGATTTTTTTATAAATATTTATATTTTAATTTTTAATAATTTTTTTATATTTTAATTTTTATTTTTATTCTATATTTTTCTTCAGTTTTTTAAAATAATTTTTGGATTTTTTGAATTTTGTTTGTTTTATTTTATAATAAGGGTTATATTAAAAAAAAATTATTTTTCACTGATTTTAAAGTTTTAATTTAATTTTGTAATTTACTTTTAAGGTTTCTTTTATTTTTTAATTTTATTATATTTTTAAAATGTATTTTTTATATTTTATTAATTTTAAACAATTTTTTATATTTAATATGTAACTTTTTTTTATATTTCTGACTGATTTTATAGTTTTAATTTAATTTTTAAATTTACTTTTATGTTTTTTTTTTTAATTTTTTTTAATCTTTAATTTGTTTTTTCTTATATTTTCACAGATAATAGACAACTTTAGACATTTCTTATTACTTTCTCTTTACTTAAATCATTTATTCAATGATATAGAAATATTTCAAATATTAATTTCTAGATTTTCGGTCAAAACTCGTTAGAAAACTCTCAAATAGAACAGATTTTTAAAAGGAATTATTGTAGATCATAAACACTTTCACAAAACAAAGCTTAATTTACATAAGCACAAATTATAGTATTGATCTTAAGATCAGATCTCTGAGAGAATAAACAACTATCAGCTTTTTGACTTCACTTCAACTGATTTTCGAGTGCAAATTGCTATACTTTTCGTAAGCTGCCTTTTGAGGATCGCACTATTTTCTGCTCTTTTTGAGGTCACTTTCTGTTTCGAAATATTTGGGAGCCCGTACACCCACGTAACGTCACGTAACGCGTCTAAAACTCTACTGACTTGAGTGTAAGAATTTTTTTTCGAAATTACTTTGCGACTTTTTTCTCTGTATTATTTTGTTTGTGACTCGAAAATGAATTCAAATTTCAACGAAGCGACGCGTCGCAGTTGCAATCAGCAGCGCAGTCGACGTCGCTGCTGACTCTACCTGCGATGTTCCCTACATGTTGTGTGAGATAAACGCAATTAGCACTGCGACTGCGACTGTGATGGCTGAGCTGTTGACGTCGCTGTTAACGACAACAACAACAACAACAATCAAATCAGCCATAAGCTTGGGAATACAATAGACAAGTTAATGTGCATGTGTGTGTGTGTGTGTGTGTATGTGTATGTAAATGTTTTTTGCATGCATGTTTGCAATTATAAGGGAGGGTGAGGGCAAGTTAAACGAATATACATATACACACATACACACATACTTACATACATACATGTGTACATACGAGCAAGTACAACTCCGAGTACTAATCAGTTTAGCCGCATAATTATGGCGAGTGTGAGAAAGTACTCAGGTTATAAAATGAATAAGTGTTCATTTTAAGCGGCGCCCACTCAAAAGTCAGCATTTTACAATATTTATATATATTGTATATATTTCATGTATAAAATAACACTTTTTGTCAAGTTAATTGCCGCAGGCATACAAGTGTGACCGATTTGCGCTAATTAAAGAACATCAAGCGCAAAGAAGCTTCTGCAATTTGTCAAGTATCGATACCAATTAGCTACCATCACTAAGTAGCCAAATTGCCAACACTGCTTTGCATAGGCAAATTTATGTTTAAGTGTGACCAGCTTTGCATAATTCAAATTTCGCCAATCGATACTTCAAGCAAAGCATAAAAACTAGCATAAATGCATTTAAGTTATTTTTAATGCATGTTTATATGACCGCAGCTGCAGTTGCAGTCAACGTCGCCGTCGCAGTCAGCGTCATAGTCTAACTGAATATGCAAAAGCGCCTCAACTGACGGCCCGTGGAATGTCACTCTTGACCTAGGCGCATGTGAAAAAGTGTTTTGACTCATCGTGTGATGAGGGTGGGGGGCGTATGAGTGTGTGTGAGTGTAATTAATGATTGCAGCGAAGATCAAATGTAAAGATAAAGCGAGAGAGGAGAGAGACAGAGAGAGAGAGAAGGTGCTAACTGAAGGGGTGATATGAGTAAGACTGATTGATGCTTTGATTGCCACAGTCGCATACAGGTAAGCATGATATATAAATATATATATGTAAATATATATGTATATGAATCATGGTGTAATTAGTTCGGGATCTCTAGTTTCTTTCCTCAGAAATGAGCTCATAAATAAGCGCTCATATATTTGCAGTCTGGAACAGAACTAAGCTTTGTTATGTATACCCTGTAAAAAATAATTGATGTTGTGTGGTATATTAGCATATTTATGGCTTGTCATTTAAGGTCTATTTTTGCATATGAGCTCAGACTTTAGTACTATTAATTTTGTTTACAGGATATGTACTAGTGAGCCAAAACTTAAACACTTCATTATTTTGCTGGTTATGTCTAAAGTATACAAAAGGAGAGAAAGTAAGATAAAAGAGCTATACAGGGTATCTTGTAGTCAACCCATTTTTCCCACTTGCTATTCAATTTCTCGTACTGAAAGTCAAGTTCATATCTAGACAACTTTGCGTGTTTAGAGTATAGTAATTATGTGTTCTAGAGATGTCTATACAGGGTATTTCCTATACTCGTTAACGTCTTTGAATTTATCATGAAATGCTGCCATTCCGATCATCTTGATTACTTGATATATTCTTATACAGAACATATTTTAAAGACACTTATACAGGGAATCTCTAGTCAGGCATTCCTGCTCCATTACTTATTTATTTTGAATTGCTCAAATTCAAGGTCGCAACTAAAGTACTTCAGCTGATCTTATGTGATACAATATGTCTATCTTGTCATACCTTAAGTACTTCAACTATATCCCATATAGTTAATATCTTATATAGCTGGAGACAGCTGGCTGCAAAGCGTGGGAAAATAATTATAATTAAGTTATCCGTTACTAATTGAAGCATGCACTTCTATGAATAATCTTAGAGCTAACAATGATTTTAACTATTTACTTTATTCCAATTATCAGCTGTGCGCGCAGTCATCATAATGAATTGCATTTTAATTATAGTGGGTTTTTTTTTATTTTTATTTAATTTGTGTTTTTAAAGTTTTCCGGTTTTCCACTCAGTTTTATGCACAAAACTAATTGACTTTTTGAATAGAACAAAGTTAATTTACTTTCAATTTAACTAACTAAACTAATCTACTAACTAATTAACTAAGCTAAGTTCATTAAGTCATTCATTAGGCAACTGCTAAACCCAGTTAAGAATATCTGAATACTACTAATACCAATAAATTTTATTTCTATATCTAAACAATAAAATTATTCAATTCAGTCAAAACTAAACATTGCATACTTTTCAATGCTGCATAAAAGCCAATTTCCCGCTACATACATTTAGGCAACAGCTACTGTATATATTAACAGTCTTCATATATTCTATATTAACAGTCTTCAAATGCCAAACTTTAACTAGGAAATAACATTCTATATGAATTTCTGTATGACTTAACGCAAAAAAAAATTGCTGCGCACCAGATGTGATCGCAACCACGTCCCAGGAACGACTAAGGGCAGCGCCAAAGTCAAGGCGCTTGCGATGACATGAGTCAATATTATTAACAGAGGGATTTTTATCCAGAGAGTGTCAGAAGATGAGTGGCCACTGGTTACTGTGTTTGTGTGAGTGAGTCCGCCGCAGACAGGGATTGTAGCACGAGCAGAAAGTATTTATTCTAAGAGTGGTCATTGCTGTTGAGAGTAGGGGAAATTGTTCGGCTATCCATTTGCGCTTTAGAATTTGATCCCGCTTTGAGCGGACATTTGTCTGTGTGAGTGCGTGGGCAGCAGAGCAGTAATTGCTGTTGAGAGTGTGGGCAATTGCTCGGCTGTCCATCCATTTACTTATGTATCTGTGTGAGTAAGTCGGCTGCTTGCATAACTTCCATTTGCGCTTTTGCATTTGATCCCGCTTTGGGTGGACAATATGTAAATGTGAGTGCGTTGACAGCAGAGCGGCCTTTGCTGTTGAGAGTAGGGGAAATTGCTCGGCAATCCATTTGCTAAACTACTTTTGATCCCATTTTATATGTATGTAGCGCAATGCAAGCTGAGTGGCGACTGTATATGTAAGAGTGAGTCGGCTGCAGACAGAGACTGCAGCAGGGGCCGAAAGAGTTTATCCACAGAGCTTCCATTGCAATTGAGAGTATGGGCAATAGCAGAGAGGGATTACAGTACTGTATCAATATCACAGTCACTGTTATGGAGAATATTATTAAGGTTTTTAAGTTCTTTGTGCGTATTTATGTGGCATGTTGATTTAAATATATATTTAAGTATATATATAATTATAAAAGAAAACTGAAGATTATTTTTAAAGCCAACCCACTTCCAAGCCATTAGCATGATTCTGCTGCGTCAGCCAATCTTGTAGAGGCTTGAAATAGGTCAAGAGTCCATCCATGCTGAGTTCTCCTGTGCCCATTAGCTGCTCCAACACCTCTTTGTAGTGCAGTGAAGAGCCCAAAGCCATGGCGCGATTAAGGCTGTCACCTAACTCACGCTTATCTGAGAGATCGCACAGATCCAAGGGCTTATCCACAGAATCCTTCACATACTGACCCGTGCGGAGGCAGAAGTGCTTATAGAGCTGGAATTGTAGAACGATGCTGAGGAAGTGGCTGAGAAGATGAGACGATGAAGAAGGTGAGTATAGAGTCGAGTACCAGATATATATATCCATATATAGCTCACCTGCTATATTGATCATCTACTTCTAAGAGCAGCTTGGCAGGCACATCAAAATGCTCATTTGTTCGCCTGCTGGGTGCCCTAGCGCCCGTAAACCTCTCCGTCAGCCGCCAATAGGCTTCATTGTCGTCCGCTCTAATCTCGCCGCTCAGCACCTCCACCCGATACCGATCTAGCACATAGAAAACGGGCAGCAAGAAGACGACACGTAATCCCTGCACATACAAACGATTGAGGCGAGCGGGCAGGCTGCTCCACTCGCCCTCTCGCAGCAGCCCCAGTTTGCGTAGGTAGCGCGGCGAGGAGGCAGCCAATGCGAACGTCTTACCCAACGCATCTCTAAAGTTGGGAAATGGTTCCTCTCGCAACAGCAGCGGTTGCGCTGCAGCAGCTCGAAAATAATAGAGTTCGAGCTGCGCCTCGAACATGTTGAAGAAGCGCTCCTCATCCTGCAGCGGGCAGTAGCTGAAGTTATCCCGGGAGAGAGTATGAAAATGCCATACCTTGTGCCAGCAGCTGTCCTCATTGTGGGCGGAGACTGGTTGGGCATGGGACCAAAAGGAACTGAAAGAGAGGGAGAGGTGAAGAGAGAGATACATTGAGCAGAGTAGATAGATCAGAGGGTATATAATGAATATAGAGAGGATCAGTATCAGGAAGATAGATAGAGAGAGAATGAGAGAGCGTGAGAGAAATATGGAGAGAGAGTAGTATTAGTAGTAGTAGTAGTAGTATTGAACATAGTGGATCAGAGAGATCAGAGAGCATATAGATTGGAAAGATGGAGGAGGTAAACATGGCACTCCCAACAGAAGAACTCTTCTCTTCTTTTCTCTCTTCTACTTCCCCCAAATCCCTCACTTACCCCTCCAACTGCATTAGTCCCAGCCCCCGATAGTACTCGGCTACGTTCCAGAAGACGCGCTGTGTGGTGGTTAGACCACGTCGATGCAGTGCCTCCGTAATGTTGGGCAAGCCCGCCTCCCTTGATGGTATATCCACAAACCAATCAACACTCGCTTCTCGCCTATATGCATTTCCTAGGAAAACCTCCGCCAAATGCTGGGGATAGGGTTGCCCATGCTGCACTAGCTGTGCGCCATGCATTTTCCTCAAGGATCCACGCACATGTGCATGGAATTGCAATAGAAGTGGTTGCAGTGCCGTCATCAGTTGATCAAGCAAACCCATCGCCTGTTGTCCGCTTAGCTCCAGCTGGCGGAACCAATAATCCTCCGGCCTTTTATATCCATTCGCCTTGGCCATCTTCTTGTAGAGCTCCATGAACTGAACGAATTGCTGTCGCGTGGCCAGACCCGTGCAGCGTCGCCACTCCAGCCAATAGTATTCGATCTCAGCCAGGTCTCGACTCTGCTGCACCAGTTGTTGTACGTCCGGAATCAGGCGCAGGCTGCAATTAAGGGGCTGCTGATAGGCGCACAGCTCCACGTTCTCATAGCTGTCGCTCATGTTGGCCATTAGCTCATAGATCTGCGCCAGCTCAATGCCGGTGAGCGCCTCGTAGCCCAGCTCCGGCATACGTTGCAATTGGCGTCGCTGCAGTGCATCGCCCAAGCGCAAACGCTTGAATTTTGCTACCCTGGAGCTGATGCTCTTCAGGTAGTTTAACAGCTTCTCGTGTGCCAACTCTGATTGCAGCAGGGCAATCAGATCATGCGGGCCCTGCAGCTCATTTTGCAGAAAAGCCAATTGTTGCTGATCGTAGATTAGAGATATCTGTTGATTTACATCGTTTAAAAAGGTAGCAAGAGTGGCGTCAGGCGGAGAAGTGGAATGTCCTAGAGTTAGGCAGATCTGAAAGTGGGGGTTGGATCGAAGATGGGATTAAGAAGTGTAAGTTATAGTTAAATTGAATAAATTACAAGTCTCCTAATAATAAACTTTAAATAAAAGACTTCCATTTATATTTCTTTATGATTTAAGGCGAAGAAAGTGCTGCGCATCAGGTCTGATCGAAACCACGTCCGAAGATCGACTAAGGGCAGCAGGCAAAGTGTGGGCGCTGACAGATGGCAAATCGCTTTTATCCAGAGTGTGGCCGTTGAGAGAGTGTCAAAAGATGAGCTGAGTGGCCACTGGTCACTGTATTTGTGTGAGCGAGTCCGCTGCAGACAGGGATTGCAGCACGAGCAGAAAGTATTTATTCTCAGAGTGTCCATTGCTGTGGAGAGAAGGGGAAATTGTTCGGCTATCCATTTGCGCTTTTGCATTTGATCCCGCTTTGAGTGGACAACAGCAGAGCAATGAGGGCAATCGCTCGGCTGTCCATCCATTTACATATATGTTTATAGCTGAGTGTGTAAGTGAGTCGATAGCAGAGCAGCCGTTATTGTTGAGAGTAGGGGAAATTGCTCGGCCATCCACTTGCTCTCGTACTTTTGATCCCATTTTATATGTATGTAGCGCAATGTAAGCTAAGAGGCGACTGTATATGTGAGAGTGAGTCGGCTGCAGACAGAGACTGCAGCACGGGCAGAAAGTATTTATTCTCAGAATGTCCATGTGGGGGAAATTGTTCTGCTATCCATTTGCGCTTTTGCCTTTGATCCCGCTTTACGTGGACAATATGTAAGTGTGAGTGAGTCGGCAGCAGAGCTTCCATAGCTGATGAGAGTGTGGGCAATTGCTCGGCTGTCCACTGCCTCTTTGCATATGTTCTTGCTTTCAAGAGGATATTTATCTGTGTGAGTGAGTCGGCAGCAAAGCGGCCGTTGCTGTTGAGACAATTGCCAACCTATCCACTTGCGCTCCTAATTAAGATGACATTTATACATTTATAGGGCAAAGCAACTTGATTGGTCAATTTGTCTGTATGAGTAAGTCAGCTGCCGAGCAGCCGTTGCTGTTGAAAGTAGGGGAAATTGCTCGGCTATCCAACGATCTTCCGATACATCTCAGTCCATATTTCCCTCTTTCTTACTTTTTCACTGCTTTTAACCAGTATTGTTGAAGTTTCTCCCAAGCTAGAAGCCTTACTTCCTACAAAATCAATTGCTTTGCCTTGCTGTACTTACCAAGATAAAGAAAACTTTCAGCATTATTTCACACTCGGTTCTTTCACGCCAACTCTACCAATATTCCCAGCACGTAGTCTTATTTAAACTGGCAAAAACCACGATCTGCACAGTTACAGCTCTAGAAGTCAACTGACCAATTCACATAGAGCTCATGGCCAACAAGCCAACATTGAGCACTTGAGCATTTGTAATTATAATGTGTGCTCTACTTAAGATCTAAATAAATCAGTCAGATACAACGAGTTTTGTTTTTTAAATGGCTTTTTAATACTTCACATAATCAAAGTTTGTGACGAACTTGCTGAAGCGAAAGAATTTTTGGAATTACCCAGAGGAGACATCAACAACTAGGCAGAGCTACATTCTGTAAAGGGAATAAGAGAGAGTACAGAGATTGTATAGTAAATATATAGACATAGATAATAGTCTAAGTTCAACTTACTATCAGACGCCGTCCAGCCAATATGTACATTGTTCTTGATATTCTCTGCCTCCAGCCAGACGCGCAGAGGTTCAAAATATTCGGCTATAGCCTTGCCGCTCATGATGCGCTCACCATTGAAGGCTTCCAGTGCATCCGGCCAGGGCTTGGAGGCGCCCAGCGAGAGCATGTTACTATAAGAAGGAGAAATAATAAAGGGTGTAACCTCTCACTAAGGTCCTTCATTCCCTCCTGGCTCTAATACTCACTGGAAAGCAGCGCCCGCTGCTGCACTGCCATAGATATCGCAGTTATCTAAAGGCAATTCCGGATTTTTGGCATCATACTGACCAGCCTTGATACAGGCCGACTTGTAGAATTGGAATTGAATGATAAATGAAACCAGATACCTTTAGGAAAACGGAAAACTTCTTTAAATCACAATCAAAAAACTTTCTCAAGTTCCCTTACCTTAGATACTCAACATCTGCGGATACATGATACTTGGCTGGCGCATCGAAATCTTTCTCAGTGCGCACGACAGGTGGCTCGATGCCCGAGTACTCCTCGCGCAGCTTCCAGAATGCACAATTCCATTTGGACTTGTCCACTTCGCCGCGGAACAGCGCCCAACGATATTTGTCCATTGTGAAAGCGAACGGCAGGAATACGATCTTATCGAGCGCTGTCAGGAACAACTGATTGATGCGGGCCTCCTCGTCGAGCACGAAGTTGTGCAGCAGATTGATCTTCTCCAGATGCTTGGGCGTCGATACCGACAGTGAGAGGACATCACCAACAGCTTCATGGAAACCAGGATTGGCGCCAGTGCGATAAACAAATGGCAAATGCTGATATTGCAGGAAGTATTGAATGTGTCCCAGCTCATGGTGCACGGTAAAGAGTTGGCTCTGAGTGACTTGGGTGCATTGCTTGATCCGAACATCGTTCTGCAGATAGAAATCCCAGGCGCTGGCATGGCAGACCAAGTCACGACCATCTGTGGGCTTCTCAATGATAGACTTATCCCAGAAATCTCTGGAAGAGTGACATCATCATGTCAATTAGATAAGTTAAAGAGATTGAGAAACCTTTACTTACTTCGGCAGCTTGGTCAGATTCATGGAGGTAAAGAAATCATCGCCCATTTGGAACATCTTAAGTGGCGTATAGCCCTGCTTGACCATCTCGGCGGAGACATCCACAAGTGGCTTGTCAGGGAAAGGCGACACTAGATCTGCTATATCGGACCATTGCTGGGCCCACATATTTCCCAGCAGATGCATTGGCAGTGGTCCCTTCTCGGAGACAACGGCATCGCCGTAGTGTTGCCTCAGACGATAGCGCACATAGCCATGCACCTGTTCGTAGAGCGGACGAATTTCGGCAAAGATGTCCTCCAGCTGTTTCTCAAATGTCTCATCCTCATACTCATCCAGCCAGACCTCAGCGCCAGAAGTAAAGTCTGTCAAAGATTAAGGGAGAATTATTAAAAAGGATTAAGCAAGGATTAGAGACGAATAGATTTAAATAGAATAAGGGAACTTCAGAGTAGTAAGATTAGGATTAGCATACTTTGAAATTCGAAATGAGCTAGATTACAATAAAGATCAGGTTATATACTATATACTGTGTACTATCAGCAAGAATATACTATCTATACCAAACTATCTTGTATCTTGTATCTTGTATCTTGTATCTTGTATCTTGTATCTTGTATCTTGTATCTTGTATCTTGTATCTTGTATCTTGTATCTTGTATCTTGTATCTTGTATCTTGTATCTTGTATCTTGTATCTTGTATCTTGTATCTTGTATCTTGTATCTTGTATCTTGTATCTTGTATCTTGTATCTTGTATCTTGTATCTTGTATCTTGTATCTTGTATCTTGTATCTTGTATCTTGTATCTTGTATCTTGTATCTTGTATCTTGTATCTTGTATCTTGTATCTTGTATCTTGTATCTTGTATCTTGTATCTTGTATCTTGTATCTTGTATCTTGTATCTTGTATCTTGTATCTTGTATCTTGTATCTTGTATCTTGTATCTTGTATCTTGTATCTTGTATCTTGTATCTTGTATCTTGTATCTTGTATCTTGTATCTTGTATCTTGTATCTTGTATCTTGTATCTTGTATCTTGTATCTTGTATCTTGTATCTTGTATCTTGTATCTTGTATCTTGTATCTTATATCTTATATCTTGTATCTTGTATCTTGTATCTTGTATCTTGTGTCTTGTGTCTTGTATCTTGTATCTTGTATCTTGTATCTTGTATCTTGCATCTTTGTATCTTTGTATCTTTGTATCTATCTATCTATGTATCTTTGTATCTTCGTATCTTTGTATCTTGTTTCTTGTATCTTTATATTATCTACTTATGTAATATCTACTAAATACCATCCATAGCCCCTACTATCCAATATTTTCAATCTACTATCTATTGTCTACTTTCTACTTACTATTCAGTTTAGCTGCCTTCGTATTCAACTCGACGTAACGCTCGAATTGTGGTCGAACTGCTGTGCCGGCCTTGGCGTAGAACTGTACCCAATAGTGCTTGAGTTCCTCGTGATCGCGACTCTTGGTGATGACCTCCTCGATCTCTGGCTCTAGAGCGAGATCACATTTGGTGCTATCCTTATAGTCGCACACTTTGACTTTGGCGAAATTGGACTCCATTGCGGAGACTGTTGCCAGGAACTCAGCATAGTCGGCCTCGGGCAGAGCGGCGTAACCCAATTTTGATAGGGCCTTGAATTGGCGTCTCATGTCCTCGTTCTCATAGGTACGCCAATTGAACTTTTGTATGTCCACGGATACCTCCTTCAAGAATTTGGCCAACTCGGCCGATATCTCGTTCTTCTTCTTCTCGTTCTCGTCATTGATATTGGAGCCGTAGGCCCACGAGGCCTCCGTTTCGACATTCGTACGCTTGGCCAGCTCCTTGTTCAGATTCTCCAGATATTCTTTGGCCTGGATTTCCTCCTTGACCAGGGCATGCGTAAGCTGTAAATAAACATTGAGTGTTGTTAAGAATACTGAGTATCTCAATTCGAGCAGTGTTGGTTAACGTACCGCCAGCATAGCCACGAGGGCTAAGCATATTAGCTTCATCATTCCAAAATTCTTCGCTGCAATTAGAAAGCACAAATTGTTTTCGAATTTAGATCAGGCCATTAATTTATTTGAAAAAATCTACACAGCTGACGCTGATCGTGTCTCTATATACACATTAGTATATATATATATACATATGTATTGCTTTTGTCATTAAAGGCGGGGAAGTTGGCGAAGAAAGTGTCTCTCAGCTTTATTAATTGATTAAGATGTCGCTTAATTTTGACCCTGACCTCGCTCTGGCCTACAAGTCTATCTATTTATAAAGCAATATTATATAGTCAGTTTTCTGCGTTTTACAAAACTACACGGGAAAAAATATTAACTTTTTTTCTAAAGTAAATTTTATTATTTTAACTTTTATAGTTGAAACTTTTCATATTAAGGAACATAAGTTAGTATTTCCGACTTAGTTGAATACTTTTTGCATCTTTCTGAATTTTTATAGCATTTACAGTGTTTTGTTTTCTCTCAGTGTATTTAAAACGTAGCTTTTCTATGATATTTGTTATTTTTGAATATTAGAGAAAATTATCTACTAACAAAAATTATGTTTATATTTTCTACTTATGTAAGGATCTTAACAATTTAGCTTAGTTTTTCTTTCAGCAATATTTCTTGACTGTCATACACAATTTTTTGACCTTTTTTACTTCCCTAAATGGACTCTTATTGGAAAACACTTTTGCGCATAGTTGCACAATCATTTATAGTCCGTATAGATAATACCGCTTGATTATTGCTAGATAAGCAGCTAATACTTCGGGGCGATTATATAGCTTACTATTTGCCGCCGATAAGATTTGTGAAATGATATAGAGAGTTTTAAACGTGTAGCTAAATATACTTGTTAATATAGTGGAAAGTGAGTATATTAGTTTTGAGTATCTAGCTGTTAGAAGTTAGACTTGAAACTTGATTTTTAGAATATATAGAAAAAATATCTATATACGCCTCTTAAGAGCTTAGCAAATTAAAAAATTAATATATTTTCCATAATTATTATATCTATTTTTAACAACATTGTAGCTTAACTGCCTTCTAAAGATAGACCTATAAATTTTGTGATCTGTCTAGCGGGACGTCGCAAACCGTAAAATATCGATATTTATATTATAGTATTAAACAGTCAATTGCACCCGATTGCAAAGTTCTTAATATGTTTTCCAGTTAACTTTATCTGCACTCTGGTATAAATCAAAGTTGATTTACGTTTGTTTTGTTTTTTATTTCTTTCATTTTTTGTTGAACAGTAAGAAAGTTTAAAGTTCTATATACTATATACTATATATAAATATATATGTATATTTAGTATTCAAAATATTGCAGTAAAGTATATATACAATGTAGCTGCCTGGTTACAAACCCGTTTAGTCTGCTAGAATGTCATTAAAAGTATTTGCATAAATAATTTAAGTCTTATTTATAAATATATTATTTTATTTAAAAGGGCAGATAATTTTTGGATAAATGTAACATCTTGTATATATATATATATATGTATGTACATATGTACATGCTTGAACAATCTAGACATGTTTGTCTGTCTGTATGAGCATAGCGATCTTGTTTAACGATAGGATGTAGATTAGTCATTTACATATATATATAGACTTAATCAATCAGTCAATCACATAATATATATAGTAAGTCAGACACTTTTTCCTCATTCAGTCTATTAGTCATCAATTGGTCAATTAGTCACTCACACATATACATATATATATATATATATTTATTCAATCAATCAAGTCTGTCAGTCAATCAATCAGTAATAGACAGATCATATATAGCAAAATATATAGTCAATCACAGTCAATTAGTCAATCAATCAATATATTCATTGACAACAATCAATCAATCATACATTTATACATATACTCGATCAATCAGTTGTTCCATAAATAGTCAATCAACCAGTCAGTCAATAATCAATCTATCAATCAGTCATTGACATTAATCAATATTGTATATTGTATATTGTATTGTATTTAACAAATTCAATCAATCAGTCAGTGAGTCAATCAATCATTCAGTTAGTTAATTAGTTTATCAATCAATTAGTCATTGACAACAATCAATCAATCATATATTTAGTTACACATGTACTCAATCACATTACATATACAATTACTCACATACCGAGCGCTTATCTGTCTCGCCTAACGGTCAATTGAGTTTACTTGGAAAATTACAAATGTTTACAGATTGTTGGAACGTTAGATAAAGTTGTTTGAAGTGGGGAAATGTAAACTCTAGCTCTTTGCTTTTAAAGACTCTTATCCTCTAGACTAGCAAAGAAATTCGATTAAGCTGGGAAAAAATTCCAAGCCATATAAACAGATGATAAGCTGATAAGCTCTACAAACTACCGGCTGGGAAAATAAAAACAAGAAAAAAAACCCTTTTATGTAAGTTCAATCAGATTTAGATAAGATTTCTAGATTGCATTAGAAAGTGAAACAGCTATAAAGGATTGATTGTCTATTTATATATATATACTATATATATAGTAGGTTTTATAACTAGCCAAAGCGAATGTCGAGTTACTTAAGCGAAACCGTTTAAATTAGAAACGCAATTTCATAAAGGCCGATTAAAGTCAGTGTAACGACTTTTTTCTAGGTCTTAAAAATAAGATTATTAAATATCTGATCGCAAACTTTATATACCTTAGCAAAGTAAGAAAATGTTTTTCTTTATAAATAATATTCTTATATAGCATTTAGATTCTAATTGAAATTTGAGTCCGATGCTCGAGCTCATCGCAGTTGAAGAGAAAATAAATATAATATAAATTTTATATTCAATATCAGATCAATTATGATAAACGAAACTAAACTAAACTATATATATTTTATATCTTTCCATAGTTGTCTATAAATATCTATCTACCAAAACTTAACACTATATATGTATATAAATCTATTTATCTATACTTTAATCTATAGATCTCAATGATATACTATACTATAAAAGTAATATATATATATAGATACATATATATATATTTATATATTTATATATACCTTTATGCATATTAATATGTTAATATACTTTTTATTAACTTTCGTTAGAGATAAATTTTAATGGCCTACATTAAAGACTGCGAATTTTGTTAGCATAGGCAAACTGATTGATCAAATAAATTATAAGGTATATACATAAATATATATATATATATATATATATACCACATTTATATATGCTAAGCTAAAAAAAACTTACATTTGATAATTAAAGCCGATTATTAATGCCTGATCGCAACGAACCACGGCCGAACCGAACTTGAGCGTTTCGCACACGAATTGAAACTGAAAATGTTTGAATGCCAATGCGTGAGTTTTATACGTAGTAGAATATGGAGAAGTGTGCGAGAGGGTTAGCGAGAGAGCGGGGTTTTGCGAGAGGTTCGATGTGCGAGGCAGTCGATCTCGGTCGGTCGGTCGGGTCGGCGCTAAGCGAGACGTGACCGGCGCTAATCGCTGCGCTGCCTGCGTCGAGTGTATCTGACTTCAGCTGCCCGATAAAAATAATCAAATCCGTTTCAATATTTATTGAGCTTAAGGCTTAAGCCGTTCGCTTAGGCTCATTAAGATGCCTGACACACTTCGCCGCTGTATATTGATTGGCCAAAGAAAAAAAAACGATGAAAGGTGATAAATTTTAATCAGTAAAAGGTCATTAAAAGTAACGTACTGCTCACACACGCCTTTGTGCATAAAGAAAACTAAACATTTGAAAAATAAAACATAGATACATATATTCCTTACTTCAGTTATATTCAATAACAAATATTTGAATTTTGAAAAGTACGCGCTCTCAACAGCTGTCGCTCACGATAGTTGATAACAACAGTGTGCGCAGCTATCGATATAAATTACACGCGTGCTTTTCAACACTCTAGCGATTGACGAACATATGCCACAACTGCTACACGTGCAAATTGCTTGAAGAAACTGAGACATAAGTGAAGAAAAGGTAAGTGTGCAGTGAAGCAAAAACAATATAGAAAATAGTGTGCCATGATATATTTTGTACATGTATAAATCATAAAATCATTTGACGGCGTTACACTTAGTAGTCAAACGACACAATAAACATTCACACCATCACCATCACCACCACCACAACACAGGCAACACCAGCTGTGAACCAGTTCGTGAACCAGAGCGCAACGCATGAGTTTTTCTGCATTGGTCTGAACGTGCATGCGCCACTTTGTTGTTTAACAAAGAAGAAAAAAACGCAACGCAAAACGTGAACTGTGCACAGTTTTAAAACAATATAAAAAACTGATAAAGGTAATTAATATAAGGCATTTTCCAACAGTTATCAGCAAGCAATCAACAGCTGGAGGTGCTGTAATATTAACAACAGAAGAAGCGTGAAAGTGCAAGAATAGATTTCACAAGCTGTGGTAAAAGTGAATTTTTTTTTTTTTTTTGCATAGAAAATGCCAGAGCAGCCCAGTAGCAGCGCAGCCAGTCGCAGTTTAATTGATTATTCAATACGCAATACATGCACACATATGCGCGCGTGCGTGTGTGTATGTGTGTCAGCATTTTTACCAACAAAAAAACAAGATCATAAAAAATTCATGAAGCTGCAAAATTTTTGTACAAACAAATTCGTCAGCAAAAAAAAAAATAGAAAAAAAAACCCAGCGAAAAACAGCTGCAGAAATTCTCGACGCTTGTTGCTTTGTTATTGTCGTTCGCTTATACAGCTGTGTGCGTGTGTATGTGTGCGCGTGTATTTACATTTCTCTCTCTTTCTTTGCAGTGTCTTACACTTTGGCCATGGAGTCAACAATTAGTTCCGGCGGCTCAAATGCATCCAGCGAATGCGCCGTCGACGCTGGCGGCGGCGCTGGCAGCCGAAGTCGCTGTCGCAATTTGGATACGACGTTGCCGCTCTGCGGGGGCAACAACAACAACAATGGCTTGTTAGCGAATAACGGTAATGCGGCGCTCAGTCAGGAGGTTAAGGATCTATATCGGTAAAGTACTTAACATAAAGAGAAAGGGAAATTTAGTAATTTTATTTTTAATTCATTATTTAGCGCTTTATATACCGAGTCCAAGCAACTGGACGATGCCAAGCGAAATATACAAAATATTGGACAACTTTTCCAGCACGATATCGAAGAGAAGCGTGCAAATCTTGTGCAGCTGTGCAAACAAATCATATTTAAGGTAAAGTATATATGATATAATTAGAGAATAATAATATGTTGTATGGTATAAAGAGCTGAACTTAGAAGATATGTGGAAATGTTAATAGTATATGAATATATGTACAGATAGCCCGAGAGTTAAGAGGTAAACTTTGATATTACTCAATTCCTCCTCGAATTTCATATTTCAATAGATATATTAATAGTATATCAGATATATTTACATATATATCTATATATCTAAGGTCCTTAGCCCTTTATGTATATATATCTTCTAACCACTTGTAGCTCAATTTATACTAAAATTATACACTTAAGCTTTGATATTACTCAACTTCCCCTCAAAATTCATATTTTAATAAATTTCCCTTTATTTCAGGACTATCAATCGGTGGGCAAAAAGGTGCGCGAGGTTATGTGGCGTCGTGGCTACTACGAGTTTATTGCTTTTGTTAAAAAGCATATGCATAAGCAAGGCACCGATAAGGAGTGTATGCAAAAACTCGAGCGTTTCCTTTGCGCCGGTATATTTAACTACAAACGTTTGTCGGCCAAAATGGAGGAGATCTATGACTTGGACTTGAAATATTTGATTGATTTCTCCATTATAAGCGAGGGATATATCAGCGATTGTATAGGCGATACGGCAGTCAGCAAAGAGCTGGAACCTTCGCAGGCTGCTGTCGATAAGAGTTTGGAGGCCGTCTCCTTTGCTCTGGATACCATACACTCGTCGCTCTTGAGCTTGGGCGATTTGCATCGCTATTTTCTGGACTTTCGCATCGATAGCCAGCTGAGTTTGAGCATCAGCAAGGAGCAAGTGGCCAAGTATTATCTGGAGGCATTTAAACTAAATCCTGCCATTGGAATGGCTCAAAATCAACTGGGCACTCTGTATTATGGACAGAATTATGATCTGGACTCGACGTACCATTATTTGTACTCTCTGGTGTGCATCATACCCTTCGAACTGAGCGAGAACAATTTGAATAAGCTCTTCGCCAAGCACACGGAATATCTGGAGCAAATGAATCCAGCTAAATTGGAATTTAATATCGAGGATTTCTATGCACGCTTCTATTTGATTGTCGATATATTCTTCTTCGACAAGGAGGTACCAGACTTCAATTCCCTCTGCCATTGCGTGCTGATCGACTTGCGCAAAATTCTGTGCGCTCAACTGCTGCCGGTGCCCGAGCAGAGCATCTTTAAGATCATATCCATACTGTTCTTTTGCCTGTCCAAATTGAAGATGATCAATTCTCCCAAAGTCTATTCGCTGCACGCGTTCCTTGTGGCTGCCTGCTCTGATCTGATCGATGCTTGCATTGTCAACGTTGAGCAAACGATTCTTGCACGCGCTGCGGATAACGAAAGTTTCCAGGCGGAATACGAACAACGTTTCCAGGACTTTGATACGACAGTGCGTAAATCGCGTAATGAATATAAGAATTGGCTAGCGGCTGTGGGTGAATGTGAGCGCAAGGATAAGAAGCTGCTGGCACGACCGCATTCGCTTAAGGATTTCAGTTCCGATTCACGGGATAGCCAACATTCGGCGGATGATGGTTGCGCCAAGACACAAGAGGCAGCCGATACTGATAAGCTGGGCGGCGCGGAACCCATCTCCACTCGCTCCAGCGACGAGGCCAAGGAAAGTGATTTGAAGACTCCGCTCTCCTGTAAGAGCAAGCGTCGTGGCATGCGGTTGCGCCGACGTCGTCGTAAAATTGCTCAGTCGGACGATAGCTCGTGCTATGACAGTGAGAGCGATATGGATACCGATTTCTACAGCGACGAAGAGGACTATACAGACTTGAGTTCCAATTTCGATACCGATTTCAGTGACATTGATGCTGCCGAGCATGATGAAGCGCCAGCGGGTGAGTAAAGAAATTAAATTAAGGCAGAGGGTTGAGCAGGGAGTATATAGGCAGATTAAGCTATATATATAAGAGCTGATGGAAGAAGAAATAAGAAAACAGAATGACTAACGGAATACCTGATGAACTGACGGACAGACAGACAAACAGTAAGCAGTGGCCGCAAAGACAGATGAACAGGCGGACTGACAAACGCTGAGACAGATTTTTAGAGGACAGGAAAATAAAAGAGCTGATAGACAAGGAAAAGTACAGGAAGATGTAAAAACGTGTAGCTAGCTGGAGGGATTTGTGGACAGGCAACAAGTTGATAAAATGGAAAAGTCGATAGGAAGGTGAAATGTAGGACGTACAGAGGAATAGACAGCCACACAGAAAGATGAGTTGGGTAAGAAGAAATGGTCAGACAGATAGACAAAAGATTAAATGTCCATCAAACAGTCGGACGGATATTAGCAGAAACAGCTCTGCACCTCCCATTCCATAACCCTATTAATATAATATATATTCCTGCAGCTGACTATGTCAAAAAGGAGCGTACACCACGTCAAGCCGGCGGTGCGAATGTCTACTCGGATAACGAGGATGTGGTCATTGAGGAGGAGCGTCTGATCTATCCCGAAGAGCTAGAACGTCGTCCCATTTCACAAGAAGTGGATTCCGAGGAGTTGCTGCGCAGTTTCGAAGTGCTGCAATTGAATTTCAAGAGTGCTGAGGATAATCAAGCAGCTGCGGTCGACGAGCCGGCAGCCAATGCAGTAGGAGGAGAAACTAGTATACCTCCGCTTACCATCACGGAGCCTCCAAAGAAACTGGTCTATCGCAACAAGTATACAAAGATCAATCCGAATATTATAATCGATTGTCTGCACAATGAGCCAACAATACGTGCTTTAAAGATGCTTTTCGATTGGCTACGCATCAATCCAGAGATTCTCATTGGTTGCTATCACTCGAATCCGGAATTTGTGCACAAGATTATGAAATTGTTGAACTACTGCAACATTGATGTATTCACCCGTAAAGTCTACTTCGAACGGGAACTGTTGACCACGACCAATGTGCGCGAGGCGCTTGTCGAGCTATTCGATGTGCGGGCAAATGTGCCGTTGAGCGAAGATTTTGCGTTCAAGAACTTTGACATATTCCAGAGCACACAGATAACACTCGACTGGGAGACCATAATTCGGGAGCGAGTTACACCACAGGAGGAGTCCATTTTACGTATCTTCAAGATGGTTGATTTTGGTTTCTTCATTTGCAAGCAGAAGAAGTTCAACTATCGCTTCTGTGTGAAGACGCGTCGCTTCACCGAGAACCAAAAGAAGAAGCGTGAGGAGAAGAAGGGCGGAGGCTCGCGTCGCCGTGAACGACGCACTGCACCCAAGACAACTCGCAAGCGGAACGAGGGACGCACTCGTCGCTATTCGGATCGCAAGAATGGCATCGTACGCAAGAGCTACACCAGCAACGAGGAGAAGGATACGGTTGAGGAGTGTCGCAAGCTGCCGCGCAAGGGCTATCTACGTAATCGCAATGCAGAGAAGGCCGCAGCCTTACTGGCCAGCGCCACAGGCACCTCTGTAGCTGGCGGCACCTCAGCCTCAGCGTCGACCACTACAAACAGCGTTATCGAGAAGCTCAATTTGCAGTCGAGCAGCGGCGCCGACGAAGAGCGCTCCGAGGCAATGACTAAAAAATGTGAAATTATGGGCAAACTCTGGCTGCAGAACGAGGTGGAAACACTGGAAGAGGAGCTGCGCGATAGCACCAGCCATGTGGTCATGTCACCATTTGTTGTGGTGGATGCCAAAGCACTAACCGAATACAATGGCATTGTCAAGTCCTTGGTAAGGACTAAGAAATGTATTGTGCTGATACCCAATGCGGGTGAGTAGCTAAAATTGTAATTGAAAACATAAAACAGTCCTAATACTTCTCTTTTCTCTAGTGCTCAATGAGCTGGATGAGCTGAAGAAGCGTAGCGAGAACGTGCGTCATGTCATACGCTGGCTGGAACAGGAATTCAAGCACGGAAATCGTCATCTGCGCGCACAGCGCGACAACGAAAGCCAGCCACTGTCGCTGCTCAAGATATCACGCAAGATGGGTTAGTCATTCGTTATTCTGAAATGGAAATTCCCATACTAATTACCTTTAATCTCCATATAGATCGCGATGCTTCGGTTTTCTTGCAAATTGCCCAGTTTTGTAATCATCTGGTGACCAATCATGCTGATCCGCATGTGAGTGAGCTGCAGAAGAATGTTGTCACCTATCTATCCGGTGATAATTTACACGAGAAGAATCGCCAGCAGCAGAACTTTAGTTATACAGGCATACTTGATTCGATTCCTGTACGTTATGCGCAAATCCAAAGCTTCTATGCCAAGTTTAAGGCTAACAAAAAATGAGTGAGCCGGGGCGGACGCTAGGTGGCAAATGCATGGCAAAAAACAGCAGATGCAAATTATTTAAAATGCAAGGATGTGCATAGCGTGTGTTCACTGTACAACCACAACAAAACGACATGGAGTTCCAAGTTAACGAAAAGTTTCTCTCTCAGACGCGGCCCAAGTGGGGGCAACAAAAAACGGCAAACAAACCAGACCAGCAAAAAAAAAAAACATAAAACAAAAATGATAACAATACGAAAAGTCAATCAAACAAACAAAAAAATCATAAAACATAACCAGTGGCAGCAGCAGCGGCAGGTGGTTAGCTTATTCGTTGATTGTTGTTTGTTGTTTGCAGTTGTTGTTGTTGTTGTTCATCTTGTTGTTGTTTCTTCAAAAGTAATTCAAACCAGCAGCAGCAGCAGCTTCAGCAGTCGCAGCCGCAGCAGCACCAGTAGCAGCCGCAGCAGCAGCAGCATCATCTAGAGCTGCGGCAGCAACAACAACTGCTGCAACAACCATTGTCCAATGGGATCCGTAGCTCAGCAGCGGCAGCATTTTCGTGGAGTTTGCTTGTTGTATTAGACAGAAAACCAGAAAACAGAAAAATGTAAAAAGAAAAAAAAAAACAAAAATCTAAAAAAATGAGATCAAGAAATCATAAATCGTTCACTTTCAACTCAAACGGCGACGACCCTCAGCTAACTCAAAACGGACAAATGGCCAAAAATCTAACAAAATGGATGAAAAAAAAAGTTTAATGCAAAAAAAAAAATATCAACCAAAAAAAAATCTTATTGAAAAATGTTCATGATTCAAGTTTAACCCCTTCAAGAAGATAAAGAAAACAGAGTTAAAGATCCCTCCCGAGTTTAGCCCCAAAAAAAGGTGTTTTTTTTCGGATGAGCACGGAGCCTCGTTTCAAGTGCAGCGCATCGTATGTATCTCCCTTTATTTAACGTATGGTAGAGCGCGTTTCTAATTTCCCACCTTATCACGACTCCACAGTAACCCCCCTTCTCCTCCTAAAACCCCTCACAAAACCAAAGGCAACAATATATACATATCCATGTATATATCTATATATATTCCTGTGTGGCAGCGCATATTTAGTATTTTGAAGCTATGATCAATCAAGCCTTCTTCACTCATACGCTCCGGAACCTTTGTTAGTTTGTTTGAATCACCCCCTTCAAGTTAAACGTTCCCCTCACAATGGAGTATTCAGTTTTTGCCCAAGCCTAACCTAAATACAAGTTTATATAAAAAGCATATATAACGAATAATCTTAAAAATTGATAACAAACTTAAATTCAATTGTCGGACAAACGTGTGCATCCTATATAGTAAAGATAAAATGAGAAAGTATTAAGATTTATTTACCTACACGTATTTGAAACAAATTTCTAATATACTTTTAAATATTTCGCGAAATAAAGAAAACTATGTAATATCTTTCTGTTTTAAATGAAATAAAGTTTCCGACAAATAAATAAAATATTTCTTTTTGTTTTTTATCGGTATAAAAAAATATTATTGTTGTAATTTAAATATGATACGATCAAAAATCAATATTTGTTATTCTTATTAAATGGAAAAAAAAACTAAAAACTCTCATTTCCTAACCAAAAAGTAGATTTATATTATAATTGATTCTACTTGAAAATTTTTACAGCTAAGTTTCTGAAATTGATGTGAAATTTGGATGGAAAGAGCTATTATTGTTTAGAAGTTAAAATGTTGGCGTAGGTTTTGAGATGATTTGGAATATTTTTAATATAGTATTATTGAAGTTTTTGGAATTACTCAACTTATGGTAAGTAGCTACTATTTATATAGTTCTTGAGCAATATCAAACTAGGACAAACAGTGGATCGCTGCATTCATACGGCCAGACAGACATGGCTATATTGACTCAGTCGTGATCAAGAATATATATAGAGTCTGCTACGCCTCTTACTGCCTATTATAAATATATGTTCCCAAAAGCAATTCACCCTGAAATCCCATTTCCAATCGTGAACTTAGTATACAATTGTGTAAATACGATATTCTGTTTCCGAACCCATATGCATATGTTCTTGATCAAAAGCAACAACTGAGTCAATTCAACCATCTGTGTCTGTTTATATACATGAGCTCATCGTTCCCGGAAACTATCTGCTAAAGATTTGAAATTTTATACATAGCACGGGTATTCAATAGCTGGGCATCTTCACATATTGGTTGAGCTATTTTGTTTTTAGAGAATTGTAAAAAGTTAAAAAGTAAACTTTAATTCCAGCTTTAGCAAGTTTTCAACCAGCATTGATTAAATATAAACTTATTTTATAAAAAAAAAAGAATTCGAAATTTTTCATCAATTTTTATATTTTTATTTAATTTTTTTTTGTGGGTTTTCGGTTATTTTTGTATTTTTGTGCCTGTTGCTTTTTGCATCCAATTATATTGAGTTTTGTCACGATTTGTTGTGTTTGTTATTTTCTTTTTTTTAGCAGGTGGTACAAATAGCGTACACAATAAAGAGGGGGTGTATACATATATGAATATATATATATATATATTATAGAATTTAATAACTATATATAATTGGTTTGAAATACTTTCAAGTTTGCTTGCTACATCATACAGTATATATATTATATATCATATATAATTTGTCATTTCATTCTAACTGCTCCGATTTTTTAATACAAATAATCTCACATGAGACATTTTTAAGTGGAATTTTGTTATCAAATTAATTTTGTTTAATTTTTTCTTTTGGTTTGCGTAAACTACAAGTTACAAGCGTGTTTTAACCGATTATCAAGCAATGTCAACTTTGTATATATATATATATAGAATTTTATTTATGTATAGATTTATAGTGTTATAAGTTGTTTTTGGCTTTAGTCTTAGATTCACTATGTTTATACGTATTTATATATATTTTTTTTTTTGTTGATTTCTCATTCATCAGCTATTTTTAGGCATATTATATAGAGAAATCTCTCTCTTTCTCATTCTTTTTCTTATAATCTTTTAAATAAAAAGCAAATTACATTAATTACTTAAATTGTTGTTTTGCAAACGACATTTGTAAAAAAAAACCTGCACACAGTTTAAAAACAATAATAATTACAATAATAATAATAATAATATATAATATTAATGAATAATAATAATAGTTACAGTAATACGCAAAATAATAAATTAATTAATTAATTAAAAAACTTGAGATTTTACAACAAGACTGTACAGATTTTGTGCCTACAATTAAGCGTACTTAAAAATCGAAACAAAACTAGAATTAATCGTAAATAAAAACGATTTTCTTTTTCTTTTATGAATTTCCATTCAAATCTGATCGAAGAAAGATAATTAATTCATTTGCACATTTTAATTTTAGTTTAGTTTAGAAGAGTAAAACCTAATGCCCGGTTACATTTGCTATACACAGAGAGAAATTTACGCATACTTTGAAAACTAATCGCTAAACAGATTAAACAGATATTTTATGCATTTTACATTTAACACAAAAACAACTTGGGATTTTTAGCTTATGAAATTCAACTATTCATCATTTTTTTGTTTTACGTATTTTTCTTTGTTTTTTCTTTTTCTTAGATAACGCCCGATACGGATTTCTCGTAGGGCGTGCCCAGGGTATCGCGTCGTCGGGGCAAGGTGCCGCTGGCCGTGAGTGGCGCCGATTCGGGACAGCCAAGACCCACCAGCAGCTCCACCAGCGCCGTCGTGTCCTCCACATTGTACTGTGGTGCGGGTATGCCGCCATTGGCAGCTGGCGCCGGTGCCGGCGCGGGTGCTGGTGTGCCTGCGGCCAGAGCTGCGGCCGCCTTCATTGACTTGGCCGTGGCCAGGGATTGAGCAGCGCGTGCATAGGCCAAGCAGGTGCGACCCTCATGATCCGTGTGCTTGATATTCGCACCGTTCTGTGGGTAAACGAAAATACGCATAAGTCTCCGATAGGTAGAGAGGCTAGTCTTCAGCTAACTTACCCAAACGAGCAGCTGGGCTATGGCCAAATTGCCAATGGCACAGGCCAGCAAGAGGGGCGTGCGTACATCTCGTGCGCTCACATTGGCATTGGTCACCTCCGACTGACAATTGGCCAAGATGCAGACAATCGACTTGATGTCCGCTCGGATGACTGCCTCGATCAGCTGTTGGCCCGGCGAGGCGGCATTCACATGATTGCCACTGCCGAGGGGTGTCAAGAATTCCTTGGCCTCGTATTTGCTGCGTATCCAGCGCTCCTTCTCCTCATGGCCGGCCAGCGAGGTGGGCTTGACACGTTGTCGCGTATTCGATTCCCACACCGAGTTGGCCAAGCTGTTGCCAATGGCTAGCATTACGCTCAAGTGCGGCGCTCTAAAGTTAGAAGAAGTGGGCGTGGCATTAGTTAAAGTTTTAGTGTTTGTTTTTTTTTTTAAGTGTATTCTACTTACGGCCAATCGTCGAGGCCCAGGGAGCGCACTTTGGAGATGTGCGAGCCGAGATTGCGATGGATGCCCGAGCACTCAATGCACATAAGTACTCCCAGATTGAGACTAGCCCATTCGGGATCTGTGTAGTATAAGTAAAAAAGTTCATATTTAATATATATTATATATATAGGTATTTTAAGAGTATTCATATATGTCTATCTGGCTGTGATACGTTCTTAGACTATAATTTGATAATACTACTAACAATGGGAATAACGATATATCCTAAGCAGATTAGCTCTCCCTAATTATCGGTATAATGTGATTGCCTAGATATATGTAGGTTTACTTCGTTGTTTACTCGAAGAAATTATGGATCGGAAACTTATATCTTCTATTGGAACTCTTCTAAGAGCTCTTCCAAGAGATCTCTCTTCTTCTCGTTAATCTTTTCTCTTCTCCTCTCTAATCTTCTCTTTAGAGTCGCCTCTCCTTAAACTAGTATTTCATAGGAGAAATATTGGTTTACAATGGATTTCTCTTTCTCTTAATATCCTACTTAAACTATCGTCTAACTTTACTAATGACACTATTCACATAGTTTAACTACTATCTCCCTTGACTTACTTGGCGCTCCACAGTCGACACAATGGCCATTGCCTGGCACACGTTGTCTGATCGCCACCATGGCCGCTAGTTCCGTGCTGGTTGCTTGTTTCGTTTTGCTGCTCTCGATGCTCTGCAGACTCTTGAAGATCTCCTGCTCGACGGCAGCGACCCACTCATCGCGCTCCTCCGAATTGGCGGCCTCGAAATGCCATTGCTTGGAGTCGAGCGAGACAATGTAGAACTCGTAGCCATCATTGTCGTCCGCCTCGTTTGCCTTAACACTGCTGCTCTTCATGCGGCGATGTCGCTTCTTCACATTTGGCGTTTGGGCCTCCAGTTTGCTGGCGGGCGCTTCGCCTGCTATGAAAGTCTGTGAATTCGAATTGGACATAGCAATGCCCTCATCTCCGCTCGTTTGCTGTGAACTATTCGATTTCAAAGGCTCCACGCCGCTAGAGCCACCAGCACCACCGGCAGCTCCCGCGCCCAGCAGCGACAACTTTTCGCTCAGCTTGCGCTGATTGTCCTTGGCCAGCGTTAGGCAGCCAATGCCTTCGCTGAGCGTACCCTGCGCCCGCTGTCCGTTGGCCAGCAGGGAGCTGGTCAGCGCGCTGTTCGTGATGATGGACTTGGAGCCACGCGGCTTCTGGCCGGGCACCTTAACCGTCACATATTGCAGCGGTATCTCCTTGCCATGCACATCGTCCATGTAGTCATGCAGCGAGGGATGATAGGTCAATCTTCCATCATCACACAGCGTCACATATTTCTTTTTCCACTCCTTGTTCAAGGACTTGCTGGAGCGTTTGTACAGATAGCCCTGTTTAATGGGTATGGAGCGACCGCTGCCCAGTTCGCTGCTCTTCGGCTCCTTGTCGTTCTTCTTGGAGGACGAGGGTATAAACAGATTTGAGCGCCGTCGACTTTTACGGCTTGTCGTGGGCGTCGATGTGGGCGTGGGCAGCTCCTTGCCTGGTGGCGGCGCCAAATCACGTGGATCACGCAGCTGCACCTGGGCACAGTCGCCAGGTAGCGACAATTGCTGATGCTGTAGATGTTGATGTTGTTGCTGTTGCTGCTGCTGTTGTTGTTGCTGTTGTTGCGTTGCGCCTGAATTGTATTTGGTTATGTTGTTGTTCTCATTTGTTGCTGTCGACGCTGTTGAGGCGCCTGCCTGCAGCGACCAGAGCTTTTGCTCCGCCTGCGCAAAGTCTGCGCTCATGCGCAACGGCAGCTGCTGCTGCTGCGCTCGCTGCCCATTGGTGGGCGCCTGGAACGTGGCCAGACCCAAGCGTGTGCCCTGCGGTGTTGTGGGACGCGGAGGCTGCATAGCTGACGGCAGCGGCATGCGCTGCGACAATATCTTTTGACAGGCTGTAAGAAAGGAAAAAATTAATTAAATTGTGGACTCTAATGCTTCGTGTTCGTTTTCTACTCACCATCCTGAAAGACGCGCTCCACATTCAGGCCGTAGGTGGCGCAGGTCTCGTAGTAGGAGCAACGCTTCAAATCGCTCGCCAATTTTCTAGCGCGCGTGTCATCGATAACACGCGGATTACGTTCGCTAATGGCATCTAAGAGAGGAGAAAATTTCGATTAACAAATGGTAAAATATAGATAAAAGGAAAACTTGTTCAGCTAATTCTATAATTAGCTTTAGAAATCATTTTCAACATTTCGATACATTTATCGATACACAAAAAGTGACTTTTATGTGCGAGAGTACGGCAAATGCATTTAAAATGATAATGCAGATGATAGAAATACACTTTACTTGAGTTAGCCCAGAGCCAATATTCAAGATATAGAAAAATAATTAATATATCGATAATTAACCGATACAAAAGTTCGGAGCTAAATAAATAAGAAAATAGATACGAATAGAGTAAACTATGGGAATCATATATAAAAGTTCGATCAATTTATCGATATTCAAAAAGTGACTTAATGGGCTTGAATTTACGCCAGTTTCATTCGATATCGATCATCTTCTCTCAAAGGGCTTATCGATAACTTTTGATATTTTGGTTTCCGACATTAGACAATCTACATTCAAGTGGCTGTTCGATCTTTTTCGATAGTTATCTTTCGATATTCGATAATCCATTTCATGTGCCTTGTCGATCATTGTCGATAGTTTGGTTATCGATATTATATAATCTACTCTCGATTATTGATAAAAAGCCTTATTAAATAATGTTAATGTTAATAGACTAAAGTTCTAACTTTTCACAATGAATTATAATTAAGATATTCAATGACCACATTTATATTTAATTATAACTCAGTTATATAATAGTAGCTTACCTTGTGTGCCGACCAATATCATGGGTATATCCTGTCCGTTGCGAAAGTGCGCCATTTTTGTATAATAATTGTAGACCGTATTGAAGCTGCCCTCGTTCTCCAGGCTAAACACAAAGATTACCGCATCCACCCAGCCAGCGAACTGCACGATTCCAGAAAGAAACAGAGAGCAAGAGAAGAAAAACATTAAGTCAAAGAAAAATCGAAAGACGAAAACAAAAGCGTGTGTAAAAAATATGAAGAAATCAAAACTCGCAAAACTTTTGGACGTGAGTCCTTGACTTTGTGCGCAAAGTAAACAACAAAAAAAAGTAAGCAAAAAATTGGCGGCGTCTGGCGGCAGGCAGCGCACAAAAGGCGGAAGCGCGCCTAACAAAGGACAGCAGCCAGGATCAAGACAGAGGGGGGCAGAGGGAGAGAGAGAGAGAGCGAAGGAGCGAGCACACACACGCACACTTGAGAAAGTCGCTAATGAAGCACTTGAATCCTTTTGGCAGCAGTCCTCTGCCGTGTGCTAAACTTTTAATGATTTTTGTATGCCTCACACACACGCACACACACACACACGCACACACACACACTTACACATATGCAATGGCACTCGCAGGATAATGAACTTTTACATTGGCTTGTAAACAGGCGCTTTGTGTTTACTGCGCAGGATTCGTGAACGCATAAACTATCGATTGTTTAGCCAGCGTTTCGAAAACCAACATTCACTTATTTATTATGCATTTGCACTCACGGAAATGTATTTAAAATTTACTATAAATAATTTATATGCCTATATATACGATATATATGTTTATGTATGCATAGACTTCACATGGAAGTGTCCTGAACGAGCTGGAAAAGCCGCCCGCCCGCTATGCCAGTCGACAAACAACTGGCGTCTTGTTCGACGCGCTCGTTGTCCTGCGGCCTCGTCCTGGCGCGTTGTCCTCGCCGGGTGGTTCAGTGGGTGGTTGAGTGCTTGCTAGCTTTTTTATGATTTGTTGTGAAAAGCGTATGCAGGAGGAAACAGGAAAGCGAAAGAGAAGAGAAAAAAAAATGCAACGGCGACACGGGAAACGCACACAGACATGGACAGTTCACACACACACACTCAGACACACACCAGGAGACATTCGCTTGACAACAAAACAATTTCAACTGCTGTGGTTGGGCTTTTGTTGGGGGTTCGTGCTTGCTTACAGTCCTGCCCAGACAAATAGACACACAACAATGTGCATAACTTTTATCTGGGTTAAGAGCCATTCAAAGTATCTGCTAATCCTGACAAATTCTAAGAAAAGTTTTGTATATGATGCAAGGATATATGCAATGGCATTTTAGTATTTACTCTTTTTTCAAGAGAAACTATTTAGAACTAAAAGCTTTTTTAGTAAGTTGTTGCTAGATTCTTGGCTTATAGTAGGGAATATTTTAAATGTTTTGAGAAATGTTTTAAATTATGTAAAGAAATTCACTAAAATATTTTAAATACTTTGAGAACTGTTTGAAAATTCATAAAAGTTCTAGAAATTTCTTCCAGCATTTCCATTTTTCTCGAATACTCTCTCTTTTTCGTTTCTATTTCCATGAACTCGTCTGTTCTGCTTGCCCAAAAAAAAGAAAGAATAACATGTCGAATCGACAGCAGTCGCATGCAATATTGTCGTCTCGTATATGGTAATGATATCCTGCTCCATTGCGAAAGGAAAATAAAAACAAAAATAAAAGAAGAAAGCGCGACTGAGTGGCGACGCGCCGACATTGACGGATTTCAAACTCAATGCGCAATACCCTGTAAATATGCAAAAAAGCTAAAAGAAGCTTGAGCTACATATATATGGAAGTCAAGGTAGGTATAGGCTATAGGGTATGTCTATGTCTGCATCAATCACATCATTTAACACTTGTGCTTCACAGTTTCTCTTGTTGTTGTTGTTGCCTGGAGAGGGTGGCTGGGCAGGCTGTTAGGGGTTGGCTCAATAGAGGGTTATTTTGTTTTATTTTTTTTTTGCGTTGAAATATGGTTTATTATGTTGCATAAAGATGCGAATGACAGAAGTTAGTCAAGAAATGGACATTAAATTAGTTAAATTGCGGGAGAGAAACGTTTTGTGCGGCCAACTGAGAAAGAGAGGGTGTCGGAGATAGACAGACAGGAAGAGAGTGAGAGGGAGATGGAGAGAGAGCTAGATGAAGCACCAATAACAAACAGTTTGACAAGCACTGTCAAGCAATGATTATGCAATTTGTATGGACCGAGCAGAGAGCAAGAGCAGAACTGTAGAGTACAATGCTGCTCAAACTGTTGATGGACTGTTAAGCTGGGAAAGAGTGACAGACAGACAGAGAGGGAGAGACATAGGAAGAAAGCCAGAAGGAGAGCTTGGTACACGCACCATAACAAACAGTTTGACATACATTGCTTAGCAATGATTATACACTGCTAGTCAAACTGTTAAATGACTGTTAAACTGTGCTGGGTAGACAGAGAGGGATATACAAACAGATAAACAGACTTTTATCTGGCTCTTTGCCATAAAAGCAAAGTTTGACATGAACTGACTATAAAATGCTACTCAAACTATTGAATGACTTTCAAACTGTTGATTTCCTCCAAAACTGCAAACTGTTTCAACAACTTTAAAACCTTACCCAGCGCAAAAAAATAAATTTAATTATAGAAAAAATATCTCTAAAATGCATCTCAAACCCCTCACACAGCTGTCAAACTGAATATACATTATTTTAATCGAAAATGTGGGTCAATCATACGCTTGACTTGCAAATATTAACAACACATAATTACAATCGAGATAAAAAAAATTAAAAATGAAAAATTGAAATTTAAATTTAAATAAAATTCGCTAAGCCCTGCAAATAGTCAATTGCTAAGCCCTTGGATATAGACGTGGTATTATGCGATTTTTAGGGTCACGTCGCGTGGCAGGCACATTTTTTTTTTGCTCTATATGAAGATCAACCCCTACAATCTCGTAAATACCAACCGCAAATAAAAAAAAGTCTGTTAAAAAGCGAAAGCAGCTTAAAAATTATAATCCACACTTTCACCCTTTAAGCTGGAGGGTTTCATAGAGGGTTTTTTATATATATTCCCTCTTCTGGCTGTAAGCGGGGGGCATTTCGCTTGTCAAATAAACGTGCGTCGATACAGAAGAAAATATTTTTTGCAAATATGCGAATGTCCCGAATGCGAATGGCAAGGAACAAAAGCTTCTCAAGCTGCGAATCAATGAGTCAAACAAAAAAAAAATACGAATTGTGCTGAGGGCATACGAAATGCTGAAATGTTGCATAGAAATGTAAATATGTAAGGATAGATATAGGGGCGGACTTATGCTATTTGCTCGAAGGCTTGCGAAAGACTGCATTTGTGGCACAGTTTATCAACTTTAACCTTTGCGACACAGCCCCAATGATATTGGACAGTTGCCGCATCACGTAAACTTCTAACGTGCAAAAAGCTGGGGAGCCTTGGCTAAGGCCCAAACAACCAAACAAAAGTGTCGCAATAAGGCAAAAAATTTTTAGGCATTGCTGGATAGACGAGCGGATACTCTGTAGATATAGTCGGGGCTGTCTTTCTCTGTTTTACAAATATGAATATTTTGATCTTTAAAAAGAGCATATATTTTTCTATGATTGATCTACAAATTTTAGTACTTTAAGAGCTCTTTAATGCTAAAAAGTGTTTATATAATATCAAATGAGACTGAGATATTTGAGATAGATATAGATCTTACAGATATTATACTACTATATTTATTTTCTGCCTCATCCATGGGTCATTTCATTCTTTAATAACTTTAGGATTCATCTGCCCTCTCGAATATTATTAAAAAAGTTTTTCATATACTACAAATGAAGATTATTTCATAAAAAAAATATGAAAAGTTCCTATACTTTAAAGTACTTATACTTCATCTATATAAATAATTTATTACATTATAATTATATTTCATAATAACTGAGATATTCTCACAATTTTATGGCCTATATATTATAGGTAGTACATATTGATCCATTCTTTTATCTACTTTCTCTCTGACTCCATTTTTGTCCCATAACTCAATTACTTTCCTAGTTCTATCATACTCCCATCATACATTTCCTACCCAGGGTATTTTAAGGCTCACTAAAAACTGAAATGTTGCAACAGCAGTTGGCCTCAGGCCAAGAGAAAACCCAACGTTTCCCCCGCCCGCCCAGCGACCAACAGGCAACGATTGTTGCTTGCCAAAGGTCGAAGTTCGATTGAGTGAGTCACAGGCAGAGCAAAAAAAAAAAAAAAAAGGCCTTCTGAAGAGCCACTAGAGGAGAGTTGAAGTGGGACTAGGGGTATGGCGAGCAGACAGCTCAAGTTTTTGCTATTGAATGTGAAAGCTGACAGAGAGAAGTCGGAAATTTTTGCAAGAACTTGATAATTGGCAAAAACTACGACAAAAACTATACTGCAGTATATTTGACTTGACCACTCAGAACTCAGAACTTGTCCGCCCCGTATACCCTGTAAATATATATATAAATCACTTTAAATTTATGACTATTCTGTTTTGTTGCAGTGTAGCAAACAACCTGCTAAGCACTTGCAAACGAGCTGCTCAGCAAAACTAGAAAAGTTTTTGCCCTCGCTCAGCGCAAGCCCCATCTGACCTCAATTCAAATATTTACAAGATGATAAGGGCTAAATTTGCTTGTAGCAAAAAGTTTTCCTGCCTCCCTCAACTTGTAGGTGGAAGCCACCCCCAAATACTCAGACAGAACCCTCTGGTCCATATATATATCATCTCGTAACATTTTCATGCATAAAGAATGTTAGATTCGTGTTTTTTGTTGTTGTTGCTCCACCCACCTGCATTTCTGGTGCGCCGCCCTCATCACGTATGAGCAGCAAATAGCTTTGTCCATCGATGAAGACCTCCTTCTTGAAGCGTCCGCCCTCGGGCGACTCCTCCTGCATATAGGAGCCAGTTAGATAACGATGCACCAGAGCCGATTTGCCCGAATTCAAGGAGCCAACAATGCCCAGCCGCAAGTCGGGCACCGAACGTGATATTGTCCATTCCTGGCTGTTCACAAAGGAATCTGTTGAAAAACCAAAAACCAAATAATCATTAGTAAGAAAATGTTTGCCGTTTGACGGGAAACTAGTTCGACACGACGTAATTAGCGTGAAACTCGTTTGCAACTCGTGACATCTTTTTGACCTACATGCAAAAGGCGGCTAAAAGTGTTTTTTTTTTTTCTTCGTTGCTCATTAGTGATTCTTCTTATGCAAATGCCAGGACTATGTACCTATACATATATATATATATACATATATCATGTTTGTGCCCATGCTTTTTGATTGACAGCTTTGAAGGGAATAAGAAGAAGAAGGCAAAGTGTAGACCTCGCAGCTACTTTTCAGACATTTTCGGCAATTGTTTTCTTGATGAACCTCCGAGGGGTGCTGAGGGAACTGCTTAAATTGTCAGTTGCTTGAACACTTTTTTGATTTAAATTAGCTTTCGGCTACGTTTCGCCCAGCTCGTTCCAATCAAAATTAAAGATCTGGTAACCGTCTGGCTCAGGTTTTTTTTATAAAAGCTTTCAAGGTCAGCGGCAACAGTTGCCAGGCAATTGAACAGCTGTCAGCACACTTGATGCGCGTGAGCTTTAATTAGCTGCAGTGAGAGTTGAGCTGAGCTTTTGTTGATTGTACAAATATTAGTGAGCTTTTGCTTACAACAAGCTGTAGTATATATTATATCAAAAGCTTTTCTTGTGCATGAGTTGTGTCTATGTAAAAGCTCTACTTTTAGCTCGTCTACTCTTAGCTCTCAACTCCTACCTCAATTTGCTTACTTCTAAATGCTAAAGCCATTGAAATTAAAAACAACCATAAAACTGCCAAATACTCGTAAATCTTTAAGTAAAGCCCAAAACATTAACATCCACGAGTGCCACGATCAATTTCACAAAAACTTCACTCGCAGGGGCTGAAATTTGTTGTACGCTTTTTCGAAGGAGTGACAATAGAAGTGCTGATCCTTGTGAGCTGCTTTGACCAGTTGATTTACTGGCCAGCAAGGACACGTGAAAATTGCTCTATTATGAGTTGTTAAGAGCTAGCTGAGTAAACAGTGAAGGGTTCTTCGGCAATGTTGAGCAGACATGGATATATAGATGGATGGATGGATGGTTGGATGGACGGGCAACACAAACTTGTTTCCTTACTTGTTAAATGAACTAAGGACAAAAATCTGTGACACAGTGTGTACACGCTAACAAGTTCAACTGGTTTCTGCCGCTCCTCGCCTTGACCATAGCGCAAAATTACAAATTAAAACGAAATAAATATGCCTTTTGTTGTACAAAGAAACCCAAAAAAAAACAAAAAAGTAAGAGAGCGAGAAATACAACAACAAAGCGCTTTGTGAAACTGATATGCCTCATCTTTAGATGGAAAGATGGAAAAAAATTAGCGCGGTTTTGCAATTTGCATGGCCATAAAATGAAATGAAATAAAATGAAATGATATCAAATCAAATATGGCGGTAACTGGTTCTAAGCGAAACCTAATTAATGGCTGCGATCAGAGCCGAAAGGCGCTTAAAGCCGAAACTAGAAGATGAAGAAGAAGATGAAGAAGAAACAAAGTGAACATTACAAATGCGTCTTTAAGTTTGACTAATGATGTCAAATGTCTCGAAGATAGATCGCCGATCGGCTTAGGCGTAAAGTTCAAACCGAGGTGTAAAGATAAGCGGCAAACGGAAAAACTTCCCCTTTTCCATTTTCCCATTTCTCACTCTTTGCTTCTGCTTCTTTTTCTTCTTCTTCTGCTTCTTCTTCCACACTGATCCTAACGATCGTAACTCAAACTCATGTCAAATGTCGCCATCGTTGTCAAAATGCCCAAACTAATTACGTATGCAAACGAGCCAAAGACAGACCCAAAGACATTTTCACATTCAGTTTTTCTTCTCCTCTAGAGATTTTCATATTGTTGTGTGTGTTCCAAATCCCTAGAGAAAGGGTTGAGTTTGTTTGTTTGTTTACTATTTACAATACAGCCCATTTCAGGGATTTGCCTGCTGATGTGGGTTAAGCATTTTAATTAGCTCACTCTTTGTATGATAAGAAAATTCTTTTAAAAAATATTTGGAATTGTTATGCAACTGTTATCATTGACCCTGACCTGACCCGAAAAGTACTAAAGTCTATTTTTACTACCGACAGCTGTAAGAACTGCGACTTTATCAATTTCTGAAGCGTGCCATCCAAATGATATATCATTGGCGCCCACCAAGGATCTCTTTTTGAGACATGTCATAAATTTTCTTTTGACCATTTAGTGGTTTTACGGTAGCTCAACTATCAACACACCTCAACAAATGCAGCTTGAGTTGACGTAAACCATAAAAAAAAAACTATCTTAAGTAACTTGGTTATGACTGCCGTCAAGTCAAGGAAATTTGAGATGTGTGTTCAGAATGTGTAAACAGCGCATTGTATGCTGTAAGTAAGACAAGATAGTTAGAAAAGGAATACGGAAAAATATGAAAATAATGTTATTTGAGAGATATAAAACTCTTTAAGCCGTTAAATACTACGTCAGCGCAGGGGCAGCTGCAATTTGAGTAAGTCTAGTAAAGGTTATACTAGAGTAATATTCAAATAGAGCATTTTACCTTGCTGAACCATTTTAAACTGCAGCCTTGACTTGGCCAGCCCCATTGGCTCATTAGCGAATTCCAAATGCATTTGCATTAATTAGAGTGACCCACAAAATGGAATTTGGCCATGAAATGAATTTCTATGATCTATTGAAATAATATTTCATGCTTGTTATGATAGGTTTTTCGGGTTTTTCTTTTTGTGTTTTGGGGCAAATAATGCCCTTTTAATAAGATATTAAACCATAAGCTATGGCAAATTTGCTTTGGTCTAGCTATTTCTCATATGAACATAAATCATATGCGGTATTTGCATGAGCCTACGATAATATTTAGGTAGGCTGGCTGTGTCGACAGTGTGTGGACCGAGTGGACCTAGTCCAGGCATGGCAATAAATCAGGTCAGGAAGCGACGACGACTGCTGTTTGGATTTTCGTAAGATGCACAGCTGCTCCAAAATCTGATTTACTTTCTTTGTGTTAAGAGGGAGATGGACTGAGAGAGAGAGATAGAGACACTCGCACACAGATCAGTGAAAAAGATCAACGAAACTGGTGGCAAAAGCAAGCAAAAATTGGTTGTTGAAAGAGGATTTCGTTGCATAGCACGCCCAGGAGCATCAGCAGCGGCAGCAGTAGGCGAGACAATGGCAAAGGAAATTAGCCAAAGCCCAAAAGGGAGCAAAGGGCGATCGCACAAACAAGATTAAAACGGGGCACAGGCAAACTGTAGCTGAAAGAGAGTCGAAAAGAAAGGCGAAAAGGTAAATCAAATAGCAACTGCTCTGCTTAACAGAGTTAACAGAATGTTAAGTTAACAGAGGGATGTGAGGAATTTGAACTAGATCTTATAGATGATGCTTGGAGTTGGCTTGAAGACTTTAATAAAAGTTGGTTTGATCAGTAGAGTAAAGGAAAATCTTAGAAATGATATAAGACAGAGAGTTCGTAGTTCTGATGAGAAATCTTAGATATATATCTAATAGGTAGGCTTAATATCAAACTCTTCCCTAATGCCTAGTCAATAAATGAATGTATGCAGATTCTTATTGCAGAAGGCTTTAATGTCATATAGTTTGAAAACTGATTCAAAGACTCATTGAGCTTAAACAGATGCCTGTAGGGCCTGGGCCTGGCTTCAATTCGAACCTGTATCTACGCTTTGAGTGTACAGAAATATAACATATTCTGTATATCTCTAAACTATATTTTAAATTTAGAATATCGAACTATTCAAAGTATTCCAAGTCAGACTTTAGCTGCTTAAACTTTTTCTCTTCACATTTCTAGTACCTTTCGCTAAACAGGTAGACCCATTACCTTTTTTGCCAGCTCTTTAGGCGCCAGACGTTACATGACGAACAACTTTATTAGGCCTCGACTTGACAAAAAACATTTAGTTATAATTACAATAGAGAGACTTTGCTCTAGGTGTAGCTCGGTCAACTGTTGTCTGCTTATTGGTAAAAGTTCTGCCGCACGAACGGATGGGGCTGGCGACACTTTCAAGGTACCGTCACGCAATGTGCTCACAGCGTGCTACCTCTGACAGATACGTCACATGTCACGTGCAGGAATTTCATATTTAAATAATATATATATATGCAGAGGCAGAGTCTTTGGCTATGCTTGCTATGACTTCATCGGCAAATAATTCACTAGATATAAATATATATATACTTATATTATCTGACATAGAAATTTACGCATCATTAGCAAAAATAAAATGAGAAAACAAACAGACTGAATGAATAGTTTTTGTGAATAGGCTGCGGGGGTGAATAACATGTGTTTGGCTTGCTTGGACGATGGCAAGAGTCGACGCACAGACGCCAATTGCTTCTAATTTACTGATACACACACACGCACACACACACACACACTCTGGTACACTCGCACACATTCGCTCGAGTTGAAGGTCGCGTTAAGTGGTTAAAGATCCTCACGCTTGAACCCTAACACAGACCACGCCCTCTCTCAAGTGAGGCTGTCGACGAGAAGGGGTTAAATCTTAAGATGCGCTGTCATTGGTGCAGCAAAAGATTTACGAGCTCAGGTAAAAGACGTTTATATATATATACACATAAATCTGTATATAAAGCCAAATTTATGCATAGAACTTGAAGGTCATTAAGCGCACTCCATTTTTGGCAACTGGAAATGTTAACATACAAAAAAACTACTCAAAAAACGACGACAAAAAACATAAATAAATGCGCATTAAATATTTCGCTTTGTGTTTCTGGTTCCTTTATCAGTCAACGCTGTTTTCCAATTTCAATTTGGTGTGTGAGTGTGTGGGGATCGCAGCTCATTTATCATTAAAGTCGACCGATACAGAAAATAAAATATGAATTGCGAAACACGCGCCTATAAAAGCGAAAGTCTGGGAGACTAGCTAATGCCCTGTAGAAGAAATGTTGTGTAAAGGGAAAGAGAGTATATAGATATAGATCTTATGAGATCCTAAGAGATCATTTGCTGACAAAGATAATTTACTTTCATTTTGATTAGTATACAAATTTGGCATATCTATAAAATATATATAAATTATTATAAAATATATATAAATTATTTATAAAATATACATAAAATATTTATAAAATATATATAAATTGTTTATAAAATATATATAAATTATTTATAAAATATATATAAATTATTTATAAAATTCTCTAAAATTCCTAAAAAGAATCTGAATTGATTCAATTAAAATTTTTATTAAATATATTTCTATACATAAATATATTCTTTTAAAACAAATATTTATATATATATAAATAAATTTTTTTATAATAAAAATATTCTCAACAATTCTTTTAATATTTTCTCAAGCCTATCACAGCACTTAGCTTACTTCTGTAATACACCTATACCATCACTCCTTTTAAATTTTTACAGGGTATATAAAGTAAACTGACTTATAAGCTGTCAAGCCCCCTTGCCTATCAGCACTTTAAGTCAAATTTGTGTTAGCAAGCGGCGTACTCTTATCAAACCTATGTAAAAGCCCACAACTTTTACTGCTCTACTTCCTCTCTCTCCCCCCTCTCTCTCTCCCATTTACCTTTCAATTAGTAAATTGTTGCAGAACTTCAAAATAATAACACGCAAAAGTAACTACAACTTGGGCTGCCTCACAGCAAGATAAAAACAAATTATTTTCAATTTGTTTAAGTAAAAGTTAACAACAACAAGAAAAACTAAAACTTCCAATGCAATAATTCGTTGTTTATAGTTTTACAACTTTTTCAAGATAAGTTTCGATGCGTAAATGGGTAAAAGTCGTTGAATTGCTGCATTTAATCTAATCAGAAATGAATTTTATTTTCAAGAATGTAATCTATGAAGGATTTCTGCTTAAGGCAATGACCAGACCTTGCTCAATAGGGAAACAGAGAGAGAATTCTACAGACGATTAAATGTCAAATTTATGACACAGATCATTTTACAATGAGCCCGAAATAAATATACAATTTCTACCTATTTTTTTGATGCAATTCACTTCTTTTTTTGACTTTCTCCCAGGTTGGTAAAAAAAGAACGAGAGTCAATCAAAAAAAATAATAAGAAGAAGAAGAAGAGGCAGAGGCAAGTCCTGGTGGTTGATATTCCCAGTAGCATATCTCCCGTAGCTGAACTCTATTAAATATGACATGTTTATGAAGTGCCAGCTGTCTGACTGCAAAATGTACAGCAAAAATGGTAGAAAAAGTGCTGCGATTGCATTTTCTTCACTTTCCTTGAGTTAACTCTGTGTGTGTGTGTGTCTTTCATAAAAATTTCCTGGGATAGGATCGCACGCGTCTCAAGCAGCTGCCCCTGCCAAATGGCAAACGTATTTATGTTTCATATATATATATTTTATGATCGTCATCTTTTGATTGTCTCGTGGTTATCCAACGACCACATATATATATATATTTTATTTTATTACCATTTCAGATTATAATGATCGCCAGTTGATATACGTTTAATTTCGTTAGATGATAAGTTTCTTGTTTAAATGAAATTTTCTTTATAATCTTTTATGATCTTTTCTTTTCACTATGAGATATTATCATATTTTATACTTGCATTGAGATTTAAGCAGCTTAGACTGATATTTTCTTTGGTTCTTTATATTACTAACTATATTTCGATCATATCTCTACTTCACAGTGATATTTATAAAGATTTTACTGAACTTTCCTGAACTCAAACTGAATTTTTTAAAGATTTCCCTCAATCTTCTTGAGTTCATACTAATTTTTTTTAGGGATTTCATCGAAGATTCTTCTGCTTTATAGAAATTTCTGATCATTATCATAATATTCATAAATTCTAATAATTTTTCATATATATTTTCTATATAGAAAATTTGCTTATAGTTCCCTCAGCTACAGTTCCATAAATTCTATTTTCTTTTCTCTCACAATTCATCTTCACTTTGCAAATTATAAATTTGATTCAATTAATCGATTTACATGGTCAGGAGCTAATTAAAGTGCGTCTTGTCTGAGAACAGCTGTATAAGGACCATGGAAACTGACCAGCTGACCATTTCCCTTTACTCCAGCCGCTTTCTTCGTCCAGCAAGCGCAACAAATCTGTAAATTGCTTACTTTTACTTTTGCCCTCAGCGGGACTACTCTCTTTCTCTCTCTTCCCCCTCCCTCTCCCTCTCTCTCTTACTCCGCTAAAGGTCCCGTCGTTAGATCTAACTAGGCCTTTGGTCCAGTCGCTCGACTGACCTTTTCTATAGAAATCGTAGCGCCTCGTTTACATCTTTCGATTTTTCTTCATTTCTTTCTTCTTCTCTTTCTTTTTTTTTTTTTTTTTGCACAAAATTATGAGGTCCATTGTTTTGCGCCTCGTCCATTACATTCTTATTTATGGGCCTGGACCGAGGTCGGACCAGGGGCTGACTAGCTCCATAAACAGCGTGTCTTGTTAGTTAGGCCAAAAAAATGAAAATGATTGTCAGTTATCTCTCGAGATTGAATTAAATTAGCAGTACATATAGAGAGACTCAGCCTCTGGCTTTTGGTTAACTTGTCTTGCAGATGTCGGCTCCAACTGAAATCTCGTCAGAGATTTTCGTATTTCGTGTTTCGGTTCATTGACTTAGTGCCCATTACAGTCATGAGATGCTGTTGTTGTTGTTTTGGAGGCACCTACGAGGCAGTAAGTAACTGCTATCAGTCATACGCCAATACATGTCTCGCTGCCGGCCTATTGAATTACACTGGCCAACAAAGAGTCTGAGCTGAACTTGGAGTCTGAGGCCATTAAAGATCACTTAAGAGTTGGAGCTGCTGGGGCAGTTTATAATGATTCTTGGGGTAGGTGAGTGTCTGGCATATTTGCTCGTTAGTTTTATGTAGTTCTCAGCTAAAGACTAGCTTAACTTCATATGTGGATGGTATGGGATAGTACTAAACAGTAAATACTCATATTAGAGTTCCTTAATTTTCTGCATATTTTCTCACTATTCTTAGGCATCTGTAAATTTCATATCATCATTAAAAATATAAGCACTTCTATTAAGAATTCTTAGAGTTCCTTAAACTTCAGCTTATAAATTTTATGATTTTTCTATAGCCAACTTTATTTATTGTTATATCTCCAAGAGATCTTTAAAGACAAGCACTTAAATGCTAACCAATTGATAATTGATACGCTCATTAGCAAGCCCGCAGGACAGTGTATATTTCACACACACACACTCGCACACACACACAGGTATAACAGCCCACCGAAAATGCGGCAGAAAACAACCGCAACAACCACTTGAACCGGTTGTGTTGTAAGATTCATGTAAGTTCCAGAGAAGAGAATCAGTTGAGTGTGACTGAACCTTAGCCAATACAAGCACACACACACATACACCCATATACCACATATATATATATATTCTATATAGCCTTTAGCTTAAGCGTTGCTTAACTTAATGATCGAACAGCTTAATGGTTAACAGCCTTGCATAGAATTTTATTAGCAGAGCAACGCAGCGCAGTGCCTGAGCTGAGCTCTCGTGTCATATTTGAATTACAATGCGAGAATTGAATGGAACCTAAATAATAACTTCCGCTGCTAGGGCTTTATCCATATACAGACTGAAAGTGAGCGAGAGTGAGAGAGAGAGAGTGAGAGGAGATTCGTTCAATTGGGGAATACAAAAACAAAAGCGCTTGTTGGCCAAGGGCTCAGCCGGGGCACCCTATATGGGCAACAAGTGACCAGAAAACCTATTCAAAATTCAACTTTGATCGCTTTGTGCATGCCGATGATAGGCAATACAAAAGCAACAAATATTTTAATAATAGAAAAAAACTACAGGCTTATATGGTTAGAATAGGTTCGAGTGACGTTTCATGCGGCCTTTGGTGGTTGTTTTTTTTTTTCTTTTCTACTTTTTTCATTGCTTTTTTCCCGTCGAAACTCTCAAAACAAGTGTCCACCAAAGTTGGCAACGGAAACGGCGCTTGAAACGTGTCGTCGTTGTGTGTCAACTCATTTGCATATAGATACTCTTTTTTTCCCTATTTTCCCTAAGCGATTTTCCTATTACAGTTAGTTATACAGAGGGTGAGAGAGGGGGAGAGAGAGAGGGGGATAGCTTTGCATTAAATATGCAGATAGATTTTTTGACAGGTTTGTTTTGGGTACGTCTTCAAATGATTTAATTGAAAATATACGCAAAGTGTTTCACAAAAATTTCAATATTAAAGATGCACAGACAAGAAATAGCATTTCCTGGGAAAATTCTTAGACAACTTTTCGTTACAGTTGAAAGCGCAGCTTAGCATATGTTATGTAAGAGCTATGGCCATAAAAATGTTTGACTAATTGTCTGTAAATTAGTTAAAGAGTGTTTGAAATGGCTTTAGGAAAAAGGCAAAGATCGACTAAGTTATGGATTTTCCCAGCAAGCAAGAAAGTCAAGCAACAGCGCACACAACTTGAAGGTGATCAGAACTTTAAGAATTGTAGACATAATTTTTTATAATTTCTATCACTACTTATCTAGCTGAACTACTTTGGAATAACAACAAGCACTCTTTCAACAGCTGTAAATGAAGAAATTTTCGTCAAAATTAGAACAGCTGAAATCGATTCTAATCATATGCAAACAAATGCCATATCAAGTGCGTGAAATGCTATCATATATCATATTTCTAATAATAATAATAATAATAATACTGCTTAGACCAGGCCCAAAGCGTAACAATTATGACTTGCATGACCTCAATGCTGCGACGGCAACGCGCTGATAAAGACTTGAATATATACTTATATATTGGTCAACTGCCTATTACAAATTATCATAGTTGGCCAAGGGAAAGATCAAGAAAAGACTTCATTAATTACACGCTAGCTAGGAGAAAGGTAAGAAAAAACAAAAAAAAACTAAAGATAATTATAGATGAACGTAGATCAAAAGGTGCATTTAGCGCAGGGGCGCGTGCGCTGCATAAGTTGAAAATAAATATATATATATATAATATATAGACACACATATATTTAGTTACAAATAGAGAAACATATTTAACACCATTTGTCGCATCGACTGCACACATATTTGGTATCATTTGTCTCTTGGCCGTGAAGTCTTGCATGATTAATGATCGATGCGAAATAAGATCGAAACAGTCGTTCGACGCGTGTCTGTTTAGCCAAACTAACTTGATTCTAGCTAGCTCCACACAAAGCATGACTCAAGCAGAGGCTGTGCCCAAAACCGAAAACTTAAATACAGTGCGCCTTAAAAGGCAAGCCTCATGCTTGCCTCTTTAGTGGGCGTTGCTTTAATTGACGTGGGCTGCACATTAATTCAGAGCTCAAGTCACAGCTTTAGACAAAAATTTTTAGGCAGTTCTATAATAATAATTAATTAAGGGCAAGGAAGTTGTGAACTTTTAGAGGTCAGTCTGTGTGTGTGTGTGTGGGTTGAGCTATGTCTGGAATGTCACTAAATTAATTTGAATTAGTCAGTTACAATTTTTAGTCGCGACTAAAGCAATTATAATGACATTATCAACAGGAAATAGAAAATTCACAGATTTCACTTTTTATTCAAAAACTTTTCCCAGAGTTTGCAGTCGAGTGAAACTTTTGTCAGTACTTGAGCAAAAGTTCAGTATTTGATGCCCATGATCTCATGTAGTACAATGCTAATGATGATGATGTTGTTGTTGTTGTTGTTGTTGCTAGTTGTTGCTGCTGTGAAAGATTTTAGCTATATGAACCCATGATCTGCGCGCTGCTCTTATATCTTTCTATATACATATATATATATATAGACATAGACATAGACATAGACAACCCGTTTCTGTCTAATATGTATAAACAATTGCGTATTATTTTAATTACTTTTTGGCAAACGCTCTTGCAAAATGTGTTAAAAATCTTAATTTGTTGTTGCTGCTTAAGCAAAAATAAGAAAAGAACAAAAAATCCAAAGATTTTTAGCAACAAAAAGAAATAAACAAAAAAAAAATAGATATAAAGAAACGTGTTTGAAAGCAACAAAAAATATATATAAAAAAAAAAAAACTTGCTAGCTTTTAGCATTATCAACAGACGTAGATCACATCAGATTCAGATTCAGATTCCCATTTCCATAGTTGAACGTCAGCGAAGCGTCAAGGTCTTTGAAAAGTCAACCGAATAGCCGCAGGAAATTGGAGCACATTACGTACATATATATATCGAAGAAACCAGATAAAAGCTATATACTATATATATATAATATTTACTCAATTTTTATAGACTTAAAAAGGGTGCTAAGACTTATCAGTGGAGCATTACTTTTTTTTTATAATATTTATATTTAATTAACAATTTGCAAGTGAATGAACGCAAATAGATAGAAAAATACTAGAATATAATAAACAAGAAGAAGAAGAAGAAGCAGCAACAACAGAGGCTTATCTTATCTATTAGATCCCTCATGGGGCTACTGCAAATGGACACATATAAAGAAAGAGACTCTATTATAATAAATGACATACGTTTATATATAGAAATTACAATATTATAGCAAGAAAGTCGAAAGATTTCGAGGTGAGTGAGGGTCACTTTGAATATACATTGTTTATAGTTGAGTGTTGCTAGGGAAATAGATTGGATTATTGCAATTTCGTCAGTTTATATGCGTGTTTACAGTTGTATTCATGGAAATAATGCACTATATATATGACGGAATATAGCTGATGTAATGCTTAGAGACTTTTAGTAAAGACCTAGAAAGTGTTTTAACTTTTAGAAAATGCAGATATATAGAAAGTCTATATAGAAATACTATTAATTTCCATATGAATCAAAATTTGTTTCAAGAAATTGAAAGTGATTTTGGCTTTTGCAAGTTTTGCTGCATAGGAATTGATAAATTAATGAATTGAATTCAAATTGAAATTATTGCAAAACAAAATTTTTATTGTTTAAGACAAAGTCTCTGCATAAATGAAATTAGTTTTGAAGTTGGAATTTGAAAGCATTATTTAAACAATAGAGTAATGAAGTTCAAAACCCAATTGGGTGCATTTATAGTATATATATTCATATAGTCAAGCAAAAGTGATTTGATAAAGCTCTCATTTGCAAATCTGAAAGTAAGTATATATGCATGTATAATCCAGTCACAGTCTATTGCCATTGGTCAGTTGAATATCTTAACTTGAAATCTCTTGGCAGATTCAAATCCCAAAAAAATATGCAAATATACAAACTTGTTTTCAAAAGCAACTCGAACACTTTTATCAAGTTCCTTCTTCTATGTTAATACATGTCTTTTTGATTCTTAAATTATTAACATATATCAAAAACCAAAAAAGTTTTTTTTCAAAGAACTTCCCACGTTAATTTTTTTCATATTTAATTCAATTGTAAGCAACCCTCTCTATATATATCTTATATCTCGATCTTTTAACATATATCTATATATTATAATATATATCTCGTATCTTATATCATATATCTCGTATCTTATATCACATATCTCTAGTTTATTAAGACAGTTCTTAAGCACAGCTAGAAATTGATTAAAGTCTCATCAAGCAACACTTAAAGCAGCGCTGCAATTGATGCTAGCTATATAGAGATAAAGATAAAGATAAAGATAAAAAGTTAGTGTCGCTATTTTCACGCTTTTCACACATTCATTTGACGTCATTAGCTGGCATTGATTGCAGTGTGTGTGTGTGTGTGTGTGTGTGTGTGTGTCTGTGGCCTACCTTCACGGCTGTAAGGTCTCTCGGTTCTCGCCCGCATTATTTGAGAATCGATAATTGCATGTGTTAAACAGTTGTCAAGGGCTGCTCTCACACCCCCTTTAAGGGGTACTTTTTATTCGCTTTTTTCTTATTTTTTTATAACTTTCGCTTTTGCCCTTTCACTTGACTTTGCTGAGACAATGGACATTATATATATATATATGTATTCATCATTTTCATTCTCATGCAAAGTTGATCAGTGACAAATAGAGAAAGAGAAGCAAAAAACTTGGTACATAATATTATTATGGCGCTGTCATTTGTGTTTTGGCCAAATTTTGACATAACAGCTCGCGGAACTGACCAAACTATGTCAAATTGCATTATAATTATATTTTTTCTTTTGTTACCCAATTTTTATTTTATTTTTTTGCCAAACTTTGACAGATGACACGTTAAGTGTCATTTTTAATGGGGTTTTCTTTTAAACATATTTCATAAAATGATTTTTTAAGCAACTCCTGAACATTTTGCGCAAGGTCATTTGCATTTGTTTATTTTGCTTATTTTTTTCAGAAATTGCATAAAAATGTAAGCAACTAATTATATTAAAATTATGTTTTAATGGCACCTACTTTAAAGCTAAGTCCAAAACAATTTTATGAGTTGGGTTCAGGGTAAACAAAACTTGAGAGCAACTAATTCACACTCTAGTTAATTATAATGAATGAGTTATATCATCTAAACTATTTGAGATATCTTTAATGATATTATATAGTAAAATACTATATATAAACTAAGACTGTTTAATGAGTTAACGAACTGTGAAGATCTTAAGTTTTGGCATTTGATTGAAGGACAGAAAGTATAGAAAAGTAAACTTGAACTTTTGGGTGGTTTTTATAAGTTATTAAGTTTAATTGAGATATATGTATTATATAAACTTTATAATATTTACAAATATTAAATTCAATTTTTTGTGATTAAAGCTATATCTCTAATAATTATTATTAACTATTCCATTAAATTTTTTGATAACAATATATTTTAATCCATTACATTTTGTATGATTAGAGAGAGATATATCTTTAATAATACAGAACTTAATGGGATAATATATTATATTTTTAAATATTATAAAGTTTTTAGTGAAATGTTTTTAGGGTAAAGCATAGAGAACAGCTCTGATGTTTCTTTGTATTACATTAGAACTCCATTAGGCATAGCCCAAACAAGCTTTGGCTAAGCTATAAAAGTTGGGGGACATATAAAGCTATATATACATGTATACTGCTTATGCTTAGACCGACATTATTGCCCAAGCTACGTCAAATAGGCCCTATAAAAAAACTGATTTTAAAGCCAGCTAGTTAAGATAAGAAACACAGAAAAAACTATAAGTACGCATCTATAAGGTCTAAAAAAGTTCTCCTTTGCATGTTACATACTCCTGCACAAAAGTGTAGAAAGATTTTTCAGCAATTTGTAAAGGGTATTCTTAATGCCTAAGACTAAAGCTAAGCTGCCAGCTAATGCCTTATACAACTGCAATGTCTATTATATATCATATATAGAAAATCTGAAACATATTGATCTTCAAGTTAAAAGCTCAGCTTAGAGCTGCTTCTTCTTCTCCTTCTTCTCCTGCATCATCATCTTTAATTCATTTCCATGATCGAGTTCATTGGTCGCATTTACATCGACACTGTACCTCACCTGATTTGCGTTTCTCGCGTTCGGGCACCACCAAGCTTTTGGCGCGTTTGACGCGCAGCGAACGGCGGCGTATGGAGCGCAGAAAGGCTTCGGGCATACGCGAGAAGCGTTGCGGTGTTTCTGGCGCTTTGGTGCGCTCCGGCAAAAAGAAGTTTTTCACGGCTAACATGATGTTAACGTCTAACGGTAAACAAGCTGTTGCACTGCTGTTTTTCCTGGTTGTTGTTTTGGGGGTATTGCGCGGTTGGCAATGAAAACAAGAAATCTTTCTTTTTTTTAGTTTTTATTATTTTTTGGCTTTGTCAATTGGCATTTATATATTTAGTTTTGTTGTAATCCTTCTTGCTGCACTTTTCTTGTGTTTGTTTTGTCATTTGTTTCTTCGCTTTGCACTGATTGGCAACATTTTTGCAAGTTGTTTGCCTTTTAACACATTTTATAGATGACTAATTTTTTTTTTTGCTGTTTGCTTTTGCTTTTGTTGCTAATGTTTAGTCACTTTGCATTTTAATTCGGCACAAATTCATATATTTATATAACTGACGACATCGTTGCGCTGCCTTTGCAATATGCTGAACAAAACTCGAAAAATTACGCGGGGCCCTAAAAGCGAAAAAGCGAAAAATACGCAAATGCCGCTAAACACGTCTGCTATGCGCGCCTGTCGAGACTGAACTGATGGGACATTTCTAGAGCGAACGTACTCACAGCTCAACAGTGGATGTGAGCAGCAGCAGCAGTTAACAGTGGTGGCTGGCTCTCCCTCGCTGTTAGCAGTGAGCAACTGCAGCGAGAGCGGCCGCTAACTGACTGCTTGTAACTTAACAGTGGACAATGTAAGTGGCGCTATGCGTGCGAGAGTGAGAGCGTTACGCTGTTAAGAGCGGCCACTGTTAAATGTGTCTTAACTGTGAGCAACAACAAACAACTGACGCTTAGCCTGGCCAACAGCAGCTGGTGGTCTTAGCACGTGCTGTTCACAGCTGCATTTGAGTGTGCAGTAAAAAAAAAGAAGCAGAAGCTGTTTTTTTTTTGCCTCTGCAAGTTAAGCGCACATCCGCTGCATCTACAGCGGAAATGTCGTTGTCTACCCCAAGTTATCAAGCTGTTGTTATTTCGGTATATATTGGCCTGATTCACTGCAATGTCAATATAATTTTTTGATATATTTTATCAATTCGCAAGAAGAATGCCGCTGCCTTTCACTTGCTGATAAGCGCAACAGCCTTAACAGCGAGCACTGTTAAAATATCCCAACTTGTGGCTGCTAACAGATAGCGAGAGACAGAGAGAGTGAAATGGAGAGAGTGGATGCAGCAGCAAATAAAAGTACCATACGGAAATCAAAATGCAATAATAAACATTTATTGTTGTTGTTGTTGTGCAGAGAGAGAGGAGGTAATCATCAGCGGGCTGCTGTGCTGTTAATAATAATGATTATATGTGGCGTGGTTGGGATGTTGTTTCCCCTACATCAGCCGCCCTGCGCCCCTCTCTCCCCCTCTCAGACGTTGCTTGTTATTGTTTTTAGTTGGGGTTTCGGTTAGTGGGCCGCTTGGGAGCTGCTGTTGCAAATATTCACTTCCTATTGTGTGTGCGAAAGAGACGCACGACCACGAGTCGAACATGCGGCATTATACGAGATATATTTATTATTATTATGCACACACAATTTGTCGACTATTGTAGCAGTGTTTTTTTTTCACTCTTTTTTTTCTGTTCAATGCGACTTTATGCAATGCTGATATAATATAGGAAAATATATGCATATGAGCTGGAAAATTGTGGAAAATGTCGCATTGATTGAAATCCAATTGGGAACTGAGCTACGCGGCTGTGTGACAGGTGACAAAGTGAGGGCGAGATTTGAGCTTTTACAAATTAGTTACGCTAACAGTGTTAGAGTGAATGTGATGTGGTATGGGAAGGGGTGCTATTAAGGGGTATATATAACGGAATGAGTACTAGAAGATTAAGTGTAGGTATATAAATCGGGGTAGAAGTTATGTAGTATCAAATACTATATAAATTAAACGAACATTATATATTTAAATTATAGAAGCTATTAGCTATATAATTCTGAGGTAGATCTTATATAGAACCAAATAGAACAGAAGATAAATCTATATTATGTAACTATAGATTTATCTTCTGAAGATAATCTTCTGCTCTGTTTGTTTCTATATGAGATTTACCTCTGCCATGTGAAGATGGCTTACTACATATAGAAATACATCGCAATCTTAAGTTCAGTTTAGCTTTATCGAATTGGAATAGCTCTACTCCTAATATATACTATATGTATAGCCGACATATCTATAGTTAAGACTATATATATCGTATGGGATATCTACAAAGCAAACTAAAGATAAACAATTTCTATTTAAAAAGTTTGGTCTATAAAAAACTTATTTTTATCTGTGATTCAAGTTGCTTTAGTCTAACCAAGGGCTAAATGAGTTTTACTTATAATGTTTTACTGATAATGTTCTAAAAGTTCTACAAAGTAAGCAGAGAATAAAGAAAGTAAATATAAAAGTTTAATCACAGTTGAAACAATAATAACATTAAGATTACCAAAGGGCAGGCTAAACTGCTTTTTTATACCACAACAGACCTATATATAAACACTCAACCTGCCATTAGTAACTCTCTCGAATCTCAGTTGTAGCTTATCTCAAATCGCATTGCCATATAAACCTTGAACAATAAACGAGTCACTCACGACTTTTATAGCAAATGCAAATTTAAAGTTCATTGCAGATTAACCAACCAGATTTGTAAATATATATATATATACATATATATAACATATCTATATATATATATTTCTTCTTTTTCTTCTCTTTTTTTTGGTGACACGTGAACTGCATTATATGGTCGATAATTTGACACGCTCGCAGCACTTATCGGGGCCACACGCCGCACCAGACGCAACCATCCCAAAAGCAGGGACACACTTTGCGACTTAATTAGACAAGTAAGAGAAGAAGAAGAAGAAGGGAGAGTGTGAAACAGAAAGAGAGAGGAAGAGGGAGGGGGAGTAGAGAAAGAGAGAGAGCAAGTGACGGACTAATCTTACACGCGATTTTGCAATGGAACTTGAAATTGACGCGTCAGTAGTTCTTGGTTTGGGTTAGCGTTTAGCCACCCTCTCAACAAGTAAGTCGATTGCATAAGCCAGTGATCGACTGCCGAGATGCCCTGTAAGCATTTTTTGCATATATTGCTTAGCTATTGGTAACGAAAAACTCTTTCAAATAATAATAACTATTAAGGTTTGATCTAAGAGTCTTCTTGAGCTGATTTAAGACAACTTCTTACAGAAGCATTTATTAAAAATCTTCTGAAAACTTATATATATTCTATAGATTTAATATATATATTCTAGTTCAGACTCGTACTCTCTATAGATTATCTAGGGTTAATATATCATCTATGTATATCATAAAAGTCTGATATGTGATTATGTCTGAGATCTGCTTTAAAAAGATCGTCTAAAGTCTTATAAACAGGTCTAATATCTGATCAATAACTATATAGTCTCGCTCTCATAGCTGATGGATTTGCTTAGCTTTGCTATCTAATATATATTTATTATATTATATTTATTTAATTATATATATTTTAAGCTACCTTTCTTCCACACTTTTCCCTCTTTTACCCTCTTTACAGGGTATTAAAATCGGGTGCGGCTAACGTTCATTTCTTTTTTATGGAATTTTAATGGAATTTCTAATCAACCTGCGCTGCGTAGACGTTCAACAGGGCGCGTCGTCTGGATCTAATGCACAACCCACACACACACACACACAGATGGAGGAATTCTTGCCCCGTCCAGAGATTTGTTTGTGACAAATGTTGCACATTGCGAGGGGTTGCAAGTGAGTTCTTTGGGTGGGTGGTTTGACTCGAGGGGGTTGCGACACTTTCGCTTTCAATTGAGCTACTTCAGTAGCGACTTTTTTTTTGTTTTTCCCTTTACCATTTCCACAGAAATCATCGCGATAAGCGGCAAAAGGAGGAGAGAAAAAACCAAATGAGGTTAATAAAATTTTAAGGGTTAAAAAGCTCAAGTACAGCTGATAGAAGGACGCAGGCAACGCTGCCCCCTACGCTCGAACTACGGCTAATTGACTTGAGGGTGCGCTTGTTGACTTTCCACACACCACACCACAAACCCCCACCCAAGCCCTAGCCCTAACTGCACCCTTAGCTAATTTTAATTGCAACTCACATGTGTGTGTGTGTGTGTGTTTGACTGTGTATGTTAAACAAATTAGGTTTCCCTTAAGCTTTGGTCATTTAATACTACATGAGGCTAACCAACACTGAGAGTACGCCCACTAGAATAAACGGAATCGGAAGTGGAAGGAATGGAGGGTTGTAGATCCTTGAACTACTTCAGATTGTGAAGTAAAAACTAGTTTGGTACTTTGAGCTGCTGTGGATGCAGTTTGATATATGAAAATGACTCAAGGCAAAGCCAAAGGCAGTAATTAGTGTATTTAGATGCTTATGGTGTATATAAATATTAATATGATTAATCTCTTTTATGTAGCTTTACAGCTTTTGCCATTTCTGACAGCAAAAAAAGAGAGTATTAAAGCATAGGATAGGGCCAGACACAGATCACAACTCAATCGTAACCCTACGAGTCCTGACAACTCCTACATCTATCAACTCAGGTCAACCAGAGCTATCCGCTCTGCAACTACAGGCAAATTCAGTTCACCTCAAAAGTTTGATTAAAATTCAGCCAAAGTACCAGACCAACAGAAACGAGCAGCAAATAGCTCAACAAATTCTGCAAAATACAAATTTCGTTGCATACTCTCACGGAGCAAAAGTTTCGCCGAGCAAAACCTCAGTCGGAAATGGAGCTGAGTTACCAATCAAACAGAAATGAGCATCAGGTAAAAGAATGTTAACTAACATAGTTATGGTAATTAACAGTGGCATGTTAACGAACAGTGTTATTCGCTGTTAGCTATCAGCTGTAGCTTAAAAGCACCTATAACTTCAAATGCGCATAACTTGGCTAATTTTTGCGCAATTTTGATCAGATATACCACTTTGGAAACGTTAAAATCTACAGATATTATTTAAACTAAACTTTTTTCTGCAAAATCAATTCTAGCTGCGAATCATATAAATGTTGCTGAAAGAAAAATTATGCATACTGCTGGACATATTTGGCTGTTTAGGTTCATTAGGACTATATCTATGGCATGACGTGTAGCCAAGAATATGTCGGTCAACTAGAAACTATAATAGGGCGGTGCATGAGAGGTATGGGTGCATGTTTTCATATTTTTTCGAACTAGTTGCTGTGCGTTTGCTTGTATAGTTTTAACAGGACTATAACTTTGATATGAGCTAATCAAGGATATATGACTCAACTGTAAACCAGCTGCATTTGATCAATTGTGGATATGAATCCATGCCTAATTCAGCTGAAATATACAAAATATAGCTATTTATTAGTGTGCCTTTCATCAAATTTAAAATAACTGTAAGACAATTGAGTTTTATTTAATTTTTGGAATCAATATTCCACATAGAATCAAGGATTCTAGGCCACATAAGACCTTAAAAGTATATTAATCGATAGTCAGGCAGCACAAGGCTAACTTATTTAAATTTAATGAACCTAGAAACTAATCGCTGATGGCAGCTGAAAGTCAACTTAAATATTTCACGAACATATCCCAACGCTTGTTGACTTACAACACCACCCCCAACCCCTAACTGCACCCTTAGCAAAATTTAATTGCAAATTGTATGTGTGTGTATGTGTGTGTATGTGTGTGTATTTGTGTTAAACAAATTAGGTTTCCCTTGAGCTTAGGTCATTTAATACTAGATGAGGTTAACCGCCAAATAAAGCAACCACCCAAAACCACCCGCCCATCCTCAATGTCACTTGATACTTTTTGGTTGCGAACCAAACCCAACAATCGCCCCTCGCTCTAATTTGCTGCTGTTGCGCAAATATTTGCGAGCTTTATTAGTTCATTATATGAACACTCGACGCGACGTCTCAATTTATCTCTTTCGGACTACGGGCAATTCGTCATATTTCTTTTTCGGGTAGGGATTGACTGAGAATCTGGAATTTCTGACTAGGCACACACACACACATTTGATTTAGTTGCCGTCAACCGGAAATTGAGAGGGCGAAGGGGGGTAAGGGCACAGGCAGCGGCAGTGGCAAGGTCTAAGCGGAAGCAACGCTTCATTTGCATTAGGCGAACAAGTAGAGAAAGTTTAAGCACACACATGTTCACACGCAGGCAGGCGCATGTAGAATATATTTTCACAATGATCAGTCAAGTATTTGGCACAGCAGATGATTCACGAGATATTCCAAAATCACACAAAAAACGATTATGCGTATGGTATTTATAGCTGTGAGCAGAGACCCGACTCAGTATTCCAACAATTTTGCATTACTTTCTTTACAGCTATAACATGAAATAAATTGAGGAACTGAAATGAATATATGTATGTATATATGCCATAAAGTTTATTTCGAGAATTAGAAACTGGAATATTTTATAAATACAAATTGCATTCAGAAATTTTCGCATAAAAAGTTCCTGAAATAAGAAAAACTGAAAAAATCGTATTTAACATTTTATGAATAACATTTGAGAGGTTCCGACTAGGAGATGCCGTGATCTTATTCGAAACACGAGTTCAAGGTATCAAAGTATACCTTAAACTATTATGCTTGATCAGGATGATAAGCTGGCATGTCTGGCACGCATATAAGAAGTCTTCCATCCACAAATCCCTATCATACCATCTACCATTCGTCCACAACTCAAGCAAATATCTAGGTTATCTACTTTTCGCAACATTTGCTCACTCGAAACCCATTTCGATTCGCTGCGCTTTGATGCAGCAGCTCAAATTGGTTAATTTAATATTCATAATTTTGTAATTTGCAATTGACAATTGAAAAGTCAAAGTTGCATTTAATTCAATATTCATAATATATTCATATTCATATTCATACTCGCAGTCACGTTCGGATTCAGCTTCACCCCAAATCTGGTAATTACAAGCGCATTAGTTCTCACGGCCAAATGCGCTTAGTGCTGTTCGAGCTAACCCTTTGCCCCTTTATGGCCATAATTAATAATTCATAATTTGCGAAAAAAGAAAAAAAAATTAGCGAAACTTCAATTGTGAATCTTGGATGGGCCTAAGAAATTCATAAAATATTACGCCCGACTTCAGCTATGCGCCAATTTGTTGTAATGAAGCGTGAAACGCTTCAAGAAACATGGCAAAAAAAAAAAAACTTAAAATCCATGAAATTGGAAAGCAGATAGAGAGAGACAAGCAGGGAGAGAGGGAGGGAAAGAGAGGGAGCGAAGCAAAGACAAGGAATGTGCAACAATGCAATTTGACATAATTATTAGAGTTACGAGCCAAAGGAGCGCAGGGCAGGCCAAACCCCTGTCAGAAAATTACTCAGTGTGCCTGACTGTCCGCTAGCTAAATCAACTTACGAATACCCTAGAAAGAACTTGACTTAAAGGGGTATGATAAGTGTATAAAAACATGGCTTATGTGGGTATAATAGTATCCTCTGGGTAAATCTGTGAAAAAAGGGAAATACTATATAAGAAAGAATATAGAAATATGGCTTCGAATACCCTATAAAGAATTAGCTGAAAGAAAAATTTTATTATAATAGTAATGAAAACAATTTGAAGCTAAACTCACATTTTCAATCAATTCAGGGTATAAAGAGTCTAATTTAGTTAATACCCATTAAATAATATTCAAGGAAAAGACAAAGTTTATATCATAACTAAAAACCAACTCAAGAAACTCAGGATCCATAGGAGTTAGCTCGCTAAAATTTCGTATATAGATATTCTAATGCAAAAACAAATAAAATATATTAAAATAAAATATATTCCTTAACTGCGAAACCTTTAAAAACATCTAAAATAAATTATATCATAATAATTTTCAACTGCCCACAGGGTATATCCAGCTCCACTACTTTTTTTAGAGCACGCACTTCTTTGCCTGCACTTTGCACTTTCAACGCAAATTGAGTTGATTAATTGAAATGTGTAGAGCCAAACAGGCAGCAGCAGCAGCAGTAGTAAAACTGGGGGGATGGGCAGCGGTCGCAGCTCTGACTGCTGGCAATTGCGTGGCCAAAGGGCAAAATTGCAGACGGCATAAAATCAATAATTTTAATGGGACCCGCTCCCCAAAGCGCCCAGTTCACTGCCACAGCTGACAATTTATGTATATCTGCTTGGGTCTGTCTGCTTGTCAATGCAAATATGTTAAGTACAGAGCCCAAAAAATGAGGTGGAGTAGCGCAACAGCGCCCACTCTCACCCTCACCCTCACTCCTGCTATCTCTCTCAGCTCTTCTTTCATTCTGACTGTGACAGGCTCCAAAGCTGGAGCTCCAGTTTGTTGGGGAGCCGCAAGCGAGTTTTGGCACAGCAGTCAAATTGGATTTAATTTTCAAAAGAGCCTACAAAATATCTAAATTGAAGCCATCTCGAGGGAGCACGAAACTCGAATACTCTAACATAGCTAAATGAGCATGAAAATGTTACATGAAAATTAAATTTGCAAGTTTTAATATTAGAATAGAAGCTGCCACTTCGGCTTATCAATAATTTATGCCACACAATTTCGAGATTATGAGCGAAAACTAAACTAGAAAGTGAATTTTAGATTTAAGAACTTTGAGAAGTTGCAGATGAAAAACTTTGCCTTTAAAGGCACGGAATGCTTAAGCTGGGAGATGAATAAGATTTTAAACTTTATTTTAAGGCTTTAATGTTGTTTAAGTTATAATTTTATATCAAATCTCAATTCTAAATTGCTATTATTTGATTTTTAACTGTAAGATTCTTGGGCATTTGCAATTTATTAAAAAATTATTTTAAATAAAAAATCAATTAATAAATGGTAATTCATATAAAATGCTGCTGAGAAAACAATAATAACACCATTATGCAAATTTTTCGCTTGAAAAAAAAATTAAATAACGATTTATTTAACTCAAAAAATACATTTGGTATATATTATACGTATATATTAATTAACAAACATTTATTTATTGCTAATTTGAGAATTTTTATATTAAAAATTGATTTATTGCTAATTTTTATAGCTTTCTATCAACACTGTAGAGAAAAGAATAATAGCACCGACATGAAATTTTTGCTTAAAAAAAATATTTAGTGATGATGCGTTTATTTTAAATCTCCATAAAAACAAAGCAAAATATATAAATATTTGATAATTTAAATACATTTAACATATTTCATAATAACTATAACATATTTTGCTTTCAAAATTAATTAAAGTTTTAATGGCTAGTCAATAAAAGCATTTAGAATCATGATAAAGAAAAAACTATATTACTTATGGCAATCGAAATCGACTTTGAAAAGCGATAGAAGTAATATAATATAATATAATTAAATTGGTAATCGATCAGTAGCTATCAGCTAGCAATGGCTGCTTAACTAACACACTTCATTGACAAACAAAACTAAGCAATTCGAACCCGGAACTTTGTCGTGTTCAAGCACTAGAGATAGCTCATTCAACGATGACTGCAACTTGTTAAAGTTAATAAAAGAAATCATTCAATATGATAAAGTAGGTAAATATATATGACAAATATATGCAGAAGAAGGTATGGGACAGGTATGCATATATATATATATATATGTGTACATAGAAGAAGTAGAAATCAATATTTATATATCTTATATAGATAGAGAGATATCATATGAATCATCTACAAATATATTTATCTGTATAACGAAATAGAAGAAGATTGGGAAAGGAAATTATATCAAACATTAATATATACACGTACATATCTATCTATATCTATATGTAAAAGAAATCACATGACATTTAAATCAACTTAAATATTATAAAGAAATTATTCTTTGCAAACAAATGCCAAAATTTATATGGAAAGCCAAGTCTAGGGTATACGCAGTCCACCCCGCACCGTGTGACGTTCAATGTAATTTTCTTTCAGCTTCTTTTAGCTGATGGCGACGCAAGCAATTCGAAAAGAAAATATATACATATATAAAATTAAATATATACATATTTATAATTATGAGTATTTTCTTTTTTTTTTCGTGAAACAATTAAATGATATGGATGTATGAGTTGCTCTATAAGGCAGCTCCACTCCACACACACAGCCGAACACGTAAATCCAAGAGCACAGCTGACGCAAATGCCCAGAGCGTTGTGTGGGGGCGGAGAGGGGGGAGGGGGAGTTAGGGGTTTTAGCTATAAATTGCCACAGGGTCGGTCAATGGGTGAGGGAAATAAATTCGGGCTACTATTTGTGTTTATTTCTTTTGCAGTACTTAAATAACATCGAGCAATTGTTGCGTTACACAAAAAAATATTTCAAATTATATTGCCGATGGAAAATATGCGATGTGTATATGGATTGGGGTCGGGATTTGAAAGCAATTATTGCATTATGCAATATGCGTCAAGTGACATATCATATGGATAAGCTACGCTATAATTAGATGCCATAATCAATTCTGAAATCGATAATTGACAACTGAAAACTGAAAACTGAAAACTGAACCAATTGCCTTTATGAATATTCAATTGAAAGCTGATCTAATACCCGATACTATGGAATGTTTTTCGTGACATAGAGACTATAGATATTTGAATAGGTATGTAGCAGATATTGATTACGTAGAGAATGTGCATACATAAGCTATATATATAAGATATATAAAGTAAGTTCTTTTAGCTATAGATTGTTCTTACTTAAATTTCAACTGCTCAAAAGTTGACTGTAGAAACAATATATATATTTATAATAAGATATATCTAATAATATTCATAAAAATATAATCTATATATATATATATATATTTATCATATCATATCCAAAATATATTTCATTATTTTCAGAAGTTAAGAGATTAACTTAATATATATTTTTAAAAATCTTTAAATACCCAACACAGAAAACTGTATCAAAGATTATATTTATATATATAAATACATCAAATATTATTTAAAATTTAATACAAATTTCTATTCTTCATATACTCGACTATATCAACTCGCTCATTCAACTCTTTTTAGCTGCTCTCATTCATGTACTGCGTGCACTTTCTCCACCCCACGGCTTTCACCTTTCACTCAACAAATTTCGGCAGAACCTAACTTGTAATTAATATTTCAAATATATATATTTCTTTCCTAGGGATGATATCGTATGGCTGTCCCATTTCAACTGGGTCGGCGCACGCTCGAGTAATTTTTCTTTAGCACGCAAGGTCAGAGTTCAAATTAGAAATAACTAGCTGAAGGTAACAATTTTCCTTTTTTTCTCTCTCCTTCTTTTTTTAGTCTTTTTCGGCAAAAAAAAAAGGCACATAAAAATGTACGAAAATTTCTTGAACGGGGTGTAACTGCACATCTTCTCAATTTATGGGGTTTTTTTTCTCTTTTTTCTTTCTTTTTTGCCTAAATGGCGTGCAAAATGTAATATTGTCGAATGAAAAAAATCATTTTGACATTTTAACATTTTGTTGCAAATTTTCTTTAGATATTTTTTGTTGCATTTTATGCGCTGTTGTGCCTACTCGTGTGACGGTTTTATGATCGCATTACGTGAAGATTAAGAGCATCGCCAAGCGATGTTCCCAGAGCATTTGATGCGCCCGTCACAAACAGCCAGATCATTTCGTTTGGAATTCATGTAAGTGCAAGTTTATGGCATGTTCAATTTGCTGTACCGAATCAGAAATATATGAGAGAGTGGAAGTCTTGAGAGGGAAGAGAAGAAAGAGTTTAGTTGCCAAAAAGTATAAGTGATTGAGTTTGGTGTGACTAGAGCAAAGCCTTGAAAGCTGTTGGATGTGGCGGATGCTTGGAAAGAGTGTGAAATGAGAGAGAGAGAGAGAGAGAGAGAGAGAGAGAGAGAGAGCGCAGATATACATATGTAGCGAATGACCTATTACTTAAGACTTTAGAGTCTATTTATGAGGGGAGAGCAATGAAGTGAAGAGAGGGCAGATTTATGTACTGAATGAACTTTGACTTGAGAGCTTAGAGGCAGCTTATGAAGAGTGAGAGGAGCTCTACATGTAGCAAATGAGTTTTTACTTAAGTCGCTCATGTCTTCTACTAACTTTGCTTATATAAAGTACTAATAGGGGCAGGCAACTCAGCAGGCAGTTGCCAGTTGAGCTATATTGTGGCTGTGTGTAAATCCAAAATGGATTTAGCTATATTATTATATATAGCTTTTCAATATTAAACATAGCAAAAAGTAAGAACAAACCACCAAAGCAAACAGCAGAATCTAATCATTCGGGTTTACAACAAATTTGCATAAGATTTTGATAAGAATTTTCTCATAGAAATGTCTTTAACCCATGCTATGAATAGATTTTTGCTATATCCACAGTTCTTGTCATCATTTTAATATCTTTTATGCAAATTCATAATTTATTCTGCAATAAATCAAATCTGCATTTACCTCACTCATTCATAATCAGTTTCTTAATTACATTATATTCGATTATCTCATATAATATAAGCTTAAATATTCCACAACCTGACAAAACCTATGTGTTCACTCTTGAGTCATTGCATTTGACAATGATTTCAACAATTGAGCTAAGCATTAATTAAATATAAAAATTATATAGCAAATATATATAGTTATATATCTTTCTAGTATACATACTGAGTCACTTGATGAGCACAACTTATGTCTGAGTAAACAGTCGATGCAATCATGCTTACCTGCAAGAAAAGAAACAAGAAGAGAAAGGTAAAAAATCAACTCATTTCAAATAAATAAGAGGAGGGAAAAAAAATGAGCAAAATTTTTAACGGGAAAATTTCGTAATATTAATAGAGCACATCAATCGCCGCTCTAAAGATTCTTTAATTAATGTTACGAATTTCTGAGCATTTCTAGACCTAAATCAACAAACGAAAAATTGCAAACAAATTGCAAATTTGCTTCAAATGAAATGAAAATTTTCATTTCTTTTTTTTTTTTTTGCTAAGAATCAATCAATGGATCGGACCTAAGGTAGGCATATTTCAATGTCAAGTTAAAGGTAGATGTGCGGATATGGACGACATTAATCTTGCGGCCAGCTCAAGGATTTTACGCAAGACTAACGCATTTGATAGGCGACAGCAGCAACTACCCCAGCGATAAGGCAAGAGAGAGAGAAAGGCAAATTCTATGCCGAACATGTGACGCGTGTCCTGTGCGCATTCTAATTATGGTTTTCGGTTTACATTTCAAAGACAAATCGCCAGAAATTAAATAATTATATTTGAGCTAGCATAACTTTGATCCACCCCCCAGAAAAACAAAAAAAAAGGCATAATTATAATAATTGAAATTGAAATGCTACCAGCAAAAAAAAAAAAAAAAGGACAATTAAACAATCAAATTTATACGGCAGCCAAAAAAAAAAGGAGGCTTCTGTGCCGCCTTCAGGACAGTTCGTGCTGCAGGACAATAGCTGCCTGTCAGTCAGATAAGCCAGCCCGTAACGGGTTGCCCACTGCATTAACCCATTGATGGACAACCCCCGCGCGTAGTTAGCTTAGCTAGGGTATAGAGGAGGGTATATGAAATTTTAGATGTTGAATGTAATGTAAGAGAGGATATGGATTTTGTCTAGCATCAATATAAAAGCGAGAGATGGACTTATTTTCATCAACTCTTATCATTGCTCAGCTTAAGTTTTGATATATTTTATAAAGCAGATTCTTTAATATATTAATTTAGATTCTGTTTATAGTGCTATTTCGAATTATATAATATTTTCAAATATATTGAAAATATAACATAATTTGAATAAGCAATATAAGCAGAACCTTTAACTGGTTTCTCTTCAAAATGACTTTCTACATTAAAGAAATTCCTCATATTTTACCAATCCACATTCAATCGCAAGCGCATTCAGACTTCGTCTAGCCAAGGCAAACTCTATACCAGTTGTCGTTGAGTTTTTGATTTACTTGATGGATGCACAATGTCATGTCCTGCAGCAGGACGTCGCTCACTTCATTAGCGTTCATTTAGGTGTACGAAAAAAAAAAAAACAAATATGCCACTGACTGCAGCAGGCGCTCGAATTGCTCAAGTGTGCTCATTAGTGGGCTGAATGAGAGAGATGGGGTAGCTAGGGTGGCAGCTAGGCTTTAGAATTAGAACTGTCAAAAGGGGTTGTCCAACTGTTATCTGCCTCACATCCACACACACACACATCACATTAAGCATGCAGCGCGCGTTACAGCGCCTGCGGCTGGGATCAATGTGGACCAAAGCCTGCAGCCCAACATCTGATTATAATACAAAGCTCATATCTAGATGTTATGAAATTTTAGATATACAAAAAAAAATAGGCAAACAGAAAACCATTTAGCGGCCGGCTATAAACATCAAAACAGCATCCCAGCGTCCAGTTCCACTTTGGCATTTTTCCACTTTTCCAAATTTCCATTTGCGATTCACGTTTGCATAGACAGCACCTACTTCAAAGTGTTTGGGTTGGGCCTGGGTGCGCTTGGACCTGAATGGAGGATGCTTAGACGTGGGCTTGCTGAATACCCTGTACAGCCATGATAATGGGGTGGTTTTGTGCAATTGGTTAATGGCTGGAAGTTGATTTATTTGAATATGTGCAAATTATGGAAATTTTCTATTGAAAATATTTATGAAATCGGTGTGGAATAAGGTTTAAATATGGAATATAATTTTTTCTCTTAGAAAATAGTTTTTATTTTCTATAAATTAGTTTTTCGCAAATCTAACAGTCTTCTATACTAGAAGATATATTAATATAGTTATAGCTATAAGTATTTTCCCACTTGGAAATTTCCATAGAAAAATTCTTATCGTTTCATCCAAGCTAAGCAAGAGTCTAGCTTCTAAATCAAAGTTTCTATATTATAGCTTTCATATTATATAGAAATAATCATGCATATACCACCTCAAATCACTCTACAGGGTATCTACCAGCCATGCACACTCACTTACAGCGCACTTACATGGCTTTTTTTGTGACTGCTTGTAAATGGGAACAGCAACAGCAGCAGCAGCTGCTGGGATTAAAGCAGCGCCTCAACGAGTGCTGATGTGTGTGTGTGTGCGTGAAAGTGATGAAAAAAGTTGTTAGATATCATGGGTTAGCTCATGTTTTGGTTATTACAGCTGCCGCTGACCAAAGACCTAACAAGAGACCCATACAGTCCATACAGTGTAGTCAACTGTAGTCAAATGGGAAAGTAAAAACAAGCGTTATGCAAACTAATTGATGCTTCGCTTGGCAGAAGCGAACGATATGTTGACGGGGGCGAAGTGTATTACAACTATACCATATATACATACGTATATATATGTGTGTGTGTGTGAATGTGTGTATAAGTGTGTCAGCATTTTTGATAGGCATAGTTATTATATCATGCATGCACAATGGTTTATGCTTAAGTATCATAATGGACTTGTATGTGCTTATGCTAATGGGATAGCAATGGATTAAACAGGGTTAGTTAAGGAATCATAGACTGTATGGTGAAATATAATATGCCTTTTGAATGTGAAAATATAGTTCAGAATAGGTTTATGTGCTTAGCTAGGATAACAAGTAAGAGTGTTCTAGTTCAGACTGCTCAAATAGGGAATCCCTTGAACCATGCGAAGAGCCGATATTCCAAACATTCTACGCTTATCTTATACATGTATAAAAGCAACACGCACACACACATACATACGCAAACGCTCTGCGTGGCTCTGCCAATGTCTATGGCTCTGGCTATGGCTGTGCTCTGGCTCAACTCAGGCTCTCTGCCTTAGCTCAAGTCAGGATCTGACTATGGCTCTACCTATGGCTCTGCCTATGGCTCTGCCCATGACTCTGCTTAGCCTCTGCCCTGGCTCTGCCTATGGCTCTGCTCTTGCTCCACTGAGGCTCTGCCTATGGCTCTGCCTATGGCTCTGCCTATGGCTCTGCCTATGGTTCTGCCCATGACACTGCTTAGGCTCTGCCCTAGCTCTGCCTATGGCTCTGCTCTTGCTCCACTGAGGCTCTGCCTATGGCTCAACTCAGGCTTTGCCTATGGCTCTGCCCATGGCTCTGCCCATGGCTCTGCCCTGGCACTGCCTATGGCTCTGCCTTGGCTCAAATCAGGCTCTGCCTATGGCTCTGCTTATGGCTCAGCCTATGGCTCTGCCCATGGCTCTGCTTAGGCTCTGCCCTGGCTCTGCCTATTGCTCTGCTCTTGCTCAACTAAGGCTCTGCCTTGGCTCAACTCAGGCTTTGCCTATGGCTCTGCTTAGGCTCTGCCTATTGCTCTGCTCTTGCTCCACTCAGGCTCTGCCTATGACTATGCCTACGACTCTACCTATGGCTCTGCCTATCGCTCTGCCTATGGCTCGACCTATGGCTTTGCTCTTGCTCAACTCAGGCTCCGCCTTGGCTCAAGGCAGACTCTGCTTAGGCTCTGCCCTGGCTCTGCCTATGGCTCTGCTCTTGCTCAACTCAGGCTCTGCCTATGGCTCTGCTCTGGTTCAATTCAGCCTCTGCCTTGGCTCAGCTCAGGTTCTGCCTATGACTCTGGCAATGACTCTGTCTAACAACATTTTGATATGATTTAGAATAGTATATTTTATATTATATTATGCTATAACACAATTTAATTTAAAATGAAATTATTATAGTCTAAATTCTCATTTCCAGTGAGCTCGGTGTTTGAAACCCTAAGACTCTGCATTATAAGAGCATAATAGTATTTCTTTTCATTAGGTTGAGACATGGCTGAAGTGTAGCAGACTTCAGCCATGCCTCAACCTAATGAACTCTAATTATATGAAATATCACCCAGAAAACACTCTAGTTTCGAGTGCAGCATTTGCTTGACTCTCCATTTAGAGCAAATAACTTCGATATATCTATATTTAGCAGACTCTAATGAACAGATTGACAAATGACATTAGGCCTGATGACCATTAAGTGCAGCCGTCGTCATTGCCGACACTCAACGGTCAGTCTGAGATCAATCAATCAAACAGGGGTGGCAAATGCTACCCCCTCTGGCGCTGCCATGGACCCTATTACAAACATTACAAGCTGAAAGCTTAAAAAGTCGACTACAACAGCGATAAAAAAAAAACAGAAAATACTGAAAACAAGGATTTTATCAAACAGTTGACCGTTGGTCAAGCGGTGAGTAGAGAGGTGTGGGGTGAGGGGGTTGCATTGCAACAACCCTTAAAGCGTGAGTCCATTTAAACTGTCCGCGCCTGCGCGTCGCTTACAACGCGCAAAAATCCTGCCACAGGATATGCAAGGCAATGCGAGCGAGCGAGGGGGTTCATTAAAATGCGAGCTGTAATGAGCAGCAATGCAGTCTAATGAAATTAAAGTGAACACGCGACACACACACACACACACACACACACACATAGAGAGAGAGACTGCCCGCTGCTTGGGCATGTGCATTCAGTCAACCCGCAGCCCCCGCCTCTGCACGTCTGCCACGCCCTACTGCAACGGCTCGTGCGTCAAGTGCCGCGCTATTTCTGCTGCACCTTGACTTTATTATATTAATTTTTTCCCTATTTTCCTTTATTTTTTTTTGCATGGCCCGCATAATTGGCAAAGCTGTTCCAGTAAATGGAAAAAAGTACACTCATTAGTTCGAGTTTGTTTAATGCGCACACAAAAGAACGTGGCGAACTATGCAAAATATGCAGGGCAGTAGAATCTGCTCGACTAGCTAGATATCCTAGAAGAGAATCTAGCTGGGACTGTCTATGACTGTAGGGGGAAGCCTAGAGCGAGGTATATAACAAATTCATGCTCAACTAGCTGAGCTATCCTAGAAGAGTTGTATATGGTTATGAATGTAATGGACTAGAGTGGATTGATATCGGATATCCTAAACCTGCATAAAGCATAAAAAACGATCGACTAACACATATCCTACAGTAAAACCTAATCATATCCTACAAAGCAAGCCAAGCTCTTTTCAACTATGCAACACAGACTCACTCAATGAAAAAACTTACTGGGTCTATATAAAGAAAAACTTACAAAAATCTATATGCTACGTGCCTGTGCTATATGGCCATAGGCTTTAGCCTGTGTGTGTGTGTATTTGTCCTTCTGTGTGTCCCGTGGCGTATCAAAAAATTATGACAAGCTTAGAACAATCAAAGTGTCAAATAAATATGTCAAGTTTATATGTTGCGCTGCGATCGCCACTAATCTGTCAACAAAGGTGAGAGTTCCGGGGCTGCTGCTGCTGCATCCGTGTAGCATATCCTGTTTCCTGCCTTTTGGTCATTACAGCGCTAAGGGGTTGCTATCAGACTCTGTCTCTCTCTCTCTCGGACTCTGTCTGACTGACTGACTGACTTACTGACCGCTCGACCGGCTGTCATAATTAAAATATGACGCGTGTCCGTGTCCGTGTCTCGTGCACGAACAATTGCAACACGCGCAGCGGGAGGGTGGCGGCATGAGGACGCTCAACTGGCATTCGACACGCAAAGCATTCCGCAGCAGGCCTCGAGACTTTTGGCCAGGACATGTGCGCCGCAATTGCATGGCCTAAAAAGGTGCATATGCCTTGGCATTAACTTATACATATTCAGATATCTCCAGTTGCTGTCGGTCATTGTCCTTGCTGGCAACTGCAGCAAATTGCTTGGCATATGCCAATTATACAGTTCCTTCAAGGAAATTAACTCAAATCACGTGCAGGCGCTAGTAAAAGGTTTCCTTTTTAATGCCATTTAGACATCTATTCCGCATAATTGAACCAATTTCGCAAATAATGCTATGAAGTAATTATTTTTAATATGCCGACTGCATGCTACTGCAGAGGTCTTCAATTTAAATTAACATTCATATGCAACTCAACTAAGTAAATATTTAAAGTTCAATCTGAATTCCAAAGAGAACTTTTTTTATATTTTAATGCAAGTAAATGAAACAGTCAAAGGAGAGAGAGAGAGAGAGAGAGAGAGAGAGAGAGAGAAAACGATAAGGATAGAGAGTGAGGCAGAGAGAGAGAGAGAGAGAGAGAGAGAGAAGCAGGAAATCCCAACAAAAGAGACAGAGAAAGAAGGATTGAGATAGAGAAAGTAAAAGAGAGAGAGAAAGTGAGAAAGAGAGAGAGAGAGAGAGAGAGAGAGAGAGAGAGAGAGAGAGAGAGAGAGAAAGAGAGAGAGAGACAGAGAGAGAGAGAGAAGGAGAGCTAGTAAAAGAAAGAGCGAGAGGGGCAGAGAGAGAGAGAGAGAGAGAGAGAGATAATTACTAAAAATTGATCTTGACTCCTCAATATAACTCGAGAAATAGAAAACATAGAGACTATATACTTTGCTTACCAAATGATTCGACTTGGCAGCTGAAAAACAATTTAGGCTTGCTTTTCATACTTTACCTTACTATAGCACCTTCTGTCACTATCTATCTATTTTATCCTTCCGATATCATTTACCCCTCCCCCCATTGTGTCACATATCATTCACAGACCTCATTTGATACACTTAATAAAAAGTTTAATTGCGAATTGTTACGGTTCCTTTTCGATATCGAGATCAATTATCAGAAGGAAGAATCGTCACAGATCAACGCCGATCAATCGACGCATCGATTGCCAGCAGCTGTGATATAGATTCTTAAAGACAGCTCGTAAATCAACGCCCCAAGCATTGAGGGTGTGTTGAGATAGAAGAAGTGAGAAGACAAGAGATATTTAGGATAAAGAGGAAAAAAACCCACTCATTTAAGCTAATTTGTTTGCCGTCAGATTGTGACAGGAGCTGAGACGAGTCGAGGAGAGCCGCAGCGAGTCGAGTCTAGTCGTCATTGTCAGTTGCATTCAATGGACTGCGACAGCTTTTGCGACAACAAACCGCCGACCCACTTTTCATGCACAATGCAGGACACAAAGGACATTCAGCACACACACACACACATACTGCAGGCTCATCAATGTAGAGCAAAACTCATTTGGTAGATGCTGTCGCTGTCGCCTCTGCTACTGCTGCTGCTGTTGACTGTCTGCTGCTGTTATCCTTTTTATGCTTAGCCCAGTTTTGCTCTGGCCAGGCGGCTGCCAGGATACATGAAATGATGCGCAAACACAAGCAGCACACAACACATGCAATTTCTCATTTCGACGTTAACATTTCATCAAAGTAGGTTGCAACACATTTCCAAGAAGCAAAAAAAAAAAACCAAAAAAAAATGATTCTTCTGCAAGAATAGATTGCCAGAGGCGCGCGCCTTTGCCAGCATCCATGTGTTTGCGCAGGTGTTGGCCTCATTGTGACACGTTAAATGGCAAATCCTTTTTACGGCACCGCTGCCACAGACCAAAACGCTGACAGCCAACTAATTACTTGCGATAGCAAATCGCAATGCCTGAAAGGATCAGGCTCAAACAGGCCGCAAAAATGGCCAAGGGAATTTCCAGCATTCGCATTCGCAATTTTGGCAAGTCAATGAATGAACATCAGGTAGGCAGTTAGGCGATAAATCCTACAACTGACATTCTGTCAATGTCAAACAGTCGCAACAACAGTCGACGCCCAGCCAGAGGCGAATCCGAAATTAGAAAAACCCATCAGGTTGAGGCTTAAAACAGTCGAGAGGCCGGAACTACTGCAGAGGCATTTGAATCGATAGCAAACAAATTAAAGATGGGAAATAACTTGTTATCTAAGTTTGTTAGAGTAAACAGCTTAGAAAGTGAATGGAATATCCTTAATGTTCATATAAATTACAATTAAAGTTAATATACTTAAAGGTTTTGATTGGAAAATATCAATATAAAATATTAAAGTATAGTAAAATAAAGTATTTTTCTATATATATATATAAATAGGTTACAATATATATCGATATGTTATCGATCACTATTAATGTTAGTTATAGCTGAAATATTGTACATTTTCTACAGATTTTGATACATCTAAATTAGTAAGACCTTTGTCATGTATTATTTAGGCTTTCATTGTTCACTTGCAATAAATTTCAGTTTATCGATTGTTATCGAACAATATAAAGTTTGTCAAAATTTTATTTGGTATCAGTTTTGTGTACTATAAAACTAGTCAAACAGATTTCTAACCAAAACTGATAAATATAATATTTCTACAGCAATTTTGTATATAATAATGGAAATTTATCGATAAACGATCGATAATGCTAAGAGATTAGTGTTAACAGAGCTTTAGGCAAATTTTTAATGTTTTTGTAGTTTTGTGAAGATATATTTTAAATCTATTTTATGTTACTCTTCATGATCATCAAAGAGGTCTTCCCTAACCTCCTCCGTAACTTATCAATGAATAAATTCTATGAATAACCATCAATATCAATGCCCTTTTAATAAACTATAAAACAAAGCAAATTTTAATGGAATTGTCTGACATTTTATTGATTTTCCTGCTCAATGTTTTCTTAATACTTTGAGTAACTCTTTCTTGTCCCATCTCCCTCTCTCCCCCTCTCTCTCTCCTTCGATAGTGAAACTCCACTTTGCCTAGCCAAAATCCTATAATAACTGTTACAAACAACTCACAAACTGTTCACACACACAAAACGCAAACCAAATAAATTGAAATCCCACAAACAAGAGACGGTGAAAGAAATCAAATAAAAAACACGCGAACAAGCTGCGAATCGAGGGAAATGAAAACCGAAAGAGCCTAAGATCTGGGCTACTTGCCTGTCACAGGGGAGCAAACAAATGCCTAAATAGTTAATCCTTGCGCTGCATAAAATTGCCAAAAGGATGCCGAAGACGTGGACGGCGAAGACGGAAAAAGGATGCCCCGGGCACGGAACAAGGCTGCGAATTTGTCAAAGAGTTGTGCAAACAGCAGCCGACGAGGCAGAGAATAAAAAAACAGAAACAACAACAAATCGAATGCAATCAAAATTAAAGCGCTTTAGCTGTGACAACAGACCAGGGCCAAAAACAATCGAGAGGCTGGAGGCAGGAGGAAGTTGCTAGAGTAGGCAGGCAATCCTTTAAGGATTTCGCAAATACACACATACACACACACAATGGCCCATGTCCTGCTGGAAATTTAAGCGAATTAAAAGCAAAAGTTTCTTGAAGAACATTTTATTTTTTTTTTGCTATTGATTTGGATTTCGAATTGAATGCGGAATTGCAGGAGCTGCCAGGACAACTGCTGTGCACGTAGAAGCATGAAAAGCATATGGAAGGACAAATGATGTAAAATACATGTCGAATATGAAATGCTCTACCTTTTCAAGTAGTTTATATCAGGGCAAGAGCAAAAGGTCGCTAAAGTTGAAATTTTCCTTCGTCAATCTCTTGAGTCCTTATAATTTCTGTATATAATGATATGAGTATTAAAATACATATGAGTATTAAAATACGATTTAGTTCAAAGTTTGCAGACAGCTAAGCTTACTTAAGGTTTGCAAGCTTACAGCTGATCTTTGATCATGCAAAGAAACTTTCGAGAATTCTGCATTTCCTTACGATCACTACAGATATTCTTGTATCTACCACATTCACTTCCTAGCTGCCCGACACACTCCATGACTCAGCTAAAACAACCTTAAGAGACAGAGTATCACAAGAAAGGGAGCACGTCGCTATAAACACACAAAAAATAAAATAAAAAACAAAAACAAAAATACGACACTCGAAGCGTTTAACTTTGGCTTAAGTGTTTGTCAGGACGTGCCCCAGGGAGGCGCGTCTTAACCCTTTACCTGATACACACACACACACACATACATACACACTGCATGACATGCAACGTTGCATTGGCATTTTATTTTTTGCTTGGGTATCCTGCGGTTGTTCAGCTCGAAAATCCCTCCAAGTGTCATCGACACTTGTGCCGGCTGCCTTTAAGGGTTGTCCCCGGATGTCAGAGGATGTGGCAAAGGATACGCATAGCTGTTGCTGTTGTAGGCACCAAATGTGTCGCTTAAGTGCTAATAATTGTGCCCTCGCACAGTTGGCGGTCGATCGCAATAGTAAGGTACAGCACAAAGTAATGCCCATATGGAAATTGGAAAAACGGGAATTGGGAATTGAGAATCGAGTATTGGGAATCGCGAACCTGCCCTGCGGCTTTTTTCTAGTGCATTTCAGGGTCGAGTTCCTTTTCAATTCTGAATTGACAACAAGCTCTGCTTGTGATTGAGGGGCGTGGCTGCAAGATCTACAGATTCACTGGGAGTTTCCTTAATTTTAGACTCTATTTACATAAACAGGTCGAAAAATGGGCAAAATAGGAAAGGTGTGGTTGAGCTACAAATAGAATGGGCATAGGCAAACGCCTCTCGATGGGAAAAACGATGAAGATTTATGAGAGAACATAATTATGTGATTAAAATTTCTGTTCTAGGGCTAGGGCTAAGGTTACCCAAAGAGACACAACGAACTGTATCTAAAACTCTAACCAAACTAACCCATTAGATTACAATTTCGATGTCCATGAAGCTTTAGTTGAAATGCTAAAATGCAAGCAAGGCAAACACAGCCTAGCTCTGACCTCATGATCAAATCTAGATCTATAAAACTATTTCTTTTCCATAGAAATCATTTACAATGACATAGCCTAAAGTTTTTCCGCACTTTTCCCACAGTTTTCTACGCATAAAAATGCAAAAAACTAAACTAAAAATCTCAATTCATATTAAACTACAAAATTAGAAAGCCAAAATTTGAGCTCTAATGAGACACATTGAATGATTAATGAAATAAACTCGATTGTCAACTGTCCAAAAGTGTGAACTAAAGTTCAATGAACATTAATGTCCTGATACCGGCAAAAATTATGTGGTTTCAGTGTGGGTTATGCTCATGTAAAGCAAATCCAATCCTCTCTCTCTCTCTCTCTTTCTCTCCTTCTCTGTCTAACATTACTTGCGAAAAAATTTGAAATGAGAAATCATCATTAGCAGCCACAGCTTCCTCTAGGGGCATGATTAATGATCTGCTGATGTCCTGTGGCCAGGACATGGCCATTGCATGTTGCACTCAAGTGCAACAAGCAACATGCCACTGCACCACTGAACCACTGAACCGTCGCAAATAAATCATAGCAGACATCAAAAAAACGTGAAAGAAAAGTGTTTCAACTTTTCTCAACCGCAAATTGATTGAGTTTTGATGACATCACAAAATGACAATGGTCAGAGGGTAGGCCATTAGCTAACGGTACAGTTTTTTATTCAAGATCGTTTACAGTTTCAGTTTTTTTTTTTCATCATTCTATTCTGTTCTGTTCTTTATCAATGTGCTCTCATCTAGGAAATTACTTTCACATAATTTGCGTTGTCTTGGCATTGATCTCATTCAGTTTTCTATGATTTATTTCTTGAAGTGCTTGGACAATTCTTTGGGTACAGATCGATTACGCCAGCTATTGTCGATTGTTTGACATGGATACAGTGCTCTAATCGCATCTTTGATATGGGCGCAACAATCATCATACAAAAGTACTTAAAGTTCAGTCAGGCATTGGCAACTATAGGAAAAAGTTATCACAAGACAGATTTAACCACATAGTATCTTTTAAGTAATGTAAAGTGGAAAAGTTTAAATTCTTGCTCGAAAACTATGGAAGATACGGTCTATTCAATAACTTCTTAACTGACAATTCTCTAAAAACTTAAATTGGAAAAAAAAACAATTTGTCCCATTTCAGGCTATCAGAAAAAGGGAATATGCAAAATATGGTAAATATATGATTACATTTAATCTAAAATGTCACAACATCAAAACAATTCAGTCAAAGTCAGATCTTATCTAAACTATTTATGGCCCAGATAATTAAATTTCGTATAAACAATTTCGCTCACAAGAAAACCCAAATCAAAAACTCGATCGATTCATTTGCAGTTCATTAAGATAAGAATCGAAAGAAAACGATCCCAAAGAAGGAAATCCGCTTGAGACCTAAGCCAGGCGAAGATGAAAGCTAAAGCTGAAATCGAAACACTTTTAATTAGAGTAATTATTCAAGCATAACAGAAATACGGGAGAGACACACAGATAGGCTGACTGACGACAGACAACCCAGCGAGACAGGCAGGAGACACAGGATTATACAGGCGAGCGAGTCAGGCTCTGGCGTGTTACAAATCCAGGATTAAACATATGTAGATCAGAAACCAGGGTACATTCTCTCTCACACACACATTTTTTTCTATTACAAGATTTTATTTTTTTCAAAGACGATCTCTTTTTTTTGTTGATCTGTTCAGCTGGCAGCAACCGCAAGGAAAAACATGGCAAAGGACAATGAAACTGGCAGCATCCTTATGAAATTAAAAATGCAAATCAGCTGAAGGCAGCCGCAAGAAAATTATGATGAGCCGAAAAGCCGTAGGAGATGACGCTGCAGTCTGATATTGTTGCCTGTCTATCAGTCAGTCAGTCAGTCTTGTCTTGTCTTGTCTTGTCTTGTCTTCTCCTGCCTGCCTGACTGACTGCGTGTGTCTTAGACCAAAAACATGACAGCTTCATGTGGCAGCTGCCGACTCGGATCTTGGCGGTTTCTCGCCTTGGCAATGAAATTTATTTTAATGCACTTTTGCATTGATTTTCATTAGCATTTTCTTCGTTTTTTTTTCTTTCAGCAGCAGCCGCTTGCATGATTTGACATAATTTTGATGAATGTTTTGAGTTGGGTTTTGTTTTTGGTGCAGTCGGTCAGACAGGCGTTGATAACTTGGGAAATAACATAATTTTGTTTACTGTAGTTATAAGGATAGATAGAGCTATATGATGCGATATATGATATAGCTTATGTGTCTGATGGAATCTATTTAAAATTCATAATTTTAATCATAAATAGTAGAGAGATCTATCATGGGAAAGAGAAGACTTTACATATCGGAAAACCTATGTAAGCCACTTCATCAGCGAAAGTTATGAGGAAGGAAAGCCTTCATAGAACACTTCATAACTCAACCATATTAATCCTTTAACTTAATCTTAAAAATTTAAGCAAAGAACATCCTTTCCGGACAGCAACCTATGTAGATAACTTCCTTGTATACACATATATCTCCTTCCTCTTATGTCCCTTAGCTCGCCGCCCCGTTCTGGTCCGTTAAGCCCAACAAATCCAAACAAATGCCGCTAATTAAACATAAAATTAACAAAACATTGCAACAACAAGAGCAATTCAACAACGACAATTGCTTGGCCTGATTTCGGACTAGATTCGGATCCTGATGCTGTTACTGTTGCTGATCCTGTAACCCCTGCCCATGCAGATGCCAGCTCAGTGAGACAATGGCCGGCCAAAGGGTTAAAGGTGTAAACATTTGACAAAAATGTCACATCACATTCCTTAAGACAGCTGCCCCGTTTTGTTCGAGCATCTAACTGCAGCTACCTCGTTCTGCCATTGTCATGCTAATGCCAGCAAGTGTGCGTCGCTTCCTTAGCTCAGGTTTGACAGCTGTCAAAAGTCCAATAAGTCATCTATGAAATGTTTGCCAGTGCGCCTTCTGGCAAGCCACGCCAGGCTTAACCACTGCCAATCGAAGTGTAATTGCAAAGCATTGATTGATTGACTGAATGCTGCAGCAGCAGGCAGGCCTTCATATGTGGGGTGGACACAATTGGCTTGGGTTTGTTAGCGCTTGCCTACCAGCATCGATTTATATATATCGCATTATCCTTTCGTTTAACGGTAAATGGTGTAGCATGTTAATGGAAATGCGGTACTATCACTTAACTATTGGAAATAACAAAGTAAATCTCCAAATATCAAATCTGCTTAAAAGATCTATCGTTTATCTATCTCGTATCTCATAAATTATTCTTTCATATTTGACTTCTTGATTGAATTTAGAATTTTATATTATTTTATTATATTTTATTTTATCTTTTATATTTTATATTTTATATTTTATATTTTATATTTTATATTTTATATTTTATATTTTATATTTTATATTTTATATTTTATATTTTATGTTTTATATTTTATATTTTATATTTTATATTTTATATTTTATATTTTATATTTTATATTTTATATTTTATATTTTATATTTTATATTTTATATTTTATATTTTATATTTTATATTTTATATTTTATATTTTATATTTTATATTTTATATTTTATATTTTATATTTTATATTTTATATTTTATATTTTATATTTTATATTTTATATTTTATATTTTATATTTTATATTTTATATTTTATATTTTATATTTTATATTTTATATTTTATATTTTATATTTTATATTTTATATTTTATATTTTATATTTTATATTTTATATTTTATATTTTATATTTTATATTTTATATTTTATATTTTATATTTTATATTTTATATTTTATATTTTATATTTTATATTTTATATTTTATATTATTATCATTTAAGCCAAATTTTTATATCTATAATGGAAATTTAAAGATACTACAATTTCCATCCAGTTTCTGCCTTTTTTAACGCATTCTTATCGATTTTCCCATTTTCAACTCTTGTCTAACTTAGCTAACGGTACTTCCAATAAGATAAGTTAACGTATTTCGACTCAATTGAAAACTGTTTAACAGTTCCGTGGCCTGAGGGAATTTTTTCAATTAAAACATGCAACAGAGCATCAAATTGATTGATATCCCCCGCCCCAAATCATAGCAGGCCAGCTGTCTATCACGAAAAGGAAGGCATAGTTGCATAGCGATGCTCGTCTATTTGTAAGATGCAAGTGCCTGGTAATCCTGTTAGGCAAGGCAAGGAGAAACTGTAGCAACCAGCCCCCCCTCCTAAAAAGCGAAAACCGATTTCTCTGATATCAATTTTCCCCGAGCTCTGGGCTCAAATGCGCAATTTTCAGCTTGACTTGTCGCAGGGCAACAAATTTTTTTTTGTGAGAGCGCAAGCAGACACATGTCAACCTTAATTGAAAAAAACAGAACATAACAGCAACCTTTAGCATCCTTCAGCATCCTTGACTGCCGCTGCTGCTGATGCTGCGGCTGCTGCTGTTGTTCATTTACAGGACAGCGCACCTATAGAACGCGACTTTGCGTAAATTGCGTTGCTCAATTACAAATAATCAAAATGAAAAGTCAAAGGGTGACTCCAGCTCGTAGATACTCTGTAGCTAACTGCGATGGAGTAAGGTCTAAGACATGCTTCTGCTTCTGTTACAAATGCTACGATATCATCGGCATACCCGTTGCACTTCTTTCAATGACTGCGAACTGCGCCTACCTCTTTGCCTTCACCGTTGACTTGCTGTGCACAAAAAGGCGAGGCCGCGTCGCAACTACGTTTCAAATTAAAACTCATTTAATGCGCAACAAGGATAACAGAGAAGGAGAAGAAGAAGAAGAAGGAAAAACAAAAACCATCTTTAAATAAACAAGCACCGACTGGAGCCGAAAGGGAAACTCCTCTAGGAGTCGAGGCAACATGCCCTCGATTTCCACTTATCTGCGTATCAGGACTTTTTGCCAAAAAACTTTTGATTTATGTGCAGCAGACGGCATTGTTTAAGCAAGGGTTATCTGCTCTACTGTCTCTCTCTCTCTCTCTCTCTCTCCTTTGAACTCCGCTAATGAATCTTAATTTCTGTGCCTAACAATTCCGCGCTCAAGTGCCGCCTGTCATAAATTTTCAAATGCCATACGCAACCCCTTTTTTTATAGCCCTACTCCTCTCCATATTTATTTTATTTTGTAGTAGTTGGCTTCAAGTACAACATGCAAATATTTGCGACTTGCCGAGTGTAAGCCAAAAGGCAGCCGCATAAACTTTTCAATTAACTGCAAGCCTTTGCTCGGCTTTGCTATTAAGAAGTAGCATAAAAGTCTTGAGCAACCGAGTAACAACCGAAGGCAATTAAAGCTCTGCGGTGGCTGCGTTTAAAGTGGTTTTAAAGGAAGACAAAGGGAGTAGAAAAGTTTGCTAGGTTAAGAAATAACTAAAAGGAAAGGTATGCTGTGGTATATTGAAGCAATTTGTGGAATGTTTTTGATAAGGTAAAGCATAAGACTAATTAGCAATGTGGGGAGTACAATTAAGAGTAGTTTAAGAGATGCTAGAAGATACACCGACTACCATAAGTCCTTTACTTTAATGATGTCAAATTTAATAGGAATCAATCGTAATATAGCAATCAAGGCTAAGCCAATAGCCAATAGCTACTAGTCGCAGCAGCTAATAGCTGTATCAGCCATTCACAAGGATGCTCTAGTTAGTATGAGCCCATAAGCCTAGACTCTCAACACATGCAAATCTATGCAGCATACGTAAACGATTTGTGGTTTTAAATTGAGGCTAATCAAACTGGGCCAAGCGAAATCGGCACTCGAGGCAATGAAAGAGGGTCAAATTGCATAGGGAAAGTATTGACCGAGGGCCCCAGTCATGATTTAAGGGCTTTTCGAAAATTGCATCGTAAATGTCAACAAAATGGACATAAAATAGGAAAATAACTAGAAAAAAAGAAAAAACAAAACGAAACTTTGCTGGCCAAAGTAGTGCAAATGTTCAAGGCATCTACTGAATGGGAACAAGGACACAATTGCAATCACCGAGACAATAAACAAAGCGCAGGCTGTTCCTTAGGTCATAAAACTGCGTTTACGGACAATGCAAACGCCGCAGGATGGCTGAGAGCACGTACTCATGAAAGGACATTTGGTTTGTGTACTCGGTCAGCTCCTTTACGTGCGCAAGGTGTGCGTCGCCGTAAGCAGTCATAAATTGCAAATGAAATGAGCCACAACGAATGCCAAATCGAAATCGCAGCCAAATGCTTCGCTGCTCTCTCTCTCTCTCTATCTCTTCTCCCCACTAATTAACAACAAATAATGATATTATGAGAGCATCAGCAGCAAAAAAAATAGATAGTTGCCACAGAAAACCAAAAAAAATACCAAATATCTAGTGGTAGAAGTAGCTGTAGCAAAATCAGTAAACAAAAAACATCTGCTGCAATTTCGAACGGGTGTTTCGAGCACATTTTTGAGGTTGAGGAAGTGTTGAACCATTCGAGGACCACCCGTTGACTGTCCTGCTGCGTGGCAGCAGCCTCGTGCATTGGTTTGAACTCTCGCAGCCCGTCCGACAAACGACGAATTGAGATGTCCCGCTGGCGACTCTCGCCAAATCCGATTATGGATTTTCATCTTTCCCAGTTGGCATTGGTGCCTAGCCTAGCCTCTGCTTTCGTATTATGGCCATAATTTATGGTTCAAACGATTAGAGCGAATTGTAAGCTTGTGCAATAAATTGATAAATCTATTTCTATACTTACTCAAAACATATATATATATATATATTTTTTAATACAAATCTAATCGCGCTTACCTGCAAATAGAGAGAAAATTATAGATGTGTGAGATTAGTTTATATGAAATAGAGATAAATCAAAGAAAACTGATTCATTGCTAAAGAAACTTATGTAGAAACTGGCGAGTATTAGTAAAGCCAATACAGGATAAACATATCTACAAATATATATATATCATATTGATTAAGCAATCTAAGGTAAAATAATCTTAATATACAAGAGTTTATACACTAAATAAGTATTCTATAGATGATATAATATGAATCAAGTACGTCTGCACTAATCGGGAGTACCCGACTAGGTGACAATAAGAAAATGAGCAAGGAAATGAAGGGTTAAATCATCGATTGTTCTCCCGACCAAGATCTGTGGTCTGTCATGCCTTCTTCCGCCTAATACATACGTTAGGCATTATTCGTGGAATCTCCATTTAATGAATCTCCGAACGGATTCAAGGACAGATCCTTTTGTTCATTGGTCTTTCATAGCTAAGCTCAATAGGGATCCCTCAGTAAACCCTGCTGACTTGAAAACTATAGAAGAGAATGTGTTTTTTCCGATATGTCACGCCCATCGCATAGAAAAGCTCTTAGCATGAGTATCATATGAGTATAAATTCCAACAATCTTGTGCTTCATTGTCACTCATACAAACAAACAGATATAATCCTTTTAGCTAATAAATATTACACAAAACAATTTGATCTTCAAAGTCAAACCGATTATTATAAGCACTTTATTAAAGCTTAATCATAATCGAAGGAAAACTACCTTGAGTAGGCTCTTCAGCAAATAGGTTCGACGGGCAATACGCCATTGACCAGACCCAATATGATTGCAGTTACTTCATACCAGGCCACATTCTCAAGCACCATATCCAGTGGCGGGGCAAGTAATTGCTCCATAAACTGTGAGATCTCTTCAGGATTATCATTGATGAGCAACTGTAGAAAGTCTTGAAGTATGGCATTGAGAGCTTTTTCCAAAAATTTGCTGCCAATGCCCGTAATCTTAGAAATGACTTTGCCTAGCTGCCAATCGACGTTCCAGCGAATGATATGAATGCCATTCGTTAGACCAGATGGACGCAACACAAAGCTGCCATTGGCACGGAAGTCAATCAGTTCCACATCGAGGACACCATCGCATTTCTTTGCGACAGTCGCGCCAAGGAAACGACTAAGGTCGAACTTGTAATTTTCCGACTTCAACTGAATGCTGGGAAAGCTCACATCGAACTTGATTGTATGAAAAATATTATTCCACTGCAGCTGAAAGAACTCGAAGCCATCGAGACCCACAATGGAGACATTCGTAAAGTTACCACGACCACTGCAATGGGAAAATGAAGGAACTGTAGGAGCTGAGGGAACTTGCTCGTCAACTCACCTAAACGCATCCGCTTGAACATCGACCTCTTTGTAGGACAATTTAGCAGGCGCTAGGATAGGTATGCCCTTGGCCGGATAGCCGCAATGCATTTGCAAGCGCAAAAACTCCGTCAACTCGCGCAGCTCATCATCAAAGAGTATGCGTCCCGAGCTCAAGGAGCAGCAAAGCAAGGCAATTAGCACTAAAAACGAGCTGCGCATTCTGAAAACTTTTGGTTAACTAAGCAGTTAAGCAGTAGCAACGGCCAGGTATTAAAATCAGAAGGAGATTAATCACTCAATTGCTGATTAGATTGGATGAACACGAACAGGTGTTAAAAGTCTAGATAGCAAAACAGAGAGAGACTGCCTAAAAGTAGGCTAAGGTTACAGTGACTTACTGTAGACTAAGCTAAAAGTAAAGTAAGCGAATATGTGTAGAAATATATGTAGAAGAACAAGGCCTACTTTGGGAAAATGTTGTTGCCCTAGCATTGATTACATCAAACATCTATAGCAGCTTATTGGACAAGGGTCTAGGTTAATGGTTAAGGATATTACAGTATTTCTGGCTGTATGTCGAAGCTATATCCATGTATTCATATATGAATAAACACATCATTCTAATAGCCACTTCGGTCTATCCGAATTGTCTTTACTGTATCTTCTTTAGAACTGTTTGCTGACGGCTATATTTTCTTCACTTCATGCCAATCTCTGTTTGTTTTTAGCTAAAACTGAAAGTAGACTACTCATGATCCAATTTTTCAACTATGCATTGAAACCAGAATGACAACCGACGTTGGCCATTAGCAACTGATTCACAAGGCATGAATTCCTGTATCATATGGCAAATCTTATTGAACATTGCAACTACAAAGTGTTATCGATAGCTAAAATAGCTATCGAAGCCAGTATCACTCTAGCTTACTCACCCAGTACAAAGTCATTATAAGTTAAATTCATATATTTTTGCCCAAGCAACTTCCATGAACTTCCCTCCTCTTCATTTTTCATAATATAAAAAAAACCCGCGAAATCTATCAAAACAAATCTAAAAGCTTTATTGAAGCAATCATATTCTGCTCAAGCTAGAATGTCATTTGTAGTTTAGGCCCAGGGATCTGCTGGTGGCACACAATCAACCACAATTGGATCATCCTCGTTCTCACCATCGCTGCTTGAGAGAATCATATCGACCAAAGTCCAGAAGTCCTTGCCCTTCAGCACCTTATTGACACGTGGCACAACCATATCCTCAATGGTATTGGAAATGGTATCCTGATTGTTATTGATGGCCTTGACGAGCAGATTCTCCAACTGGCGATTGATGGCGGCATTGATCTTGCCATTGCCCATGAAACCGCTAATATCAGAGTCGACGGCGCCCAGCTGAATGTTGGTGGTCAGGGAAAGGATCTTAGCAGAGCCCCACAGCACTGGCAGCTTGTACTTCAAGGTGCCGCTGACACGCAAGTTGATCAGATCGAAGAGAATGGAACCATCGCCTTCATATTCCACAGACAGACCCAACTGACGCAGAGCATCTATCAGCGTATCAGTCTCATACTTCTGTGCGGTTGTATCAATGTTTTTGAACAGGAAATCGAAAGTGATCTTCGATGTGATCACATTCAGCTTGAACTTGTTGATCTTGAAGTCATCCAGACCGGCGATCTTCAGATGGAAGACATGATTGATTGTATCGACAATGCCGCGCTTCAAGTTCAAATTCGCTTCATTCACACGCACTGGCGCCAATGGGGGAATGCCCAAATCGGGCCAGCCGCAGGGCATTTGCTTTTGCAGTTTGCGAATCATGCGACGCACCTGCCACGAGATCACAAAATGTGGGGCAACTATTTAGGATTGGAAAGATGAATTAGAAATACTTTTATCTTCAATTAGTCAACCCTCAACTCTCACCTTCAACACCAGTTTCGGGCTCAGCGAAAGGCTCGATGTCGCCATTCTCATCAGCGAACTGCAGCAAACGCTGCTCGAGTGGATGTTGGATCTGTTCTTTGGGCAATGTGCCCGCAGCACAAATGGCGACCAAACCGGTCAAAACAATTAGAAAACGCATGTTGAATGTCTTTGAATGAAACTCAACCTGCAACTGATTCGGCAGCCAATACCGAAGGCAGCTTTTATAGCCATACGAACGGACGATAAGACTTTCATTGTAAGATAATGCCCGCTAGATAGCCATAATCTATAGAGAGCTACCACGCAGCTAATTAAAACGCAAATCGTTGAAAGACTACACCTGATTTATTGGTTTGCTTGATTTGTGGCTCGCTCACTGAACAGCCAGCCAAGGAGCTGGTGTAGGATTACACTTCTTGTTAAGATTAGCCAGCTGCTTCAACAGGAACCAAACCTTATGACCCTTCATACGCTCATTGACCAAAGGCACAAAGTATTCCTCGATACGATCGCTGATCTCCTGTTGATGTCCATTAATAAATGCGGGCACCTGATAATCCACAATATCATTGATCATCTCATTGATACGTCCATTGCCCAAAATACCGCCAATGTGAGAGTTCACGCCACCCAGACCAACGACACACTCGAAATTATAAATCTTAATCGAGCCAAAGATGAAGGGCATCTTGTACTTGAATGAGCCCTTAATCGATAGATCCTCTAGACTGAAGGCAAGTGGTCCAGAGCCCTCATAGCGCACCGAGAGACCCAACTCCTGCAGTAGATCAATCAACGTATCGGTGTTCAGGAAATGAGCGCTAGCCTTCAGATCCTTGAACTTGAAATGGAACTCAACCTTCTTTTTAAAGGTGTAGCTGACCTTTAGCTTCTTGATCTCCATGGTCTCCAGCCCATCGAAACGGAAGCGCAGAAACTGAAGCAGAGAACTAATACAACAAGAAAACAAATCAGAAGACGTCCCAGAAGTCTAAAGCATTTGAGGACTCACTCAACAACCGATTGAGCCAAATGAATATTTAGCTCAGCATTAGTGTAGGGCGCCAATGGAGGAATGCCATATTCAGGGAATCCACAGGGCAAATGTTCCATCAAATTTTTTACAGCCTTCTTAGCCTGAGAGTTCAATACCAAGCCATACTCATCTGGCTTAGCGGCTAAGCAGAGGCAGAGTTGGAGACAGAGATTCAACCAGTTAAAAGCAAATTGTAAAACTCTTACATCAAATTGAACTTACGATTCTCTTCGATAAGTCGATTGAATTCTTCTTCAGTCAAGAAGTCGACCTCATAGGCCGCAGCACAGGCCAAAAGGGTAACGAAACAAAGTACGTATAGCTTCATTGTTGGGCTTTGTTAGCTAATTGGGAAATGGCTAATGCCAATGGCTTTTATAGCCAAGATTTACACTAAGCATATGTTGAAGGGCTTTATTACGAAACCCAAGATAATCCATGTACAACAAAGCCTATATAAATCGTCTAATCACAGATTAGGCAAAGCAATTTGCACAAATTATTTTTGGATTGATAATTTCGAGTATAATTTATATCATGCTCTCGAGTTAGCCACGGTAATCGCCCCATCGTTATATATAGAGGTTATAAGAAAGGTGCAAAACACTTGTACCCTAATCTTGACATCCCCATCAAATTGACCAATCGATGTGTCGCAATGATTTACTTTCAAATATAAATATATTTATCAGTATAGTCAAATTTCATATATAAGTAATAGCTACGTCAGATGTTATTTTTCGCAGGTGTTCCTAGATAGCTCTAGCAGGTGTTTCTCAAATACCCCATAGACAAAATACAATAGACGATCACATATGGAGCTTACGACATTGTTTTAGTAAATGAAAGATTGTAAAGACTATAAATCAAATTAAAAAACTTCTGATTGCTTTGATTAAAACAGCGATAGCTCGAAATGAAATAAGGAAGTTTTGCCTTAAGGTGTAACCGAACGGGGGTTTATTTAGAAAAGGGGGTTTTTTTTGTTATATTTAAAAAAATTCTAGCTAAAAAACTTTTAGAAATAAATTGAATTATAGTTAAGAGCTTATTAAAGCTAAGTTCTAGTTTTTAGAATTTTTACTTAGCTCTTGCTGCTATAGATCTGACCTTATAAATAAACATAGCGCAACAAATATTCGATAATGCCTTTGGTTTTATCATTGCATCTGAAAAGCTATAAATAAACATTTTTCAACAAGTGGGTTGAAAAAACAATAAGATTATAAATCACTTCAAGTCGTCCATCTAATCCATCTTAAGCTCCGATGATTAAACGCTCATTGTAAATCAAATAGAACAGCACAAAGGAGAAGAAAAACCCTCGCCTAATCAACACTCAACAAACTTGGTTAGGTCATGGTGAACAAAGCCTATTTTTAAGCAATTTATGCATATTTATAGCCGAGTTTCCTTTCTGGCCCATTTCACCTTTCGCTCAAGTGGTATACTCTAAACGAGATAGACATGCGGCTTCTTAATTAAAAATTGATTTCTATAAATTTGTATTTTTTTTGTTAGCCAAATAACTGCTCAGATAAGACACAGCCAATCTATGGCTAAGGCGAATTTATTATCAAGTCCGGTAGCTCTTATCAGCGACCCCAACTAGCGAAACGGGCGTCTATAAAAGCCAGCTGGACGTAGAGCCTAACGATCAGTATAAATACAATTGGCATTTGGTTCAGTTATTATACGAGAACAAAATATGAAACTCTTTGTGGCTCTATTGGCACTCGTTGCCTGCGCAAATGCCGCTGCTGTGGGCGAGGCAATTGGTGAGTAGAGAGAGAAAAAAAGAGAGAGAGAGAGAGAGCGAGATAGAGTGCTAAGCTTATCAATATTTATATATGCAAATTCCCTTTTGACTCCACTTAGATACTAAATCAATCTCCAGCACTGTAGTCGATTTGATTGAAGGCTTGAAGGAGCAGATGCCATGTGGTTTCCCTGGAATGGGCATTCCACCAATTGCCCCGCTTCGTATCGATCACCAGAACATCAATATCAACACGGATGCTTTGAAAATGAAGGGCAGCGTAGAACATTTCCGTCTGAATGGCTTGAATGACTTTGATATCGAGGAGATGAAGATAAATGCTATCACCAGCAAAGTGAACTTCAAGTTCAACTTCCGCGACGTCAATGTGGACACCACCTATGACATGGAGCTGCTGCTGAAGAAATTTGGCTTCACCATCAAGATGATTGGCGCCGGTCATGCCAAATTCACCATCAAGGATATGGTTATCTGGGGCACCATGAAATACAACTTGAGTGTGCTCAGTGGCAAGCTTAAGCTCAAGACTCTCGATATCCGCACTCATTTGGGCGAGGTTGAGTCCGAGATTGAGGGTATGCTCGGCGATGGCAGCGTCAACGAGAAGATGAACGAATATCTGGCTGAGGCCGTTGAGATGGTTGTCAATGAGAACGAGGATCTGATTGCTGAGACTATTGAGAATGTTGCTTTGCCCGCTGTGAACAACATTTTGGACGATGTCAGCATCACCGATATCATCAATAGCGATGGTGAGGGTGGCGAGAAGGAGGTCTGCATTCCCCCAGAGCTGGACTGGTAAACAATGTGAAAAGCTTCGTATTTGATTAAAATATTCTTTATAACGAAAAGAATAAAAATACATTTATTTTTCACTTCAATGGAGGCAAGCGTTTCTGCTAGCTCCGAAAGCCGTTTATGTGTGCTTCAAGAGCAAGTGCGTAAATAGATATTTGACTCTTAACGGCAATTTAAGATCTTTAAGACCTACCTCTACACTAGTAGATCCTTTTAATCTTATTTATAATCTTAAGTAGTGGAGCTTTATCATCTATCATCTATAGAGAGCTACCCCGAAGATAATTGAAACTCAAATCGTTGAAAGATTACATCAGATTTATTGATTTTGTAAATCAGTTTACTGAACAATCAGCCTCAACCGCAAGCTACGTTTAAAAGTGGCATCATCTTCTCCCAAAGCTTATACCAAATAATGGGTTTGATAATAGTCCGAAGAAATTTTGTAAGACTACGTCCGAAACTGTGTTGAGTTACATTCCCAAGCACAGTCAACAAATCATTGATCATTTCACTTAAACTCCCATGGTCCATTATTTCGTTAATGTCAGAGGTAATATCACCCATCCGCGAACCTGAACGACTGACATTAAGCAGAGCCTTTATATTTTGCCAACGCTCATTCCATATGTGAAGTTCACTGACCAAGGGCACAATGAATTCTTCAATATGGTCGCTGATCTCCTTTTGATGGTCATTGATAAACGCGACCACCTGATTGTTCACAATATCATTGATCATCTCATTGAGAAGTCCATCGCCTATAATTCCGCCAATGTCAGTGATGACACTCCCAAGACCAACAACACAGTAGAATTTAGATATCTTAATCGAGTCAAGAGGCATCGTGTACTGTAATGAGCCCTGAATTGATAGATCCTTTAGGGTAAAGGCAAGTGGTCCACTGCCCTCATGGTGCACCGAGAGACCCAACTCCTGCAGTAGATCAATCAACGTATTGGTATTCAGGAATTGAGCGCTAGCCTTCAGCTCCTTGAAACTGAAATGGAATTGAACATTTTTTAAGGTGTTGCTGACATTCAACCTCTTGATCTCCATGGTCTCCAGCCCATCGAAACGGAAGCGCAGAAACTGAAGCAGAGAACTAATACAACAAGAAAACAAATCAGGAGACTTCCTAGAAGTGTAAAGTATTTGAGGACTCACTCAACAACCGATTGAGCCAAATGAATATTTAGCTCATCATCGGTAAAGAGCGCCTGTGGAGGAGCTACATATTCAGGAAAGCCTTTGGCCATCAAATTTTCGATGGCCTCCTTGGCCTGAGAGGTCAATATCAAATCCTGTTCATCAGACTTAACATCTGACCAAAGGCAGAGGCGGAGACAGAGATTTAATCAGTTACAAGTAAATTTTAAACTCTTTTCTCAAATTGAACTTACGTTTCTTTTCGAAAAAACAATTTAAGGCCGCTGCACAGGCCAAAAGGGTAACGAAACAAAATATGATTAACTTCATGATGCGACTGCGTTAACTGATTGCTAAATGGCTAGGTCCAATGGCTTTTATAGGAACGATTTACACTCAGTTGACGGCGTGGGTTGTAGTAACAAAAACAAGATAACCCACACAACGGCGACAGAAATTGTCGAAGCAGAAGAATTTGCCCAAATCTTTTTTTATCGTTAATTTTGATCATAATTTATATTACACTCTCTTTAATTAGCAATGGTAAAAGCCTCATCATTATATATAGGGGATATAAAAAAAGGTGAAAAGCACTTGTACTCTAATCTAGACATCTCCATCCATCCATATGTCAATATATATACATTAATATTTGTCATAGTCAAATTTCACATAGCGAGCTAGGTTGGAACACTTTCGTCCGCCGTCTTAGCTCAATTACACCATAGACAAAGCAAAACGGACATTTACCTATGGAACTGCAGACATTTTTTGTTTAGTAATATAAGATTATAACATTAATGAATTTGAATTGCATTTTCAGCAAGATAAATGATAAAATAACTTATTTGATATATTTTTTATTGATTTTATTTTTATGACAAAATAGTTTGCAATAATAGCTCAACTTTCATATCAATTATTTATCGATTTTTTTATATATAAAAAGTTATCGAGGACTTAAAACAAAGTGAAACCTGGCAAATATCTGCAAATCGATATGAATCGATTACTTAGATTTCATGCCAATACAGAAAGTCATTTGGGATTTTAAATAGAAAGTGTTATGCTCAACTTTGATATCAATTATTTATCGACTTCAAAGTAATCAATAATTAATTGATTTAATTTGAATTAAAAATGTTTTCAAAATCCCCTGAAAAATTATAGTTGTTAAAGTGCTTCAGGCGGATCTACGTGTAACTTAAAGTCTCTCCATCCTACGAACAATGATCTTAATCAGGATCAGTAAATGAGTAGATCACTGTTCGTACGTATAAATACATATACATAAACCCTCTTCAATGGGTATTACCACTTTATAATATAGAACAACAAAAAAATCAGGATAACTGCAATTCATATCTCATTTATTGGTTTCGTAAATCATTTAGTGATTACCACTGACGTTAATTAGCGGCTTTATCTTTTCCCAAAGCTTATACCATGCATTAGCTACTCTCTGGACCACGGGCTTATTGCATTGTACCTCACGGTTGCTGAACTCCTTTAGATTGTCATTATTGGAAACTGAATATTCAGAAAGGAGTTCGGCCAGCAAATTATCGATGATCTCCTTTTGCTGAGTGATCAATATCAAGTCCTGTTGATCAAGCTTAACGACTGACCAAAGGCAGAGGTGAAGACAGAGAATCAATCAGTTAAGAGGAAATTTTGAAACTCTTTTCTCAAATTGAACTTACGATTCTCTTCGATAAGTCGATTTAATTTCTCCTTGAACGAGATCTCCAACTTAGAGGCCGCTGCACAGGCCAAAAGGGTAACGAAACAAAATGCGATTAACTTCATGGTGGGACTGCGTTAACTGATTGCTAAATGGATAGGTCCAATGGCTTTTATAGGAACGATTTACACTCAGTTGATGGCGTGGGTTGTAGAAACAAAACCAAGATAACCTATACAAAGGCGACAGAAATTATCGGACCATAAATTAAGCAGAAGAATTGGCCCAAATTTCTTTGATTGTTAATTTCGATCATAATGTATATTACACTATACTCTCGAATTACGATAATAGCCTCATCATTATATATAGGGGATATAAAAAAGGTACAAAGCACTCTAATGTAGACAACTCCATAGAATTGCCCTATTGATGTGTCATACTTTTAATTATATATAAATATATATATATATATATCTATATATTATTACTTTACAGATGTAAGCAAGAAGAAGAAGAAAAGCCATTTCTGCTAGCTCCGAAATTCCTTTCTGTATGGCTCAAGAGCCAGAGCGTAAATAGCTATTTTAATTATCTCCCACACTCTCAACAGCAATTTAAGATCAGTGTTTAAATTTTTTCTGCCAGCACTGTAATCCCAGCATGCAGCCGATTCACTTGCATACATTATACAAATATATAAAACGGAGTCAAAAGCAAGAGCGCAACTGCATAACTGAGCTATGTCAAACGCTCCTCACTACAACGACCAGTCTGCTGAGAATAGCTTTCTGCAAGTGCGTAAACGCAGCGCAGCAGTGCAGCCCTTCCACACGCTCACATGATCCACTGTACACACATACATATGAAATGACATCAAAAGAGAATGCAATAATGGCCGTTATACTTAAAAGTTCTCTCCTACACTCTCAGCTCTAATACAGACTCTGTCGCCACTGTAATCCCTAGCAGCCAGCTCACTCTCACACACATCATCCAACTTACTTGCTCTGTAAGCACCTAAACGGGATCAAAAGCACAAGCCCTAACGGCGAGTGTAGATAATTGAGCCATTTCATCCACTCTCAACAGCAATGGTTACTCTTGAGTGCAAAGCTTTCTGCCAGCACTGTAATCCCAGGCTACAGCTGATCAACTCACACATACACATGTGTTGGGATAACAGCGCGAGCAGCAATTGTTTGTGCTCAGAGTGAAGATTTCTGTTAACTTTGCTGCTAGCATTGCTGTTAACATTGCCATTAGCTCTGTTAGCTCTGTGTGCTTGCTCTTGATGCCGTTTCTTATGTTCGGATTGAAGGCCGAGAGGTGGGAGGGATAAATTTAAATATGCTAAGAAATATATAATATATATATTGATAAATAAAATATATGTATAAATAAATAAAATATATATATATAAATAAATAAAATATATATATTGTATATAATAATAGAATAAAATATATTAACAAGGCTGATTAAATTTTTGTGTTTGCTAAAACTAAAAGAAAAGTTTTAAAATATTTACTAATCTTTCGCCTAATATAAAGTAATTAACTATTAGCAATTCGTTTTAACGTACTTCAACTGTAAAAAGCTTTTTTATAAAAGCTTACTAACGTCTTTTCAAAAGGTCTAAAAGCTTTGTAAGTATAGATCCCTTTAATCTTATGCCTAATCTTAAGTAGTTGAACATTATCAGTTGATTTCCAATAGAATATTTACCAAATTATATATTTACTGTATAATGTTCATATGCTTTTAGTTCTTGTTGTTTATCAATGGACATTCGAGTGCTATATAAAAACTTTCGCCAAGCCCGCTGAGCTGCGCAGTTAAAATCAGGTGTTGGCCGAGAAAAGTTATTAGAAAGCAAAATGAAGTCTCTGTTTTTGGTGGCGATTATTTTGACCCTGGCCGCATGTCAGGGAGCGGAAGTGGCCGAAAAATTGGCTGGTAAGTTGAAAGAGAAGAATTATGGAGCTAACATTGCTTACATTGCATAGTTTAAAGTCGATTATGAATCGATTTTATGGAAATGAAGGCAGTCACCACACTCAATATCTTTTCTCTTGCAGCTCAATCGCGCTCTGTGGACAGCATTATTGTGGATACCCTGGAGGCGATGAAGGTGCAAATGGTCAAGGGCTGGCCGCAGTATGGAATTCCTCCACTCGCTCCCTACGAAATTGATCACAAGGATTTCGATATTAATGCCGGCGAGCTGCATGCCACAGGCGCTTTCGATAAGCTGGCTGTGCATGGCCTGAATGAGTTCGAAATTAAGATAATGAGCATGAATCTGCTGATGAGCCGACTCAAATTCGAGTTAAATTTCGCTAGCTTAAATGTGACGACACAATACAAGGCGGATGTCGGTGCCAATTATCGCATGGCACGTGATGGCGGCGCCTTTATGGCCCTCGAGGATTTGAATATATCCGGACATATTAAGTACAGCACGGGCATTGTTGGCAGCAACAACTATTTGCGCATCAAGGAGTTGAATGTGAACATTGCCACCGGCAATGTCGTTTCCAACATTGAGAATCTATCCAGTTATCGTATACTCAATAAGAAAATCAACGAAATCATCGCGGAGTTCATCAGTCTAACGATCAATGACAATACGCAATTTGTCGCCGATTGGCTGGACAGCACAGTGACGCCAATTTGCAATGATTTGATTGGCGATCGCACAGTCAAGGATATTATTGCCATTATTACGGGTGCTTAAAGTCTTAATCAATAAAATTATTGAAAAACTGAAGCTGTTTAATTGTGGTTTAGCTAATCGTAGTCATAAAGCGATATACACGAGTTAAAAACAATAGTTCAAGTGCGTTAATCTAATCGCTTAGATTAGCTTTGCGTGTGGCTAAATTTGTTTTACTGTTTCAGAAAAGGCAACGATCAAACTTTTTTATATTCCTTAATAAAAAACTTAAATTTAGAATCGAAAATGTTAATTTTTTTATTCATAAAATTTTATTAAAATTTATTAATGTATATAAATTAATACATAATTAATATATTTAAAAATATTGAAATTAAAATTAATTACAAATAATTCACAAGGGATTATCATTGATATTATTTATATAAATAAATTATGAGCCCAATTATAAACTCTTCTGACAATTGACATGAACACAAACATTATTAATTGCATTAAATATGTTTTTGGGTAATTAAATTAGTTCGCACATGCATAATTTATGGCTTTCAAAACGAATTATAGTAACTGAAAGGCAGGCAAATGCTTTCATAATTGAATTTAATAAACTGCCCAAAAGTAGGCAATGAAAATGACAAGCGCTACATCTGCAGGGAAATTTAGGAAATTTAATTGACAGCGCAAAAGTATGCAACAGTTTTTAGTAAAAGCTAAAGCAGCTGCAGCAAGCCAAAATAAACTTGTCAGTAAAAGCAAACTGTAAAACTAAATAAATTAAGACATTACATTTATTATATAGATTTAAGTTATACTATATCTATATTTGTATAAAAATCTCGCAGCTACAAACAACAGTCGGTAATGGCAGCAGCACTCAACAGCTCTAAAAAAGGAAATTTGTAGGCAAGCGAATTTCCTTTAAAAACCATTGCATACTTCCAGGCTGCTCACTTTAAACCATATTCCATTGCCATTGTTCCTTCTTATTAAATTTGGCCCAATCAGCACTATTTTTGGCGCACTAGTTGAACAACACCTTATCAAACGGTTGGGACACATGAGACAACCCAAGCGAGGGCAGTGACTTAACCTTGACAGCTCTCACGGCAACAACAAAAATCGGAGAATCGGAGAAACGTGCTCAACTTAACATTCAATTAGTTAATAATTTTTATATGACTGCGACGCAATTTCAAGAGAGCAAAACAAACACTTTTATAAATTAAAATTTATGAAATAAATATTATCGAAAGCAAAGCAGGGCGAGAATAACTAAATATTAAAAATTATTATAAATTTTATTTGAGGCAGGAGATACCCTGTAATCGTATATAATTGATATAAAACAGATTTCTACAGAATATTATAAGTAAATATTATATTAGAAATAGAAAATATTAAAATATTTTTATTTATTTCATAAAATTCATGTAAAATATTTTAATGAAAAAGAAAAAATATTGGGAGCAAGAGACTATATATTTGTGAAATGTATTTCATTTAGAAATACCCTGTAAAAAATTGTATTAGTTTTGATGGATTTACAGCTCAGTTTATAATGCTATATATTCTGATCTTTATAATATACCAAAATACCAATAAAATAGTTATAATATTATGAAATACTTATGCTTTCCACATAATTGCCCATACAACTGCCAGGGTATCTACTAGTTAGGCATGCCCTTCAGACTTATGCTCACATGATTAATATTTGTATTATTTTTGATAGACATAAAGATTCGCATGCCCCTTGGTGGGCTGATAAGCCACCGTCTCCAGCATTTCATCATCTGATTTTCATTCACATTCCCAATGCCAATTTAGTTTCAATTAGACAATCGTTTGCTACAGTTGCACTTGCAAAAGAGAAAGAGAATTCGATAGAGAAATGCTTTACAAGAGTTTACCATTGATATTGCTTGTGGCACAGGTGAGTCAACAGATCTCTGATTCCAATTGGATTTCTATAAAACTAGTCAATAATTGCAGTGCCTGCTGGCAGCGCCAGCGCCATCCCAGCCGAATGATCTGACACAGAAGCAGCTGGAACAGGAGGCACAGAATGAGACTATCAATTTGCTGAATGCTCTATTCCGAGCACAGGTCGCCTACTTTGGCGGAGTAAGAGAAAAGCTGGATCCGAAGACGAAGCGCTCTGCAGATATTGCGCTCTATTTGACACGATTGAACGCGGCCATAGCCGAGAAGGATCTCGACAGAAAGAATACAATGTGGCAGGAAATCTTTGCCGAAGTAAGTTCTCTCTCTCTCTCTTTCTCTCTCTCTATCGCCCTCTCTCTTTTTTATACCCTAACTCATGATGTATGCCTTTTACAGTTCGACAAAACGCCGCTGTTGCTCAACAGAGAAGCGGAGACGGGCCTTAGCAATTCGGACTATCAGGCTCTGCTCACGGATAAGAAGCTGCAGGAGATTACGAAAAGTTTCATTAGTGATGTGAGCACGTACTTCATGAAGATGGCAGAGTTCAGCGGAAAAGTCGTGAAAATAGGCATCGATGAGTATATGAGCTCATATGAGGACGATAAGAGGAAACATTAATAAAAGCTTAGAGAGTTAAGAATTTAATGGAAAGACGTTTATCAGTGGGTTGATGGAGATAGTAAAACTATCAATATAACTATAAAATTCGATAATAACTATCGATAAATGGCGATATACATTCATAAAACTTCATTTAAACTATCGAAAAATGTAGTTCAACATTGCGTGCGCACACAAAGTTCGCCATAATCTTGTTGAATGCAATTATATTCGTTTAATTACATTTCACATAATTGAGGCACATCAAGATTAATTGTCCATTAATTATCTAGATGATTCCATTAACACCTCAATTCAATTATTCAACAACTAGACCGCTGACCGCCGACCGCCGACCGCCGCCACAACTGTACATCGAAATTTGAACAAACAATTAGCGCATTGTGAAATGCTATATGGCAATATAAGTGGGGCTTTATACACATATGAACTATATTATATATGTATATGTCATATATATGCAAACTGCGGAAATATCGCTGTTCTGTGCACGCCCACACATTCGCGCACCATTTATGGGCGGTTGGAGAGCGAAGAAAAAAATGATGTGTTAAATATTTTTAAATATGATAAATTTCTATAGTTGCGTCGCGTCGTATGTCACGAATTTCCGAATGAATCATCCGCGAAGCACAGATAGAGAATATATTTTTTGTCAATACTCAATGCTTAAGCTTTAAGTGCAAACAATACAAATTGTTAACAAAAATTTCTTTTATTTAACTGAGCAGTAAGAACCTTAAAAGTAAAACAAAAGAAACTGATTTGATGATTAGCGATAATGGGAGAGTCTATATTACTTGCTTGAAGTATTAGTAGTAGTAGAAATAGAAGTAGTAGAAATAGTAGTAGTAGTAGTAGTAGTAGAAATAGTAGTAGTAGTAGTAGTAGTAGTAGAAATAGTAGTAGAAATCCTAGTAAAAATAGTAGTTGAAATAGCAGTAGTAATAGTAGTAGTAATAGTAGTAGTAATAGTAGAAATAGTGGTAGAAATAAAAATAGTAGTCGTAATAGAAATAGTAGTAGAAATCCTAGTAAAAATAGTAGTTGAAATAGTAGAAATAGTAGTGGTAGTAGTAGAAATAGTAGTAGTAGTAGTAGTAATAGTAGAAATAGTAGTGGTAGTAGTAGAAATAGTAGTAGTAGAAATATTAGTAGAAATCGTAGTAAAAATAGTAGTAGAAATAGTAGTAGAAATCGTAGTAAAAATAGTAGTAGAAATAGTAGTAGAAATAGTAATAATAGTAGTAGTAATAGTAGTAGTATTAGTAGTACTAGTAGTAATAGTAGTAGTAATAGTAGTACTAGTAGTACTAGTAGTAATAGTAGCAGTAATATTAGTAGTAGATGTACTAGATATTCTCACAAAATTAGTAGTAGATGTACTAGATATTCTCGTAAAATCTATATGGTTGAATGTCAGCTTAAACACTATACCCTCTACATATCAATTACCTATATCTCGAGAAATATATACATCTAATACACTACACTATGTCAGCTTAAAGCTCTTAAAATGTCATTGAAATCATACAACAAGCATGAGAGTTATTCAACGCTGAAGTTCTATAGAACTTCACCTCATCGATTTGCAGGGCATTTGCAATTCACTTTACATTCTTACTTCATTATTTATTAAAATCTTTCTTTTTGTTTTCATTTTTTTCACTTTAAGCATAAAATGGTCACAGAAATTGTGCAATTGCAATGGCAATTGAAAATAGCAAAGCTAAGCAAAGTGCAAAGGTATTTATATTTTATTTCAATGCAATTTATGTTAAAAATAAAACTAGCAAGTGGCGGGGAAGGGGGGCTGGGAAGTAGAATGGAATAAGGGCGTGGCTGGGCCAGACAACGGACACGCATGCCTAAACTGACGCTAGCAGCGCTGCTGACGTCGCTGCTGCTGTTGTTGCTGCTGCCGTTGCACACATGTGTCGCAGAAAAATCAACGCAACATTCAAAGCTGCTCAGCTCCTACCCTGCCCATCTCCTCCTGCTGCTGCTCCCGCCCCATGCCACATGGCATGTTGCGCATTGAAGCGTATCGCATAACAATTGCCACTTCCGAATGCTCCACTTGCAACATATATCAGTTGGGGGAATTCGCAATAATTTGTTTATACAAAAAAAAAAAAAAGATTTCATTTACTTTATCAATATTTTTGTACATTGAGTAAAGCAACAAATGAAGCCGACCATAAAATCAACAAACAAACTGCGATAAGCATTCGACGCTTTATAAAATCAACAAAAAATTAAATAAATAAATTAAAATATACAAAATAAATCAAGTTGAGCTTCAAATATGCTTTCAACAATTTGTGGAATCTCAAATGCAAATATTTCAAAGTTTTATTGTTATAGAAACTTGATGAGAAACTGAAGCAGGTGAAATATTATGCAAAACTATTTGCCAAAGCAAAATAACTTTTGGTAGGAATGTGAAAGAAGAATTGAAAGAAGAAGGAATGTGAGAGAAGAGAAAGAATGCAAAGAAGAATCACTGAATGAACAATGAACAATGACAATAACAATGAATAATGATTGAAAGATTTGATTGATGGACTGTTTATATCTGAGGAAAGACTTGGAAAGCTCAATTTGCACAAATTTAACTATTATATATTTTATATATATATTATTTATATTTTATCTGAATATATATGTTTTATTACTAAATAATACATAACTAATAAACAGTAAAGCATATAAAACTATGATTAAAGTATAGATTGACAGCTTGCTGTAATTGTATATAGTTTATATATTAATATTATAATAATCTTCCCTAAGCTTCACTACTTTCAAAAAGCTTTAAAGCCGCTTTTAACTTAAGTGAAAAAACAACTTAAAACAGCTTAAGCTAATGTCAAGCTTCAACAGTAATACAACAGTAATGGGAACAATTTGGGTTCTTCATTATATTATATTCACACAATTTCACGCCATTTTCACTTCATTTGCTTACATTTCTACTATAATTTCTAGGCACAAATTGCAAGTGTTCTACATACTTGGTGGAATTAACTACTTGTTTTTTATGTTAATAATAAAGTAAAACTAGGAAAACATGTACATTTCAAATGTCAATTGCTTAAGCCCTAGTTTAACAACCAGAACTTGAGTAGAACTTGAATATGTGTGAAAATGAGGTGAAGAGCTTAGAAATAGAGAAATATATACAAAATATATATATAAAATATATATAGATAAAAAAAAACTATTTAAAATATATACTTTTAAAATATATATTCAAAATATATACATAAAATATATATATATAAAATATTTATATAAAATATATACATCAAATATATAAATAATTTTTTTTTTTTAAATGCATTAAAATATTTCGCCTTAAAATATTTTTTATAAATTCTTTGTCGAATATTTTTATTTCTTAATTTTTCTTATTTTCTTTTTTAAAAATTTTTTATTCTTTCTGCTTTGCATTTTTAATATTTTCTTCAATTTATTCTCAATTTTTGATTATTATATTTAGTTTTTACAAATATTCATTTGCTATTTTACAACAAAATCATGTTACCCTTAATTTTGTTTAGAGTAAAGCCAAACAGTTGATGTGGGCTAATTGCAAAAGCATTTGCGATCGCGGTGCCACTGTATATAGAGATAAGAGAAGGAGAGAGAGGGAGAAATACAGAGAGAGAGAGAGAGAGAGAGAGAGAGAGAAGGGCAATTTGTTTCTGGCTGCCGCCTTGGGGCGTTTGCTTTATTTTGTTTTTATTATTATTGCTCGGCAGACTTTTTACTATAAGCTAATAGGCAAACATAAACAAACAAACAAACTGACAGACAGACAATTCAGGTAAACTATAGAAGAGAGCTTAACATTCATTAAAACAAACACATACACACGTGTGTGTGTGTGTGTGCACCATTCATATGCTGATATCATCTGAAATAATGTGAATCGATTTCTTTTGTCATTCGCCTTTGGAGGTCGTAGAACCTAATAAATTCTATTTTAGTGACTGATATTTCAATGTAAATACAACAAATAACCTTTAAAATTGAGCACGAAAAACAAAGCGAAAAAGAACAAATAAATATTTTTGTTAATTTGCTATTTTTAAGCATGTGAAGAAATGTTTAGAATTTATTTTTGTAACCCTAACAAAGTGAAGGGAAAATACTCTTTATTTTTTCTTTTTTCGTTTTGATTAAAACTGTTTTGCAATTGCCGACAATTTAATGATTCAAGCTGTTTAATCATTGGAAATGCCGAAAAGTTCAATTGCTTAAGTTGAATTTTTTTATAAGGAAACAAAGCTAAGTTAAGAGTAATAGAAAATGACCATAGATCATATAGAGAGAACTCGCAATGATTTGAGATATGAGAATTTTATGCATGAGACTATATATTTATGGGAATAAAAGTAAGTTTTTATATAATTTTAATTACATAATACAATTTTAAACTACATATGTATTTTCTTCTTTTTATACTCGTTCACAAAGTGAAAAGAGCATATTGGTTTTGTTCAATGTCCATCTTGCCGTCCGTCCGCTTGTCCGTATGACCATTTCGCCCCTATCAAAGCTAGAAACATGAAGGCTTAAACATATACTCTTTGGATAGTATACTCGTCTTATAAAGTGTTTAGATTATCGTTTCGGGAAAATTTTAACAATGGTATAATGGTATAATGGTATAACAGAAAACCTTTAAATTAAGGAGCTAGAGACTTGAAATTTGGTAAATATACACCATTCTCCCGATACTCCCACTAAGGGCATGAAAATTGAGAAATATATGTATATAACTGACTCTAACGATAGAGTCAAACTACAAAATTATTTTCTTATTTTTTAAATTTTTTAAAATATGTATTTATTCTAGAAAATAGTATGCAAATATAAATTTTCCTAATACATACTACTAAAAAGCCATCTCTCCAATTAATTTCCACTTAGCGAGCCCACACTGTATTTATCTATAGTTCCACTTATATTCTCTTCCAAAAATAGAGACTTTCAATTAAAAGTTCAATTCGTTCTAACCTTTCTCAAATGCAAATCGCTTTAGTTTTTATGCCATTTCCCATTCCCTATGCCCCTCTTTCCCCCTTTTAACGCTTTTCTATATACGGTTATTTGACCCTATTAACTGCGCTCGACCGTTATATGCCAAAAAAAAAAAAAACAGAAAAAAACTTTTGATTAGCTAAATGCCAATTGGAACACGAAATCGCCATCGAGCAAATTGCGCTGCGCCGCGCTGCGCTGCGTTGCGTTCAGCTGCGTTTTCAATGCCAATAAGAAAGTCGCGTGCAAAAAACGGTTTATAACATATTTATGAGTGCTTTATATACATATAAAAGTTATTCCTGTATTTTTCATTACTGTTCTTACTGTTGTTGTTGTTGTTGCTGCTGCCACACGTATCTGTTGCTTGAGGTTACTTTTTTTTTAGTATCTGGTTTGCCGATAAGCGCACAAAAATCATGTTGAACAACGAGACCAACAACAACAACAGCAGCAACTGCAACAACAAGAGCAACAACAACAACAACAACAACAAGCGCAACAACCGAAAAGGCCGACTGACGATTTTGTTTACATTTTTGGTGTTGTTGTTGTTGTCAACAGATTTTCTAATAAACCATTTAGAACCGGTTTTCCATTTTTCGTTACCCAATTGTAATGCATAGGAATGGGGTATATTGAAATTGGGTGCATATGTTACACACATACTGTATAAATAGTATATGCATATGTATGTATATGTAAATATGTATATATTGTAGACCTGTTGAACTCTCTCACTGCTTGAATAATTTAAAAAAGAAACACAACTCCAATTTTATTCATAATTTTCATAAATAAATACTAAAAATCTTATATAAGAACAAGCTAAAAGCTATAAAAACCTATAGAACTAAAAAAAAATACATTAGATAAACATATTTCAATGTTTAAACCCAATTTAAAAAATTTACAGGGTATACAATAGTCGCTCACTCTACACCAGAGCACTCTTGTTTTTCCATCTTTTTTTTTGTGAACGGTTTCGGCTTTTAGTTTTTTTTTTTTGCTTTTGCTTTGGTCTCACTAGCACGAAGAAGCAGCAGCAATGGCAGCGGCAGATTTGGGAGCATCAAATTTCATGCTGCACACACACGCACACATGTATATATGTGTGTGTGTGTAAAAAAAAGCTCGTTTTAAACAAAAACGAAGCTCTTTCATTTTTAGGGACAGGAATAAAGAGTACAACAATGAGCAACACTTCAATGGGACTGACTGGCAAGGGGTGAGATTTTTGGTCATAGATTAGCATAAAGCACACACTTACACACACACATACACGAAAGCAAACCACAATGCACAATAACAATAACAGAGCGAAGAGAGAGTGAGAGGCAGAGGCAGAGCACAAACTCTGCTTGCCCTTTCTTTCACTATACTCAATTAATATAGTGTTGACTATTTAGCTATTGAATGCTTAAAAAAGCTAGCTAAGTTTAGAAAAGGATCAACTAGCCAAACTAGCCATTTGCTGTCAATAATAAATAATTAAATATAAAACTTGACTTAGAATAGCCTAATAACATTAACTAGCATTTAATAGTAATTATTAATATTAAAAATTTGTTTTTATTATATTCATTCATTTAGTGCTAAGCTTATGAGTACTTTAGTTTTTTTTTGGCTTTAAAATTCTGGCAGCACTGTTGTTGTCAATAAACCTTTATTAACTAATTATTAATTAACTCATTCATTCATTCATTTAGTACTAAGCTAATAAGTTCTTTAGCTTTTTTTTGGCTTTAAAATTCTGGCAGCACTATTGTTGTCAATAAACCGTTCCCACTCCCTCACACACACACACACAGGCAGACTCACCTTCAATGCAAACGACGTGATCGCGTATCTGTTGGGCAATCTGTGCGTCCGGCATGGGCAGCAAATCGATTAAATCGTAAATAGCATAAATCGATGGATGAACGCTCTCGAAGCGCTGTATCTCCTGCCTGATGGCTAGCGAATTGCTTATCAGCGGCTGCGGCGGTTGCGCTACCAAAATTGAAGCAGCAGCAGCAGCAGCGGCAGCGGACGCTGCCGACGTCGACTGACATTGGGGGGTGGCTGTGGGCGTATGACGCTGCTGCTGTTGTTGTTGCTGCTGTTGGGGTAGCGCTGCCGCCGTTGCTGTCAACTGTAAATGTGGCGGCAGATGCTGATGATGAAGTTGTTGCTGCTGCTGCTGGTGCTGATGATGAAGATGTTGCTGTTGATGATGATGATGATGATTTTGCTGCTGTAGCTGATGCTGCAGCTGCAGTTGCTGTATATGCGACTGATAATTGCTCATTGCTGACGAAATTTAGCCAACGTTCTTTAAATTAACTTCGATTATTTTGCCCGAGATGCCGATAGAGCCCCAAAACACAAAAAAAACAACGTAAACTAAACGCGCACTCTCACATACACACACACACACGCACACACATACGCACACGCACACGGACGGGCAATGGCACAGTTATCGCTATGTGTGTTGACAGCGCACAACAACATCTTTGCCATGCAGCAATTAGGCAGACAACAACAATTGCTAGTTGCGCACAACGAATATTGAATATTTTACACCTGTTTCACACATAAATAACGATTTTCAAAAACACGCACTCGGCCAACACACTTGCACTGGCTGTGGCCCGTGCTCAAGCGATAGTGTGGCCAGATATGGTTAACATAAAAATGCCAGCACTGAGCAAACACTAATATACCAAATAAGCATCGAAAGTCAAAGTATCGAGTATTTTGTGGGCGCCGCACGCGCATGTCGTAATATTAACAAAACAAATTATTATTAATTAAAATGGCGCAAAGTAGACTGGAAAAGATTGGCACTATCTTTACGAGGTAAGTACGAGGAGTGACTGATCAAATGTTATACATTAACTGTCGTTTTTCATAGAGTGCAAGGCCTGTTGCGCGGCGGCGCGATGAAAACTGAGGATAAACCCATTTGGTATGACGTCTACGCCGCCTTCCCCCCCAAGCTGGAGCCCCGCTTTGATAGGCCCGCAGATATGGTGCCCGTGCGCAACATTTTCTATGCGGAGGATGTGGTGCGAGCGTGAGTGTGAATACATACATTATGAAACTCTCGAGACTAATGTGTAGCTTCGCCATCACGCAGCAAGCTGCACAGAGAGAATAAGCCGCATGAGACGATTTCGCTGTTCGATCAGCGGCGCCGCAGCCAGAGTCAACAGTTTGTGCAGCTCTACGAGCAGCTGAAGTCGGAAGGTGCTCTGGATGATCAGCGCATATATGAAACGGCGCTGGATTTGCTCGCAGAGCAGCGGCAAAAGTCACCGCCTGAGCCAAACGAGGAGCAACTGCAGCTGGAGGAGCCTAACAGGAGCACGTTGCTTAGTGACTTCCAGGAGGCAGACCAGCAGAAGCAGGCGCAGCAGCAGCAGGAACAGGCGCAACAGACCAAGCCAAGCAAAGGCAAGCCCGAAGGCGTCAACATAAGCAGCTTGTTCAAGGATTGATTCGTTATTTCTTTTATATTATAAACTAAATATACAAAAATGTTGATTTCTAAACTGCCAGCGCATCGTTTTGCGATTCATGGCTGAGCTGCGTCTGAAGATTGGAGAGCTTGTTCTTCAGCACCTGTACGCCCATGATGACAATATTCTCGGGCTTCAGCGCGCCCGACGATTCTACATTGAAGAAGAACTTGTTGGGTTTGGCCTCCCAGTTGTAGGGCGCCTCGTATTGATCATCCTCCAGTTCGGTATGTTCGCTCTTTGGCCACTCATCGGGTTTGGGGTACAGAGTGTGCCGCATAGAGTTATCCGGATCGTATTCGAAGCAAACGCCCGCTGTGGGATTCCATTTGGCGTGCTCCTTGCCGAAGCCCTTCTTCGCGTAGGCGCGCAGCTTCAGCTCCTGGCCCTTACGCAGCTTAATTATGAGTATCTCGTCGGTGCTCTCGCCATACTCGTTGTCTTCCTCACCCTGGTTGCGCGATGTTACGGGCAACACTTTGGCATTGCTCGACTTCAGATCAGCCGTTGTCACGTGTCGCGTTTGCTCCTCGTTGCACTTGACATCGAGCGTGAACTCGACGCTGCACTCAGGACAGAAGTCCAGGCAGATGCAATCGCGTGTGTACTGCAGACGTTCCACCACATCATCCGATATCAGTGGAATCAGACCAATGCGATGGGCCAGGAATTCATCTGATAAAACTGTGGAATTCGCCTCCAGCTGCACCCAGTCGATGGCCAGCGTTGGAGTCTCGGCAATGAAAACTCGTCGCAGACTGTTCGCAACGCTCAATTCGGTATCCTCGAGCACAAACTTGACATTGTCGTCGGTTAGTTCGGTTATTTGCACGGACGGTTGATTAGCATACGGCATATTTTTATATTTTTTATATTTAAGGAAAATAAACACAAAATAGCGCTAAAAACGCAGCAAACCGGTCAGAGTTGATTTGCCGATAATCACCTATCGGTTATTATTAGTGGCATATTCGATTAAATAGTGTGTATACGATAGGCGAATGCGATAGTCAATTGAAAATTGTATTAAGCGCCATAAGAAATTTATAAATAAATTATATATATTTATATATTTATTATATATATTCATATTATATTTTTTATATTTATATTACATTTTTTTTTTTTAATTTTATTATTAAATCTGTAATTGCCAAAAAAAGGAACGACAAAGCTGGCAGCCCTGTTTGCCAAAAAAAATTTGTATCGTTATACAGCACTAGAGTGCAGAAAAGATCGTGCAAAAATGTTTAGAATTTATTCACGTTTATATTGCAAAATTGCAATAGAAACTAATCAAATTGTTAAACATAATAAATTAGATTTTACGCAGCTAAGTCATAGCACAAAAGTGCCACAGACACCTGTGCCATCCGATTTTCCCGACACCAGTAAAAACCCCGTCGAAATCGACACAAAAACAATCAAATTATTGGAACGTTTATCCTTGGTGGATCTGGACAGTGATCAGGCGCTGGAGACGCTCAAGAGCAGCATACAGTTTGCGGATAAGATAGCGGACATCAACACGGACGGCGTGCAGCCGCTGTATACCGTGCTGGAGCAGCAGCAGCTGCAATTACGCAACGACCAGGTGACGGCCGGCAACAGCCGCGAGGAGCTGCTCCGGTGTGCGAAGCGCACCGACGAGGATTACTACGTGTCGCCGCCAGGCAACATACCGCTGGAACAGTAATTGCCATGTCAACACGCCTCAGCCGCTGCCTCAAACATCTGGAGGGAGCTGGTTTCTTTCGCTGCTCCAATGATTCAGTTGTTCCACTCTTGGAGCTCTTGAGTCATGGCTCTGCCTATGCCCAGCAGCTGCAGCAGCATTGGCTCAACATGCGCCAATTGGCTGTTAACCTGGGCAGTCATTCCTCCACTGAGCCACTTAGTCTCTCCCGCTTTGGCTTTGTCCACTCCCAGCTCTTCCGGCAGCATTTCCAGCAATTGCTGCAGCTACATCCCAGCAAAGCCAAGTGTCCTACGCTACTGAAGCAGCAACAATTCAGTGAAACAGTCCAGGCACAACATGCCCAGTCAGTCTTCCAGCCTGCAGGACCCGTCACGCATCTGATCACCGATTTCTTTGTGGAGCCGCATCGTGGCTTGGAGCACTTTTACAATGTGCAGCGCGAGAGTAAGATCTGGTGGATGCGCTACTCCTCGAATCCCAGTCGCTATGCCATTGTGCCGCAAGCGGAGCTGGAGAAGCCAGCCGGCTGCCAGGCCATCGATATACGCGCTTCCTTTGGCCCAGCGGGCGAAGTGACTGTGGAGCAGCTGAGCTTGGTGCAGTTGCCGGCTGAGATTGAGGAGCATTTCCAGCTGCCGGATGCACGCACTGGCTTACCACAATTGCCCACTGTGATACGCTCGGTAATTGAGCTGGAGCCTGCCAGCTGTGCCCTGCTGCTGGATGCCTGCGATCATGGCAGGGAGACGCGTTCGCTGCTCCTCAATCGTGTGCTGGCGCCCTATCAATGCGCCATTGCGGGCATACAAAAGACGGAGCAAAGCTCCGAGGATCTACAAGATTTGTGTGCTCATGTGACGGATGTCCTCCTTCGTGCCAGATTGCGACTGCAGGCGGATGGATATGCGCTGGCGACGAATGGCGCGCAGTTGACTCAACAGCTGGAGACGTACGATCGCCTGGGCGTACCTTATGCTCTGCTCCTGGACGAGCAGCAAACGCTGAGCAATGGACTGCTGCAGCTGCGCAGCAGGGACACTCAGCTAGCGGAGACAGTGCACATTAGCGATATACCTGACTATTTGTTAAACATATTTAGGGACTATTAAAGACTATATATTATCGTAAAAAGCCAACTGTAATTAGAGATGGACAACCAGCAATGATTAAGGATGCTACCATCATTAGTTAACGATAGTACCATCAATGATTACCGATAGCTAACTATCAGTGTTGCCAACTCTTTAAAGCTTCGGAACTGACTAGAAAATAGCCAAATTGGCAACACTGATTCCGTGCTTGTAAGACACCAGAGCTGGCGGGAAAGTAGCCAAATTGGTGACACTGCTAGGAAATAAAGCGAAGAAAGCGACAGTTAATAGTTTTTTAACTAATTTAATTTAATTGAAATACATTTACATAAAGTCGCATAGATACTGGCGCACATTGAAGCCCACAACTTTGCCAATATGCACGACAAACTCGAGGCCGACGGTGCACTGCAGCTTCGCAGAGCCATCCATGATATTCTGTTCCCCAGAGACAAAGCTCAGCAGCTTCAGATGCACCAGCGTCGAGATCTGTGAGAGCAAATTACAGGTGAGGCCGACCTTCTCATCCAAAATGGCATAGAATATGGCGAGCAGGCGATCGATGCTAAAGGATTTGGGACCCAAAGTCGTGGACATCTTCTCCACATTCTGAAAAGGGGAAAGGCATTAGAAGAGACTCTAAATGAAGTTATCCATAATCTACCTTAGCTCTGGCATTCACTGTTTGCATGCGCTTGCGCTGCTTGCCATGATGCTTGACGAACAGCCGCTTGTCCTGCTTGGCGGAGTTGTGGCTGGCGAGAAATGCAGCGATGAGCAGGAATTTACCATAGTAGGGCAGCTCCAGGGATTGGGCCAGCTTGCGCACGCTCTGCTCCGCCACAGCCGGTTCGCCCAGCGGCTGCTCAACGCGCATATAGATCTGTGTTAGGGCGGCACGCAGCGGTCCAGCTATGTGCCGCCAGAGACGCGATACGTCCGTGCACTCCACGCTGCCGTCCAGCACAGGTTGCATATAAATGGCAAAGCATTTGCGTGCCGTCAACTGCAGCTCGGGCACATCTCGGCAAGCCTTATAGAAGACGCTCAGAAAGAGATTCAAATAGTTACCATAGAAATCAAGTGTCAGCGCCTGCTCCGCCAGCTGCAGCTGATCTCCCTTCAACTGTTGCAGCATTTGGCGCCGCATTTGGTCGTAGTCGCTGCTCAGGATGCGCAACGTTTCCGCTTTGTTGTACTGGGCGAGGTGCAGCGAAATGATCTCGCTGAGACCCGTCTTGTTGTAGTACTTCTCGAAGGGCAGCTGCGAGAGCAGCAGCACGCACAGATTGAGACTCGTTAGCTGCTGCAGGCGCAACAGCACTGGCAATACATTCGCATCCATATCACGCAGTCGCTCCGCATTGTCCACAGCTATGAGGAACCCTCGAGTGGAACTGCCATGCCAGCGACGCAGTTGCTCTACAAATTCCAGCATATTATCCGCACGTAATGGCTCCGCAGCCACCTGCTGCTGCTCTGAGAGTGCATCCAGCACATTCTCTAGCAATATTTTTGTTGTATAGCATTCAATGGCATTTAACTGCGCAATTCGCACCTTTTGCTGCCGTTGGCATTGCTGGAGGAAGGCTTTGATCAAGGAGGTTTTGCCCGTGCCGCTGTGTCCGTATATATAAATGGCTGGCGGATAGGCCTCATTGCAGTCGCCAATTAGCTCGGCTAATGTTGTTATAGCCCCTTCGCGGCACGGAATTTGCGGCTCCAATGCAGCGCAAATCTTTTCCATTTGTTTGGTTTTTATCAACTGCTGCCAGCTGCCTGCATTGCGCGCCAAATGCAAGGGATGCATAAAAGCAGTGCTGTGTAGTATCGATAGCACTTTACGATGAATGTGAAATGAACTATCGGTAAGTATTTAAAGTGAGTAAATGACAGTTGTGTATTTTTACTGTTGATTATTTATTTAAAGAACTAAGTTAAAATATACATAATATTATTATAACTAAAAATCATTCAATATCTAACTATAACGGCTAATGTATATTCAAACCGAACTCTTCGTTGCTTATCGATATTGTGCAACACTCATAAAACGCAAATTTAGTGCTGCAGCCCTGGACAGCGGCAATCAAACAGTTCACAACCAGCCATACATAGATATGTTTGTCGCGCGCGCAGCTCCAGTAACATTGTGTTTTGTGTATGAAAATTAAGTTGAAATTATATTGCAAACGTTGCAATAATTTAATGTAAACAAACAGCTATATGTGGTACATTGTGGCAAAAGTGGCGCGCCAATATATATATATATAAACATATTCAAAGTGAATAGTTGAGCCGCCTGTGTATGTGTGTAGATGTATGTGTGTGCCTGTATATGTGCGTTAGGATAACTGCACATTTGCATTTGCGCAGCGAATTTAAACGGAAAGGAACAGTTACTGCGAATAGCAGCAGAAGACGGAGAGTTAGAAACAAACAACATGGCTCGCGACACACAAGGCACTCAGGCCACCCAGAGCCAAGCGTCCAATATTTGGACCCAGGTCGAGAGCCAGCCCATGGAGAAGATCGTTTGGGGCCGGCTCTATGGGAAGAATATTAAAATCAAGTCTCTCGGTACGAGCGTCAAATCATATCGCATAATCTATACGCATTCGTCTTTTAGTGTTGGTAACTGTTAATGCTAAATTTTAATGTTTTTTTATTTATATATATGTATATGTATGTGTGTATGTGTAACTGATATTATTGTATACCCTGTAGACAATATTGTCAATAGGGTAACATAAACACGAAAAGTTGTGGCAAAAATTTATGTATTTGATAGCATTAAGTAGATGTATGTGTGTATGTAGATGTGTGTGTGTGTATATATTTATATAAATATAGACTTATATATATATATTTGCCTGCCTATATGTTAAGCTTGCCTGATAATCTGTAAACGAAAATCCAATTAGAACTGGAAACTCTTATTGGAACAACGTAAGGCAAACGAACGAAACGTTACGTTTGAATTCAGTAGGCCTTCCTCCTCGATTCTCAAGAATTCAAGTGCCTGCCTATGTTAAGTGGTTTAAATTCTAAGTAAATTGTGTGTGTGTGTGTTTTTTAAAAAGAAATATAACTTTATCTCTCTCGAAGTATACATCTCTTTGTCTATGTGCGTGTCTCTCTCTCTTTGTGTATCTGTCGCTATCTCTTTCTGTCTTTCATAGCCTATGCTCTCTCTGTCTGTATCTGGCAACTCTTATTAGACTAACGTGAAGCACACGGACGAAACGTTACGTTTGAATTCAGAGGGCCTTCCTCCGCGATTCTCAAGAATTCAAGTGACTGGCTATGCTATGTTGCTTACATTCTAAGTAAATTGTTCGTGTGTGTGTGTTTTTTAAAAAGAAATAAGTATCTCTCTCGATGTATACTTTTCAATGCCTGTGTTTGTCTCTCTGTAGCTCTCTCCCTCTTTGTCTGTCTGTCTTTCATAGAAGGCCTTTCTCGGCGATTCTCAAGAATTCAAGTACTTGGCTATGCTATGTTGCTTGAATTCTAAGTAAATTGTGGGTGTGTGTGTGTGTGTGTTTGTAAAAAGAGATATGAGTTGATCTCGTTCTCGCTGCATACCTCTCTGTGGCTGTGTGGCTATCTCTCGCTGTGCCACTCACTCTCTCTCTCTCTCTGTCTGTCTGTCTGTCTGTCTGTCTGTCTGTCTGTCTGTCTGTATGCCTGTTTGTCTCTCTCTCTCTCTCTCTGGCTGTCTGCATGCCTGTTTGTCTCTCTCTCTCTTTGTATGTCTGTCTCGTATAGCCTATCCTCTTTTTGTCTATAAGTCAGTCTCTCATATCTGACCTCTGCATGTCTCTCTCTTAGTCTGACCGTCTGACCGACAGACAGAGAGGGAAAGAGAGAAATTTACTCTCAGTCTGTCTCTTATCATTTAAATTTGTGTTTTTTGTACACATTCAAGAAAATCTTTCTATTTACAAAGTGGTTGCAGGGTATCTCTCAGTCGTACATTCTCTTATATTTACATTTTCTGTAATTGCTGCTTCTTTTTGTTTCTTATCAGACTTGAACAACGACGAATTTTCAGCTGGTCGCGGTGAACTAAATGATTTAATATTGACGCTCAATGATTTACCTGAGAAAATTCTATCGCGCATATCCAAGGTGCATTTTATCATAAAGCGCGCCAACTGTGAGCTGACAAATCCGGTTTACATACAGGTAGGCAAAGAGCGCGCACCCGAAAATATATTTCGAACTACATTAAATCCGCTTGAATTTGCAACCCTCCTCTTTTCTTTCAAGGATCTCTCACGAAACGGCACATTTGTGAATGGCGAAAAGATTGGGACGAACAAAACGCGCATCTTACAAAATGACGACATTATCGCTCTCTCGCATCCCACCTATAAAGGTTAGTCCTGTGGAGTTTGCAGAATATGGAAATTTTAAACACCTGCAACGTATTTTGCTTTATTTTTCAGCCTTTGTCTTTAAGGATCTTAGCCCGAACGAGGCGATTGGCCTGCCACCTGAAATCACATCCACCTATTATATAAACCGTAAACTGGGCTCAGGTGCCTATGGCTTGGTCCGGCTCGTCTATGATCGTCGCAGCTGCGAGCAGTTCGCCATGAAAATTGTTAAGAAAAATATGCTGGAAGTGAGCGCACATCCGAACAATAATCTTAACGATCCGGAGCGTGTGCTCAACGAGGCAAAGATCATGAAGAATCTGTCGCATCCGTGCGTGGTGCGCATGCACGATATTGTCGACAAGCCGGACTCCGTCTACATGGTCCTGGAATTTATGCGCGGCGGCGATCTGCTTAATCGCATCATTAGCAAGAAACTGCTCAACGAGAATACATCCAAATTGTATTTCTATCAAATGTGCCATGCAGTCAAGTACCTGCATGATAGAGGTATATAAATGAGATCTTATATGTATCTATCTATAACTAATATATGTATTCTTCTTCCAGGCATAACACATCGCGATCTGAAGCCGGACAATGTGCTGCTTGAGTCCAGCGATGAGGATACTTTGCTCAAAGTATCCGATTTTGGCTTGAGCAAATTTGTGCACAAGGATTCAGTGATGCGTACGCTATGCGGCACGCCCCTTTATGTAGCGCCCGAGGTGCTAATCACAGGAGGACGTGCATCCTATACTCAAAAAGTGGACATTTGGAGTCTGGGCGTGGTGCTCTATACATGGTAAAGCAACAATATATTTAAATTGTCATCGAAGAGAGAGATCTAAACTGTGTCTATTTACAGTCTAAGTGGCACTTTACCGTTTTCGGATGAGTACGGCTCACCGGCTGGCGAGCAGATCAAGAAGGGCAATTTCCGTTTCCGGCATCCCGCCTGGCAGGGCATTTCGCAGCGTGCCAAGTTGTTGATCAAACAGATGCTCATTGTGGATCCCGAGAAGCGACCCTCAATCGATGCCGTGCTGAAGTGCACCTGGCTGAGGGATACAACGATGCTGCACAAGGCGAAGCAAATGATGAAACTGGATCAAATGGAGATCGAGGAGGAGGAGAACAATTTCCTTGAGCCGCCAACCAAACGGCGACGGCATTAAGAACAAAAAAAGCGAAACTGAATGTGAAAAAGTTTTAATTTTCTGGAAAAATTAATCGAAACATTTTTCCCTCACCATTTATCATTCCGCAAAGAAGCTGCCCAAGCCATCATCACTCTACTTATAAGAATTATTGAAAAAGTATTCCTTTTTTTTACTGCGGTTGTTTAATTTTACATGTTGTTTAGTGTAAGTTTTGCATTTGCGTCTTTTTGTTAAACGTTGTGTGCCAAAAAAGAAAATTATGGTGAAAAAGTATTGAAAGAATCACAAATCCTGAATTGATTATTACCAATTTATTGACGCAATTATAATTTAAATATAATAATGATTAAATGTATATAGATAAGTTAAGTGAACTTGTGTTTGTTTTATTTAAGTTAATGAATTTTGTGTTTTTTGACAATTTGATTGTCATGCCTGAATATGTTTTATGAGGAATATATATTAGTTCACAGAGTAGGGCTTTATCCCTGAATCTCAAGAGTTGTTTCCCAACGTCTACAATTTCCACACCAACAAGGACGATCACAGCGAGCTTACAGTCCCTTGGGTCTAGCAGGAAATCGCCAGGCTGACTAAAGCCTGGATTGCCTGGATTGACTGGATAGGTATGCCCCTCGCTCTAAGCCTGCTTGACAACAGTAGCACTACCCGAGGACTGAGAAGATTTCAAACGCTCGAACTGAGTTTCTTCACTCTATACCCCGCCATAATCCCACCAACCTACACTTAGCCGCAATGTTGTTTACACCTCAATCTAATAAAGTGAAGTCATTGGAATTTGTGGACAGATTGCAAATAAAACTCAGGAGAAATACAAACAAAATCTATTAATGTATTAAAATATTTATATATATTTATTTACTTGTTTATCAAGCTACTATAATCTTATATGTGCCAGCTAGGCAAGCTACATAAACATTGCTTCTATAGATGATATATTCACATTAATATTAGACTGGGTTATGTCTTAGCTTAACACAACATGGAGTTGGAGTTATATATATATGAAGGCAAATTATATAAAGGTTAACTAAAATTAAATTAATAATTTCAGGATTAACAAAATATATTTATATTAATATTTCCATACTTTTATCTTTACAACTCGGATATTCTTCAGCCTACCCATTTTTAGTCTCCTATATCTTATGCATGGCCAATTTGCGTCCATGTCCTATGGTCAGCAGCGTGTGCTCATCCCGCCAAACGGCATCTGTGAGGCGTGAGTGCGTATGCTCATTGGTGTAGATGACATCATGTGTGTCTGTTAGCTTGGCTATTTTGACGCCAGCGGGCAGATTACTCATGATGGCCAGATGGGAGCTGTTAGAGAGAAATATAGTTAGTTTTAGGTCAATAAAGTGACTTCAATTGCTAATCCTTCCGCCTACCCATTCACTAGCAGCTGTGAGACATGACTCTTATCGAAATAGGCTACAGTTTGCTGCAGCTTGCGCGGCACTCGTACATCCAGCGTGTGGACATTGCCATCATAGTCGCCCAGATAGACATAGTTGTCGCCTTGGAGCTCATTGGGCGTTGCCCAAGCGGCACAGGTAAAGCTAAGCATATGCGTCTGATCGTCGTACAAACACGTGGAGCTGGGTGATGTGGCGCGTATATCCCACAAGCGTGCACAACCGCCGCGATCGCAGGTAACCAATTGGCTGGAAGCTGTTGCTGAAGTAGCCAATCCTGTTAATTTCTGGGTATGGGCAGAGCGCGCCTGATAAGTGCTGCATAAGTCTGCGCCAGAAATGTCCCAGACCTGTTGGGAATCAAATATTAGATATATAATAAATAGATATATAGTTAGAAGTAGATAATCACATTAAGCGTATTATCCAGGCAGGTAGTCGCCGCCTGCTGTGGCTGTGATTTCATCACGCAGAGCTGATTGATGGGCGCACGGTGCGCGAACTCTTCGCCAATGAGGAACAGACAGTATGGAGCCTTCGGGTTGCGCACCGTGGAGTATGTGGACCAGGCCTGCAGGCAGTTATCACCCAATGCCATGAGCAATATATTGTTATCAGAATAACGGATTATGTTAACGGTATATTCGCATTGAAGCTTGAAGTCTGCATTGTCGACGGTCATGTGATCCGTTTGATTGTAGCCAAAGAGCATGCCCCACCAGTGGGCGCCCTCGCGGTGGTTTGTGGCCAATGCGAAATTCTTCAGTTCATTCATGGCAATGCTGTCGAAGCAGTCGTGCAGCCTGGGCGAGAGGTTCTCCAGACGGGCATTCATGTCGGTCACATTGAGATTGGGATAGTCCACGTTATCGGCCAGTTCCTTGGCCGGTGGCGGCTGGTGGGTGGCGGGTGTGCGATATGTCACCGAGCTTCTTTGTGGAAACATCTTAAATATACAAAATCAATGCAAAATCAAAATAACTGATTTAAACAACAAAACAACGCGTGCCGGCAAAACACGAAGGAAACCACTAAATAGTGTTGGCAAATATTCATATTTAATCGATTAATATACATTTGAATATTTCCTAATGTATATATCGATAGTTTTTTGTGGTATATTCAGCCGTTAAGTTTGCGCTGCCAACAAAAAAAAATTTTACTTTTATATATTTAATTTTCTGAAATAAATTTAAGTGTAAATGAAAAACATTCAATTTATTATACATTTTCAACCAAATTCAAATATATTTAAGTACTAAATGCCATAATTAATTCAATATTAATAGATATAATAATTGCTATGCTAAAAGACGTAGAGTACATTTATTTATAATTTACAATTTACTTTGCCATATTATAAATTATTTTTCATTCATAATTTTTCAAAAATGTAACATCTAAAACAGACGAATTTCATTTCCACGTCAATTTACGTACTCAAAAAGGAAAAAATATTTTCGCATTTTACAGCACTGTTTACTCAATCGAAATACTCATTGCTGAAACTACTCGTTTCGTTTGCTGACATTTCGAGTACAAACGTAACATAACATTAACAGTAAACAAAGCGTACGCCAACGCGAAAGACGTGTTTGCTCCACGCAGTTGTATAGAAAATTAAATTTTTTTTACGTCGAATTTAGCAATAACTACGCACATTTGCAAATTGAACTAACTAGAGCACAATGACAAAACGTATAGGTGAATACCATTCAGTTATCCTTTGACAATGCACAAATGAACCAAAGATACTTATATAAGGGGCACAGAAGTTGCACACGTCAAACAACAAAAATGCAAAACGCTAGATCCCCGAAATAAATGAACAAAGGCACGCGAAAATAACTGCATCTAGGCAATTGCTAAAGGCTATTATGCAAACAATTGCTACAAATTCCAAAAGTGCCTTCAAAGAACTAAGAAATAAAGACGTAAACTAAACTTACGGTAAACGAATCGATTACCGTACGCCGCGTAACAGAAGTTCAAGTGTTTTAGTTAATAGTATTAAGTTTTTATTGAAATCAACATGGACACGGGCAGCGTTATGGACATTTATGCCATTTATTTGTTTCGACCCGGAAGTTCGCCCGTTGATTGGTGCGAGGGCAATTATTTAATATCATCGAATATTGCAGAGTTCGTCAACACGGTACGTATGTATAGTAAATATGTATATATGTATGCGTGTCCCTTTATGTGGCACTGTATTTGCAGAAACACGCTCACCCACCACATACAACTCACACGCTTACAGCCAGCTGTAAGGCCTTGACCTTTTCGCGTGCGTGTGAAAGGCTCTCTCACACAGACACACGCTGAATGTAAACAAAGCAGAGATGCTCTTAGCAAACACTTGTCAACACTAGTAGTTACAGTTATTTGCACACACAGCTGTCACAAGTGCCATAAATGAAATTGTTTGCGAAAATGTGAAATTCGAGTGCGAAATTGATAATGAGAAATTAATAATTAATATTCTTTTCTCATTTGTTCTTTAACTAAATGCATAATTAATGGAACAAAGTACTGTTAGTTACAGCACATATTCTTATCTCTCCTTCGTATTCAATTTCTTGAACTAATTATTTATCACGAACTAAAACTCAAAGTTCATGCGTGATTCCTTTGTACGAACAAGAATCAAAGTACGTGTGTACTCATATGATTTCTAACTTATTTGCTTGGGTTTTTCCTATCAACTAATGTTTAATTTCGTTTTTTTTTTTATAAGTTGTCGTAATCAACACTTTGGACAGTATACAAAGTATTTTTATAATATATATACAAATATAAATAGGACACCTAACTGTAATCCCCGTGCCGGATACGAGCGAAATTTGATAGAGTGTAGAAACTTCTTGACTTGCCTATGAATATACAGCTGTGTTCAAAATAATAGCAGCGCACTTCATGCTGACAAATATGACTGCATTTTACGCATGTTCATTCTTAAAGATCGAACACTAGTGCATATTTTTCTTAGAATAGAGTGTGGGGAAGAGGATAACGAAAAAATCCCGTTGGAATTGCTGTGCTTTAACGTTTTAATTATAATTTTGCGTAAAAATACAGAAATTTTGTTCTTCAAAATAATAGCAGCGCTTCATTTCAATATTAAAAATTTTCAAGTAAAAGTTGTTGATTTGTTGAAAGTAAGTTTAATTAATGAGTTAACTATTATTTACATGGGAATAAATAATAATAATGAAAAAATTTGTACTATAGTGAGTAGAGGCAGTCATTGCTCAAACGAAAAGCGCGAATGGATATTAAGCCTTAGAAAAAAAGGAAAAACATACAGGGAAATCGAAAGATTGGTTGGATGTTCAGCTTAAATGGTCTCTAATGCCATTAACTATCGCCACAAACGCAAAACCCGCGGCAGGAAAAGAACTACCACTGAAGTTGATGACCGACGCATTGTGCGCTCCAGCAAGGATAATCCATTCGCGTCAGCAGAATCATTAAAAGCAGACCTAAGGTTGTCAGTGAGTAGTTGTAACTATTCGTCGAAGACTTCTGGATCTCAAACTCAAGGCCCGAAGTCCAAGGAAAGTGCCTCTACTTACTTCTAAACACATAAAAGCTCGAATACAGTTTGCTGAAGTGCACCTGAAATGGCCCTTAACAAAGTGGCGCAACATTATCTGATCTGACGAGAGTAAAATTGTGTTTTTTGGTGGAACTGGTTCCAGACAATATATCCGTCGTCTGCCAAACACTGAATATCAGCCTAACCACACGGTAAAGACAGTTAAACATGGTGGATTAAAAATCTTAATATGGGCATGTTTTTCATATAGCGGCTTAGGCCCTATCCATATGATTAATGGGATCATGGATCAACATGTATACATGGATATACTATAAAATGTGATGCTACCATATTCCTCTTGGGAAATGCCAATAAAATGGACCTTTCAACAGGACAATGATCCTAAGGATACCAGCAAAGTTGCCAAACAGTGGTTTGCAATGGAAAAGATCGACGTAATGCCATGGCCAGCTCAGTCCCCAGATCTGAACCCTATTGAAAACTTATGGGGGGACGTCACACGAAGTGTGGCCAAGGTGAAACCGTCGACTAAAGCCCATGTTTGGCAAGTTGTTCAGGATGCATGGGCTCAGATTCCTCTGAAGCGTTGCCAGGACCCAATTGACTCCATGCCTCGGAGATGTGAAGTTTTTCTAGCTAATTAGGGGTTCACAACCAAGTATTAGTTCATAAGTAACATAGTTAATTCAGTATATGAAGTTATAAACTAAATTTTGTTAACATATTTAAGATTTTCTATTTTTGCTGCTATTATTTTGAAAAGGACAATTTCGCCATTATTATCATTTTTTTTCATAAATTTATAAATGGAAGAAATTTTTTGATGAAGAAACACTTTTATTTTGTTTGAAATTAAATATATATACTAAATTAAAAAAAAAATTATTGATCTGTAGTCATTATGATATTATTTATCAATCTTAACATCAGAGGTTATATGCGCTGCTATTATTTTGAACACAGCTGTATGTATAAAGTATATGAAACTCATGACCTGATTAAATTGAGAAATTCACATAGATTAATATGTTTATTTCAGTAGATTATTGCATGGAATATTGCTTTTTATATACACAGAGATAGGCCAGTTGATTAGAAATATTTATATATAAAACATGAAAATAAATATAATATAAAAATATAAATTATAAAATATTAAATATTAATAATATATAAAATATGAAAAAAAAAATTTTAAATATAAAGATTAAAATATAAAAAATAAAATCTTAAATAAAAAGATTAAGAAAATTATAATAAAAATAAATAACCAATATAATAAAATTCGTTAATAATAATACTCATTTTTATACATGTCCTCTATAAGTTTATTCTCTGTAAACAAAAACATCTGCTAATTTTCCATCACATTATAAATTATACCATCAATTTTATCTGATTAAGCTGACATAAATATAAAATTTGATTGATGGACACTGATTTCCGACACAATATATCATAATATCAATATATGTGAAGTCTATCAGATAATGTAGGGTTTATATCTAGATTGACATTGAGTTCAAAGCTTCATATCACTTTATCGCTACTAAACTAAATAGAATTTTTGTAATTAGCCAAAAGGCATGTTTCAAGTGTCATCATCGTCAGCATTGTTATTGCCTTGCTGAGTGTCTAATGAATTAATAATGCATCACTAATGCTAATAACAAACCTGCAGTAATGGTTAAAACTCTTGTTTTTTTATTATTCTGAGTAATAGCTTTATTTGCTTTTTTCTTTGTTTCTACTGCAATTTATTTAAAGAGCTTCGTGTTTTAATTGGGCTTGCGCCCAAGTGCAATAATGCTAATGAACTGCCTGAGGGTTATTCAGATATACTATATAGTATATAGCATATCTGATGGTCATAAAACCAACGCCAGGCTGTGTTGACATAAGATACAAAAAAATATATTATATAAAAATCAACACTGACTCGCCTCGCCTCGCCTAGCCTAGCCTCAGTTCGCTATGGCCTTTAGTTTTATTTTATATCTTTCAACTTGTTTAAATACAAAATTGTTGTTAATTTTTCTTCTTCTGCTTCCTATACACAATTTACAAATTTTTTAATTATGCTTTTGCCTGATAAATTATTCTTTTCATTCTTTGTTCTCGTGCTTCGGGGTGAAAACTTGTTACAAATGACACGAACTAAAAACTGCTTTGTTTTCGTAAATTGTTTAATGTGTGGAACAAATTGCATGACAGACTGTTTGACACACTCACATGAGCATGCACAAATGTATATAGACATAAATACATACATAGAAATATATATATATATTTACATATTCTTTGGTTATCTCAACTTTGATCTAGTTTGGTTTAACATGTCACTCACAGTCATTAGACAAACTTTTGTTATGGCTAGGGTATTTGCTAGCTGTTCATTATCTCTTATAGTATTCGACCTATTTAAGAATTTCTACAAAGCTTCATGAATTAATGATTCTCCTTTCTTATTTTTTGCCAGCGCATTAGCTAAGCCCATCGTTGAATATTAATGAAGTCAAAAACGTTTTTTTACCTTTGCAAATCATTAATAGAATATATTCATTTGAAATTTTAATTTTAAATTTAATTTCACTGTCACAAATACGCTTGCAATTATTATTTTATGCATATATTATTGTGATTAAGAACAGGCAAAAGAAATTATAATCATTTAATAATAATGAGATAGGTAAATATCATTTATGCACTGTCAGGCAGCTGGTCGCTCTGCCGGATTGCATTTGCTATTGGTGTTCCGACTGAGAAACCTCCTGTCTTTCCCTGTCCGTCTCCCTCTCCCTCTCTCTGAAGCTGCCTCCCGTTGTAATGCCAGGCCTCTTCCCGCATAAACCTTCAAGCCTGAGCAGCCCTTCCATCTGCTCTAACTGCGCACTGGCCTCAGTGTTTCTTTGTCCAAGTTCCATTTTTTCCGACGCAATACTTTTCCGATGATGTCACAAAGAGTTTTCTAAACTTCTTTGTTTTTGCATATATGCTACATTATGTTCTTTACTTTGCTTAAAAATTAAATATATTTCTCTAATATCTTAATTTATATTTTCTATCTTAAGTTTTAGATATCTTTAAAGTTTTCCAAGTTATTGATAGAAATTTTCGCTATTTTATCTTCTTCTCACAACAGTTCAGCAACTTTCTGTTTATTCTATTGCCGCCTGTGCTGATAATGCTGTTTAAGGAATATGGAAAGTTCGTCACGCCCGGAATACATTTGCTATGGGTACTGCTGATTGTCGTGGGTCTGAGTTCGATGTATTTCCACGCGACGCTGAGTCTGTTGGGACAGCTGCTCGATGAACTGGCCATACTGTGGGTGTTTATAGCCGGCTTTTCGCTCTTCTATCCCAAGCGCTACTATCCAAAGTTCGTGAAGAACGATCGGTAAGTCTATTTGATAAAAAAAAAAACATAGAAAATTCCCTTTTGATAGATAGTTTCTAATGCCTGTCTACTTAATAGGAAAGTCTTCAGTTGGCTCATGCTGATATCGGCGATTGTCGCGACGGCTTTGTGCTGGTGGAAGCCCATTGTGAACGCCTTTGTACTGATGCTTATGGGCGTGCCGACAATGATAATGCTCTACAGTGAGCTGCAGCGGTGCGTATGTCCCAACAGAACCAACCACTTACCAAACACCTACCTAGCTGATAAGCCGTCTCATTTGTGCCTAGCTGACCGATAACTGTTTAGTCATATATCATTTTTTACACACTGTTCAATCCTTATCAATTTCATGCATGTTTAACAAAGCCCATGGGCTTTATCAGGTCGGAACAGGTAGACCCATTGTTTAATCTATATCTATTTGTGTTTGCTTTCAATACATCATGCGACGTTCATAATAAATTGAGTCAAAGTTCATTAAAAGCTTCCCTTGTGAATAGTTTTGGCTCATAAATCACAAAGGTCTTTTAAAATTGATAGCATTTTTAACAGAGATTATTCCAAAATTCCATTCAAACATATTTGTAAACTTCAGAAATTCCTTTTTGTTTAGATAAGCTAGAGCTTGGCTTCTGAAGCACCACTCAAAGCGTTTCCATTTCAAATCAATTATAATTGAAAATTGGAGAAGAATAAAGTGTAATTGGAAAGCCATAAAGATTAGGAATTCGAATTCAGATTGTGATGTTTTAGGGTAGCGCCTAATAAAAGATATATGATGTTATAGAATTTTGATATAAAAGGAAGAATTTCTTTCAAAACTATGATTTTATTTGCGAATGCATTGCATCAGATTTTTTTTATTAAAAGTTGTATATAAATTCAGATATTTTTAAGCTTCAGAACTTTGGGGCTATATATCCATTTCTGTGTTATTGTATCTTTGTTTATTTATTTTCTATGTGTATCAATTATGTTTATATTGTATATTCTGTATATATTCTCAAAACCAAGTCAATTTGGCATGATAAATCAAGTTTTATATGAAATTTCTTTTCATTTGCAATTAATAAAAAGAAATAAATAATTAAAATATATAATATAACTAAAAAAATAAATAAAAATAATAATAATAATAAATATATAAATAAATAAATAGATAAATAAATTCTTTTGTATATCTGAAGCATATTGAACACGTAACTGAACAAATGAAATAAAGTCTAATAAAATTTAGAACATATATATATATATAAGTAAATTAGCAAATTGATACTTTTCTATTTTTATTTAAAACTTCACAAATGAAACTATCAAATAATAATCAAAAATTTGTCTATCTTCCCTCTGCAGCGTTCGTGATCAGCGCGTCTATCGTCTCGGCTTGAGGGCAACAACTGTTTGGGCTGTGGCCGTATTCTGTTGGATCAACGATCGAATGTTCTGCGAGGCTTGGTCCTCGATCAATTTCCCCTATCTGCACGGCTTCTGGCATATATTCATATTTATAGCCGCCTATACGGTGCTGGTGCTCTTCGCATATTTCTATGTTGAGTCGGAGCTGCCGCAGCGTCAGCCTTTGCTCAAGTATTGGCCAAAGAATGAATTCGAATTTGGTATACCCTTCATATCGATCCGAAATCCAGGTAAGACACTGCGCAACACGATCTAAGATCTATAAAAAACCAAAAAAAAACAAAAAAAAAAAACTGAAACGTATGCCATGACAGACCAAAAGCGTGAAATGTAACCAAAAAAAACATTAACAAATAAGCTTAAAATTAATAGCAAAACAGCTTTAGCTAGTTGATAATTGTAATATGTATTTTTAGATCATAGACCACATCACATTACCTTTTTTTAACTAGTTGTCAAATTGTAGCTAATTTATTGTTGGATTTGGAAACTGGAGGTTAAGGCTGTTTAAAAAAAAAAGAAAGTATATTGCCTAAGCTATGTTGGAAGTAATTCTATTGTATTGCCTAGCAACTAGTATATACTATATAGTGTAATATATAGACAAATGTAAACACATATCCCATATTGAGAACTTTGAAAGTCATTAGACTAACTGCTTGTTGAACCGCTGATCAGTTGCCGAAGCAGGAACTCTCGAACAAAACTCGTTTTCTAACCGACACGCCCCCTTCCCCCCCAATATATATGTACACAGACTGTGATATGTTATATACTGACTCACTGTGACTGGGACTTCCAAATGTTGAAAAGTGTAAAAAGGAAAACAAAAGCAATTTACGTTCCTCAATTATTTGAATTGAAAACCTTTTGTGAGTACCTGAATATGTGACTGCCTTATATGATGAATGTATTGAACAAACCTTTGTTCGAGAGTCCCTTGTTACCCAACTGCTATCTAAATATAACACTAATTGCCTGCAAAAGTCGTACTACTAACACTACACTACTAATCCACGTAGTTTGTTTCCTCAACTGTAAAGTCTACAAATGCCTTTAACAAAACATATATCCGATATATATATAACATATATATACCAACAATTGCTGATCCCACAGATTCGAAAGATTGGCACATCTATTGCAGCTTATACGTGCAGGATTACGACAATGATCTAAAGGCTTTGCGTTAAGAGTTTTACTTCTATATAGACTATTCCAGCGGAAAACATACGAAAAAAACAAATGAGGAAGAAAGGAAGGGTTTACAGATAAATATAAAAAACTTTTTTAAGCAGCAAACTAACAGATGCTAAAATTTAAAATATGTTTATAATATGTTAAATAATAATATATGTTAAATTCGAACCCTAGAATGCTAGACATATGTTACACTTGATCATATGTTAACCGATTGCTAAAATTGATAGATGCTAAGTGCTAAAAGATGTTAGCTCTGAACAAATGTTAAATATACACATATGTTAACATCCAAACATCCTGTTGACGCTAAACATATATTACTCAAAATCATATGTTAGTCCTGCTAAGTATTAACAGATGTTAAGTACTAACATATGTTAATGACATTAAGTATTAGCATATGTTAAGTTTGGGGATGACCATATGTTAATACCATGTTAAATATTAGCATATGTTAAGGAATAACATATGTTAATATCCTATATTATTATATGTTTATAAGTATTAACAGCTGTTAGTTTGCTCTAATGTAAATTTATGCATTAAAACAGTCTAAAATTTATATTTTTTGAGATATTGCTTGGATTACTATTTTTATTTATTAAAATATATATTTATATATATAAATATATAAATGTTTTCAACACATAAAAACTTAGATTGATTGTGTTCTATTGTTCAATCTTCAAAATTTAACTAAAAAACTCCATTATTATTAGACACACGCGCAGGTCTGGGAATATAAAATCAATCCTATTTATATTATTTGAGAACCTACAAGAGTTTTTATGAAAACTCTTAGTTCTGGCAGTATTAAATCAAATATATGTATACATAATTAAATTTGCTAAAATAAATTTAAAAATTATAATTCCATTAGTATTCGTATTCGTAATCGCTCAAAATTTGTCTCCATTAATTGAAACATAAATGTTAATTTTAATTTTCCTATTGATCCAACATTTCTATATTTATGTCTCGAATCGGGTCGAGATACTTAGATTAATTACTGTTCATATGCTGACTTGAAACATTGGAACTAGCTATGCATATTAGTATATAGAAATTGTATTATGAATATAGGAACTAACAAATTGAGCTTAAATGATATAAGATTTATCATTTAATAGTTCCAGATAGGCGTGTTTGTATTGAAACATTGTCAATAACTATTATACTTTAGGATGAAGATCTTAATATCTTCATTTCTTCATCTATGGGCTATACATGTCTTGACACATAAATTATAATACTTTAGATAAATATATATATAAAAGATATATTCTACTGTCATAAAATCAAGTTAATGTCTGTTATAAATTAGAAAAATATTCATTAATTATTTAGAAAAGAAAAAAATTCTAAATAAAATTTTGCTTAGTTGTAATTCAAGCAAAAGTTTAATAAATAAAAAATAAAATCAAGCAATATCTCAAAATCAATTCAAATAAACTCTGTAAACTCTTCAAAGCAAATTATATGAAGCGTTTAGCCTAGACAACGTGATATAAATTAGTGTTAAAAGCTAATGCCTAAGCAATTAATAATGCTATATGTTTGTGTATCTCTAAAGCTACCAAAAATACTTATGAAATAAATTATACAAACTTGAAACAAATTTTTATTAAATCTAGCATATCTGCGGACGCTCAACAAAAGAGAAATAATTCAAAGTCTTTAGCTGCCATTTAGGAACCAACTTAAGAGCAATTAAAATTATAGAAAAATATATATTATATATATAAATAAATAAAATTATAAAATGTACTGAATTGATAATAAAAAAAAACAAAACTTTTACATAATAAAATAATAAAATAGAGAAAGCAACAAATTAATTTTTTACAATATTTTTTGTTTATTCCATTTGAATGCATAAAATAATGCTATGCACATATATTAATAGATATATCTATACTTTGTAAATCGTATAACTCGCTTGACAATAACTAAAAATGTGTTATTTATGTGCAAAAAAATTCACAGTATGCGTAAGTATTTTAGTTGTGTGCGCTTCACTGAGCATTGGTCCAAATGCAAAAAGGTAAACGAAGGTGAAATTCGAAAGTATTTTCTTTTCATGCTTAATCCGAGTCTGACGAGATATTGGTACACGAATCGCGTGCCGTACGCTTATTCATTGCATTATATAGTCCATTCAATTGATATGGCCCACGATAGGTAATTATGTTCTTTGGCGTTTCAAAAATCTTCACTTCATACAGCAGCTCCGGTTTTTTGAGGTGTGTGCGTATATTGTCCCAAATGTAGACAGCTAAGTTCTCCGTTGTGCTGGGCTGTGTGTATGAAGATTATTATATAGTATAATTTATTATATATGTATTTTTTGATATTTACTATTTTGGCAAAGTATTCGACATCCTTGTCCAGATTCTTGTGATCCAAACGTTTCATTATAACCGTCTCAATAGCATCCTTTAATTCTGTTATATTAAGCACCATGCCGGTACGTTGATCGATGGGACCACGCACAGTTAGTTCCACTAAGGATAATAGAAGAGAGAGAAAATTAGTTAAATTAAATGTTTATAAGACAACATCCACATAGATTTACATCCTTTATATATAATATACAATATATCTACATTGTTTCCATGCCTTTGCATTACTACAGCTTCATTATGTTTCTATGCAATTAGCAATAATTCTAAAATTATTGCCACTTGCTATAAATACATATATATTTAATGAATGTTGAACTTGAACATGGGTTGATTGATAAGCGAGCTTGTCGGCCAAGGTCTGGCTATAATGGCATAAAACACATTTAAATCGTCTCGAATTTCCAATGCCTGCGGTTAATGCTTGAACAAATCAGTATGTGACATATGAGAAGGGCTGTAGCGGCTGCTGCTGCTGCTGCTAATCGTTAGCTAATCATGCATTTAATTAAAACATATTTCTAAATTATATATAGATATATATACCTGTATAGTTGTGTCCATGGCCATGAAAATTGTTGCATTTGCCAAAGATTTCCAAATTTTCAGCATCGCTCAGCTGAGGACTAATGCGAGAGGGAATGGTAGAGAGAGATACAAATTGAGTTAGCAAATCAATATCAATTGGTTCAATTGTAATTGAATTCATTGATTATTATTTATTACCTGTGCAGGCGATGGCAGGCGCTGAACGTTTCGCGTCTCGTTAGAAATGCAACAGGTTGCTGGGCCATGCTGTACACTTGGATTGTTTATTATTATTGTTATTGATGAACTGACTTCGTATTGAACGGTTTCCTGTTGCACGTGCGCGCTTGCACTGTTTTGCCACAAATGCAAAACCTGCTTTCGAAACGCGCTTATTTATACTTCGGACTGGAGCGTTGGTGCTGCCGGTGGCAGAACAAGGAAGTTGTTATCAGATAATATATAAGGAATGCTAGTTTGAAGCACTTACAGGGCGGCAACAGCGTGTACTAACTTATTTTAAATTCAGTTTCTGGTAAATGGCAATTGTAATCTCAAATAAATTCTTTAATATTTTGTCTACGTCGGCTACATGCAAGTAATGCAATGCAAAACAAACACAAAAGTATCGATGTTACATTTGGCATCGATAACACGCTGACGTCAGTCAACACTGGCAAATTCAAAAAGTCTAAGCACTTGACGTCCCTTTAGAGCTGTGCTTGTTAAATGCGTGTGAGAGGTGCAGCTATATACGTTCTCTTCTGCTTGCACCTCACATCAAATTCAAAATAAATTAATCAAAAGTTAATTATGACGCATAAGTTAGGGAGTGGTGAGTGAAATGCGTCGCAGATTCTTATATTATTTGCATTTTTTAAATTTTATGAAACAGAAAATATCAACAACTTTTTAAATAAAGTCAAATCACGTAACTATTTGACATATATAAATAGCTCAAAAGGAAATGAAAATAATATTAAATTTACAAAATATATAAAATAATAAATATAAAGATAACCAGCTACCCGTACTCAGTAAGCAATTCAGTAATCGATACCCGTTTGAAATGTAACTGCCGGTGCTGCCAGATAGCTGCTTGCAAAACACACATGTTGTAGACCTGATGCGTCAGCCCTGCTGTCTGTTATCGATATACACACATCACTAGTATGAAAAAAATTGACAACAAACGACGCGACGACGCGCGCTATTTTCGAAACCTATCAACAATTTAATTTGTTTAAACAATAAACCCTGCTGCGTAAATATATATATTAGTAAAATGAGCAACAAAAGCACGCCAGTGCAGCAACGCATACATCAATTTCAAGCACGTGCACGTGCCAGTGGCAGTGCCACCAAAACTCCTGCAACAGATGCCGCCGGGCTGCGCCGCAAAGTGTTGACACGCACACCCAAGCGCAGTGCCGAGAAGCCGGGGGCAACAGACCAACTCCTAAATACAGCCTTTAGCAGCGGCATTGCAACACCAAAGCCAAAGCCAACGGCACTCAATGCCTGCTATACGCCATCCTCGCTCTATCGCAGGACGACGCCGAGCCACAGCAACATCAAAAAGTCAGCGAGTAAGGCTAGGGATAAGGATGCCATGACCGAGTCATTTCACAGCCTTGCCGAAGAGAGTAACATGATTGTGGCCGTGCGCGTGCGTCCATTGAATGCGCCCGAATGCCAGCGCTCCAGCGTCACGAACGTGGTCCAGGTCCATGGCAACAATGAGCTCAGCGTGCATGCGGGCAGCAGTGCCGATGCCTCGGCTGGCGTCTCACATTTCTTTAGCTACGATCAGGTCTATTACTCGTGCGATCCGGAGCGCAAGAACTATGCCGATCAGCTGGCTGTCTTTGCGGGCACAGCTCAACCCCTGATCGATACCGCCTTCGAGGGCTACAATGCCTGCCTGTTCGCCTATGGCCAGACGGGCTCGGGCAAATCCTACAGCATGATGGGCATTGAGGGCCTGGACGATGCGGCACTCGATGGCAATGCGCCGCATGTGGAGGCGGGTATTATACCACGCTTCTGTCATGAGTTGTTCCGGCGCATCGATGCGGTCAAGGAGCAGCTGCAGGTTGACTATAAAATCATATATCTCATCAATACTTTACTAATCCATGTCTCTCCTTTCAGGTGGAGGTGGAGGTCAGCTACTTTGAGATCTATAATGAAAAGATTCATGATCTGCTGAGCGTGCAGCAGGCCATGGCCGCTACGCCGGAGACGCCTGTGCAGCGTCAGGCGCTGAAGGTGCGCGAGCATCCCATCTTTGGGCCATATGTCGTCGATCTTAGCGCCCATTCGGTAGACTCTTATTCGGCATTGCGCAACTGGCTGGCCGTGGGCAACTCGCAACGTGCCACTGCCTCGACGGCCATGAATGACAAAAGCTCCCGCTCCCATTCCATATTCAATATTGTCTTAAATCTCACTGATTTAAGCAGCGATGGCAGTGATGGCACATCCTCCGATACAGACTCCGGCACCGTTGTTTCCCTACGGCAAACGCGTCGCAGTAAAATCAGTTTGGTGGATTTGGCGGGCAGTGAACGCATCAGTGTTTCGGGCTCAAATGGCGAAAGGATACGTGAAGGCGTTAGCATCAACAAAAGTCTCTTGACGCTGGGCAAAGTGATTGCAGCGCTGGCGGATTCGCGCAAAGTGGGCGGCAATGCCACGCCCAGCACATTTGTACCCTATCGCGAGAGTGTGCTCACCTGGCTACTGCGGGTAAGTGAGGCAATGCATATATTGCAAAAGACATTTTCTTATCAGCTTATCATAGTTCGTTCTGGTTTACTTAATGCATTCTTTATCTATCCTGGCCTGAATGACCCAAGCGCATTAATCTTGCGATTGGTGAATTGATCTGCCTGCAGTGAAGGCAATGGAATTTACAGCGCATTTGGTTTCATGTTGGCCCTGTAGATAAAACTTTATCTCCTTTCTTATAGAGTGTCTATTGCCTAATGTCGACTTGGTAGACTTTGTTGTCCAAATGCTCAAGATAATGAGTTAATCTTATATTTTATTCTTTTCTTTATTGAGTTCACCCACGTGTCAGCTATCTTTCAAGATATTTGTTTAATTTGTTTCTATGGTATATGACTCAAGTCGGGGAAGATTATTTATTGAGAATTTAATTTGTAAATGATTTAAGGAATTCGAATTTAAACAAATGAATCATCTTTATATGAAAAAACAAAATAATAATAACAAAAAACTGTATTTTTTATACTTAAAAATATTTATAAATAAATAAAAGAATAATACAAATAAATAAATAAATTGGAATGAATTAAAATAATAGTTTTAAATATTAAAATTAAAGCAAACCAAAAATATTAAATCTTAAAAAAAAGTTAAAAAAAAAAAATATCGAATAAATAATAATACAAAAATAGATATAAAGACTAAAGACAAATCAAAATAAATAAATAAATCAAAATAAATAAATAATATTTAAATAAAAAAAATAAAACAGCAAAAAGGGAAGCAGGAAGTTTTTAAAGAAATACCAATCAAATAATATAATCAAAGTTTTTTCCATGAAAAATAAATAGATTAGATATTCTATGAAAACTTCTTGAATATTTAAATACCAAAATTATAATGCGCAAATGAAATATGACTAAAAATCTTAGTCTCAATGCAATCGTAGTTGAGTAATAGCTTAATTGGTAAACTTCCAGTTACTCTCGTACCCTCTCCAGTTTGTTACTCTTTTTATTGTTTCTTATCTTGAGGCCAATTTAGACCAATTCCAGGTCAGACTCTAGTGTTTATCACATTTTCACAATATATATGGGCATATAAAATATTCTGAAGTACAATTGCAAAACAAAACAAAAATGGTTTCAAAACAACTTTTGCATTGGAGATGATTTTATATACCATTTTGTCATATATATATATAAAAAATATTTACGGCTAGGCTTTAGTTTTAAATTTATAATTAAAATTTATCAATGGATGCCAAAAATTTTCCCCTTAAAAAGGAAATATTTTAAAATATATTTAATATATAAATATATATTTAAAATAAGGAATTAATATTTAAAAAAAAAAATGAATATATCCATATCTAAAATATTTATTTAAATATTAAATATATTTAAATATATAATTTAAAATATCAAAGATATTCTTTCATATTTTTCTATATTATTCTAAATATTTATTTATCTTGTCTCTTAGATTTGATTTGGAGATTCAGTTCACAAGAACTGAATTCATATATATCAAAGACTTATTAAATAAAATATTTACCTAGTAAATGTCAGTCATAAAACTAAATGCAGATATCAAAGGAAGAAGATATAAAAAAATGTATAGTTTTATCTAGTAAAATCCACCCATAAAACTAAATATAAATGAAAGATATGAAAAGAGTATAAGATATAGAAGAGATATCAAAAGTTTATACAGTATAAAGAACAACGTATATAAGGAGTAACGCCTTCCGCAAAAATTCTACTTCGCAAATTCTTATGATCTCATTTATATTATTTATTTTTTTGCTATATACATATATCTTTGGTCAATGCGCATTTTGTTTATTTGTACAAAAATTGACGACTTCAAATAAACAAAAATAAGCTTAAACCACGTTCCGTTGAGCATTTCTGGCTAAAAGATAAAGACAGGCACGAAAGCATTCCTTATAATAACCAATTCCTGAGAGTACTTGAATGTACACGTGTATTACCTCACATGCCTGGACTTCTTAGGGAATGTCAGTACCGAGAATATCAGGTTACATATAAACCAAAGTCATATAATTTTATAGAGATAATATTACAGTAAATATTGTCAAATTTTTATAGAATTTTTGAATTGAAATTTGATCTAAGGTTAAAAAATATACATATGTATATATATAGGCATATATATGTATGTTTATTTAGACGTATGTCTGTGAGCGCAATCAACTTGATATGTGTGATTTCTCACGTAACTGACCGACCTTCATAAGTTACAAGTTTTTCATTATTTCATTACTTTCGACACCCCTAAAGTAAATAATATATAACTGACCTCGCTGAAAGATTATATATATAGATTTGCCACAACAACAGGAGCGCGTAGAAAATTGTTTATACACCTATAAAAATAAATAAATAAAATAAAAATTATGCAAACTTAAATTAATTTTAACAAATAATTCATAATTCATAATGCAATTTCTTTTTAAAATTTGTATTAAATATATATATTTATGTGATATATATAAAGTATATATATAAAAGTATATAAAGTTATTGTTTTTAAAAATTGTTAAATTGAAAAAAAGCATTTAAATATTTTTAATATTTTTAAAATATAAACTTTCTACTGTTTTTAAACATTGTCTTGAATATTTTTCTTAAAAAATTGTTAAATTATACAAAAGTATTGGATTTGTTTTCAGATATATATTCTTTCTTTTCTTTTTCTTAAATTCTTTCTTCAGTAATTACTTCAATTTCTGTTTATTTTTTATAAATATTTAAAATTAAATTTAAATTTTTAAACTCAAATATTTGCCCCTTACTGCAGCTAAACCGCTCCTGTTCCCATTTTTGTTTACACTAATTTACTACAAAACTTAACACAAGTTCTCTAATGATGAGTGTTTATTGATAAATGTAATAAATGAATTACGTTGTTCTCTGAGTATAGTTCCGATGAGTAAATCAATATAAGTTTACAAGGTTGCAAAAACTCTTAAGAAATGACATTACAAAGTCCATATAAAGGCTCTTAAAATAGTTATTTGTTTGTCTACATCTCAAGTGCAGCTGAATAATCTGTGGAGAGAGAAGGAGTGAAGTGCTATATAGGTGGCTAAAACTACTTGTAAATGTTAATAATAGGTAGTACCTCGAGACTTGTAATATATACCCAAGGTTTCGCAATCTAATTGAAAGTCTAAATCAACAATTTATGGCGCCATATCGAGGCGCATTATAAAGACCTATTGATTACGTCGAAGCTAATGCGGCCATGCCTTCCTTAAGATATGGCCAAGCAATCAAAGTTAGCTATCTATATTTATATATATATAATTTTTTAATATTCCTTTGGTCGAAGTTTCCAGTGCACTCTATAGATAAGTTAGGTCGGGGAGCCATAACAACCATTTAAATATAGCTTTAAGTGTAATCTCATAAGCACTCGAGTTATCTAAATATGTACCTAGTGTATATATATGTATATACATATATATATATACATATACTATATATACTATATCTATTTGCTTGTGGTCGCAAAAGCCGGCATATTTTTAAATATACAAAAAAATATTCCCTTACACACACCCATGTTAAATTTGACTTTCTGTTAGTTTTTTTTATAATTTTTTTATTTTTATTTTTCTATTTTTTTTGTTTATACTAGAATAATATAACACTTGATAAGTTATCAGCGCCTCGTCTTCGCAGTTGCGACAACAACAATCTGTGATATTGCTGTTGTTGCTGTTGCTGCTTCCTCTTGCTGCATTTACAGGCCGTTGGCTCGCATTTACATTTGTTTTTAATCAGCTTGCCATCCTTGTGACCTGTAAAATAAATAACAATAATAATAGTTAAATATAATAAAGTTGAAGAGGGCAGGAAATCAAGTATGGCTGCACTTGTTGGAAGTGCTCGACTAGTGAATACCCTGAAAAGTTGTGTAGAGCTAATGTTTATATTGTTTAAGAATTTTTGCTTGTGCATTTCTTCTTTCTAAGACTTTCTGGCATTTCTTATTAGATAATAATGAAATTTATAGAGCTTGTCTATGCCATTATAATTTGTGTTAAGTTGAAATTGGAGACTGAGATAGCAAGACGTACAGACAAACAGAAAGAGAGGCAGTCTGGACTTGGCTATATCAACTCAACTCTTTATCCTGTTCAAGAATATATATACTTTGTAGAATAGTTCACGCAGTCAACTGCCTACTATTACACACAATTGCTTAAGAAAATCAGAAAAACTTTTCATATATACAAACATTTACATATACAATGCAGAAAAACTTTTCATATGGGAAAACAAAAAACCTTCCATATATTTAAAAACACTTTTGTCTATAAACTTTATGACATTGTGAATATCTTTCGTCTATATGTGTTACACATTACATGGAAATATTTGAATACCCTTCCTTAGAGTCTATCATTACTGATAATGGTTGATGATAGTTACAGTAGGTTGATTGATTGGTATATATGTATATATACACATATATATATCAATCAATCAATTCACTGCAATTATCATCAACTCTATAATATATGTACATATAAGGTATACATGTATATTTAATATAAAAATTTTGAATACTATATATTTTGTAATTTGTGTAAATTTTTCTTGCTATCATCAATATATATATATATATATATATTAGATATATATATATATATATAGTTGTATATATACAAATATATATAGAAGTTGCTAAGCAAGATTATTGCTTTTTCTACACTTATTTTGTATTCGTCAATAGAATTTCAAATATTCAGAACTTGTTTGATTGTGGTTGGTTATGCAATATTATTTCTATCAGTCTACCTGCTCAATGTAAATATTGACGTATATAATTATTGCATCATATAATAATCAAATATTTTATTTCAAATTAAAAATGTTTCAATATGTGAGAAAGGTAATTTTTATAATTTAATATATTTTTTGAACATTGTCAGAAAAATTTTTAATAATTTTATAATTATAAAAATTATAATAAGAATTTTGATTTTTGCTTGAGTTTATAGAATAAAATAAAAAAGATTTTTTACAGTGTAACAGCATCTTTAAATAATGTTAATAACAGTCTGAGTTAATAACAGTCTGAGATAAACACCAACAGTGTGTTAACAGTATACCTTTATGCTAATAACATTTTCAGCTAGTTTTCCTCTTCTTTTTCGCAACGTTTTAAGTATGCAAACAATGCAAATTTTTACATATTCACTAACCTGTTTAACTTAACATGAATATGTTTATATATATATATGTTTATACATATGTTATAGCTAAATTCTAGTCTGCTGGATTAACGTATAGCTGCGAAAACTTACAGTTCTGTGACTTTTTCAGCAAGCCCATATCGTGCGTTTGATTGCTCTGAGATTTTCTAGTTTTGGAGACTTTTAACTTGTCAAGCAGTTTTTGCAGCATTGCTAAAACTGGTCAGATTTAGTATATACTAAATAGAATTGAAATTTGTATGATCCTTTTTTTTTTTTTAATTTTTTATAATATTTTTTGAAAAGTTTTTTTTAGAGTTAACTTTCACATTGCAAACTTGAATTGAAACTGTAGTCGAAACTTTCAGACTTCGTTTATAAATGTAATTTTGTTATTTATATATACATATATTATATATATCACTAAAGTTTTGGTTTCGTATGCAATATATTTTCCCACAAACCGCAAAAAAAAACAGAATTTTTTTCAATTTCCCCAAGCGCTGTTTTATCACAAATTAGTGTTAAACGAGGCTTTTTATCACTCTTTCTCCCTTCTCTTCCTTCTCTCTTCCTCTCTCTGTGGCTTTTACTACTCACATTTTTGTTTTTTTCTTTTAGAAAATATTAGAAGTCTGTTTATTTTTATTTATATATTTTTTTTATGTTAGTTCCCTTAACTAGTTTGGCTAATGGAAAACGCGTGCCATCTGTTTGTTGACAACATTTGGCCATTGGCAACAATTGAAAAAGCTCTATATATGAGAAGTTTAGCTATACGATCCAAAATATTGACACGTTTCCGTGCATGATATTATGATTATAGCATGACGATGTCTACTTAACTGGTTTATTTGTGCTAATTACGTATATATATATATCTATTCTGTTTGCTCTCACATAATATATATATAATGGTTGGATGGAGAGATTGTCATACTAGTAATTATAATAGATGAGAGATTGTAATAAACATAGTTGAGATATATAGTATATATATAGTAAATAGTGAGATATATATAGCTAATTATAGATGTTGTTAGCTGGGCTAATATGGTAATTTGATTTGTTGTTTATGCCCTTAGCACCTTAGTTGAGTTCAAGTTTTGCGGTTTATTGTCTCTAATAAACAACTGCGCTACAGTAGTATCTAGCTTGAGCAAAACAGTTTAAAGTTTAAGATCCAACTTAGAAAAAAATCCCCAAGTTAAGTAAATAGAAAATTTGCTAGAGACTTGAAATTTGGAATATATACTAGCTCGTTGAGAACCCTTGGTTTATTGCTCTTGAGCAATAATATATATTGTATATATAGGTGGACCATTAAGAGGACTTCCTCATGAGATTTACAAAAATGATTTATATAGGCGGTAGCACCCGATTGCAACATTCTTACTAAAATTAAATATTATTTAAACTTTTTAAACAAAAATCATTAAAATATTATAATACTAATTTTACTTGTAAGTTTTCTAAAAGTATTTAAAAATATATAACAAATTTTTTCTGGAAAATTTCAATTTCTAAAATTTCTATAATAATTTTTCTGGAAAGTTCCAATTTCACTAAGTACTCATTACCCTTCGTTCACTGTGGCACTAAGCACACCCCATGTACCTATACACACATATAAACAAGCATATACATATATATATATATCTATATCTATATGCACATTCAATCCCCCTTTCCAGTTAGCTAATACTCGACATCCCATCCGATTCATTCCCATGCACAAACTAGTTAACATTGAATTTTAAATGAATCAAATTCATTGTATAAACAAATTGCATATTTTTTCTATGGCTTCCCCATGTGCATAAGTTGTTGTTGTTGTTGTTGTCACGGGTAGTTAATCTGTGAGTCTCCACTGTACTTGAAGTGCGGTTCAAAGTAGTTGAGACTTGATATGATCAAAAGTCTTTGGATTGAGCTCTTTCAATTGTGTCAAATGTCACATGAAATTCAATTAAATTTAATTCAATTCACTTCATGTGGAACAAGTGAAAACTTTGCAAATTTCAATTATATAGGATAATGTCATGTACTGCGATTCATGGTCCAAGTTCCAGGTCAAATTAGTTATAAACGGCATTATATCTGGATAGACCTCATCTGCGCTGACCTCAATGCAGCAAAATGATCCTAAATGGATGCCAGACTTCGAAACTCTTTTAATTCGATTTTCATTAGCAAACTGGTGCCAGACGAAAACATTTCCGTAGAGTCTTCGCCACGGGAACTCCAATCAGTAAATATACAAAATTTAAAGGAACTTGGTAGATGGGCATAGGCCGCTACATAATACTCGCTCAGGGGGGAAAAGAACAAAGTTTTTCATTGAAAAAGGAAACTATCATGTAGCCAATAAAAACTTAAACTTGAATCGTCAGTCTTAAGCCTTTAATCTTTACTCTTCAATCTTCTTATATCTTCGATCTTCAATCTTCTTAACTCTTTTATCTCTCAATCCCAATCCCAATGCCCTACTCTCAGAAGGGGTATCCAAAAACTCTTAATACTTTATTCAACAGAACAGCCAAACGAGTATATATTCCAAAATTCAACTAATATACTCTCTTTGTCTTCGAGAGCGACTATAAAAAGTAAATGTCTTTGAAGTTAAGCGAAAAAAAAAACAAGTAAGAAAGCTCTAGTCGGCGGTACCCGACTAGGAGATCCCCTGAACCCTGCGAGAGCCGATACTCCAAACATTCTATGCTTATTTAACATATATATATACAAGCAATACATGCACATACATACACACATACACATACGCACGCACGCATAAGCGAGCGCTCTGCTGACTGCGCAGTTAACGCAGCGACTGAGTGTGGGCTGCGCTCATAGGCTTTACTATGGGAAATTAAATGTTTAATAACTTCTTTTGTAGTTGGACGTTCTTAATCAAACTTTAAGAGCGTGATTCTGTCATTTATATGTGTATATTTTCCAAAGCACAAGTCTCTAGTATTTGAAATACGGGTTTTACAAGTTTGGGGGGAAAGGGAAGGAAAGGAGGGTGGTATCAAAAATTTGACAAAAATCAAAATTGTATAAACTCTACATTATACTGAATGCAAAATTTGGAGACTCTAGCTCTAAAGATGCGGGAGATATAAATTTATAACTGCGTTTCGATAACGTTTTAAATCGATAACATTAAAACGATAAAAGTTATCGAATTTTTGAAACAAACTCGATCTGCGCGTGCTATACACGGACCTACATAAAAAATTTCAAGTCTCTAGCTCTTATAGATTCTAAGATCGACGCGTTCAAACATACGGACAGACGGACAGACGGACGGACGGACGGACAGACGGACAGGGCTAAATCAACTCAGCTCGTCGCCCTGATCAAGAATATATATACTTTATGGGGTCTGCCACGCCTCCTTCTGCCTGTTACATACATTTTAACAAAACCATTATACCCTGTTTTCCCATTTTCAATGGGTTCAGGGTATAAAAATGAAAAAGATTTAGCTGATGCAATCTAGTCGACTCAACAGATTTGATTTGCCAATTAAATTAAATTTAATTAGTGCTAAACTTGCGCATTATTAATCATCTTATTTCGAGCCTGTCTAGGGTATTACACATCCAGTTTTTAGCTGCTGCAGATATTGAAATTTCCATTTACGCCCCAAACAAAAAGTATGCGTCAGTTCAGTTTGACGCATTGCTCAGGTATTTTTGTTTCAATTAAATACTCTTCCTATATACACATATGTATGTATATATATTCATGATCTGTATACCGATTTGGGGCAGATAACGACGCTAATGCGTCAAGCAATCTTTTCTTTTTTACCGCAAAAGTTGGATGCAAAAATGAGTAAAGGCAATTGTGCTGATGACTATAGCTTTATAATATATAACGTGTGATATCATTTCAATATTATATGTGTAGACACCTATAATATATAGCAAGTAATATAATATATTTCTATGACATTTTTTATTGTTTCGTAATAAAACAAAACAAATAATAACAAGTAGCACGTTCCTAACTTTTATAGCCATATTTAATCTATCTATCTATCAATGATATCACTAAATCCATTGAAAATATAGGGTATAGTGGTTTTGTTAAAATGTATGTAACAGACATAAGAAGGCGTGGCAGACCCCATCAAGTATATATAAGTTCTTAATCATATAGACAAGCTGCATCGATCTATCCATTTGTATGAACGCCTTAATCTCAGGACCTTTCAGAGCTAAAGACTTAAACTTTACGTAGATTCGCCTATAGCACGCACAGATCAAATTTCTATCAAATAAACGATATAGAAATAGATTGGTAGATCTTTCCTGCAAGCTACATAATCTTAGTATTATGTTTTAATTAATTTAACTATTATATTAATAATAGTCATTGAAAATCTTCCTTCAGAAACTTCTCTCAAGTTAAACTGATGCCATTTTTCTGTTATTCAAAGAGTTTTCTCTAAGTCCACATTTCTCAACTCTCTCCTCAACAAAACTAAATAATTCCCATTTTTAACCCATTCTTCATCCAAATAAAAATATCCATTTAGTTATTTCTTTTTATAAATACCAATAACATTTTTATTTATTGTTTATTTTTGTATTTTTTGAAAGTTTTTTGTTTTCTTCTTTTTCAAATATATTAAACTTAAATATAAATACAATAATATAATAAATTTTAAATTGCAAAATTTTTTCTCGATACCCGCAAGCTAAATGTTTTTTTGTTTTTCTTTTCAATTTTAACAATAGTATAAATATTTTTAAATTTTGTTTACAATAAATTTTGTTTGTTTTTAATATCTTTTTGTCCATGTTAGTTGCACAGTTAATAATATAAATATATATTTTGTTGAATTGCTTATAAAAATTTGGTTGTTAATAAAATCAATTCGATAACAAGTATTAAATTCTTCAACAATTGTAACTCGTATATAACCGTAACTCTCTGAAGTTTTAATAATTTTAATTTAATACATCAATTTTAAATTTTTGTTTATATAATTTAAGTATTTTTTTTAACTGTGCTTTTTTGTTGCTGGCGAGGGGAATCGTTTTTTTGTTGATTTTTTTTTTTAATATTAGGATGTCTAATATAGACAAGGATATAATATATAAGTCTGGGTCAAAACTATATATATGCATATATAGATATATATAGCTAAACGCTTGTAGGAAGAAAATACTAAATATTTTTTTGGCGCCAATGAAGCTTTTTAAATATAATTTTTCCTGTATCAATTTTGGCCCAATTTTCAGGGTATAGAAACTGAAAACAATTGTTTTTCCTTTTGTGTCTCAAGAGTTTCTTTTTTATCTAAAAAAACATTTGCTTCAATATTGAATATGCTCTACTGCAATAATCTTTTTTTTACTCAGTCTCGTACGCAAAATAGAAAAATATTTCTGGTATTTCTGGCGATTTTGCTTCCCTCGTTCCGTTTTGTTGTTGTTTTTGTTTTTGTTTTCGCTGTTGCCACAGTTCACTTGGGTTGAGTCAAGCGGGGCGACGGCTTTTTGGATTGTATGTCAATTAAATTACTATGTTCATTTCGTCTTTATGCATGCGCATAAAATAAACAAACAAACACAAAAGATTGTAAAGAAATAGTAAACGGCTTGTATAATAAATTGGTATCAAGTTTAACAGCAAAACAGAAAACAGAAAAAAAGTTCTTGCTGTTTTTGTTTTCATATTTGCTGTTATAGTTGTAGTTGTTGTTGTTTTTGTTTCTGCTGCTATTTGTAAATGGTAGTGTTACGTCATAGGCGGAAATGCACGCAATTGTTAGTGTAGGTACAGTTGCATTAGATTATTGTAGTTGTCTCGCTCTCACTTGCGCTGTCTGCCCAGCAGGCGCTTTTAGCATCTTTAACAATGCTTCTTTTTTGTTTGTTTTGTTGTCTTTATCTAACTATATATGGCATTGTGAATTGCTGCTGCTGTTGTTTTTTCATTTTTGTCTGTCTGTCTCTCCTCTTTAAGCTGGCCACTGCTGCGCTTAAACCTTGCAGCTCTGCTGCGTTGGCACAACTATTTGATGTTGCACTTCGTGCTCGTGCTCCAACTCGTGCTCGTGCATCTCCTCCTCATCTTCGCAGATGCTCTCGTGATGCTTACGTGACTCACGTTTGCGCATGTAGTTGATCAAGGGCCGCTTCTTGTGCTCTTTGCAGAATGGGCAATCCTTGCGCAGCTGCTTCTCCGATTTCAGTTGTTTGCATTTTTCTATAAATACAAAAAAACAAAGTAAACACAGCTGGTTAATTGAGAAGATCCAATCAAATCGACGATTACTTAATAATGTTTACGAGCAGAACAAGGTTGTTGTTGACATACTAATACATAGACACTGTAAGCATACACACGCATAACACATAAAAAATCACGCGCTCTCTTTTTTCGTTCTCTTCGTCTCTTATTGGCTTACGTGCGTGCTCGCACACTTTGCCCTTTTCCAACTGCTGCTGCTGCTTACGTGACGTCACGCTGTCAACGTCACGTAGCGGCAAGCTTTTACAGTTGTTTTGATTGACCCTATGACAGGGTGTTCAATGGGCAAGCCGCTCTCGATTAAGCCACAGCCAATTGAGCCACAACATACATACATATTAGCTTGCTTTTCATTGATTAAAGCGTTGCCGTTCTATATATAGACGCAATTTTAGCGATTGTTCTCGTTAAATGTTTGATAAGCAACCTTGACTTATCTGGGCCTAACGCATTAAATTTCCTCTAATCTATAAAAATTACAATTGCGCTGCAGCAATGCATAAATTACTCATACACATATATATGTATATATATATATATATATATGAATATACTTCGTTTTTTGGCCTGTTGGCTTAAATAGCCTGCACATACATATATGTATTTATTGCGCCGCAATTTTGTATGCCGCGTTTTCTTGTTTTGGCCCCAAACACCTGCTTGGCTTTATTTCTTTTTTTTAAAGCCGACGGGGTACAGTCGGCGCACAGTGGTTCCAGTTCCAGCTCAATTAACCGGACGCTTAGTCTCTTTTGCTTTTGTTAAACATTTTTTATTATACTCCTTAATGCTTAGCATTAAAATCGAGTCAACAAAAGAAAAAAAGTTTAACCACCTGGATATTATCTCAGTTATTTAAGATACGGATACAGACTGTAAATATTTAAAGTATAATTTTATTTTTTAATTTTATTTATTAACTTTTTTTCTTTTCATCTTAAATTCCCATACTTTCTCACGTGACAATTGTTATTACACATAACATGAAAGTAAACAAAGATTACAAATATGTACAAACAGAAATGAGTGCATGTGACACATGGTGATAAGAGAAAAGTTATAAACGTAATGCGTGTGGGACACCCTGTAGATTGCCCAATTTCCTTATGCGAATACACATACACACACATACACCCACATGCATAGAAGTTTTCGCATGTGCGCAAATTAAGGCCTGTTATACATACACACAGACACACATGTGTACCAATGCACAGAACATTGCGGCTATTTTTAAATTCTTGCAAAAACAACATACAATGCGGGCAAGCACAATAAACAGCGACTGTATGTAGCGCAAGTATGTACAACTGTATATACATATACGTACACAATCATGGCTGGTTTTGTATGCTTTACAGTGCGTATTTTTGCAATTAACGCTTTTTACTACATTTCACACACACACGCAGTCATGAGTATGTTAACAGACAAAAGCTGAATGTCATGACATACATGCTTGCTGCATGCTGGCTGACAGACGCTGCATTGTAAGTTGACGTATAGAATTTGTGTTGTGCCTACGTTTTATGACTATTTATTTTTTATTTTTTGCTCAAATTACCTTGCACACGACTGTAGGAGTCCTTGGCCGGATATGCGCTGGCACTGCTCGCGTGCTCCAACGTGCCATACGGGAACTGCTCGTAGTCACGGTAATAGTTGTTGCGCATCGAGCCTCCATACGAAAGCGTCGAATCGCCAACAAATACGCCCCAAACGTCCATATTTATAGTTGTTGTTGTGATTATTTTTTTTTAGAAAGGCGGATTATGTAGGTTGCACTGCTAATGTGTGTGGGCTGTTAGTTCTGTTTTCTTGTTGCTTTTGCGCGCGTACTTTGTGCGAGGTCGTTTCACTTTGCCTTTTCTTGTTGTTGTCTTTGTGTGTTTTCTTTTATAAACGTGCAATGAACTCTTGCGCTTTACGTTTCATATATCAAATAACGCGAATTGTTATTCTTTTTTTTTTTTCTTTTTGGATATTCACTTCTTCATACCAAGTCAAGGTATAGAACCAGTTTATATATGCATTGATTTGAAATGCACTTTGTTTGTACTAAAGTACGGAGAACTCTTTTTTTAATGCTCTTAACGTTGTCAGTTCAAAACTGAAACTGAAAGCCGAACGCCATATTACTGCATTTTTGTAGCCCTCGCGCGTCCGTTCGATTCGTGTGTTGTTTTCGTCGTCGTCGTGTCTCGTTTCGCGACGCGTAGCAGTGTTTTTGCTTTTTGCGTCGCTTTGTTTGCTTACTTTACTTCTATGGCTGATTGTTGTATATGAGTGGGGTATATTGGTTAAATATGTTTATGTAACACGCAGCGGGAGTTGGCCATAGAATTTATTGCGCATCGATTTATTTTTTTTTATCATTATTAATAAATATTGGTATCAATTATCTATTGTTTCGCTATAACTCTTTGTCTATGTGTCATGCTCATTGTTAAACCCTTTGTGCGTAGTATCTGAAGGTCGAACCGCAGCTAAAATTGTAGGAACGTCTTTGTTGCTTCGACGTCTCGTGCTTTCCCTAAAGCTTCGACACATGCTGCTCCTACTGCTAGAGCTCATATTGCCATTTCTTTCCAACTCACGCGAGATCCGGCACAGTGGTATAAATCGTATTTTTCTTAAAACTATCAGTATTCAACAAACAATTGGTAAATTAAGCGTAAATGAAATGTTTTTGAAACGATTAGTTAATTTTCCATATGAATCATCTGTATTTTAGTCAAAAACAGTTAATACGTGTTAATTTGTTTGTGGCATGGAAAATATTGAGTATTATAATACTGACGTTGGAAGTTTTTCTTGTTAGCGCTAAGTTGCTAAAACAAATGGGTGATTTTAAAAATTGTCACCTTAAGCAAATTTGATGTCATATAACTATACTTAAGCTTAAGATTTTGGAGGTAAATTTCTTCGTATAACTCGAGGCAAGTGTTGCCATAGGTTTGCTAATCGACGTCTAGACTGTATGCCCACTTTGCGCTATATAACGAAAGGTTAATAAATTGCGTGAAACTTTGTTGCTAAGCAAGACATTTTCCCATGCTTTGTCCATGAAGGTATAAATTTCAGGTGGATGAATAAATTAGGTCTCATGTCAATTTTTTGGCTTTTTTGATGAGCAGACAATTTGAATCAACTGTGTGGGGATTGAACTTTCGTTTGTAATGACGTAAATTCTATAGGTTAATGTGTAAAATTAAAAATCGGAACCTTTGTCTTCACTAAAGGTTAAATATCGATTCAATTTGCGTACAGCTTGTGTTAATTGATCTACCTACGTCATACAAAGGTATCTTAATCAAGTTGTTTGCTGTTTTGATTGTACATATCGCCTTTTAGCGACTTTTTGTGGTTTAAAGTATTTTGTGCACACGACTTTCAGTGTGCGATGTCGTGACATGCTTCTAGAAGTGGGCGGGTATTTGTTTCCAAATACCATAGGCTATATATAGCGAGAGTATTCCTCAATAACAGGTTTTAAGACGAAAATATATCCAAAAATGCAACATTTATATGGAACAATCTGACTAACTAACCACAGAGCCATGACACATTAATGATATATTCGGTGACAATGTCTGGGGTGGCACCTACTCAATTTTTATACGCAGCCAATGATTGCGTGATCTAAGCAAACGGATGTCGAGACCGGCCCCTTAGATGTTTGACACCTTTGAGGTCAGCCGAAGGTTAATAAATAAAATATATATAAATATTATAAAATATATTATATTGCCCTTCACAAAAAATTTATTTAAATTTGCACTTTGACTCTAAACGTTTCAAAACCCTTTCAATTATTTTTGCACTAGGTTTGAGTGCTTACAGCTCCACTGTACAAGCGCACACACACACACAATGTCAATCGTTTTTGGCGCTCTCCCTTGCTCACTCATTCGCAAATGCCTACGCCCACGTTGCGTCTGCTGCTGCGCAGTTTATGCAAACATAAACTCTCGTGATTATCAGGCTCTCCCACTCTATCTCTCTTTTCTGCTCTATGCTAGCGATGGTAGGCATGCACATCAGAGAGCTAATCAAACAAGTGTCAATTACATACGCAGGCAAATATAAACATATATGTACATGTGTGCATTTGTGTATGTATTTATTTTGTTGACACAACTAACAAGCTAGCTATCTCGCTCTTTATTGCAAGCATCGATAACGGTTAACGGTCGCTGTTGTCGTTGTCGTTGTCGCTGCCGTTGCCTCTTCTGCCTTTTCGCCTTGTCAGTTTAAAGTTTGTCAAAGCGACTCCCCTGCCAACACTGATAAGCTCTTATCTTTGGAGGTCATAATTCTTGAGCTAAGACTACCTAGGCATGTGGAAAACTCATATGATAGACACAAGCAGACGAAGTGTGTGAATGCATATACAAACACATATATGCATATGCGTATGAGTATATTTACATACGCATTTACTCTTTTGGTATTGTAAATGTTTTTATATACATACATACATATGTATTTTTGTTTAGATTTATTCACATACAGGCACATGCATACATATGTATGTAGTTACCCATTTGAATTCTCTCTTAACATTTTATGAACTGCACCTTGCGCTCGATCGCTGTAAAGCCATTTTGCATGTACAATTTTGCTATCGAATAACTTGTTATCGATATCAATGTTGAATCGTTTACAGATTTATCCGTTAAAAATATTCGTTTAGGCAAAAGTTCGCCTTCTCTTTGTTTAAAATGTCAATTTTACAAATCAGTTTTTATATTTTTTACTTAAAGTACCTCAGCTATGATTAACAGTTTTTCGTTTTCCGTTGCTCTGCAGGAAAATTTGGGTGGCAACTCGAAGACCGTGATGCTGGCCACCATATCACCGGCTAGCCTGCATGCAGATGAGACGCTGGCGACGCTGCGCTATGCGTGCAAGGCACGTTCCATAGTGAATCGGGTGAAGGTGAATGAATCGCCGCACGACAAGATCATACGGGATCTGCGCGCTGAGGTGGATCGCTTGAAATCGCTGCGTAATGAATATGAAAGGCAACGACGTCTCTCGGCCAGCAACAACAATCCACCGGCTCCGCGGAAAATCATAATCGAGACTTCCGTCGATGACAGCGAGGTGGAGGCACTGCGTCAGCAGCTGGCGGAGCGAGAACGTGAGCTTAGTCGTGCTCAGAAATCATGGATGGAGAAGCTAAAAGAGGCTGAGGATCAGCGGAAATCTGAATTGAGACTGCTCAAGCGTAAGGGACTCGCCCTAGAGCTAACCGCCGAACAGAAGCAAGCATGCCTAGTCAATCTCACCGATGATCCCATGCTAAGTGGCACGCTATTCTACCTATTGCCACCTGGCATTGTGCGCATAGGGCGTGGTCGTTCGCCAGGTGCGCCGGCCAACTCCTTGCCAGACATTGTCTTGGACGGGCCGTTGGTGGCGCTGCAACACTGCAGCATAGAGCATGAGCGGACGGGCCGCCTGTATGTGAGTCCGGGCAGCGAGGACTTCGAGACCTATGTGAACGGGGAGCTGCTACAGCAGCGGCGTCCACTCTACCACGGTGATCGCTTGGTAATTGGCGGTTCGCACTATTTTCGCATATCGAATCCGTTTTGCAGTCAGCGTGGCAAGGTGGAACAGCTCCATGTGGACTTTCAGCTGGCGCATCAAGAGATACTGCAGAAGCAGGAGCAACAGCTGCGCAGCGAACTGGAGGCGGAGAAGCGAGCGGCTCTGACACGTATCGAGCAGGAGCGAGTGCAGCATGCCCGAGACTTTGAGGAGCGGCTGCAGTGTCTCGAACTGGAGCAGTTCAAGTACAAGTGCAACAGCGAAATGCTTGAAACCGAACGCCAAGCGCTGGCTCAGCAGCAGCCAGCGTCCAGTTACGACCTGACGGCGACGACGACCCCGGCGCAAAAGTCAACGCTGCTGGAGGATATACAGCGGATCATGCTGAATCCCAGCGAGGAGAGTCTGCACAAGACTCAACTCATGGTTAAGGAGGCGACACAGCGCTGTCGCCTGCTGGGCCTGCAGCATCTGGAGTTCCGTCAGACCCAAACGCCGGATGAATTCGGACTGCTGCGCACTGTCATCCTCATTGTGGACAAGCAACGCTCCCTGAAGGCCGAGTGGCCCATAGCGCGTCTCACGGTTTGGCTAGACCTGCAACGGGATGCGCCACCCAGCCGGGAAGGCAATGTGTTCGAGAGCGTTGAGGTTGACTGGGAGCCCATGGATGCGGCGCTCAATGAAACTCTTAATGATACACACAATTCCAGTCGCATTGCCCTGAATCTAAGTGCCATGAAGGATGCCCTGCTCAAGCAGCCATTCAAGCGTCTTCTGAGCACAAATAATACGCCGCAGCAGAGCTCCACGCCGGCAGCCAAAACACCAGCAAGCAGTTCGCCCAGCAGCAAGCTGGCGTTGTATACCAAGCGGCTGCTCACCTACGATCTGGAGGAGCAACTGCAGCAGCAGCAGCAGCCATCGGATAGCTGCTCCAATTTAGCCCAACTGGCACAGCATGAGCTGCAGCTGATGCAGCGCTCGGCGCAACGGCTACGTCGTCACTGTGAGCAGGCGCAGCAAGAGCGTGAAAATCATTCAGATGCCGGCTACCAGGCTGATCAGTTGCAGGAGGCACTCAATAGGCTGGACAGCGTGCTTCTGGGCATGCACAGTTGCCTGGGCGTGATGCCCTCAACGGAGGTGGGTTCACCAACCAAAGCACAAAAGGCTGTGCGTTTTCTAATCGATTGACGATATTAGTTATATATAAGCTAAATAGCCATATATATATACTTATATCATATAACATCATATATGTCCTATATGCAAATATGATTTTAACTGCAATTTTATGTATTTGTTTTTATTCGTTTTTAAAATATAAAAAAATATATAAATCTTTATATATATATATTTATTATTTACACGTGTACTTATCTTATGATTTGTTATTTTATTATTATTTTAAAGGAGTTGGAGGGGTAAATAAGTTTTTTAAAACTTTAAAATGTGTTTTTTAACAGAAATGTAAGTATATACTAAAAAAATACCAAACTTTTCGATAAAAGTATCGAATTACAGCGCATCACACATAGTGTTGCAAAGGCGCAATATTTAAATAGCTCTGCTCTGATTATCTATGCTTGTCTTTTTAATTTTAAAATATTCATTTTAGCTTTTTTATTATTAAAAAATTATTTTGATTTATTTTAGCTTTTTTCATTTAAATATCAGCCAATATTTTGCCTTATCTTTATCATATCAATTATATATATTAATATTATTATAATTAAAACCCTTTTTTCCTAGTTTTGTATGCTTTCTTAATTTTTAGATTTTGTATTTACCATCATTTTTGTTGCTCATTTAAAAAAATAAAAAAAAATATATATAATTTAATTTGATTTGTAATATTGTTCTTTGTTTTACTTTTATCATTATCAACTTCCTCATCTTAAGTTTTTTTATTCCCATTTTTGATTTTTGATAATTGTCAAATGATTTGTGATTTTTAATTTCGAATTTTTGATTTATGCTTGGTGATTATTTTTTATAGCTTATTTATAAGATTATGGGTTTAGCTGCAAGTGTATATTGGAATAAGTTATATATATTATGATATGAATATATTACAAATGGAAAATTAATTTTGAAAATAAAATGTATATGTATATGAATAATTTAAATATAATATTTTTTGAATAATTATTTTGACCTAGAAGCAGAGAAATTAATTTTGAAAATAATATATATATATTTATCAATAATTTAAATATAATATTTTATAAATATTTATTTTTATCTAGAAATAGATAAATTAATTCTGAAAATAAATTTTGTATATGAATTAAATTAAATATAATATTTTTTACCTAGATTACCCTATAGCACACATTATATAATTGGTCTTTTTGTCATTCAATAAGGCAATTAACACAATTGCATATTTCTTATCGTTAACATTATTGGAAGTAATTGCATTTTCTTATCAAGCATTAACATTCACCCAAATGATAAGTTCAACAATTGAAAATGCACTAGACGGGCATGGACGACTAGAAATTACTCGGTAATTGGGGTTAAGTTCCATTTGCTCGACTAGTAGTAACTCGGTAATTAGCATGAAACTCCATCTGCTTTAGTCTCACCTATCAATTCTTGTCTCTATATAAGGTCTGAGATGACAAAGAGATCCATATCTACTTAGACCAAGCATATATGTATATGCTTTTTGGAGTCTTGTGACTCTAACTACCCTAGAACAGTAATCATCTAATAGCATTATAATTCATTTTTATTGTGTATATTGTGAGAAAAAAAATCCAATTTGAAGTGTTTTAGTAACAGAAAACAATGCGAACAAAACACGTGTAAACACTAACGATATAGTAGCTTATATACAAATTTTGATTAGCTTGAATAATTAGGCCAATATATATATAAAACTGTGTAAAACTTTGCAGTATAAAAACTTTTCTTAACTTAAGGCAAATAGGCATAAAAAGAAAGCTGAAAGCCTCGTTGTGTAAAAGGACATTTTGCATACAACAAATAGCACCAATGGAAGAGAGCATTACATAATAGAAATTGTGGACAGATTCGTGCTGATATATAACAAAAAAAAGTAATATCATTCATTAGTTCTATAACAATCTTTGTACAATAATTAGTTGGAGTACATATTATTCCATAAATCTCCCGCTTTGACCTCATCTTTTGCCCACTCCAATTTGGTATTCAATTTGATTACCCAATCACAGAATTGACCCTCTTTGAGATTAACGAAATCGGCTAGGAATACATTGACACGCGGCTTCTGGCCATTGTCAAAGGGACCCGGCAACTGTTCGACTATCCAAGGTTTTAGCTTGCGATCCACGCGCTTTGCTGTGCGCTTCAGTGTGAAGAAGAATCGTAGCGCTATATAGCGACCCGTGGGCGTCAGTAGACACTGGGAAACGTAGCCCTGTTGGGGCTGGCGAGAGAGCAGCGAGTCGGCTAGAAAAGACTGTAACTTCTTAACGCTAGCCGTATTGGGCCACGGTGTTGGCCACGCATAACTGGGCCAGAACTGTGCGGGCAGACAAATGGGACAGCGTCGACAGATGAGCACGACTTGGCGCTGCAGCTGGGCGCACCGCGTCAAAGAGCATTCGAGCAACTGACCATCCGTCGTGGCATACAGACGTTGATCGAAGAAGTGCACCAGCTCCTTGTGCAGCTGCTGATGATGTGCGATGGTCATGTCATAGAAATGCTGCAAGTCCAATACGACGACCTCTTCGGGATGTGTGTCCAGGAATTCACGCAGCTCTAGCAGTGGCTCAAACACTTCCATGGCAAATACACCATGACAATAGTAGAATTTGCCTTCATGTTGTGCGATGCGCAAGTCCAAATATCGGACGCCCAAATGCAGTTGCTCCAAAACGCTTGAGGATTGATTTTTAGACCAGCGACGTACGAAGCATGGGAAGAAGCGATGCCAACGACGTATTGCAGTGTCCGCATCGGGTGCTAGCTTTGAGTTGCTGTCAATGCCATAGGTCATCGTATTGTGGGAACCTACGACGGAATTTCTTCAATATTAATTAGTCGAGATGAGGCGTTGCTCGGGCTTAGATGATCTCATATACCTGGTATGGCCAGATTAACAATTGATAGATCGCGCAACTCTGGCGGCAAATCGCGCATCCAGTGCTCCTTGGACATCTTGCTGAATTTTATGCTTTTATGGCGACGTTTCAAATGTAATTAATCAGCGAACGTTCCGTTTGGGCTATAAACAGCGGTAAATTTATGCATGTGCTAAAAGTACTTGGTATCGATACACACGGCTTAGCACTATGATCTACTATCGATTTTTGTGTTGGCGCTAGAATTTTAACATATCGATTAATTTTGAAAAAGGGAAAATAAAATCTAATATATATACGAAATGTATTAACTAACTTAATTAGAAACTTTGTTATGTATGAAAAGCTACATTGAACCGAATTTAGTTTAAAACGTTCTATGTTTCAGTAATAAGTATTTATTACATTTTGATTATACGATTTACTTGACAAGCACTAAAACTAATTTATATTTTCTTTATTCTCTCCATCCAGCTCCTCCAGTAGGAGATGCTGATGGGTACGCTTGGCCAGCAGCTGTTCCGATTCATTGAAAACGCGCACATTACGCAGACAATTGTTGAATGTACAATTGCCCAGCCAGTTGCTCTCATTGTAGCTGCAATATAGACAAGATTAAGGATTAGCAACATATATGAGAAGGTATTTGAGGACAACTCACCGTTGCAGATCGCTGAAATGTTTGAGGGCCAAGCTCTTTTCACTGCTATTGGGCAGCGGGATGCCATCTGCTAAAATGCCCAGCTTACAGGTATGAAAATTGCAATTGTGGCCCAGCAGCTGCAGCTTGGTCGATTGATCCAGCAATTCCAAGCCCGTGTTGCACTTCCTGACGTTTACATTGCTGAGCTTAGCGCTCGTCTCGGCACGCATTGAAATGCCAATGGCAAAGTTCTCTAGCCAGCAATCCTCTAGCTCTAGCCGAGCTTGTGGCATGCACACAATGGCCTCCTGTGTGCTGGAGCGCCCGTCGCCCAACAGTCGACAGCTGCGCAGCGTCAGCGTGCCATTGCGCAGCAGAATGCCGCGACGCACATGACGACAGTCCAGCACAAGCTGCGAGAGCGTGTAGTCACCAGTAGTGACCAGCAAAGTGCTGTCCTCATCACTCGAGCAAATCAAAGGCAGCTTCGATAGCTCCTGCTTGGGCTCAATCACGGCTGCCGCGTCGATTAGGCCCTGAATACTGCCATTATCATTGAGATGCTCGAGGAATTTGATATTGTGCTGGCCTGGTGAGATGAGTATGTGCTCGTTAGCCTGTGAAATGCTGAGTACATCCTAGAAATAAGTGAAATTATTAAGCTAAGCATCATTCACTCTTAAGCCTCGTTCACCCACCTGTAAGGTGTTGCCCAGCTGCACTTTTGTCTGCGGCTTTACATGCTGCTCGGCCAACTTGAGCAGAGCAATCTGTGTCTGCAGCTCACACGGCACTGTGACCAGGTGACACATTTGCTTACGCTCCACTTGCTCCTCCACTTGATGCAGACGTCCTGGACTGCGCTGCAGCAGATGTCGCTTTAGCCCATTGCTCTGTAGTTCACTGTAGGCGCGTCGCATTTCCGGATTTTCAAGTATTTCGAATTCACTGCGTATGATGGCCAGACGCAGATGGAGGCACATCAGATCCGTTACTGGCAACATGGACTTATTCAAGTTAGTGGACTTAGGACTGCCGCCCGTTTTGGACTGTTTCCGGGGCGGATCTGTAGCATTGTCATTGAGCTCGACGGCCTCATCATCGCTCTCGGCCTCGGCATCGCTCATGTCCAGCTCCAGATACTCCAGACGCTGTTGTATATAGCGCGCTTCCATTAGCAGCGTGCGCATATGTAGCGCCAGTGGGCGTGGCAAGCGATTCTTGGTCAAATCACAAGCCAGCTGTATGCGCGCCTGCAAATGCATTTGCACCCAATCCCGATCATCATCGTAATCCTTGTCCCAGGGCATCCAGACATGAGCATAGAAGAAACGCAAGCGATCGATGCACTCGGCTGTGGTGTCTACATTCAGCGCTGAGTTCTCCTGCTGCAATGTTGGCCACAGCTCGATCAAGGAGACTTCATTGCTCTCTGGCAAGTGTACATCCTGATCCTGCACGGCCGTAACCGTAAACACGGCCTTGAGCTCGTCGAAAATAACCTGATCCACGTAACCAAACACAATGGTGGGATAGCGCAGCTTCAAGTCCTCACAGATGACGCGCGGTATTTTCCACATAGCCTGCCAACCTGCGTATGTGTGTGCGTGTGAGACTTCGCTCTGCGCATGTGTGTGTGCTTCGCTTACCTGCTGGCTCAATTTGCAGCTCAACGTAGGACTTCCACTCGGAGCGTACTTGCGAGGCTGGCATGGGCGCGTTATCCCATGATAGTACAGCTTTCGCCTCCTTTAGACGCTCAAGAAACGACTTTTCGTATGTATAAACATCCATTTTTAGTAGTTTGTTGTTGAAGCAACAAGCGTTTAAATTTGAATGAGCGTATGATAGAAGCTGCGCCTGCCTCGGCGAAACCAGAGCTGCTTCAGTTCAGTTATCGATAATGAGTAAGACATTGAGTGTCAGAGCAGTTAGCTTATCAGTGTGCAGCAGCAAAGTACTTGCAACATCGATACCTGCAGACGTGAATTGTTTTCAGTGAATTTTATAAACAAAGCACGGAATGGCTGCAAATAATACAACTGATGAGCATTTCGAAGGCGCCGATGTAAATTATCAGATAATATATGCATATAGTTAATAATTAATGCATTGCACATTGCAGTTCGATGAGGATGCCGATGATGAGCAAATGGTCTCCACGAATTCGGGCCGCAAGCGTCTCTTCAGCAAGGAGCTGCGCTGCATGATGTTTGGCTTTGGCGACGACAAGAATCCCTATACGGAAACAGTGGATCTACTAGAAGATCTGGTTATTGAATACATTGCCGAGACCACACATCGTGCCATGGAAATAGGACGCACTGGCCGTGTGCAGGTGGAGGACATAATATTTCTCGTACGCAAGGATCAGCGGAAATATGCCAGGGTCAAGGATTTGCTAACGATGAATGAGGAGCTGAAGAAGGCGCGCAAGGCATTCGATGAGATTAAGTATGTGGGTAAGTATCTGAATAACAATTTCATGTCCTTTGCAAGTTGTTTCTATATATTCTCTTCTCCAGGCACCGAGGGCAAACTCAAGTGACCCAACCAGAAGAAATCAAACTCAACTTAGAATTAAGCTTAACTTTAAGCATAACTAGTAAAAAGTGTTCAATTAATCAAAGTAGTCTTCAATGTCAATGTCTGGATTAAGTATATCATCGCCGTAGGCCGTCAGATCGGTGCCATTTAAGATCAAGTTCTCACATGTCTCCGCCAGATCCGTATCCCCAATCAGTATGGCGCCGCGCAGTCGTCCCTGGTGGAGGACAAATTTGATGTATTCCTTGTTGCGCGTGCAGCGCACCAGCAACTCATAATCCCGACCCAAATCCTGGCCATTGAAGCGCCCGAGCAACACCACAGGAAAGCCAAACAGTTGCGTCACATGTCCAAACAGCTCAAAGCAGAAGTCCTGATAGACAGTTTCGCCCTCGTGCACGGCTGCCATACTACGTCCGGCCATGGCGCCCATTTGGCGCGCCTGTGTCCACAGTCGCATCTGGAACCAGTGCGTGCCATTTGGCCAGCCGGCGGTGCAGACATCGCCCGCCGCATAAATATCGCAGAGATTCGTGCGCATCATCTCATCTACCTGGATGCCGCCATCCGCAGCCAGTTGAAATGGTTGATCCGTTTCATAATCGTGTCGTGGCTGCACGCCAGTTGCGGATACAATGAAATCACAGCTAAGCTGCTCCAGACTGCCATCATCGTGCTTGAGACTGATGGACAGGGCTGCTCCAGCCGGCAGCTGCTCCACGCGCTCTATGTGTGAATTGTAATAGATCTTGGGCATAGCTCGACTGGTGGCAGCTGCGCCGCCTCCAGCCAAGTCATAGCTACGATGCCAATCCGGTCCCAAGGCGGCACCACGCCTACTCTGTTGCTCCGCCTCCTGCTCCCCTGTGGGCAGCAGCTCGCTATAGCGCATACGCTTAATAGCCGTTGCAGGCTCATCCCCCGCCGCCGTCTCATCCTTCTCCCTCTTCGCCAGCTGAAAGAACTCCGCTGCGCCGGGATCCACAAATGTGGCCGAAATGTGTGCATCCTTGATCACCCAGTGAACGTTCACATCGTGCAGCTCATGGGCCAATTCACTGGCAATGCCTCCGTTGCCCAGGATGAGCACATCCTTAGCGCTTGTTAGACGACGCTGCAGCTCCAGCACGGAGTCCGTGTCCCGTATGCCAATGATGCGTGTGTTGAGTTCCTGTTCTCCGGTGCTGAATAATTTAGCTGCGCCGCCCGTGCACAGGCAGAGCTGGCGATAATGGATGACCAGCCCCGTCCTGGTGCGCGCCCAATGCTCGCCGCTGTTGACATATTCCAACTGATCCACAATGGTTCCAATGCCGGCACGCAGATCACTAACATTCTGCTCCCGCACATCGAACTTGTGTAGATAGCGTGCAACGGGCACCAGATTAGTCACGCTCTTCACCACGCTCGATTCGGTCAGCAGCAAAATCGTTTCATCTGGACAGCAAATGGTCAAGGCCTCGGCACACGAGACGCCAGCGATGCCGCCGCCAACGACGAGGAATGTGCATTTACGGGACATCTAGGACACTAACAAATACTTCTTATTTATTTATTTCAAAAACACAATCAGCTGTTGCATACAGCTCAATGGGAAACACTGCAAATTGTGATTCATAATCAGCTGTTCCAACAACAGTTGTTTTTTTGCATTGCCAGTCAGTGTTGCCCATTTAGCTATTTTTTCGTCAGTTCTGGAGTTTACAATGTGAATTGTGATTAGTGCTGCCAACTTTTCAGGGCTTTGACACGCCAGATCCACTACACAAAAAAGCCAGAAATAGTTAGAGTAATATATCAGTTTCATGCCCTTAAAATCCCCTCTGGATTTTTAAATTTTAGTTGAGCTATTCTGACTTTTTTTTTTTACTAGTTGCCAATACAAATGACAAACAGATGATTGCTATGAAAGCACAAATAAAATTCTTTTTTTCGATTCTTTAACAAAAATCAACTTTAATCATTTACTGTTTTGACTCCTCCTTTTTGCCATAGTACTCGCTGTAATCGTACTCTCGGAAAGGCACATCGTAGGTAATTAGACCACAATCGCGTGCCTGTTCCACAGCGACGGTCAGACGCATATGACTCTTCTGGCAGAGACCAGTCTTGGAATAACTCAGCACTTGGCCGCTATATGGGGAGATGAACTGTTTCAGCAGCTTCGTGTTGCGATAGTCCAGCACTAGATATTCATCGCGGCAGATGGGACAGGGATTGCCGGTGCTGATTCTGCCTTGGCGTATGCAGGTCTTGCGCGTCTTTCGCGGCGCATACATGCCCTTGTGGTTGCGACTGATGGGAGGAGGAAGAATTTGAAATCTCAAAGAAATCAAAATTTATTTTTTCTGCCACTCACCGATATTGTGTCCACACAAATTGATCGCCATAAGTGGTTTTGTAAGCGGCGCTTTTTAGGTAGCGCATCGAAGTCTCCACCGGTATAACATTTTTGCGATCCTTGGGATCTGGAGCGGCATTTTCTTCATTTCCTCCATTTTCTTCTTCCGCAGGCGTTTCATTTTCGGCTGCCTTGCAGCGCACCACGCTTGCCGTATGCAGTGCTGCACGGCTGTTGCGTGTTATTTGTGATAAGCTGCTGTAGATGCCGCGTGCCAAAGGCAACATTTTTATTAATTAATTGCAATTTCTTTTATTGTTAACTAAAAATGCGTGCGGCGACGTAACAACCAGCTGATTATGTTTTTACTAATTTGATATGGTCACACTGTGTTAAGCCGGAAAAAAGCTAGCAGTTATGAGAGCTCGCGCAAGAGAATCGATAACAAGCACTGCACACAGTGTTTTTTAATTTATTTAAGAACTCTCTGTGAATTTAATGTCAAAATGTAAAGTGCATTAATATATATTTATTATTTTTGGCAAGCAGCGGAAACTTAAAAACCACATTTGGTTGTGGCGGCTAAGGTAGCGTAACTTAAGCGTGAGTATATGCGCGCTCCTCCCCACATAACGGTAAAATCAAACCGATCACACCACACGCACACATACACACATACAGAGAGGGCATGAATGAAAAGCTGCCATTCGCTCAAATTTTATTTAGTTGCTGTCGGTATTTACTAGTGCAAAGTAGCCTGTGCAAGTGCAGGCAGAGTCGCGGTCGTTGTCGGTTTCCGGGTCGCAGAGTTTATGTGTGTGTGTGTGGACTTGCGAGTTCACGCCTGTGACAACATAAAATCACGTGTATAAAGGCAGCATTTATTTACTTTTTACCTATAGTGAGGAGCAGTCGCTGACGTATGTAGTTCTCTTGTAATTCATGGCGTGCGTCCTTGTGTAATGGTGTGTGTGTGTGTGTGTGAGTGTTTGTGTGCGTGTTTTTTTGTTGCTGCTCTGCATGCATCAAATGTATTTTGTGGACTCTAATTTTAATCAATATATATTACTAGACGGTTCATTTAAATTTAATTGCTTTAAGTAAAACCCACACACACTTGCCAGTGCTCTGCTGTGCTGCTCTTTACAGGTGCCGTTCGCCGCTAGAAACAGCAACAATAAGAACGGTTTTGTGTGTTGCCGTTATTTGCCGCCCGCTGCCGACGACGCCAACACACACACGCACAGAAGGTGAGTCAAATGCTCGAACCGTTACTGTATGTGTTTGGGTATGCATGTCTATGTATGTGTGAGAGCGTTTGTCTAGTGTTGTTTTAATGCTTTTTATAAATAGTTACGCGAGTGCAGAGTATGCAAAAGCAAAACCATCAACATTTCTTATCAATTGCGAACAGCTAACAATAAAAACTATAAATACAACGAATCGCTGACTTTGAAAATAGGTAGGTGGAGGAGGAGGAGGGGTACGCAAGAAGTTCTTGCCCTCAAAACACATAAAAACTTTCGAGTGACTTTTCGCGCATTTCGTGTAATAAATTGTGCTTCCTTCGTTGCCACAACACTCACACACACACACATAGAGCAAATCCCCGTAACAGTGCTAAATTAGTACCTGTTGGCTGTGTGGCCCCTTTTATTTTTTTTGCGCCTTGCAGCAACAAACATACATACAAACAAGCCAGAAACTGTGTCAGCCATTGTACAGCTAGGTGAATACCCCGTAATTTCTTCGGTGCTTTCTTGTGAATGAGTACTTCTAATGAATGAGTAATTTTAGAGCTTTAGTTTTTTAGCGTGTCAGAGTGAGAGAGGGTGAGCGTGCAATTTCTATGAACTGAGTTTGATTGTTGTTATGTTAAAAGTTATCGAAATTTGATTAGTGCGGAGCTGAGCCCAAGTTGAGCTTCGATTATCTCAGTCTCCGAGTGAGAGAGAGAGAGAGAAGGCCAGAATACAATTTCTTTGAACTGAGTTATTGTTACATGATTTATCGAAATTTGATTAGTGTGGCGCTGAGCCCAAGTTGAGCTTCGATTATATCATGCATAGGGGTGACAACTTGTTTATCGAGGTTAATTAAATTAAGGCGTTGATTAATTTTTTATTTGTTTTTTTTTTTATGTCTTGACAACTGAATATACCTTGCATATAAGCAATAACAGAATAACTTCGAGGGCATAGGAGTTGTCGCCATTGACGCCGCAGCTAACATTTCGCTGTCTGCGTTTTCATATTCATTTGCCATGTTTAGCTCACCTTTCAGGTGGGGCGTCTCGCATTTATTTTTGAAATTTGAATCAACGTTTTTCTTTCTAATTTTCTTTTCTTTATTTTTATATTTTTTGCACGTCAAACGGAAATGTTTGGCATTTGGTGGGGCGTTTCAAGCCATCAGATTATGAGTTTCGTTTTCATGACCTTTGTGGGGGCGGTGCACAGCCCGGCTTTTGATAACCATTAACATTGGCCTGCGCCTGCCTGTCAGTTTCTTTTCACGTAATATTTCTAGCTAGCGTGGGTGGACGCCTCATCAATAAACGTAGCCAGTTTTAATTAATGCGTTTGCCGTTAACCAACCTCGATTTCCGAATTTGACAGTTCCATAAGTGTAATTTGCTTGACATTTCCTGCAATCATTAGCACAATGTACGAACTGTTTATATATGTGTCTTTGTATGTATTGGGCTATTGGGAATGGAAATTGTTTTGTCAATACGGAGCGCATTATGTGTCCTACAAGAATATAATATAGAAGTAATATATATTTTTATATGTGGCATTAACTGACCTCAGCTAGGCTCCAGCTAATGCATAAATAATATCCAACTACTTGAGTGAAAATCCTCAAATTAATGGTTTCTATACGTGAGCACGCATGCTTCTAAGTCTAAAATAATATTTATATCGTGGTCTGTTCAATGGGAATATGAAGTTATTTAGAATCGATAGAGAAAGCAGGTGGCAGCTGCTGCTTTCAGTTGCTTATAAACATGTTTTATACAATATCTATTATAAATTTATATTTATATTTATAATATTTTATTGCTATCAGTTATCTAAAATACTCTTATTTTAGATAATATATAATATAAAATATCATATAAATATAAATTTTTAATATAATACAAAGATAGGACGATAGAAGAAATATATTGAAAAATGAATTTAACTTATATTAGATCGTAAATTATTTAAACCACCCTCGTAGCTCTAGCACTGATAGCTTTTGTTTATACTATTGCTGAAGAGCATACTTCAAATATATTGATTTAATTAAAGTAGTTGCATTTCTTATTTATAAAGTGCCCTTTTAGCTAGCTCTCGAAGTATTATCATTGATGAGTTTATTATAAAATAATATCTTGAACTAGAAATTAAGCTAAATTACATTAATTAAAATTGCATTAATGGTAAATTACATTAATTAAAAAAATTGCGCCATTATTTTCGTAGGAAATTTCTAAAGCCACTCCATTAGTCGATCGCCATGCCCAAAGCCCAAAGGGCTAGCCAATCCAAATGCGTAAACATACCAATACAAGCGCACGTCTGCACACATACACGCTGACTCTGACTCTCACTCTCACTCTCACTCACACACATGCCTCAAACACCTGTAGCAGTTGGAATATTGTAAGCGAAAACGCACATATGCATACATATAGTTGCCTCTGTCTAACCCATGACATTTAAAGTAAAATTTGAGCCCAGCTTAGCGGAAAGAGTCGCAGAAGCACTTGGTATTTAAATGTCATATATTACATGCACATACTACACATATATAGTTGACTCTGTCTAACTAAAGGCTTTTGATATAGTTTTGAGCCAAGCCTAAGGCAAGGCAAGTAATAAAGGAGTTTATGGAGTTAATTATAGAACTTCATTTACTTAATGTCACCCATTGACTTTAGTTTATTAATAACCATAAGTAATTTCCTCATTTTCAATTATTAATGGTATTTCTATATTTATATACATCTATACTATATGCATATACAACTCAAGCATTTCGTGTTGAAGTCCATTTGTCAAAAAACATTCCACTGACCCCAGAGATAATTAAGAATGGAAATGGACTGCCAAAATATGGAGCTATGCATATAACCCGTTAAATGAGCCTACCTCAAAAGTCGCGGCGCACCACAATTTAAATACCAATTTGCCTAATTAAGGCGACTTTAAGCAGCACCTACAACTTTCACACCCTTTCATTAAGCTGACAACTCACTCTGGGAGCGCGAACAGGTCCCAAAAATATTGCGTGACACAGTCGGAGGAGAGTGTCCGGAGTGCGGTGTCCACTGACAATGCAGGCCACGTAAATGACATCAACATGTGCAGAGGTCAATCGTTGGTGGTGGTGGGCTTGTTCGCGGTCACCTGTTCACCTGTTCTGTTCGCTCTGTTAGATTTTTTGTTATAAATTCAAGAGCTATGCAAGAGCGGCACATTTGAGAGCATTTAAATATTTAACGCCCACCTCGTTTGGTGCTGTCTGTTTTTTTTCCCAGCGAGTTGCTGAATAATGCACAATGGGAGCAGCTGACAGTTTCCCCCGAGTCCTGGGAAGCGACTTTCAATGTCGCGCTGTCAGTCAGGGCCAGTGCCTGAGACGTAAATGTCCTTGTCCATTTGGCTCTAATTTATATTCTTTCTTTTATTTACCTACTAAAATAGACGATGACGGCCAAAAGCGATAAGGAAATACTGGCCAATTCCATGTACGAGGATGATCCCAATGGCAATTCAGCACCCACAGCATTACAGCCGGAGGAGGAGCGAGAGCACGGGAAGCCAGCGGCAGCTGAAGCATCAACATCGAGCACGAGAACAATTCCGGCAGCAGCAGCAGTGACTTCGCCACGGTGGGGGCCTCAAAACAAAGGTGCCCAGGAGTTAGCATCACTCTATAGTCCAGGTGAGGATAAATAAGAGCTGTATAACAGTTTTATAACAGTTGTATAACAGTTATATTACACATGTATAACAGTTGTAGACCACATGTAGAAGATGAGCATAAAAACTGCAGTCAATAGTTGAGTATAACACTTCTAATAATATAACAGTTAAATACATTAAAGCTGTATTCTAACAGTTTTTGCAGTATAAATTTTAAACGTATATCGGTGTATTCGAATAGATTTGACAGTATGAATTTTTAATGCATATCGATTAATACATAAATAAATAAAATATAATTACAGTATAACAGTTGTTAAGAAATACATACACATATAAACGATTTTGTATATATATATATATATATATATATATATATATATATATATATATATATGTAAATGAGATAATATATACCGGAAAGCAGTCCAAATCCAAAAAGTATTTTCAAGTATAACAAAAGCTTTATTTGTTTTGTGTCTACCGGCTCAATGAATCGTAAAAATAGATTAGCTGCTATCAATTCTAATCAGTTTTACTAACTGTATATCAATTTCGTTGGCTATTCGTTAAATTCTTTAATATCAGCAAACAGATAATCAATTATATGGTAGCTATATAAATTCTACGTCGCATTTTGGCCTAAATAATTTACGAATATAACACTTTTGGCAGGTAAACGTGCACAGGAAATCATTTGTGTTTACACCTGCATCGGCTTGATGATCATCAATTTGGCCCTGATTGCGAAACATATGCGCTTGGATCGCATCAGCGTGGCCTTCATCTCCGCATTGTGTGGCATTATAACAGCCGATTTTGCCTCCGGACTGGTCCATTGGGCAGCAGATACCTGGGGCTCCATCGATTTACCCATAATTGGAAAGGTAAAAAAGAAAGTCGAATGAGTATTTGAATTGGTAATCAATTCTGTATTTTACAGAACTTTTTGCGTCCCTTTCGTGAACATCATCTGGATCCGACTTCAATAACACGTCACGATTTCGTTGAGACAAACGGGGATAACTTTATGGTTGGCATACCCATACTTGGCTATTTGGCGCACTATTTTTATATAAAGACACCATACGAAATACAACAAAATTTCGGATGGATTGCTTATGTATTTCTATGCTCCATATTTGTGGCTATGACGAATCAGGTGAGACCAGGCAGGAATGTACAGTTATAAATTTAAAAAGAAATTATCTTGAGCTGTAAGTAACATTTTTGTAAACTTCCATTTGGTACTGTTAGAGAGCTGTTAACATAGTTTAGTTAACATGTACATTTAACAGCTGCAATGATTATGTGATATCTAAATCTTAACAGAAATACTCTTAAATGTAATCCCATAATCATAAATTTAACTAATATCCATTTACTGTTTGCTTAGATACACAAATGGTCGCACACGTATTGGGGCCTGCCACGCTGGGTGCTGTTGCTGCAAAGCTGTCATATAATTCTGCCGCGCAAGCATCATCGCATTCACCATGTGGCGCCGCATGAGACGTACTTTTGCATTACCACCGGCTGGCTAAATTGGCCACTGGAGCAGCTTAGGTAAACAATTGTCGAAATACTTAACGAATTCACATATTAAAATTACTTTTCCGTCTTTTTTTTAGATTTTGGTCAAGCTTTGAGTGTGTTATTGAACGCTTTACGGGCTTAAAGCCGCGCGACGACGACTTGAAATGGGCTAAGAAACTGACATAGCTATGTTTTACCAATTGTATATTGAACTTGGACCAAGCAGCGTTAACTAGAAAGCTTTGCCAACTATATGAAACAAAACCAAAAGAAAAAAACAAACCATTGCGAGCAACAAAAGTCATTTGTTTCAACGATTAATTTTTTACTTTTTGCAACCAAAAAATATTATAGAAAAGCATATAAGTTGAACTAGTTTATATTTGTGCTGTCCAAACAAGAAGTGATTGCAAGGAAATTACATAGTTTTTAGTTGAAAAAGTTTGTTAAAAAGAAAAGAAATAGTTTTGTTAAGTAAAATTGTATTGTGAAATGTTGTTTCATGTATTTGTTTATAGACTCGCACATGCATAACGTACATTGATCTCGGTACTCATAAAATATTACAATTAAATATACAACGAGTGAGCCTTATCTACGTATAGATTATATATATATATATATGTTTAATGTACAACTAGCACACAGGCACACAAAGAGCTTGTTTCAATTGTTAAAGAAACTTTTTTAAAAACTTTACAAAGACACAAACTGCTTAAATATGGCAACAATTTTGATACCAAATTATAACAAAAAAACATAATTTTCAATACATTTCAACGGCTTCAAAGGCTATTTACATAAATATAAATATATATGTATACATATTAATGAACTAGACGCTGTATGCAATCAAGAAAGTGACTTACAATTTTGCCTTATAAACAAATCATTTTTGAGTATGTGTAAATGTAATTATATTATAACAAAAGACAGTGAACAATGTTATTTTTTTTAAAGAAGCTAAGCAACTTTTTTAGTGCGCACATTTTTGAACAATTTAGTGCATAAATTAATGAATTAGTATTAGCAACTAGAACACTTCTGTTATTGGATTATGTAAAGCAAACGGCAGGCCAACTATATATGTATGTGTGTGTATTATAAGCCTAAGCCAGCTAACTTTGTACTTTTTGTAAACAGAGAAAAATAATACCTTTTTATATATATGTATACATAAAAATATATATATACTTAATATATCATTTGATGCGCCTGGCAATGTCTTGGACTGCTGAAACATGTTTTGCATAACAAACTAATTATAAGTGAGCAATATTAATTGTGATTAAAAAACAACCCCAAGAATTAAGCTGATATCGAAATGTAGTTTCAATTGTTCATATTTTAAGTTTATTATTTATTTATACACTTAAGCAACGGAGGAACAAAACAAAATTTGTCATTTATGCAATTCGTTGAGATAGCTCAAAACAACGTCAACGTGCTGCATACTTGGCAATATTTTGCTGTTTTTGCTAAATTTTGATGCTTAACAAATTATAGATTGCATAGAATGTAATTTGTTAAGATTCACTCTGATTATATATCAGTCATATTTATAATTTTGAAGTTACAACTTGTCTTATTCATGTGTGTTTTATGTTTAACTCGATTGACTGACTTGCTGATAATGTAGCTAATATATAGAACGCTACATTAAACAGCAACCCATATATCGAAATTTAACTGTTCACATTTCAAAATTTACTTCTTTTTGCATATGTAACTTGTTTATTTTCAATTTATGTAAATTATTTATATTTTAAGCACGTTTTTTAGGATTATTGTTTACAGCTCAGCTGTATCTTTGATTATTTACAGCATTCTGAAAGCTAAGTAAGCTTCTCACTTGGTTAGTTTATTTTTTATTTTTTGTATTAAGTACACCAATTTCATTGAACCGTTTTATATTTTAGCTTGGAGCACGTGTTGAACTTACATAGGAATTTGGAAGCATCTTACATATTAGCTACAGCGGAAGTCTGCAGGAACTCTGTGGTAATCATATTAAAAGTAATTATACATATATTTATTCAAATATATAATTATAAATAAATTAAAATTAACTTACGCGCATAGCTTTAAATTTTTGGTTAAAAATCTTCTTAATTCCACTTGCATCCTATATTTATATATAACTTTATTCAAATTTTATTAGACACACCAAATCTATGATATTTAAATTATTCTCTAGCACATGTATATCACTAAAAAATGCATTATTAATATTATTAAACTCAACTCACGCACTCAACTCAAAGCCACAATTGCAAATGCTACGAGCAGAGGCAAAGAAAGCCCAATTTTGAACTGTTTGCAGCGTTTTGCAACACTGGACAATCAGCTGATTGCGGCAGCTGTAAATGCTGAAGTAAAGTACAGTCGCGCTTAAGTTACTACTATTTATTTTGAATTTATTACAAGTTAATACAATTATCCAAAATTTGCATAGTAATTATGTAAAAGCGAAACATATTTATATATAAATATATGTATATATATTCCAAGTCTTAAATCAAATTGATTTGCGTCTGGCGTTCCAATTTGGATTGAAGATTTGGGCTTAAATAATCCAAAAATTTCATCTACAAATGACATAAGTATATGCACTATTTTATAAGTTTTGCCCCAGTAGTTTTTGGTTCTTCGCTTTCCTTAGATTTACTAAAAATAATTATGATTAATATTAATATTAATTATCATAAGAACTAATTGAGTTTGTTCAACCTGTTCGACAGTTTCGTTTTGATTTGCATCCTTATCGGCGGTCTCTTTTGCAATTTGGCGCTTTCTTTCCAATTTTTCCCGTGCCTTCGTCCATTTGTCAATGTTCTTCTGGGTGTTGAGCTCCTTGCGTCTTTCGTGCTCCTTGTACTTATTCTGTTGACGTCGCAATGCGTCCTGATTGTGCACAAAGATCGGACGAAGTCTATATCGCATCCAGGCTTTGAGGTTGAATTTCTTTTTGGACGATTTTTCTGACGGATTTGTGGATTCTGTAGCGTCTATTCCCGCCCGTTTAGACGCTTGCTCTGAGATTGATGTTCGCTCCGATTCGGATGGTGACAATACCTTTGGTGATCGATCATTTATTATTATACTCGTGGATTTTTCCCGTTCCTCTGATTTGGATGATGACTCCCTTATTGGTATTACTGGCAGCTCCGATTCTGATGGTTTCTCCGATAATGGTGGAGAATTGTGTTTTGATAGTAGATCAGCGTCTGGGTATCCTGTTGGTCGTCTCGATTTTAATAGTGACTCCGATTTGATTTGCTCTGATACTACTGAAGAATCAGTTCTTTGTGGCGGATCCAATATTATTATTACTTTTTCTTCTTGCTTCATTTGGGATGATTGTGCCGATATTGCTGGAGAATTGGTTTTTAATCGTCTGCCCCATTTTGGTAATCGATTTTTTCGCTTCGATTTTGATAGCCCCGCCGATGTGGAGGGTTGCTCCGATATTAATGATGATCTTTCACTTAGAATTGGGTCGGAGGTTAAGTTTGTAAAGCGTCCCGATGGTATCGATCGTTGTTGTAGCTGACTTAAAATCTCTGTGCCAATGGGCTGGATCTGAACACGACGTTCCACTCTCCAAATGCGACATATCACAGCCAGAACTACAAGGACGATAACGTAAATGAGGATCAAGGCCACCTTTTGCCAGCCCGAAAAGTCGTCATATTGCAGTGGTAACCCTTCTGGTCCATCGATGTCCTCCTCCCACTCCAGCATTTCTATCAGCTTATCACAATCAATGCTGCTCATCTCGGCCACATCCTTGTAGAGCGCTGGCGCCGCTTCGTGTCGCCAGGCGACCCAAATATCAGTGGCCGCTTTCACGACCAGATCCCTGCAGTGGGCGCACACCTGGCTCATCCATTGCTGGCATTCCGGACAGGCGATGTTCGCCTGGCAATCGGGATTCATGTTTAATGCATCGAAAGATCGGGCACACACTTTATCGAGAGCATATTTTTCAAAAGCTACTGGGGCAACTACTATGTAAATGGGCTCAAATACGAGCTATACTGCTACCAGGTATTTCAATACACATACACGTACCTACTTATCTGAAGTTTTATTTAGACAAACTTTCATTACAGATTAAATGTATGAGAGTTGCGCATGTTGGATACTCGGGCGGATCAGGATTATCTCACGGCAACAACTCCTTTAACAATCTGCAGGGATTGTTCCATGCTATAACCAAATGTTTGTAGAGAAAACAAAGTCTCCATTAGTAATTATTTTAAATTATTTATTGTTTTGTTAATTTTAATTTATTTTTTACTTTTTCAGATTACATCAAATATATTCAGGGCTTAAAGAAATGATTAAAAATTGCAGAGGATAAAGTTTGACTGGTACTTGGCTGTAATACTTTCAGGAATTGTATATATTATAATTTTTAAATTTATTTTTTGTACTTTATTTCTATTAATACATTTTTAACATTTGCAGATTGCATCGATTCTTCAGGCAGCAACGAATCTAAAAGCGCCGAATTCTTCCGATTTTATTAAAAGTAATTTGATTATAATACACTGTAAAATATGATACTCAACTAAGTTATATTTATATAGAATCGAATTCCTATTGCTCAAAGAGCAAGCAAAAATGTAATTGCACACCAAAAACATTGTTTATCAAAAAACATTTACTGAATTTGTCGAGATTTGGGATTTTAAAACATTTACGCACTTAAATATCTCAGCTTTTCGAGCTAAACCCACACTATAACTATTATTAGCATTACAATTAGTATAATTAACAATAATTACAATCTCTAAATAATGTATTTGTAAGCGTGCAGATAGTCATTAGCTTCGTCTCAAACAAATTCGTATAGACGAAAGAACTAAATGGGACATTGAACGCGTCCTATTTCGCGGCAAATACAAAATATTTGATCTTTGTGCTGATTTTACGTTAAATTCCAATTGTTTATATTTCTTAATGTGCTTCGATATACGAATTATTATAAATTTAATTTAATACAGTTATTTTTAATAATTTCATAATGTATTAAAGATATGGAATATCAAGGCCTTCCAGAAAACGTATATCGCTGCGTAAGTCAAAAAATCCTACTCAAATTCTTCAAAGCGGCCTTAACTGAATTCTATGATTCTCCTTACTTATCTGTCAGTGTATTAACTTTTTCATTTTTCTTCACTTTATATTTATGTTCTTTAGTTTCAGTGTTCGCCTTTTCAATGTCGCGCTTGCGTTCGTGTTGGCTGCGAGTGCTCGTCCATTTCTTAATGTTCTGTTCGTTGAGGATGTGCTCGAGGTGCTTGTCGTCCTCGTACTTTTTCTGCCGACGTCGCAGTGCACCTTCGTTATGTACGAAAATCGGGCGGCACACTTGGTGCATCCATGACTTGAAGCCTTGCTTCTTTTTGGGGCATCCTATAGGCACTGCTCCTGTTTCGTCCGGTTTGCATTGCTCCAGCGATTGTTCCGTTTTTGATGTAGATGCCTGTGGTTGCAGTTCTTCTCGCTCGTGGTCAATAGGCTGGCTGGCGGCGACTTGCCCTCCCTTGCGCCAACGGCGACACACAACGACCAACAGCACAAGTATCCCAATATAGATGACGACGAGGCTGACCTTTTGCCACCAGGCAAAGTCGTTGTATTCCTCTGCAATTTTATGTGGACTGTCGGCGGCCACCTGCACTTCTAGCAAATGCTTCAGCTTCTCACAGTCGTAGACAGTCATGTCAGGCACATCCTTGTACAACGGTGGTGTGGTATCGTGCCACCAGGCGGCCCAAACATCATTGGCTGCTTCGGCAAACAGATCCCGGCAACGGGCGCACACTAGGCTCATCCATTCCTGACATTCCGGATTAAAGATGTCTGTCTCGCAAATGGGATTCATGACGAAAGCATCGAAATATCGGAGTTTGTATATGGAGCATACGTTTCAGTAACTACTGTGGTAACTAATATGTTAGTAGACTGTAGTCCGAGTTATATTGTTTATACTCCTTTTCGTACCTACTTAGCTTAACTTTTATTACAAATGAAGTATATGAGGTGTATATCTTGGCTACCCTGTGAATCAGACTAATCCAGGTGATAAGGAATCTAGAGTGACTTATCTTTTATTTTCATCTACTACTACATCGACTCTGTGTGATATTTGAAGGATATAGATCTATTTATAATGCACACACAAAAGGCAAAATGCCTTTTAACAGATAAAAATAAATAAATAAAGTTTGCTAACAGAAACCTTGGACATATTCATTCATATACGTTTGTGTGTGGGCACGCTCGTCGCGAAACAAATTGATGACAATCATGAAAATGTCAACATTTTGCATGAGCATGGCAAACGCTTTCTACAATTTGGTATACTCTACTCTCGCAAGAGAAGACATTGGACCTCAGCGAGCAAATTTCAATTTTTGTGCGTTGCTGCTGTTGCAACCATTCATATAAATTTGCGAGAGAAGAGAGCGGAGATAAAATATATTTGAGAGAGAGGAGATCAGGGAATAAGCACACATAGTTGCGTAGAAGAGCTTTGCATATAGATTGACCATTTCGGCTGAGCGCTCGTTCATTGCTTGAAGCTAACCGAAGCCAACCGAAGCTCAGTCGTGCATGTTGGGTTCTTGAGCTACAGCGTTTGTGTGTTGAAAACGCTTGTTCCAGTTGTCCCATCTATGTGTTGTATGGTTAGTGGTATTATTATTTAGAGAGAGTAATTAACATAATTATGTCAATTAACATGAGCAGCTAACATGAATTCAATTATTATTTTATGTTAACATTTGCTATTTAATACGATTCGAAGAAGGAACCGATATTTAACAGGAGGGGTTAACAGAATATTTGAATATTTAACAGGAGGAACCAACTATAATATGTGAGTATTTAACGGAAAGCGTTAACAGAATATTTGAATACATAACGGAATATGTGAATATTTAACAGGAGGCGCTAACAGAATATTTAAATATAACAGCGACCACTGTAAGCAAGCTTTTCATGTAAAGTGTCTGCTGTATAAAGGAACTCAAATGCAATTGGCCCATTTGAATATGAATTTCGGGCCTTTACGACTATATTTAATGTAAGTCAACTTGGAACTATCGGCTGAAAGAGAAATCAATATATATCGTATAATACAACGACGTCCTTAACAGCAAACCGGCAATGAAATTACCTAGGCAACGCCTGGCCATAACAAAGGTTATTTATGCAGAATTTTGGTTGAATGAATTTATAATTAACATTGATTATATCTAACAAAAATATAGAATAGAGCAAAATGAGTGCTAAGACATCAGCGGAAAATGTGGAGACCGCAGCAACGGCGCCACCGCCACCTCCCACAGCTGCTGGCAGGCCGCCCACTTCGCAGCTCTTCTCGGTAGGTGCTCAAATTGACTGACAAAAACATTTGCACTCAATTTTAATTTTTACTTACAGCGCGGCAATTTGGTTAGCAGTCGCAATACTGGCGATAAGACAGCTCTGGCCCGACCCTCGACAGCGGTGCGTGCCGTGGGCTATGCAGCGAGCACCAGTGGCTCGGCTGGTCAGCGTTTCGATCAATTCTTTTTGGAGAAGGTCAAACAGCAGACGCTGTCCTCAGCCAATGCATCCGTTGATGCGGCCAAGGAGGTCAAGTGAGTAACTAAGCTAACTGAATAACAAATTGATATAAATATATATGCTTAGTCCGCAGATCAAGTACAAGAATATGGAGGTGAAGATTGTTAAGCTATTGGAGTCATCAATTGTGCTGGCAGCGCAGAGCTCATCGCATCGTTCAAGTGGCACCAACAATGCGGAAGTCAAATCCGCGCTAGCCGAGGCGCTGAACAAGGCTAAGGATGCATCCTCATTGGATCGCATACTGCATCACGAGCAGGACAAACAGGGCGAGAATGTTTTTCACAATTTCGATTTGACATATGCGGTAAGTCTTAAAGAATTTCTTAAATATGCATATGTGGGATACAACATTATAGACAGCTTTAAATATTTATGTATAACCTTTCTACGCGATCCTCATACACGCACTATTAAGAAATAGGTCTTCTAGAGTACATTTATAAACTCCAATCCAGGTTTTTCAGACCTTCCCTTTAGTTTTCTTCGTCTTTTAACACTTTCCCTCTCTCATCCATATTTCTTTCAGGTATTCTTCAATCTGGCCGAGCAATACGAGCACAATGACATGCACATCGAGGCATTGAACACCTATAACATTATGACCAAGAACAAAATGTTTCCGCATGTAAATCAACTCAAGCTGAACATGGGCAATATCTACTTTAAGATGGGCATGCACAAGAAGGCCATCAAGATGTATCGCATGGCATTGGACTCGGTGCCGAATACGTTGAAGCAGCTCCGTCTGAAGATCACCGAGAATATCGGTGTGCTCTTCATACGAATGGGCCAGTATGCGGATGCTGCGTCCAGTTTCGAGTTCATCATGTCGGAACGCGTCGATATTCGCAGCGGCATCCACTTACTGCTCTGCTACTATGCCATGGGCGATGTGGACAAAATCAAGAGCACCTTTCGCAGCCTCTGCGATGTGCAGCCCGTTGAAACGGAGCGGGATTTGGAGAATGAGAATAATATAATACGCTTGCAACAGCAGGCAGGACAAGAGGGCGTTGATCTGGCCACAGTTGGCGATAATCCCAATGGAGCTGAGGTGGCCATAATTGATGCAGAGACTGGCAGCTCCTACGAGCAGCTAGATGATCTCAAGAAGAGCCCGGCAAATGCCAAAAATCGCTATGTACTGCAGGCTCTCAAAACGGATGAATTGGCTATTTATACGAAACACAGGCGAAATACTGAGAAACGTTCCGTTACAATGATTGTGGATTTGATTTCGCCTCTCATTGAGGAGAATTACAATGATGGTGAGTCTTTGTTGTTGTATTAATATTAAAGTTGAGCATGTGAGCTATAAAAGTGATGCAGGCATCTCGATCTAGAGATAAAGATAATATAGATTGCATAGATTAGCTCTTACTCTTATTTATTTTCGAAATCCTTTAGAGAAACGAAAAAAAAAGTAACTAAAACAGAGTCCTTTAGAAAGCTTTTTATTCAATTTTCAAACTATTCTATGCAGACAATGTTAATGTATAGCTTGGTATATAGAATGTATCTTAAATCCTTTTTAAAAGAATTTTTCTAAACAATTTGTATTGCTGGGAACATAAATTTTCATACAAAAAGAAATTTCTCTTACATACTTTATACTTTAATACAAATATCGAGTATTAGTTTCAAACATTACAATTGTCTATTCAAAAGTTAAACTTTAATCATAAGAAATGGTTTTTAAGTAATCTTATTTATCTAAACTATACAAATATATCTCCTTGACCCTTCAACAATGGGTTTCCATTGTATTATCCTGAATTTCCTTTGCCAATTTGAAGCATTCCTCGTTTAAGATCTCATCCAAGTTGATTTTTGAAGAGCTTCTGTAAAATTTAAGTATATTATTATGGGAGTTAAATATAAACCTTATTACAGCTTTAACTTCTCTGTATACTTACGATTGAGTGGAAATTATTCAGTGTTCACTATTTGGAAACAGAACTCTCCAATAAAGTTGAGCTCTAGATCAGTTCAGTTGATCTAGAATACAATAATATTAATATTATATTATTGTTTTATAGAACGCATAAAGAACTTACCAATAATTCCATTCCCGTAAAGCCATCTTCCATTAGGCAATCAATTTCTAAAAGAAATCTATTATATATCCATTAAATATCCAATTTTAGTACTCATAAACCTACCCAGCATTAACATTCCCACCCACACACAGGTTACAACTGGTGCATTGAAGTCATCAGAACATCAAATCTCTCCTGGCTGGCCAACGAGCTGGAGCTGAACAAGGCGCTCGTCTATTTGCGCCAGAACGATGTCAACCAGGCCATTGAGACGCTGCAAATGTACGATCGCAAAAGCGAGAGCTCCATGACGGCCAGTGCGCTCACAAATCTGAGCTTTATCTACATTAATGTAAGTTCTAAATATGAATTGTTTATAGTCTTTGCTAATGCTAAAACTTGCAGCTGGGCAACCTGGAGATGGCCACGCACTGCCTCAACCAGCTGCAGGAGCTGGGCGCCCTGCAGTCGAGTGCCTTGGCCTTGGTCAATGCCAGCATTGTGGATATGCAGAATCAGAATTTCAGCTCGGCTAGCGAACGCTTGCAACGTGCACTGCAATTGGATCCCACGAACTTTGAGGCCAATTACAATTTGGGCTTGTTGGCGCTGCAGCAGCAGGATTTCGAGCTGGCCGAGGAGCAATTTGAGCTGCTGAAGGCGCAGCTCATGCAGCCACATTCAGTGCAGCACAGTCATGTCTACTACCAGCTGGCCAAGCTGCAGGAGCGACGTTTGAGTAATGCCTCGGCTGGGAGCGGCGGCTTTAAGTCGAGCAACTCGCCAGGTGCACTGCAGGCCTACCTCCAGGTGCTGGGCATCTCGGCGGCGGATATTGATTCGCGGCTGTACGAGAAGGTAGGCAGCATGTACGAACAGCGCCAGGATCATCAGGAGGCCAATCAATACTACAACGAGGCGTATCGCATCAACATGAGCGACATCAACATAGCCAGCTCCATTGGCTCCTATTACATCAAGCTGCAGGCGACGGAGAAGGCGCTCTACTACTATGAACGCGCGGTGCTCGCAGATCCCAATGATCCCAACCTGATGCTGCGCATTGCCAGCTGCTTTCGCAATTCGTATTTGCCGCCCAAGCAATATCTGGGCATGTTTGAGAAGATCTATGCCCGCTTTCCCGACAATCTCACCTGTGTGCGGGCACTGATGCAGGTGACCAAGTCGCTGGGCATGTCGGAGCTGCACGAACGCTATGGCCAGGACTATGCCAGGCTGCACAAGCAGCAACAGGAGCGACAGAACGAACAACGCTACCAACAGCAGCGCCTCTCATCAGCCACCTCCAGCCGGGGCAGCAGGAGCAGCAACCTAAAGAGTGAGTAATGCAAGAGCGAGCTGACAACTTCCAACTGCTATCTCTACTCCTCCCACTGTCCCCACAGCGTTGCGACCTTCGAATGAGGAACGTTTGCAGGAGAACAGCGACATCTCAGCTACTCTCGTCTCCAGTTCAGCAGGAGGCGCCTACAATGCTGAGCAGTTCCTTCAAAGCGGCGGCTCCTACTCAGGTAAGTTGCATTCAAAATCACCTTCAGTTTGCTTCTATTAACCTTTTCTGGCAGTGAAGCAGCATGTGGACCCCTTGGGCCCACCAGCCGAACGTCCTCGCACTGGCATGTACCGCGCCCAGCAAAGCAACGACTCGGACGACGATGCGGAAATGAATGCAGACAGCTTGTTGCCTATTTAATGAACTCATGAATAAGTAAGAATGTGGCCAGTTTGGAATAACCGACTGTATAATACTTGTTCACGTCCGATAATATTGATTTTGAAATGTATTTAACTATTTTTGAGCCTTGAACGAGCATTATACAGAGTCGGTCGTATTTGATTGTAGTGTATTTCTACTTTTTATAAGTAAATAAATTTAAATTTAAACTGATTGCAACTGAAACATTTTAATTAGCGAGTGACTACTGTATTTATTGGTCGTGTATTTTGCGCAATTAAACCGATTTAAAATTTACCGCCAATGCGCAAGCAGTTCAACTCAGCAACGGTTGCAGGCATATAGTAAGCAGTGTATGACAAGCACTGCTTGAACCATGCAGTCCAATCGGAAACGGTAACGGTAACGGCCTTCGTTGAACTGCTTGCCAATGCGATTCCACTCAGCTGTTTATTTTGGTTTATCGTTTATTACGCTTCAAGGCGGCAAATAATACATAATTTGTTGCTGTTTATTAACGGTTATAATTTAAAATCAATATATTTGTATTTTTAAAATGTTTAGTGTTTTTTCATTTCGCTGTTTGTTGTTGTCATTTACGTAATAACCGTTACTTGCCACAGTGTCGTATTTCTCTCTCTCGCTCTCTGCTCGCTCGCGTTTCTCACCTTTCGACGTTTATTGAGTAATATATATTTATGTGTGTTCTATTTACTTTTGGTTTTTGTTTCGTTTAAATACGCATATTGTGTGAATTGAAATTGAATTTAAATTGTTGCTTGAGTTGTAGAAAATGTGATTAAAAAGATTCAATTTGTTACGATTACGGATAAGTTTAAGAATGCCACGCTCACACATACATACGGAATTGTTGTTTTTTAGAATTTGATATTTCCCTCATTAATTTAGACAAAAAATTATTACAATAAAACAAAACAAAACAAAATCAAAAGAACCGTTAGACAAATTTACAAATTTCTAATTTCTTGCATTCTTTTTCTAGTGCCTCCTCTCTCCCTCTCTCTTTGTCTTCTGCCAATTAGAAAATCAATCTTACAACTCTCTCTTGATTACAACGCACTAACTAACTCACGCTCACACACATACATACAACAACAACTGCTGCCTGGACACTCTCTACTCATATGTAAACATATACGTATGCATATCTCCCTCTCTCTCTTTCTTTTTGTTTCCCTCTCTCTCTCTACTAAACTGTCTCTATCTTTATCTCATTTACTTCAGCTTAGAAGCTCATGTAGCCGCGAGAGGTGGAACGACGACGCGCACACAGATACGAGATGAGGACGACAAGAATGAGAGCCGCAAGGGCAATGCCCACAGCGATGGGCACCACATCGGAGGTCTCCGAACTGTCGCAATCGTGGACCGTGGAGAAACCAGTGGCATTAGCACTGCGGAATGCCTCCACCTGCACATGGCCAACACTGATTGTGCCGATGGTCTCGTTGCCACTGATTGTCTCCGTCATATTGAACTTCTGGATGCGTGTGCAATGGTACGACATCTTCTCGGGCGTCTTGAAGTCGGTGTTCGGGCTCTTGTGTATCAACTGAATGGTCTGATTCTCTGCATGACAATATTACGATAATAGTACTTGGCTTAAGGAATAATAATGGGAATGATTTGCATCTGCTCTGGGCAAAGTAATTAGATGAACAAGGTTGCCTTCTGCTAAGTTCATGTTAAATATTGAAAACTGCCTGTCAAATATGAAGGGAATTACCTACGGAGATTCTTTGAAGCACGATATATAATGACTAATAGGATATATATTAACAAGAGCAACAGTTTATCTTCTAATAAATATGGACTAGTTTCAGTAGTTTGTTTTACTGACCCATTTACAACCCGCATTAATGCTCACACAGCCGGACAGATGGCTAACTGTAATCAGCTGTTATAACTGTTATAAAAACTTTTATAAAAGATAAGATAAGATATGTTTGCTGATATGTACATGAATCTATTCTATATACATAGGTATACAAACAACATCTAAGGTAGGTATTACTGAATAATCTTTCATTAAACTATAAATAGAGTCTATACCAATGATGCCTAACTTTTACTAGCCAGACTTCTACACGAATTTAATCTCTTCTTTTGCCATGAACTTTTATAAATAAATTTCAAATTTGTCCACAACATGACAACTACCAAGAACTTCACCCAGAGTCTGATGCAAATGATTCATACTCTAAGTACTTACCCTTAGCATCGGGGAAATCAGCTGCGGTCAGTGGCAAGACCACTTTGATGGAGGTAAGAGAAACAGATTGATTCTTGTTCTCCAGTTGCAGTACCAAGGATTCCTGTGAGTCAACTGGACCCCAGTTCAGCTGCATGAACTGTGTGATCTGGCTATCGCACAAGCAATGATCCAATTTAGCAGTGCTGGGCACATTGAACAAGCCGTTGGTCATGTTGCCGCCTAAAAAGAGAGTTAAAGAAGTTCATAAATTTGATTGATTGAGAGAGAGAGAGACTCCAACTCACTCTTTGTCTCATAGGTAAAGTTGAGCTGAGCTGCCATGGTGAGCATAATGCAGGAGCAGTTCCATGTGCCAACAGTTGGATCTGGATATGGTTCTGGCTTGCGTGTAGTGGTGGGCACGGGCGCTGGTGTCGAGGTAGTAGGTGCCGCAGTGCTAGTTGTGGGGGCGACAGTAGTTGTTGTAGTTGTGGTTGTTGAAGTTGTGGATGTTGTTGAAGTGCTGCTGCTTGTTAGAGGCGGCTTAGCCGTGCTGGTCGTGGTGGAAGTTGTAGAAGTCGAGCTGCTGCTGCTGCTGCTCGATGTCAACGGCTTTTCCTGTTCGGGAAAGTCGGCATTCTTCAAGCTCATGGACAGCGACTGCGAGTAGACTGCAAGAGATGAAAGGTGAATGTTGAAAAATGGTTCGAGGTAATTCTCTGTTTAAGCACTTTTATCTCTGTGTCAATATGCGTGCTTATTCCTTATTATTCAACGTGCAAATAAACGAAGTGCGATATGCATTTATCAGCTGTCAACAGGTCATTAAACTTGTGCCAAGTCTTTAAGGCATGTTTTGAAGGAAATATGGCAAAGCTGTTAAATTTCCCTGGTTTGCAGTTGAATTTTACTTAAGTTGAAACAGTTTTCGAATGAGATAAGTGAAGGACTATGTGAGGATAAAGATATGTGAAGTGAAACCATTCTTTATTTCTTTTACAGATGAGAATTTCATTCAATACAGAACTTTAAAGCCTAGCAGTAACAACATTCATGGAGAAAAATACAAAAATTAATAACTTGATAAATAGAAATATTATAAAAAAGTGTGAAAATGAATTAACTGATGTGGGTTAAGTAGATGATTAGGATGAAGATGAGATAAAAGTATAAATTGTTGCAAAATTTAGATTTTAGGCGTTGGTGTAAGTTTGACTTAGCGAATGTCTGTACTAGGCAGGCTATACTGTAGCTATTATTGGCAATATACCAAGATTTAAAAGTTTCTAATTGAATTTCAGAGTAATCACTACAAATATATGCGCATATATATCAATATATCATATATTAGTTAGGCAATACTTAAATGCAACTGATATAACTGAAACGCATTCATAGTCTGCCTCTCTCTTTCTACTACTACTACTACTACTACTATAACGTATGCCTAGCCTCTCTCTCTCTCTCTCTCTCTATTCGTAGCCTCATTCTCTCTACTACAACGTCTTCATAGTCTCTCTCTACTGCAACCTATTCAAAGCCTCTCTCTCTCTCTCTACAACTGCTACTACTACAACGTATTCATAGCCTCTCTCTCTCTCTCTACAACTGCTACTACTACAACGTATTCATAGCCTCTCTATCTCTATTTGCAAGGTATTCATAGCCTCACTCTCTCTAGTAAAACGTATTCATAGTCTCTCTCTCTACTGCAACGTATTCATAGTCTCTCTCTCTACTGCAACGTATTCATAGCCTCTCTCTTTCTCTCTCTCTATAACTACTACTACTACAACGTATTCATAGCTTCTCTCTCTCTCTCTCTACTATAACGCATTCATAGTCTCTCTGTACTTATAAACGATATATAACTCACAAATACAAATAGAAATTTGTAGCTAAATAACATGAGCTCAGTTACCTTTCATATATACTAAACGTATAATTCAATTAAGAAATATATATTTATTTATACACATATATATGTTGAAATATAATTTACGCATTTATAGCGCTTTCTATTCAGGCGTCCAACCACCCATGCCTCCATTTTATATAGAATCCAACAGTCAACTTTAATATAATTATCATGTTTCAATGAATAACGATATTTTAGTCGAGCGCGCTTTGTATTTCATTATATATTGTATTCGTCGGCCCTCTTAGTTTTCGGACTCTGCCTGGCAGCCAGTCAGCCAGCCCAGAGCTCTGTCTGAGTCATATTGATGAATAATATAAATATTTGCACAGTCGACGACAACTGATAACCAAATAACCAGTAAGTAAATGCGTGCCAACTGCTGTGGGGCGGGCTGAATGGGGGCTTTCTTTGTTTGTGGGCGTGGCTGTTGCAAGTGACATAAATTTGTGGAGAGTATTTGAAGGCTCTTTAACTTAAGCCTTTGCACTCGTCACAGATAAAGGGTTTATTTACTGCCGCAACTGATAGGCATATAGATACCCTATATACGGGTTCCTTTATATATGCATGACAATTTATTTCCGTTTGCTGTGGCGATAAAGCGACGCAAAAATCAATTGAGAGCGGCTTGAACGACTCTAACTGACTGACAAAATGCTCTACTTTTACAGTTCTATAGAAGGTTTCTGATGAATATGTACATACTCAATATATACTTCCATATATCCTCCCTCTCTCGCTATACGAACAGTGCATATAACAATTGTAGCTGCTGATTGCTTTTTATTTTCAATCCTCATTTGTTTTTATCTATAAAAGTTAAGTTTACAGTTCGTCAACAACAATTTTGCAAGCTTTAAAAAGTATCTATATCTATATATAATATATATGCACTTATATATAGTATATACACATTGTTTTCTTCCATTTAGTTAATGACTCAACGCAGCTTAATTATATATATACAGATATTTCTAGTCGAAAGCTAAGTCACTTATAGTTCCGACTCACAGTTGCACAGGCTACACCTTACGCCCTTCCCCCTCCCCCGTCCCGCCCATCGTTCTAGTTCAATGCCATTGTAACACGACTGCAGAGATGACCTTTAAATGCAAGTTAAGCAGCAGCAAACAGCAACTAGACAACCAGACACAACCAAACCCCTTTCGCTACAGACAAGCGACAAAACATCCAATACACTTTTCAGGCGTAACTGGAAAATTCCGGGAAAACTGCGCCAGCTAATAAGATTTATTTGCCATGGGCATGCAAGCGTACTAGCCATGTGTAAGACGAGAGAACCTCTAATTAAAGTTCAAAGGAAATGCTGCCTAAGAGTAGTTTTTCTTTTTTTTTCAGAAATTGGAATTGTTATACGATAAAACTTTGTGTTAGGAAATTAAAATTTTAGACTAGAAACATTACAATTTAATGAAGGGGTTTCAGTCAAATAGAAAGAACTTTAAAATGTTATAAATATAGTATATATCACATATATATATATTTAACGTAGTAAAAGCATTTACTATAGATAGAAATATATATTTATCTTTATACTATATTCAACTATTGCTTCAAGGCAACTCCAAAAAGAGAATGATTATCAGACTTATATCGCATTAGTATTTGATATACTATATATGCTATATATCTATATATATATATGTATCAGCTATCAGCTACAATGAAAGAGCTTCCATTATTGAGCATTCTACTGTAGACTAAAAGTTCAAAGAAAACTGTTTCTGTTTTTATTTTTATAGATATTTTGAAAACTCCTTTTAAATATTTATATATATTTAATTGAAACTTTAAAACATTTAATTATATATAATATATTATAATTATATAAATTATATTATATGCATATATTTAAGCATATCTTATATATTTATCTATTTTATTTATATTTATATAAATATTTATTATAATATATTATATATAATTGAATGTTTTAAAGTTTAAATTAAAAAATAAAAATAAGTAATTAATATAATTATAATAATATATATATCATATTATATATATAATATATACGTGAAATAATCAGTCAAACTTTTCCCACAATATCTTCTATACTATTTTGTTTAATTATGCTTTAAGGATTTGTAAACTATATGCCTCTATGACGCATGATTGATCATATTCGAATTATGCGGGTTAGTTTCATTTGTATACAAAATATATGTATATATTAATATAGCTTATTCAGACATATTCTATAGTTATACGAGTCAGTTTTCAAGTATGTGCGGCAGGCAAATCTTATCAGCAAAAATTTTGCTCAAATAAACATTTTGATTTTTCCGCAACTGAAACTAATACATGAACAGATGTATATATATATGCATATATATATATATATATATATATATATATATATATATATATAGATGGTTTACTTTCTGCGTCTTTGTTTGACAAATGCAAATGCAAGAGTTAGATTAGGCATATATAAATAAATATATATTCCTATGCAGATAATGGATGGAAAGTCTAAGCTTGATTGAATTTATTGTATATTAACAAATTCATATATATAAATATATGCAACAAAAATGGAGTTCGAGTTTATAATAAAAATGGTAAAAAAATAACTAAGTAAAATTTTCAGCTCCTTTAAAAGAAACTTTTTAAGTAGAAAAAAATCAACAAAAATAAAAAATTAATTTTTCTAATAAATATTAATTTTTTAAGCAATTATTTTTGTATACAAAATTTTTGTTAGTCATTAACTATTATTATTATTTAAAAACAAGCTGTTGCCACTCAGAGTTCTCGTAACATTCAACAAATATGTCGCTGTAGAGGGGGAATTACCAAATATCTGTGTTTCTCTGACTGCTGCTGTTGCCATATCACAAATACGCCTGCATTTAGGGCTGACTGATAAAGTGGGATATTTGAACGTATGCCGTATGTGAGGGGGGCGGTTATGCCTAAGGCAAATAACAAGCAAGTTAAATAAATAACAATTTAAGCGTTGTTGTGAATCAAATATAATTAAATTGTTGATGCCAGGCACAACAAGAGAAGACGCTAAAGTGTAGCTAAAGAGCCGAAGAGAGAAGCAGGCAGGCAAAAGTTAGAAATTGAATATGCCTGCATTCCGCTATATACAAACATACATACATTCATATATATGTATGTATGTGTGTGCATATGCAATGCGGGGGCTGCTGCTGCCGGCAGCAGAAGCCGAAAGAGAGAGCAAAGCAAATTGTTTTATCGTTTCTCATGCTCTATGCAGGTAGAACGTTGTTGTTCTTGTCGGTTAGATAAGCGCAGCATACAATACAAGCAAACATATGCACAAATGCAGCAGCAGCAATAATGCGTATGTGTGCGTAAGTGGAGTCAGCGCTGAAGAAACCGTTTGCGTTTGCCTTTGCCTTCGCCTTTGTATTGCTCTTCTTTGTTGAAGCAGCGGTACTAAGCCACCATCTTGTTAGATTTCTTAGATTCTACTTTGGCACTTTGTCCTACACTGCAGCGACAATAACCGCAAGAGTGAAAAAAAGTGTCACAAACCAGATAAATGTCAATGCGCTGCACACACACACTCACACGTACACTCACATATGCATTTAATACGTATTAATTATTCTACATGCGATTTAGTGTTGTTTTTCAACAGCCCTTGTAGATAAAACCACACAAAATAGCAGCAACAACAACAAATCCATCAGGCCGTCGTCAAACGGGTTACGTGCGTGCAAGCGGGATGCCAATAGGCGAAACAGCAAAAACAAAAAAACAACAGAAATTAAATTGCGATGAACAAGCAAAAGTAAATTGAACAAAGAGTTGCAGTTTTTTTGCGGGCGTCACGCGGTATGGGGGTTAGTTTTAGCATTAATACTCACCAGAGCTGCTCAACAGGAGCAAAGTCGTGCATACTATAAACTTATGCCCAAACATATTTGATTTCCTCTTTCCTCTATTCGTCCAGCTGTCGAGTTTTTGATTTTCTTTTCCTTTTTATTTGAATTGTAAATATATTTGTAGAAATGTTTTAGCAGAGTTCACTAGTTTTTTTTAATATTTTTTTTTTCTCCAAGCTGCTATGCCTGCTTTAGCAGTTATTCGATTTCTCTGGTCTGCTAGCAGCTCACTTTATTGCGCACAACGAAAAATGAAATGACATTAAATAATAGTGCTGGGCCTTTCGTCAGCTGTGAGTACTGTGTCATATCATCGCTAGTCGTTGCTATATCGATACATTTTCATCGATAATGTTTATGAGCTACTTTATATCGATATACACTTTTGTTTGCATTACGAGATATATAACGACATAAATGTTAAATGCAACTCTGTGAAAATTGTGTGAACTGCGCCAAATTTAAATCGTATGTTATTTCACATCTTTTAGCTGCCAATTATTCAACAATAAAAAACAAATATTTAATTTTGTTTACAATACATTTCTTTTGTTTGTTTTTATTCACTCAGCCATTTTAAATTAACTTGTATTTTATACATACAGTATTTATATAATTATATATATATATTTTCATATAAAAATAGTTCTTCAATTTCTCATCAACTACTGATTAAACGTAATCATATATTTTATATTACTAAACAACACCCTAGCCTAAAACAAAGTATTGCATATATATATACATATATCTGCATAATATGTATAATATATTATATATATATCTATATAGATAACCAACAAACAGTTTTTTACTTTAAAGTTTTTGAGCAAATCCTTTGAATAAAATATATATAAAAATAGATTGCAATTGCGTGTTTTTACATATTAAGCAACAATTTCCAAAATACCTACTTAAACGCTAATAAAAAAACGGTATCAAAAAGTTCAAGGCAATAACAATTAAGTAAGTTTTTGTGTTTTTGTTGTATAGCACTTAGCAGCTAGCAAGAGGGGGCCTGTAGAGGAGGTAGAGTAGAGTAGGGCAGGGTGGGCTAGGATAGGATAGGGTAGAGTAGGGTAGGGTAGTGGAGTAGTCTGTGTATATGTCACTTAGATTATTGCACCAGTTAATAGCCCGTTTCGGGCTCCTGTTTAAGCGTCATACGACATGGCTCTGTAAATCAAGAAAAGTTTCAAATGAGTCTCCAAATATAATATATATATATATATATATATATATACACACCCATCACATAGCTGGGCGCCATCATTTCGGGCACACGAATTTTGAGGGGCGTGCGACGCAACAGCTCGTCGGCGCTGTTGTCCTCGCTGCGATTGTATTCGTTGAGCGTTATGTCCGCCGGATTGCGCATTCCGAGGCCGGCATCGACCGGCGATGTGGCCACTCTTTGGTAGGGATGTACTCGCTGTGGACTGTGCATTAGCTGACTCTTGTGCTGGACACTGTATTGACGTGTTGCCGCCGCCGCATCCATGTAGGCATTCTCCTGTGACTTCGGACTGCAGGCGGCGCTGCTCAGGGGCGGCGTTACGGCTGACGAGGGCGTGCCTGCCACTACGGCAGCGACGGCAGCTGCAGCAGCCGCTGACACCGCATTGTTATTCGTATAGGCACGTAACGTATCCTCCGCACTGTTCGCCTCGATGAGCGCCTGTATCTGCTGCACATCCAGATCCAGGCCATGCGCTCCGCTGTTCGCCGTAGCCAGCGTATCCAGCGTGGAGCTGACTTGGCTGCCATCCAAATTGCCGCCATGCGTGGGACTCTGATAATCGTTGGACTGATTTGGCGGCGACAGCGGCAACGAATTGTCAGCCAGTTCGCCTGCAACGGAGGATATAGATTAAGCAGATGTCTTGGTTTGATGTTGCAGTTCGTCTTACCACCCAACAGCATCTCCTGCAGCAGCGAATCGATGTGCGCCACGCCAAAGATTTTGGCAAATTGTATTTGTTCGATCATCTGCCAGGTGATGGACTGCAGCACCGGCAGTATAAGCAGAATCTCGCCGAATCTACCACGCGACTCATACTGTCTGTCCGAGATGTAATCCTCCAGATTGTTGAGTATCTGATGGCGCAACGACTTGATGCGATTCGGCTCATTGAGACCCTTGGCATCTGAAATGAGGAGAAATTAAGGATTTGATTAATTGGAAACATTTTATATATAGTTGAATAGTAAATCTCCTTATATTTATATATACTAGAGGATCTACCTATAAAATCTTTGTGATTTACAAGATGTTCTATACTAAAGATCGATGGGAAATCGAACTATAAGATCTTAATGATTTACAAAGTGTATTAAGCTAGTCTACAGACAGAATATGTATGGATATCATTGATCTTACAAAAGCTATACTATTATACTATTATCTATACTAAAGATCGATTGAAAATCGAGCTATAAAATCTTAATACAATATGAATTCTATTAAGCTCTTCTATAGGCAGAATATGAATGGAAAGCATTGATCTTATAAAAGCTATACTATATATTACATATATCTTAATAAGTCCATCTCTTCCCAGTTAACATCTCCACTTACTGGGATCAAAGAAGACCAATGCCTTAATGCAGGCAAATTCGGTATCATCGATGCCCACGTCTTTCATGACAACGACCAGTTCATCAATAATGCGCGCACCAATGCGTGATATATCCAAATTGGGCGAGACATGTGGATCTACAATAGAGAGAGAGAGAGACAGGAGAGCTTAACAAACATACTCAACAAGTTGTTTAGCCAATCAAAACTCACCTGGACAATGCCTGGTGATGACACAGTTATTGCTCAACAACAACACATCCTTCAGATGCATGGAGCGACGCGAGAGACCGAGCAACAAATGCTCACCCGCATGAGCGCGCAGTAGAGCGACTTGATCGTCCAGCTGCAGATCATTGAAGGCCGGTATCTGTTTAGCCCACTCGACTAGGGTGAGCAGCTGCTGTTTCATGGACTCGCAGACATCGTTGATGCTGGCAAACTGTTTGGTCGAGAGATCCTCATTGATATTGGGCTCCATGGCGGCGCCCGCTTTCGACTGTCGTGATTCATTCTCCGCCTTCACAAGCGATACAACTGACAGACCATTGCCTGGATCCGGATCATCGTTGGAGGTGCGACGGCAACTGATGCGATCGCGTTCATTTTGCACTGCCTCCTTCTTCATGCCAGCCTTGAAGCACTTGCGCAAGCGGCAATAGCGACACTGATTGCGCTTATCCTTGTCCACGACACAGTTGCGAGCGAATCTGAGAGGAAGAGAGAGGAAGAGTTTGCTTTAAGAGTGTCTCTTTAGTTGGTTATCATCTAGTCAGACTCACCTGCAGGTATACTGATGATTTTTGCGTACGCTGCGCCTGAAGAAACCTTTGCAGCCATCACAGCTGGAGGCGCCATAATGTTTGCCTGTCGCCCGATCTCCACAGATTGCACAAACTGTTGGCGATTGTTGTTGCTGTTGTTGTTGCTGCTGCTGTTGTTGTTGCTGCTGTTGTTGTTGTTGTTGCTGCTGCTGTTGACTGCTGCTGCCGTTGTTGTTGTTGTTCGGTGAGTACATGATGTTGTTATTGTTGTTGTTGCTGGCATTGCTATTGCCATTGCAGAGCGTAAAATTCTCGCTGCTCTGGTTGCTGCTGTTGCTGAGGCCGAGGCCAACGCCATTGGGGCTGAGGGCATGGCCAATGGGTGAACCAGCAGGATGCCCAACGGGCAGAGCCTCTGCGTGCATTATTTGACTTTCAGCCGATTCTGTGGGTGAGACAGAGAGAGAGAGAGAGAGAGAAACATTATAGATATAGAATAATATAATAATTAATAATAAAATAATTAATATTTTTTTATATTTATATAAAGCTTAAGTCTATTATTTATGTAGTTTTTTAATAATGGTTTATTTATTTATTATTATTTATATTTATATAGTTTTCCTTCTATCCACAGTTTTAAGTCATTAGCAGCACTCTCCTACAGTTTTAGCAGCTCACCAATACTTTAAACAGTTTAAGTCACACTGTGTGTGTGCATGCACAAAACGCAATAGACGAGTGCGCAGTTTGAGAAGCACTCAGCACATACCTGTTGAGCTACAAGCTTGCACAATAAAATTACGAATGCATATATACTACATAAACTTTTTTAAAGCAAATAGACTCATTTGTATATAAAATAAATATTTAAAGTAAAAACTTGAACACTTTAGCACAATAACAACAGTTGCACAAGCACTGGTTGCCTACGCAGCACTGCTTTACAGTTTAAAGGGCTCGCAAATGTTTTTACTGTTTGTTTAAGCCTCTGTTTGCTTTGCATACGTAGAATGCATTTGGTGCAGTTTGACTAGCACTGATCTTTAACTTTTTAAGCTCCCAAAAAATAAACAAATATATTCTTTTTAGAGTGTATACTAAAAAAAAAAAAAGGAAAAATACTATAAATAAAATGGCAATAAGACGCGCAGTAACATTTATAGCAAAAATTAACACACACACACCATCACTTGAGGCTGAGTTGCTGGCGCTACTGTCCCGTCGTCGACGTCGCTGCTGCTGCCGCTGGCGCTGTCGCCTGGCCATTGCCGCCTCCCCAGCACTGCTCACATTGCTGCCTTTGGCTTTGCCACGCAACAGAATGCTGCCCACATCGCGACTAGTAGGAATTTTAACTCTACCGGACTTGCGCACCATTTTAGTGCTACTGATTAATGAAAAACACGCAGTGACGAGACGGCACCAAATTTTTCACTGAGCGCGCGCGCTCGCTCGCTCGTTGGCTGACCGTACCCACAGACGGCAAGTCGCTGCTGCGCTTGCTGCTGTTGACGCTCTGCCCCATATCCATATCGTATGTTGTCGCGGCTTTCGCTCTGAGTCTCTGTTCGTGTGTGTGCGTATGCGTGTGCATGTGCATGTGCGTGTGTCGCTGTGTGCGTTAATCGACGCTTAAATCAATTCACTGTGTTTGCATATGTACATATTTCTGCCGCTGTGTGGCGCTCTCTCTTTGAGAGAGCACAAACCAGACTTGGAGCGCAAACGAATGCATGCATAGAGAGAAGAGAGGCAGCCATACGCTCACTCACACGTACACACACACACGAGTAGAGCCATTAATTTTGTAGGCATCGCAAGCAAAAGCAAACGAGAAGCCCAGCACATAAACAAATAAATAAATAAAAAAAAGCCGGCTTTAAATTGAGCATTCTCTCTCTATGAGTGTGTGTGTGTGTGCGTGTTTCTGTTGGCGCGCGAGCATTTGTGTGTGTAAAGACAAGAGATAGACACAGTAAAACAGACTCGAGCAACACAAAGAAAAGCTGCTATAATAAAGACAAAAACAAAAACATCGCCTATTATTTTAACGTATGCATTGAGAATTGTGGAATATTATGAAAAAAATTTTATTTTTTAAGAATTCGAACTAAAAAATGAATAAATTATTGGCTAGTCTGCTAAGATAGACTTTAAATAAATTAGAAAATGTGACAAAAAAGAAAAATAAAATTATAAATAATTCCAATTCCAATTAAAAAATATGTTAATTTAATTATATTAAACATTTTAATTATGATAAAAAAAAACCTACAAATTGATAGATTTATTGCCATGATTCACCAATTTCCACCAATTACCACCTATTTTTATCAAATATACATTCGGTAATTACTAAATATACAATCTAACACTTTGGTTCAACAAATTCGCAGACATTAATTACATCACTCGACATACAGACACCTTCAATTAACACCCGCTTTTCGCGCCTCACCAGAACCAATCGAGCCACCCACAAACAAAATGTCTAAAAATAACTCTACAAGCAGAACTAGAAGAAGGTAGAGAGAGTAGTAAAAAAGAGAAAAGTCAACAACAACCACAATAACATGTTTGGGCTGTGATCATATTTTCTCTCTTTGTTTTGCGCTTTATCCAAAAGTCATATTATGGCGCTATAATTTACTTGAGTCTTGCCATAAAACTTGCTTGCTTGCCGTGTCTACCGCTGCCTCGGCGAGAGTTTTGCCAATTCGCTGTTTTGTCAATTCTCTAGCTAGCGAATCAGTGGAGCGCAAGAATTTCTGCAGCGTCATCGTTAGAGTTCAATATTTTTTCTGACATGCCGAGTCACCGTTAGTTGAGCAAAGCTAGATGTTGTTGTTGTTGTTGTTCTCTTCTTAGGCTCTTGTTGTTGTTGCTTGGGTATATCGATTCGTAATCGGAGATTAAAAATGTTCATTGCATTTTATTATTATTATTTTTTTTATATTTAAAATTTTGTTTTTGCATTTTTCTGCGTAAAAAAATAATTTTGTATGGTCAAAACATAAAAAAAAAGTTATTCGTATGCCGCCGCTGATAAGAACAACAAGTGATACGCACTGTATTTGCTGCTGCTGCTGTTGTCGTTGTTGTTGTCGAGCCTTAATAATAATAATGAAGCGGATGTGCATAGTATGTATCTATGACTACATAGAGAGCTTTGGTCTGTTCAATTTTTATTTACTTAATACAGCTAAACGGGTCGAGCCCCCGAAATACACTATAAAAAAGATATATGTATGTACATATATGTATGTATGAGAAAGTGTATGTATATATGTTTATAGATAAATGAGAGGCGCGTGTGCGGTTGTTTTTTTTTTTATTTATTTTTTATTTTTGGAATTAATGCGTGGGTGCTTAGATTTTTAGACTGTTTTGTTTGTTAAATATTTTAAGCATATGTATATATATTTTTTTTAATTTAAAAAAGCTTTGCGCTTATTTTATGCAAATTGTTACGGGGTATTAGCTAGTCGTTCATAGCTTATATAAACCTTTGATATTGACTTTTCATAGCTTTTTTTTTATATTTCTATTTTTTACTATATTTTTTTTTGTATTCTTTTATATTTTATTTTTATTATTATTTTATTTTTTTTTTAAATTTTTAATATATATATTAAAAATATTTTTGTTTACAAATAAAGTGAGAGATGTTGATATATAAATTATATAAATAGAGTTACGTGTACTGTACTTATATATTAAAAGATCTACAAGATTATTTGATATTATAGAAAAATTGTTAATAGCTCTTCTATATTATTCAAATTTCCAAGTATTTATTAATAAATCTAAATACATCTGTGTCAATTTCTAATATATAGGCACATGTCTATGCAGCTAAATATTTTCCATAGATTTTTCTTTGATTTCTCAAGAGCTGAATACTAGATTTGAATACTATATTTTCCGTGTCTATCTGAAGAAAACAAACTTTGCACGAACTACGCAATTTTCATGTTATTTTTAGCTAATTTTGTTTTTTCATGCAACTAAATATAAATTAGAATAGAGTGTAGATATATATAAATATGTTTTTTTAACTTTAAAAACATCACGAGGTGCAGGTAAAGTAGTATATATTCCATTAAATATGATTAAAATTATATTCTCATTAGGCTCAACATAATTTTTCTATATACAAGAATTAAACAAAACAATATAATCATTCATTTTTATCGCATTTTAATGAATGATGTTTGTAAACTTAGAGTTTACTTGAATGATTGTACAAATAGTATATCAAATATATAGTACACAGTATATATATGTACATGTTTGTATTTGTACAACAAAACAATGTCAGTGTTTATAATTATGTCGTTATATTACTCAATGTTAACTGATAATAAGTGCTATGCATCACATATGAGACCATATCATATCATATAGCATTTTATGCTGATAACATACATTATCTACCTAGATTATTAGATCAACTTAGAGTTTTCTTTAATGTTAAACATTAAGAGAAAAAGCTGTTAAAATTGTAGTTCTAAAGACTTGAGAAATTTGATTTTAAGAAAAGTATTTTAAGAGATCCTAAACCAAAGCTTGTCATTAGCATTTATGGTAAATTAAACAAGAAAAATCTCAGATAATAATAATATTATATTAACAGATAATCTTAGTTATATTTTGTGAACCTCTAATTATAATAGAATCATCAAGAGATCAATCAAGAGGGTTTCTGTAGTTAAGTTTTGTTTAAATCTCTGCGAGAAATCAACATTTCCAAGATTTTCTTTTAGTTACTCTTTTCATTATTCATTTATTTCATTATATTGTAGAAAAAAATCGATTGTATATCTATTATATATATTTTAACATACTAAACGCTGATGGAAATTTAATGGTAATAATATTTTGCAAAATATATGTAAAAATAATTGCTAAGTTCAATGCAATTATAAATTAATCAGACGAACAACAAGTACAACTATTTAATGAACAAGAAAGATTACGGAATATGTAATATGTCTAATGCAACTCTATATGTATACGGATATAACAAGAAAACGTAATGTGATTAGCAATTTTCTATATGCAATATAAAAGTTAGTTTATAAATCAAAATTAATAAACTTAACAAGAATAGAATAATAATGCAATAAGAGTTACGCAAGCAATAGGAATACTTATAATATTATATTTATATATAAATAGTATATATAGCTATTACTAACATGATTAAATCCAACTGCCAACTGCCACTGATGTGTATAATGGAGCAAATGCATTTCATCACATCAACTGAAATTATTGCTTAACTTTTTTTTTCCATTGTTCAAACAATGAAAACAACTGACATTAGAGCAACATGTAATTTCATAGCGATGCAACGTCTTGAACAAACCCCCGCTTGCTGCCCCCAATTGTCGCAACCCCCCGCTTTACCACCAACAACCCAGCTAGGGGAAGCTTCTTATCGGCTTCATTTCAATAACGTGCCTAATGCCAGCGCTGATAACTGAGAGACAGAGATAGAGTGAGAGAGAGAGAGGGAGAGACTGTGGGCGCTCGACAATCGATGGCGACTCAAATGTCTCGATTTAAAATCGAATCGAATCAAAATGAAAATTGCACATGGCCACGAACCGTAGCACGAATTGATAGCGATTATAACAAAAATAAAAAACTCAAATGTGACTCAACGCGATATCAATACAAAAAAGGTAAAAAAATAAATAATAATTTGTTGCTTTTTGTTCGATTCATTGGGGAATTGCGTGCCAAAGATCGAATTCATTTTGTATGCGTAACAAAGGCGAAAAGTGAAAAACGTTTCCAATTGCAAGGTAATGCCTAGCAAAACAATAGACGATTATTTATATAAGTAGAGCCCAATCAATCCTTATCAAAATGACTAACTGGCAGCAACTGCACTTTCATCGATCTGGCAACGCTGCCTTGTAATGTGCCAGTGTTGTGTAATGTTGTAATTATCTTAACACCACTAATTCGCTGAGCTTTTGTTTAAATAATTACTATTCTCTTGAAATTTACCAATTTTGATAGTTCTCTACTCTAATATATATTTATATATATTTTTTAATGCTTATAGCTTTTACAACAAACCTGCCATTAGAGCCAGGTCAACCCAGCTAATTGGCCTTAAGGGCTTGCAGCTAAAAAAAAAATTAACTAGCGAATTATATAGCTGATAAAACTGTTTAAAAATTCATTAGACCGCCACGAGTGTGGCATTAAAAAGATGTTTTTTTTTTTTTGCATAAATTATAAATTGTTGCGTAGAATTTTTTAAAAATCTATTAAATTATATATGCACAATTAGCTAAGTACGTCTGTACTTGAAGGCATAATAAATCATTTGTCAATTTGTATGTGGATGGAGTCTATTGAAAAGTTGAATTTCATTCAGAAATTTGAATAAACAAAAAGGAAGAAAATATGTTAATGAACATTTTCATTGATTTCGCTAATAAACAATTATAAATTATCAATGAGAGCTGCACAATAATCTGTGAATAACAAATGAAAATAGGAAGGTATATAAAACTATACAGATGTTTGCCTGTATAACTGACAGATGTCAGTACTGAATAAGCTTTGAGATACAATATTAAGTTAAAGATACAGATGCATGGAAAATCGTTGAGATACTATACAAACTGAGGAATCTTTAAGATATATAATTCAAGTTAAATATACAGAAACATGAAGAATCTTTGAGATACACTGCAAACTGAGGAATCTTTAAGATATACAATATTAAGTTATAGATACAGATACATGAAGTATCTTTGAGGTATAACAATAAGTTAAAGATCCAATATGAAGAATCTTCGAGATGCAATGCAAACAGACGAATCCTTGAGATACAATACTAACTTATAGATACAAAAACATGAAGAATCTGTGGGATACAGATAAAATATGTAGAATCTTTGAGATACAATGTTAAGTTTAAGATAGAGATACATGAAAAATCTTTGAGATACAATACTAACCTACATTGAATCTACAGATACAATATGTAGAAATGCAATAGAAATGAGCGGTTCTATCTTTGAAATCTTTAAGATACAAATGTGAAAAAAGGAAAAAAATACATATTAAGATACAAAACTATCTTTAAGATACCAATAGTTTTTCAGGACTACAAGAGTATCTTTCAATTGGAAAACTTCTTTCTGAGATACTATAGAACATCGTGACCTACAAAGCTTTCAAAATAAAGTATAAAGATACAAAGTTATCTGTAGATCAAATACATCTTTCAGAGCTACAAAAATAGCTGTGAACTACAAACAAAGGGTGATATATATAAACTTATCTCTGAGCTACTATAGAATCTCTGAGATATGCAAGCTCATGTGACATACAAATTATCTGTAAAATAAAAAAAAAACAAACTTGAAGATATAAAACTATCTGAGAGATAACAAATGTAGTCTGTGAAATAGAAAGTGAACTGTGGGAAACGAAAGAATCTTGAGATACACAAATTTTTATGTTTATAAATATATAAAGATAAATAAGAGAAGAGATATAGTAGAAATTGTGAAAAGTAAACTTCCACATCTTTAAGATACATAAATATCTGTGAGATATGACAAAACTGAAACTGAGAGATATGAAATATCAACTTAAGCTATCTCTGAGCTACAATAAAAACATTTCTTTGAATAACATATAAAGATACAACAAATATCTGTAAGATACAAAGTTAAGATCTCTATATCCACTCTTACTTTTAAATGTTGAGCTAGCACAACGATAAGAACTTGAGATGTAAATAATACTATATATAAAGAGACTATCCAACTAGAATTTCTAGTGATGTGAGGTGTTAAGATTGAAGGCAACCTTGAACTTTCAGACTTACTTCTGAATGAATAATTTCGCTATAAAAAGCTGCTGATGATGATGGATGACAAGCGAAAAAAAAATATATATATATATATTTATCCAATCAAATAATAATGTCATCAAAGAAAACCAGATCGTAAAACCCAAATGCAAATGCAAAGATAATGTTGAGCTCATCCGCAGCTAGCAGCGTGACCTATGCCTATATTTGCCCAGACTTATCAACTTAGGTATACGAGACGAGTCGAGTCGAGTCGAGTTGAGTTGGCGTTTTATTGGAACCCACACGAAGTGCACTATCGCGTCATTGTCACCTTATTGTCAACTGTTATCGTAAGGCCGAAAAACCCACAGGTCATCTATTTGTGCTAAACATTAGAAAGAGTTAATAGATAGTTATAGAGTAACTATATATATAGATTGTGAGCCAATCGGCAGATCAAAGATATGACAGCTATGTGAATATATAGAAATCACAACATGTGCTTGTGAAAGGGTTTAACCGATTATCAGGGACTATTAGATTCGAATTGTGAAATGCCAACGGTTGGAGGGCAAGGAATTACCCAGGTCAGTCAAATATTGATTCCAAAACTCAAATACTTGCCAAATAGTTAGATAAATATATATATTTATTTATATATGACATTGTTGCAACTCGTTTGCTCTCCCTCTCTCTCTGGTTTGTTTAGTTATATATTAGATAGATCTTAAAGCGGACTTGAACCAATTAGCTAACGTCGCTCAAATGTAAGAATCAACTTTTTTTTTTTTATTGAAATTATCATTATCTTTATGACGAATAATTGCGCGCATATTGTCTATAATTAAAATGCTAAAAAACGTCTCAATTAAATTGTTATTAACGAAAAGTCAAAGCAGCTAACACAATAAGCTGGTCCAATCATATAAAGCATTTGCTGCGGCTGCTGTTGCTGCTGCTGTTGTTAATAACTTGTCTAACTATATGTAAGCGGGCTATTGTATCTGTATCTGTATCTGTATCTGCAATTGCAATTGTATCTGTAGCTATACGACCTGGCGCCTTTATATACATATGACTTTATATATATATATATATATATCTCCATCAAGTCAGGTGTAATTCTCTATTTAAAATGTTTGCCTTAGTCTTAGTGTCTTGGCTCTGTTTTAATTGGGCTCTAACGTGTTTCAGATACATTTGTATCTCCAAATAGACGCCGTGCAATTAAATTACGTCTTTGCCTTGAACTGAGCTGCCATTGCCGGCGACATTTAGAACTTGACTTGTCTCGGCAATCATCAGCCGCTCGTATAAACTAATAAGCTTTTCCATTAAGCCCAGCCACCTCTTCAACTATACTTTAGATGTATCATCATCTTGTTTTTTTATGTTCAACACCTTTCAAGAGCTCAGATGAAATTTTATTTTTGGGTTGGTTTGGTCTTCAACAGCTTTCGGCTAGTCACAATGACTGGACCAAAATTGATTGATAAGAGTTTCAAACTTCAACTGAAAGTCTGGAATAGTTCTTTTCGACGTGGACCTACCCCAAAAATAGATTTGCAATGGACTCATTCGTTTAGATACAAAGTTCAAATTTCACTTTGTTATCGATAATGTTTTTGGTCAATCAAATTATGTTTTATTTACCAAGTGGAAAGGTTGATGGACTCTTGAAAAAACACTTCAAGAAGTCGTAAAAAAAAAATTATTGGAAATTTATGAAATATTAAAAGCATGAGAAAATCATTTCTAATAATTTAATATAATATATAATAATTTTTATCTAAATTTCTTTCATTTAAATTTAATCAGAAATGTTTTAAATATTCCCCATTATCTTTTCAATTAATTTATTTTATTATATTATCTAGTTCAAAACTTTTTTAAAACTAGTTTAAACTGGTTTGGATATATCACATTTTTAATAAACTCGTCTATTCTTCTTCTTTTTGCTTATCATATCTTATATCTTGTGTATCTTATGAATACTTATGGGTAAGCTTATCAAGTAGGTCGTTTCCAGTGTGTCTGCATAATCAATAAGCTATATCTTATATTTTTTTGTTGCTGCCTGAATGAGTTTTTGGCATTCTATATACCCTAGCTTTCAGAAATATGTTATATATCATGGCTGGTCCAAAGGTTACGTTAACGTAATATACGATATATCGTTTGATAGCATATATCGATCTAAAATTTATCGAACTATCATATAGCAGACTATACATAGGCAATTGAATTCAATACTATATGATTTCTATAAATAGAATTAATGGAGTATACATGCAGCATTCATACATAATTCAATTCGGTTCGAGAACTATATGTTTTTGATAAATAGAATTAATTTACATTCTTTCTCTTAGAGCATTTCAGTTTCGTGCTTGTTACAGTCAAAGACTTTTGCCATATTTTTTGTCATATCGTTATCAATTTTAATGATGAAGCCCAGCCAAGTGCGTGGCTTTACAAATACTTTGCGATTTTAGCTGTATATTATATTCGTGCTGTTATCAATAAGTAATTACGCTAGTTTTTCGAGTATGTCTCAAGTGTAAATGCTACCTTTTTATAGCTGCCCCTTTTTTTTTTGTCCATACGTGTGTGTGTTTGTGTGTGTCTAGTATTTCCGGTTGGATCACTGCTAGCGGCCACAACCTATTGATTATTTTATTAGGTAGCTGAATAATTACAAGAAATTAAACGTTAAGTATGTACAAACAACACGTGCAGTTGAAATAGTCGTTTTGTTGGCCGCCCAATCGTTGTGCGATTGTAAACGAGTCAACTGCGATACTCAATACCCTGGCCGAGGGGCTGGCGGTGGTGAGCGATAGTCAATAATTTGACGTCTACGTCTTGAATATGAATGCAATTAATAATTAATTAAAGCATTCGTGTGTGAAATGCCAATGAAAACAAAATAATTAAGCCATAAACAATAAACTGAAGCAAAAGATACGTCAATTAGACGATTAGAGATGAATTATTCTCTGAGATATTCTCAAGTATAAGCCGCAAAAAAAGGAAATACTCAACGAATATATGAAGTGAGGTAGGTGTTGATATCGTAAAGAAATACTTCAAAATACTTTAAAAGGGTATCAAAAAAAATCATTTTAAAAATTTATATATTTTATATTGTTATTGAAATATACAAAGATCATATAAATATGTGTGACAAATGAGTTAAAATAATTGAAATAAATACTAGGGACCTGTTAATATTGAAAAATAAATCAGGTAAAAAACTCTGTAATTTTTCAAGATATTTTTATATTTTCAAATAATTTTAGTTTGAATTCCTACTTTAAAATTGTGGTTAAAATATTCAAAGATAATAACAACTAATAAACAAGTCAAAAAAATAAAAGACTTGAATACGAAATTAATAATAAATTTTAATAATTTTTATAAATATCTAAACTCTATTTTCAACGAAATATATATTTGAAAAAAATTTAAAAACAATTTTTATTAATATATTTAGCATTATACTTTAAATTATTTTAATTGTGTAAAGAAAATTATTGAGCGAAATTTATTTTTATTTATTTTTTCTTTTTAATAGTGTGTTTGAGCATTTCGTATTGAAAAAAAAAAAAATTTATATATATATATATATATATATATATATATATATATATATATATTTATATTATATATATATATATATATATATATATATATATATATTTATATATATATATATATATATATTTATATATATATATATATATATATATATATGAATATATGTATTTTTATTTTCATGGAACGTTAGGCAAACTAGATTTCTGTATGTAGATACAGTTTTAACACGATAGCAAAATATCCATTGAGTTAATTGTTGTTTAATGTGCTTTTATATGCCATAGAAATAATTGTAAATGTAAAATATAAAGCAATACGAGATCAATGATAAAAATTCTCAAATATATATATATATATAATGACTAACAATTTCTAGGAATAAACCTGATGCCACACACACTTCAAAATACTTAGAGGGGGTCTTTTAGGGTGTGTGTGCGCATAATCAAAATTCGTGTTTTATGATTGTTTTGAACAAAATCTAATCAACCATAGAAAAGCTTATATTCTATGTAAATGCAAGAGCTAATCTTTGATAAGCGCTGCAATAAAGTTGGCCTAAAATAGAAACAAGAAACATAAAAATCTGATAAAAACAAACTAGTAACGTGTACATAGAGTAGAAGAATTCTAAAAGTTCTGCAGATTTAATATAACATTAAGTTCAGACATATAAATATATTATACAGTTAAACAATATATATATATATTGAAAACTTTCACATTTCATATTAAATATATTTATTATATAATCAAAAAAGGTGAAATTTTCATTTATTTTTGGAATTGTTGTCAAATAAATATATATTATACAAAAAGTATAAACACGCGCTATTAAAATGTATCTTATCAGAGCGAAGCGAATGTGCGCAAGCAAATCAGAAAGCAAAGGAAAAAGTATAAAGGAATATAAAAATTTTGGTAAAAAGCTGAATTTGTGCTTGAAGAACGAAGCCTAAATGCTCTTAGCAAAAAGTTAAATATGGGTTAAAAATTATAGTATTTTAAATTTAAGTAAGAAATTTGTCAAAAATGTGGAATATAATTTATGTTAATGCTTTTATAATTATTTTGTTATTTTTATAAATATTTAAATATGTTTCTAAATATATAAACATAATTCAAAATATATTTAGAAAAATAAAAAAAATAATTATAAAAATATTTACGTAAGTGTACATAATATATATTTATTATAATTTATTTAATTTTTTTAAAATATTTTATATATATATTTTTTTTAAATTTAATTATATTTTATTTATAATATATATTTTAATAAATATTTTCTTTTATTTATTTTATTTGGTTTTTTAAATACTGATCTATATATATATATTCATTTTACTTAGTTTTTTTATAAATATTTATATATGTATATATTTATTTATTTTATATACATATATATATTATTGCAGCAAGACTTTTTAGAGGTCCACGTATATTTAATCTGTGTCAAAAGATGAGTCAAATTAGCTGCATATAGCTGTCTCTTCTATATTTTAATACACATTAATCTTGCAGTTTCAAATCTTTCTTGATTTAATTTTAGATTCGTTGTTGCTCTGCAGGTTTTTAAAAATATATATGTTGATATTGAATCATACATTGCCGAGCCTCAAAACAGCCAAAAACAAAGCTAGAATTTCTACACAGTTTCTTTTCTAAATGTCCGTAACAAAATCATAATAGTCTCGATCTATTAGGCATAGAACTTCAACAGAAAGAGTTTTATTGAACAAAAAAAATCCTTTTTTTTATTATTTTCAATATATTTTAATTAATCACAAAAAAAAACCCAAAAGCAAAAAAAAATTGTTTTACCTTCACAGTAATAAACGTTCGTTAATTGACTGCCTTCATATACTATATACATATATGTCTGCAGGCGCATTTAATCTAAGCCAGCACGATAATAACTGTTTTTCTTATTAAAATAAATGTTTTTTTGACAAAGATAAGTCAAGTTCAACTGTACTCAACAGGTGTCTGAAGAGAATAAGAAAAAAACACGCAAATCATTCGTGTGCCAAAAGTATGCTATGAAAATTTGAAGGCATTAAAAAGTATATATAAAATATATAAGAAAAATATATATTATATAGAGAAATTTAAATATTAAAGCAGATTCCTAAAGTCATTAAAAAATCCATAAGAATTATTTAAGAAATTAAAAAAATAAACTAAAATATTTCATGTCAATTTCTAGATTGAATCCTCATAAAAAGTTCCACAATTTACATTGTAAAATAATAAATTTTTGCGCAGTGTATGCTTAGATAAGCTCCTGAACAAAAAAAAAAAAAATAGCCCTGAGGTCTATTGGGCCTATAAAATCTAAGATATATACAGCTAGATATATGTGTTTGACGATATCCGCCATTATCGAAAACTGAACGAGGCGCCATAAAGTATAAAATACAGGGCTATATATATATCATGGAAACTGATTAAAAAATATACCCCCAACTATGTAAAACTGAACGACTCAAACTCACCCATCATTTGCAAGAGATTCTCTTCCAACAGGAATGGATCGTCATAGCCCGAATTTGTTAAATTTTCGGTTTTCATATTTAACAAACTGGGCAACATTGAGGCATACATTTGTTATAAACTAATTGGCCAACAGTGCTATGAAATCTATATAGATATATATGTTTATATATATCTGTATATATCTGTGTATATATCTAACTATAATTATTATTCACCGAGTGGTTTCCTCGTTTTTTTTTTTGTTTTTTGTTTTTGTCTCAGCTTGCAAGACGCGACAATGGGCAAATATTTGAAAATCCTTCACACTCGACGCAAATTTATTTTCACACAAATTGCTGTTGGCGCATATTTTGTTGTTGTTGTTGTTGTACACACACACACACACACACACATACACTTAAGTAAAGTTCAATATTTGCACAAATTAAAATTGAAAATAACGAAGACGATACTCGAAATGTTTTTCAACGCTATGTGTATATATAGATATAAATCTAGATATATTTACATCGATAATCAGCTTTAGGGTTAACAAGTTGCAGTACATAAATAAATAATGCAAATTAATTAAGTATTTTCTCTTTGTTTTTCAGCTATTTCTATATACATATATATATATATATATGTATGCTTATCACAGTCAGTGCTTTTCCTTTTTGTCTAAATTCTAATTGATTGTGTTTATTTTTGTTCTTTAGTTCTTGCGATCTCGACCGGCACAATGCGACGACGACGACGGACACCGGCTATGTCGTTGCTCTCTCGGTGCTTCTATGTATTATAACCGCCCAGTGCGAAACACTGACTAAACCTCAAATAATGTTCTCAGCACGTACTAACTGTCTTAATATTATTTGTTGTAGATATAGAAGTCAACGTCGGCCGGCGACGGCGACGGCAACGGCGACTCAGCAGCGACAACAGCGCTGCAGCTGCCTCTGTCGCTGTCTCAGTTGACGTCGCTGTCACCGTCGCTCGATCGACGTGCGTTCGGCTCTAGGCGAGAGCCAAACGGCAAACACACATAAAGTTTATTAAATATTATTACTATGCTAGTTGTTGTTGTTGTTGCACTTGTTGCTGTTGCCTTAGCAAAAAAAAATTGTTAACAATTTACGGCGATTACAGCTCGGTGCTCGGATCGTCTTGTGTTCGTGCCAGCCAGCCAGCCAGCTAGGCAGCCAGGGCATGCGCAGTCGGCGCTGTTCTGGCCTGTTATCAATCTTCTGGCTTTTTATATACATACATACATATGTACATATATATATATATATACTTATATGTGCATACACACAGGTCTAATTGTTTAATGGCTGTTATACATATGTATGCACACAAAGTGTCGCACATTAACAACAACATAAACATCATACAATCATTTGAAGCTTTTTTTTTTGTTTTTGTTTTTTATTTTATTTATTTAGATTTGCGGCACGATTATCGCGACTGTACTTCAGATTTACCTACGCATTTAGGTGTTGCCAATTTTTTTTTTTTTTGGCTATTTTCTAATAGTTTTTTTTTTGCAAATGGAGTTCACTGTGAACTTTTATCAAAGTTAGCAGAATTTACAAATATATTAAAGAATCTGACAAGGAGAAATATATTTAAAGTGAAATATATTTATAAATAAATATATTGCAAATTCGTTTAAAAATAATTGCAATGCAAAAAGAATTTTTAAGATTTTGCAATAAGTATTAAATAATATTGTTTGATAGAAGAATCGAAAAAAGAAGTTAAAACTTATAAACTTTTAAATATATAATATTTTGTGAAATTTTCGATTTTAATGATTTTGTATAATCTCCTTTTATCTCTAATTATATTGACAGTCAAGTCCTTCTTACTTTAACTCATTAGCTGACTGTCAGCTAAAACTAATAAAATTAGAGCACTTTCAATTATAAATATATCAAGACAATACCAAGCTTAAATCATATTTTGATAAGACATTAAGAAGTTGTGTATAAGATCTAAACTGGAGCATTAAGACAACAGCAAATATTGAAAAACAATAAAAGGAGATATGAAGAGGGCGAGAGTGGGAGAGACAGAGGGTGGGAGATTGCTGGAGAGAGAAATAGAGCAAGATGTAGATAGAAAGGAAGAGCGCTAGAGGGAAAGTGAAAGAAATAGGGAGAGCGAGAGAGAGAGAGAGAGAGAAAGAGAGATAGAGAGTGAAAAAGAAAGAGAGAGAGAGAGAGTGTGTGTGAAAGAGAATGAAAGAGAGAGACAGAGGTTGGAGCTTTTAGTAATTTACGACGAATTACTCTACTATAGGGAATATGATTTTTGTTCAAATAATTTGAATAGGTATTATGTATAAAGAGTAGCATTAATTATATTTAAGCGACTAAAGATTTTTATAACTTTTGAATAAATGTTTTTAATACGTATTATAGTCTTATTAAATACATAGTAAATTCTAGAATAATATATAATATAAAATAATATCATATACAAATAAACAGCTTTATTCACTTAAAATTTTTAAATAATAAAATTTTATTTTGTTATATAAATATGTTTAAAATTTTCAATGTATTTCTCTTTCCAATAAAAAAATAAATAAATTAAAATATACTTTAAATATATTTAATTTGTATAAAGAATTATCACTTAATTTATATATATTCTAAATAATAATTATCAAATTTTTCTTAGTAAAATTTAAATATGTCTAGGTTCTATTATTACTTCCAAATTCTGATTATTTTAGTAAACGAAATGCCACCGCCATCTGGCTATAAGAACTTTAGCACTTGTCACAACAAAAATATTATGTAATGCAACACCTTTATTTATTTTCGTTAGGGTATAAGCTGTTCGAGTTGTGTCTCTCCCGCTCTCCCGATTATTTCTATTGTGGTACACTCATAGGCCTGGCCTGCCTATTTGTGGATCAGATCACTTTCAGCTTGGCAAACAAGCATATCGCGCTGCTCTGGCGACAGCGTCGAGTGGCCCGCTTTATCATTATCTGAATCCCGGAGTTCAGTAGCAACTGCCAGCTATACAGATATATATAAGTATGACTATATATATATTTGTACATTATAGGTCGCTCTGTTGATATGAGAGTGAAGTAGTCAGCCAAGCTGAGCTGTCAAAGGCGCTCGCTTATCAGTCACGGGCCATAAATATATATATATACATACATATACATACATAAATATATATATTAACATACATATAAATATATATACATTATGTATATTATATATATTTGTCTATATAAAACAAAAAGAAGTCTGGTTGTGAAACAGGCACAGCTCCAGGCTGGGCTGCTGACGCTGTGAGCCGTGTCTGGCAGGCGGACAACTAAATCGCACATAGATTAATGATTCGCTTTGATAGGGTGCCTCTGGTACCGGTCGCTGCCTCAGCTTTGACAAGTTGTTTTTATTTATTTGTTGTTTTTTTTTTTTTATACAAAAATAAATGAAAGAATTTGCCGGTTGCTCGGCTCGGTTTGGCTCAGAGTGTCTGAGTGCAGTAGCTAAGCTAAGGCATTTTCTATGCCCTGTACATAGGGAAAACAAATGGGTATGATGCTCATGATATGTTGTGTGTAACAGAGAGAGAGATATGGATATAGATGCTAAGCAATTTTATATACTATATATATATATTATAAAATATACTTTTCACAAATATATATTAAGTAAAATTTTATGTACTCAAATTTGGATTTCCTTTTTAATTTTTTTTGTATATTTAAATTTTAAAAAAGTATAATAAAAATTAAAAAAAAAATTCAATAAAAAATGTTAATAATAATAATTAATAAAATTTTTTTAAATTTTTATAAAAATATTTAAAATAAAATTGATAAGAAAACTTGACAAAATTGTAACAAAAATTTAAAATTTAAAAAAATTAGAAATCCCAATTCAAACTATATTATTCTATGGTATTTATGATTGTATTCAAGCTCTTAATTGTCTTAGGCTGTAAAGGAAGATCTGCTTATAACGCTACTTTTTCAAAGATCTAATATCTATGTATACTTCCTATAAATTTCCAATTATTTAAATAAAAGGAACTAAAATTTTATATAATTTTAAACTTTCAATTTTAAACCCATTAAAAATTTTGAACTTTTTATAATCCTGGTATTCTTGATAGTTTACCTATCTATCTATAATCTATAATCCTAGTATTCTTGATAGTTTACCAGGATAGATGTCATCTATAAATCTCAAATATCTCAATGAAGAATTCTTCTCAAATACAGAATTCTTAGACAAAACTTTCTTCCTTAAAGTTTGAGTATAAACGCAATTCCTCAACTCGCTCAACACACTCCCTCAGTCCCATCTACAGCGTATCTGCTAGTCGAGTCATTTATCAGTTAAAACTCAATTGTTTTTGTTTATTCTTTGAGCTGCTTTTTCAAAGCTGAGCTGGACGTTGGGCGTTGATTGATACTTGTGATTCAATTGAATATAATTCGCTGGCAGTGCAACTGTGTGTGTGTGTGTGTGTGGTTGTGTGTGAGTGTGTCTCTCTGTGTATGCACCTCTGCGATTGCCATTCAACATGCAACATTCAACACCCGTGTCGCACACACCACTTACTCATGCACAATCGTCGGAGCTGGAGGCAAAGCCAGAGCGACGTGGACGTCGGCGTTTCTTGTTGTTGTTGCTTTTGTTGTTGTATTTCTCGCACTTTAACCGGCGCGGCTGAATACGCCGGAATTTCTGTGACGAAATCAAACGGCGTTGGTGGAAGCTAAGGCGATGGCATTTTTTTGTTGTTGCTTTTGCTTTTGTTATTGTTTTTGTTTTTGTTTCATTTCGTTTTGCAGTTGTACTTTGACTTATTTTTTTGTTTTCGAATGCCCGGCTAAAGTTGGCAACGTCATCGCTGAGGCTGACAGTTGTGCTTGTGACGTCACAGCGTTTAGCCAAATTGTCAATTAACGCTTAACGCTTATCAATCAGACAAATTTGTTCTCACGTGATATGGCTATCAGAAGTATTCAAGAGCAATTCCAGGAAATTTCTTATATAGAAATATAGATTTAAGCCTACCAGATTATATATTATTTATTATATATTAAATATATATATATATATGTATTTTATATATATTTAATCTAATGGTATATATTGTTTACTCATTCTGTTTAGTTAAACTATTGCATCAGCCTACTTAAATATATCTTTAGCTTTAGCGTACTATCAACAATTTAAGCCAACTTTCTCAATTTCCGCTGGATGTTCTTAATGCGTAAATACATTCAAAATCCGGAATAAACAGAAGATATACCTATCCGTTGCGATTTGCTTTTATCATTCAAATTGAAAGGGTTAAACCCAAATATATTTATAATATTTAATATTAAATTTGGGATATTCGTTTTATTTATCAGATTTTTTAATTTTAGGGCAATTTATTTATACATTTTTTTCTCATTTATTAATTATTAAATAATATTGTTTATATAGTTATTCTTAGTTATATGTATATTTTCTATACCATCTACATAGTTCTATAAATTTAGGTACAGTATTTTCTTTCATTTCAAGATTTCTAATCATTCCTTTAATAATAATAACATTTTATTACAATTCTTAATTAACTATATCTACTAAAACTAAAAGCTCGACTTGAATCTAAATTGTTTTAAGTGAAATGCTTACAAAGTCGTTATCAAATTAGAGTCAAACTTGTTTTCCATTAGAAAAACGAACTTCCGGTAATTGTGAATAGTTAAAATGCTAAATCCAATTAACTTTAAAGTTTCTGTTACTTATTAACTGTAAACAAATGTGTTTGCTTTGCCTCTTCTTCTTTGCATATTAATTTTTTTTTATAGTATTTTGATTCCCACAAGTGCTTGGCTGACAAATGCCCCCACATTAATGAGTCCGCAACGTTCTGGGCAATGCAATTGGAGCGGCGGCATGTGCAACTGTCATATGGGGCAGAGATTGCATTAATTGCAATTACAAAATATGAGCGCATAAATATGGTAATATATACATGCATATATACACAACTATATATATATCATATCTCGCATGGAATGAATATGACGCATATGTTTTGGTTTGAAATCGAACGCACAGAGCTAAATGAATCATGGGCGCTGCTTGAGGATCGTCGCCAATTGTGGCTACTGTACAGTTGTCGCCCGTATATGTGTGTGCAACCCGGCGTTTCCTGCATGGGTGTGGTGTAACTGTGTGTGTGTGTGACTGTGTGTGTGATTGTCAGTCTGATGAAAATAATGAAAACAACTAAAAGAAGTGAGCAAGCAACAAAATTTACAAGTTGAATGAAAGCAAAAATATATAGAAATGACTAGCTGCTACCCTGTAAAAGTCAAGGAAACAGAAGAAGAGTCTAAAAAGCAAGAATTGAGTGGGAATATTTGATTTGAAATAAATTTAGAAGTTGAAAAGAATTGAAAAAAAAAATATTTGAAAAATATCTAATATATATATTTTGTTAAAAAAAATATGTAAATATTTTGAACGACCAAAAAATAAATATTTGTACATATATTATATTATATATTTATAATTTAAATCTATATTTTATTATAGGAATTTTAAAATTTTTTGTTTAACAATAAAAATATATGCAAACCTAGTTCAAGGTAAAAACTTAAGACTCAGCTCTAAAATTGTAATGTTTGCAATAAAGTTAAAAGGTCATAAAGCTGCAAAAAAATAATGCTTGACTAAAAGATACTCTATAAGCTTAGGGTTTATGGAATGTTAAATTGTTAAATGAAAATATTTATTAATTTTTTATGATCAGACTTAAAAACGTTCTAGATATAGAAACGAGAGATCAGTCCATATATTTAGAAAAAATTAGTAAAATATATATATGAGTTATACTATATATATATGAGTTATACTTGCAGATCAAGAAACCTAAACTGCTGTCATTTAGTTAGTCATATCCATAAAAATCTTCTTGCTATATTTTCCAAACTTCATAGTGAATTTTTAATAATCCCACTTTCACTCACACTTACAGGGTATAATAAAATGCATGTCATGTTCATGGCATTGTTGTGTGATGTGTGTGTGTGTGTGTGTTTGCATGTCACATTTTCCCGGCCTGCGCACATGTGGATAACTTGACTGCCTGTCAATTTCCAGAGAAATATGAAAATTAGCCAAGCCAAAAGGCATCGTTCCGCAGCCCCCCCACACTTAACCTATACAACTCCCCCCACAAGATGCCCCAGCGACATCCCTCTTTGAACTCCCCGTTTGCCTGATTTCTGTGTAGTTCGTTAAGTGAGTTTTGTGCGAAAATTTTATTATTTTATTTGCATACATATTTATATTAACCATACAAAGCAATGGAGCTGCGTTTATTTTTGCACTGCCTGATGACTGACTGACTGTGTGTGTGTGTCAATGTGTGTGTCAGTATGTGTGTGTGAGCATTTTGTATCCATAGGATAGCCATGTGATTTGCATGTGTTGTTCGTCATCTGCGTCATGAACAACATTATCATTAAGCAATTGCAATTGCAGTTGCAGTTTGCAATTGTTGTTGCTATTATTCACGACTGTTATGACAATAATGATGATCAGCACATTCATCATCGTGATGATGATCACAATGAATATTGTTGATGATATTCATAATGTTTGACTGCAATTTACTATTTACACTTCATTAGGCGGCGACAACTTTAAGTGAAATGTGTCCACATTGTTGAGTGCTTCGCATGCATCTACTATATGCAACCAAATCTATCTGTATTTGTATATATATAATATATATATATATACAAATATGTATATAGAGAGAGAAGATCTTTCGCTGAAATTGAGAAAAGGTGACCGCCTAATTGAAAAATCAGCTCAAGTGTTGAGCTCGTATCGTAACGTTGGAAACAACTAGAAAACTATCAACTAACCAGGCACTTAACACTTGACTCGGAATAAAGTTGAGCGCTTAGCTCTATCCGAATTAGATAATGATGGCTTAAGCGCTCAGGAAACAAATTTTTCAGAGTCAAGGTAATTGATTCGGAGCGGTGCTTGAGCTAAATAAACGCATTGACATCATTGTTTTAGGTATTTGCTTCGTTATTTGTGTGTGGTAAATTACTTTTTCGGAGTAGATTCAAACGGTGAGTATTGCTTCAAATTTTTATTAAAATAAAAGTATTTATTTTTCGGAGTGCTCAATTTGCGGAGTGGTAATTTTTTTGGAGTGTTTTATTCGGAGTGTATATTTTTCGGAATGCTCATTTTTCGGAGTACGTATATTTCGAAGTGTTTTTTTTGAGTGATCATTTTAGGAATACTCATGTTTGAGTTTTTCTTTTTCGGAATACTAATATTTCGGAGTAGATATTTTTGTATTATCTTTAAATAAAAGGAAGATTACCCAATTTCTCTAACTATACTTCTCATTAAATATAAAATCTTTTCAATTGTCGGAACATATTATTTAGATATGGAACTCTTCATTTAATAATAACCCACATTTTGCATAATTTTCAATAGATTAAAGGCACATGGATACTTCGTATAAATTAACCTTCCTAATATCTTAACGCATATTATCATAATTATATTCACTAGGTCAATCAATATTTTATCTTTATACAGAAATCACATGGCAAGTTATACTCGCAACTGTCAATGCTAGCTATAGCTATACCGACACTTATCTAAAGTTTCGGAATCATTTCAAGAGCCCATGAGCAATTGCATTATTGTTTACTTTTATGAAATGTGACATAAGACGATTCTATTATCTCTATGATTAAAATAACGAGTGTCCGAAGCGGATATAAAAAATTAAAGGAGAAAAAAATAAACAAAAATACAAAAAGCTCGCTTAGGAGCAAACGATGTTGATATCGTTTAGGCAAACCTATATATTTCATAGGCACGGAAATACTATCTAGATAGCCTTTAAATTTTTTAATTATAATTATAATCAAACCAATATTTAGAAAAAAAAGTAAACTAAGAAAACAAGACCTTCACGTGAGTGCGCAGGGGGGGCGCGCGCGGAATATATAAAATATTATTAAATCGGGGCAATGCACAAATCAAATGAGTTCGCGTCTAGCCGATAACCTCCATTGAATAATATCAGCGCAGAGTTAAATGTATATATATGTATATATATATATATGTATATAGACATATAGACTATATGTGCTGTGTAAATATATTAAGCTTTGGGTGGGTCAGGCAAATGCCTCAACTACTTGGCATGGGTTTTATTTTCTTGTTTTTGTTTTCATTTTTGTTTTACTTCACTTTAGTTAACTTTACTTTACTCTACTTTTTGTTCATTTTTCGTATAATGCCTGATTTCAATGTTGAAAAATCAAATTAAGTGCGAGTAGCCGAGTGCGTTTCAGCTGAAAATTGTTTTCGTCATGTCAGCGTAGCGTTTAAAAAGGTGACACTACAGAACCAGCGCGGAGAGGGGCCTGTTCCGTCAACATCTGGCTGGCTGGCTGGCTGACTGACTGACTGGCTAGCTCGCTAGCTAGCTCGCCTGGCCTGGGCTAGCTATAAATATTCAACAATTAAATGCTGGGCTTATGTCTAGGGGCTTGAGCCCGGGCCACTTCAGATTGACTGCGACAGCGACTAGGTTTTATTTTTCACTCAGTTTAGTTTTTTTCCTTTTTGTTTTAAGTCGTATGTGTTTGCTATTGCGCATATTTAACCCTTTGGGGTTAAGTTAAACATTACGCTTACGTTTTATTTCGTTTTCATTTTGCGCGCCATTTTGTGATTTATTTTCAATGTTTTAATTGAATTTTTTCTTGTTCTTTTTCTTCTTTTTTTTTTTTAATTCTGTCCCGACAGCAACATTTTAAGCCGTCTTGTAAAACTTCAGGTTAGCAATTTAGCTTATTTATGTATATATATATATATTTATATATTTGTGCTTGCAATTATTGGATCGTAAAACAGTTGCTTATATCACGACTAATCAATTTTTTAATCTGCTCGCCCAACAACAAGTTCTTGCTAATCAATAAACAAATTATAAACATTTACAATGATTGCTCGTCTGGCTTATCAAGCGCCCATTCGCAAGCTGGTTTATCAAGGCTATCTCGCTTCTATTTATAATTCGCACACCTCCCACCTCCCCTCTGCAGCTAACATTCTACTATATTGTTCTATGTGCTGCATTTCGTATATATAAAACGCAATTTGATCGCATTTATATATAGATGTTTTTGTTTTTTTTTTTATTTTGGCCAGGCACGTGCCACGTGTTAGGCAGGTGAAATCGCTACCCTGAACTCTAGAGTTTATGGCTTCTACAATTTCGGAGCAATATAAATTCATGTCCACAGCAAAACATTGCTAAGGTGCGCATTAACATACTTCATTAGATTTATAACAAATGTATTTTGATTCTTAAACTATTTTCGGAGTTGCATTATATTTTTAAAATAAAAATATTTGTAAATACAAAATTTCGGAGTGATTTCATTTAATTTGCTATTCATTTGCATTATATAATACAAATTTATTATACAAATTTTCGGAATAAATTCGGAATAATTTATTTTATTTTGCATTATATTTTGATAATAAAAAATGTATTACAAATTTTTGGGAGTATTTTCAGTGAATTTGAAATATTTCGGAAATTAAATATAATAATTTGATAGTAAAAATTAATTAGAATTAAAATTTTATTGCATTTCAATGTTTTTTCGGACTTTTTGTTATATGATCATTGAATATATTCAAAGATCAAATATTTTCGGAGTGAACACTAATTAATACATATAAAAGTTTGTAGTAACTCGCTGTTCATATTCAGAGACTTTCGGACTAATCAATTATCAAATTCATTGGGTAGATTAACAAAAATACCTTGACGAAGCATATATATTTTATATATGATTTAAGATTATACTTTAAATAGAATTTATATATTTATGATCTTGATAACTTGATTAGCTATCAAATCGAATTGATCGATGGTGCTTAAGATTTGATGGCTAATAGCCATTAGATCATAATTTTTAATATGACACTCACCTGGCTCATTAAGCTCCTGTTCCATTTGCTCCACTTTGTTAATCTCCATTAGCTGCTGTCCATCGGTAATTGTCAGATCTTGTGGGTGCTTCATAATAAACGAGGGTTCGTTCTTATCAAATACAATTCACAATCGTGTGCGAGTCATGCTTAGCAACTGTAAACGAACGATAACGATAAGTGTTTAGTATGTATATATAAATATATATGTATATAGTTCAGGTAATTTAACATGGAAACTGTAATACAACTACTTCAACTAGTCTATCAATATTTAATACACGTAAATGCGTCTTATATAGCTTTAATGGGTTTTCGATCGAAGCGAGCGAACGATAAGCTGCAATAATATCATCAATAAAATACTAAGTATAAAGCTATAATACAAGTATGTGCTGGTTACATGATAGGGGAAGGATGGAGCCAATTTTTATGATCCAGCTAATATATATATATCTATATATATATAAATATATGTCTGTCAATATATTGGCTCTATCAGCATTTCTAGTTGTGCATTTTTATGAGCGACTCATAAACCAAAACAACTCTATGACACACCCCACGCGCAGAGCTTTTTTATGTGACTCGTAGCGCCAAAATTTCATATTGAAATAATAATCTATTCCGAAAGCCCGTTTAGATAAACAAACCAAACCAAAAAAAAAAACTAACTGACTCCAACCAAATGACTTTCTTCATTTCTCTATCAGAAATATAAAAAACAACAAATTTCAGGTTCACTGATAGTAAATTTGTGATTATTATCAAACGTTTATTATTTCTTAGCCATAAAAGTTTGATAAGCCAATGGCAACTATATACGTGGTCCTAACTATTAAATCGAGAGGGCCTTACCCCTACCTAATCTACACAGCAACAGGTTTTTATAGATTTCAGATCGTGCCTAAAACGTGACTGTCGTTTTCAGATAGGTTAATAGAGTTTTGATATAGGGATTTCATATGGTGTATGGCTGGAATAGTCCTATGGGAAATTTCTATAGAAGAAGTAATGTGTATCCAACTGATTCTAACGGCATAAAAGCTATATAATTGGAATTTTTATTGAAAGTTGTAAAGATTGTAGAAAGAGAATGTTAGCTGCAATAGAATAATATATAAATATTTATTGCTGGTCAACTTTAGTATCCTACATCTATCATTAATCTATCGAGTCTTTTGCTACTCTTTACTCTTTATTGTAGATAGTATATATTTGAATATATTAAATGAAAATTTTCAGAATAGTCTATGTATCTATCTGTATACAAATATGGGAAATGTAATGATATACTCATATGTATGAAAAGTTAGATAGCTGGGAATATGGATAGAATGGCGATTGCTGAGAATTGTCAATGATATATTCGAAGTATGAAATACAAAATTGAGCTTAGACAAATATAACGCGATTATATTATATATAAATATATACAATACGAACGTTCCTACCGCAACAACTGTTATATTGTAGCTGTTATACAGAAACAAACACATTTGATCCCAGTCTTATAGCTTATCAGTCATATATGTTAAAGATGGTATAAAAATTGTTCTATTTAGCTTAAAATTCAAAATCCAAATTTATCAAATTTAAATTTAGTATTTTTTCTTAATTTATTTCAACAACGTTAAAATTTTAATATACATTTTCATTAAGCATTACAATGATCGAAAGAGAACTAGAACTTTGATATCTTGGCTGTATTCAGAGCCTCGGTCATAAGTCGTCCAAAGTCGGCATGGATCATGGTAAAGAGCTTAACGGCGCGTTCCTGTAGGAATTGACTGGCATCCGCTAGATGTTCCGAAATATTACGCACCAGACGCTTACGTCCGCAATTGTCCAGAGTGTAGGTCCAGAAATCGGTGGCTTGACTGAAATTATCTTCCGTATCGCCGCTCATATAGCGATAGACATCACCCGAAACGGGACAGCAGGTCTGCAGGGCAAGAGCTCGAGAGCTCTCCTTGGGTCCACAGAAGGAATTGGGAAAGTAATTGGGTGCACCATCCTGATTATCATTCACAGTCATCGATCCGTCACGCTGGAAGTTCTTGATATTCACACGATAAGGACAGTTGACAGGGATCTGCATAAAGTTGACGCCCAGGCGATATCTCTGAGTATCGCCATAAGCGAACAGACGACCCTGAAGCATTTTATCCGGCGACGGTTCAATGCCGGGCACCATATGAGCCGGACTAAAGGCCAACTGTTCGACTTCCGTAAAGTAATTGGTGGGATTACGATCCAAGACCAATCGCCCAACGGGCAACAGGGGATATTCCTTTTGGGGCCACACCTTGGTCACATCGAACGGATTGAATTTGCACTTTCTGGCCTCCTCGTTGAGCATCACCTGAATGAACAGACTCCAGCTGGGATAGTTGCCCTTCTTGATGGCATTGTACAGATCACGTATGGAATAGTCTGGATCATGAGCGGCCAACTCTGCACAGCGACGTGCATCCAAGTTCTTAATACCTTGATCTGTTTTCATGTGGAACTTCACATAGAAAGTTTCTCCACTTGGATTTACCATGCGGTAGGTATGGCCGCCATAGCCATGCATATGCCGATAGCCATCGGGCGTGCCCCGATCACTGAAATACATGAGCAGGGCATGCATTGTCTCCGCTCGCAGAGACATAAAGTCCCAGAACATATCCGGATCCCTCAGGTGAGTCTGTGGGTTACGTTTCTGGGCATGCACCAGACTGGGAAAGAGCGAAGGATCGCGGACATAGTACACGGGCATATTGCAGCCCACCAAATCCCAGATGCCATCTTCCGTATAGAACTTGATCGCAAATCCTCGTTGCTCGCGCACCGTATCCGCCGATCCACTTTCTCCGCAGGCCACGGAGAAACGCATGGCAATCGCCGTTCGTTTCTTGACACGTTCAAAAACGGAAGCAGCACAGAATTTAGTTATATCATGGGTGCATTCGAAATAGCCAAAAGCTCCGGCGCCTTTGGCATAGGCCACACGCTCTGGTATACGTTCCACATCGAAATGCGCCATTTCATCGAGGAAAACAAAATCCTGCAGCAGAGCAGGACCTCGGGGCCCAATCGTCATAATTGCATCCTTGACACCGACGGGTATACCACTCGATGTGGTGCACTCCGTGGGTGGTTCTGAATCTTTGTTCTTGTAGTCGATTAACTGATTCGAAGCCGGATCACGTGAACACATTTTGAATTTCGCCTAAATCGTACCGTCTCAAATGGTATATAGATATGTGCAATATAAAGAAAGATATTGAAAACTATTTCAACCTCAAGAAATTTTGAAATCTGAAGAGAACTTTATGCATAAACTGAACGAGTGTGAATAATATGTTTAAAGGAGTTTTGAAGTTAAGTTCAAAGCATTTTTAATTAGAAATCAGAAATTCATTTCGGAATAGAATTCTTTTCCTAAAAGCTATACTATCTAATCTGCTTAAAATGGGTCGTATTTATCAATAAATTCATTAGTTAAGCTATTTCAGGTGTTCATGAATCATGAAATCTATTTTAAATTAATGATTTAGTTCAATTGCATGGCTCGTAAACGTCAATTGTATGCATTAAATTAGTTAGTTCATCAGTTCATGATTGATGCATTCTTAGTAGTTTATAAACAATTCGTATTGGTAAGTTATTGAACGACGCGGTAATCGCTCAATAGAACGTTTGTTCATTGAATGGAATAACGTCAATTCTAAGCACTAGTTCAGGAGTTCTTGAGTGATGCATACTTAGTGGCTCAGAGCTATCAATAATCGCTCAATAGAACGCCACGTTCATGAACTAGTTCTATAGAATGCATCATTCTGGAACGTATCAAACAAAGAGCATCATCGTTCATCATCAATTGAACTGATTCACTGATCACGTACAAAAAGTTCAGTAGTTCAATTTAATGAACCGTTCAATCGAACTATTCGCATTTGGTCATATACCTATCTACTACCTATCTATCTATTAACTATATACAACAATGAAAATATATGTTTATAAAAGATCAAACAGCAATTGGCTCTCTACTCTAACCTTATGACTAGCAGCTCATCAAGTCTGGCAATTTGCCTATGGCAATTATCTATCCAGCTAGATTTTCGCCGCATGCAAAGCTCTGTTTGCACGCGACACACGTGTCCATGGTTGAATGGCAGTCAATATACTAAGTAAGACTAAAAGCTTGAATAGCTGAAATGTTAAGCAAATAGGCAAAGCACGCAGACAAATGCAGAAGTGCGTATGTGTGTGTGTGCGTCTTTAATTGCACGTCTGTATATGCACTCACTCACTCACTCACTCACACACACACACACATGGCTGCATATGTCATATGGAAACTTACTTGAAAGCTCGCCGTTTGTTGTTGTTGCTGTTACTGGTATGCAGTTACTTTTGTTTTTGCTGTTGCTTTTGGGTTTTTATCAGGCTGCTGTTATGGCTGTTGACTCTAGTTGACCGCATGAATGAAAGCGAAGCAGAGCAGACGACCGAACGAACGAGCGAGCGAACGGAGACGCGCGGCGTCACACACTTGTTGATTTCCTTCCTATTTGTGCTTTTTGCAAGGTTCGTCTTTATAATTGAAAGCTGATGTTTTTTTTTATTTTTTTATTATTATTTTTTCTTTTCTTTTTTGGCACTCAAATCGTATTTAACACACCTCTTCGTCTGCTGTTTATTGCTATTTCTTTGTTTTGCTTTGGCTCTTTTTCTTATTATTACTGTTGCACTTAAGCGGCTTTTGCCTGCCCTACTGTTATTATTACTGTTGTTTTTGTTGTTGTGTGTATTTGTATTTCTTGCTGCGCGCCAATTAAAAACGTAACGGCAAACACTTGAGCATTAAAATGATTTTATTTTATTTTCAGCTGCGACTCTGTTGCTGCATATTCATTTATATCAATCAAAAGCGAGATATGTATGTATATTTGTTGTTATTGTTTTTGTTTTTTTTTTTTTTTGGTTCGTTCTCAGTGCGAAGTCGTCACTTGAACTCAACTACGGCTTCTGTCTGCAACGGTCGCCAGCGACGGCAGCAACAAGTCCCTTCGCACAGAGAGCGAGAGAGTGAGCAAGCGTAAGCATGAGAGCGGCATGCAGTTATCACTCCATTGCTCGCTCTGGCTCTCTTTTGCTTTGGCACGCTCGCGCGTCTACACTTACACAGCTGCTTTGCTTACACACACACACAGACGCCGCTGTTGCTGTTACGTATTTGTTTTTGCAAAAATCAAACAATATTTTTAGCTATTTTAGAAACACGTCAGAATTGCATAAAACGCGCGTGCTTGATTGACTTGATTTTTTTAGCCAATATTTTACACACTTTGCATTATTTTTGGAGCGGGGGCCTGTGCCGCTGGCAGCGGGTTGACTGAACCCACACACGCTCACACTAATACACACTCACACACACACAGTCGAGCAGCTAGACGAGGGCACAGTACGTACCACAGACGAATGCGAGCAATAGGCGACTGAAAATCAAAGTGGCAAAATCCAACGGCACAGCGAATGGGTCGGTGAGTGAGGGAATGTGAGGAACGCAGCAATTGGCAGACAAGCGAAACCAGATTCAAAAGGGTTTTTATCGAGCACTACAACCAAAAATGCCGAGAAGAAGCTACGACACAAACAAAAAACAAAAAAAAATAGCAACAAATCACAAAATTTAACAATATTTGCGGAGAGCGTAAGAATGTGGCATTCTCGCGCGCGCTCTCGCTCTCTCTCCCACTCTGCACACATGTGTATGTGTGTGTGTGTCACTTGTCACGTCGCATAGTGCGCCGCACTGTGGGCGGCTGATCGAAAAGCGTGCTGCCAGCTGTTCCAAAAAGCTTAACTATAAATATCGATATGATTGCAATCGATAACAGTGTTATGCTACTACAAATGTGATAAATGTTAAGTAACCGTTGTTTAACAGAGTGATCGCTGTTTGAACAACTTAAGAGCTTTAATTTGAATTTTCATGTTGTTTTGCTATAAAATATTTGTTTTATGTTAGAAAAACTTGTTTATTGAGATATTTTTGCCTGCTAACTGGGTACAGTGGGCCACTAAATTAATGTTTTTTTTTTTAAGTATATGTATATATGGTTTAATGCTCACTAAATATTAAAATATATTTGAATTATTTACTTAAATTTACGAATATTTTATATATGTGTGTATATATGTATGCGTGTATGTATGTATATAATATTTACAGTTGTTCAGTTAATGCACATGTTAACACATGTACAGTTTATGGTATGTTAAATAAATAATAAATTAGTATCAAGCTTAATGCTTTTCGCCATTTTGTTTTTGTTTTGAAATGCGCTCTCTGGGCGACGACATATTTCATTTACAGTTTTACAGGAATATTACGTATACGTAGCTAGAATATTTATATGTATGTAAGCATAGTGGGAAACAGTTATACGTAGCAAAGTTTAGTACAGAATTTCTTGATTTTTTTTTTAATTTCAATTACATTTAAGACACAATTTTTAAGTAAATTTTTTTGTTTTTTTATAGTAAGGCCATAAAATGTGAAAAAAAGGAAATTAAATTAAATAAACAGTTACATAAATTGCACTAAGTATTAATAAAAATTTAGCTTAGATTTGTCACGTGCTGCAGAAGTGAAACACAGGTACGATTGATTTTCTCATTTCTTCATCTTCATCTTCTTTCTTTTTTCCTCTTTTTAGCTGTGCTCTCTATTGTTATACGCTCGCACCTTGGCCACGGTGCACTCGAGCGCCCCCTGGATGTCATTGAAAACGGGCACACCCTGTCGCTTGGCCAGATCGATGAGATACGAGCGACCGCGATTGTAGTCCTTAATGGCGGCGACAGTTAACTGGAAATAATCCAATTGGAATTGCAATTAGAAATTTGTGTATATGGCAAATGGAGTTTAATAATTGGGAATAGTTTGATTAGAAATATGAGATATTCTGTTATTAAATATAACTATATAAAATTTAAAAATTACAAGCTAAATACATTTAAATTTAAATTATAAAATTAATAAAACAAAAAATTGTAAATTTTAAATTTAAATTATAAAATTAATAACTTCATAAATTAAAAATATACAAATTTTAAATTAAAATTATAAAATGAATTAATTAAAAAAATATATGTTTTAAATTTAAATTATAAAATTAATTAATTTAAAAAAATTAAAAATAATAAAAAAATTTAAAAATAAAATATATAAATATAAATATAAATATAAATATAAATATAAATATAAATATAAATATAAATATAAATATAAATATAAATATAAATATAAATATAAATATAAATATAGCTTATCATCATCCTATAAACTCATTCAGAACTAACTCAATCATCCTAAACTCTCCCACACTTAACCATAGTTGCTATAAATTTCGCCTCTTCACTCACCTTTTCACCGCCCAGCACACAGTCTTCGGGCAGCATTTGCACGGCCAGCACAACGTTGTACATGAGTCCGATGCAGTGAGCGGCCAGCGTCATGGGCGCCAGCGAGCGCGTCTCGTTGGTGATGACGAAGAGCAGCACACGACTGGAGTCCAAGAGAGCGGGATTGTAGAGACTCTGGCGCATGGCCATGGGCGGCAGCGACCAGCTGAGTGATTCCTCGGCCACCGTTAGCTCCTCCTGCTCCTCCAGCTGCAGCTGATTGCCGCGACACTTTCGACGCGTGCGCACAAACGAGCGCTGCTGCTGCTGCTGTTGCGGCTGATCCTGCGCGGCAGCTATTGGCGGCGTCGTCGCTTGCTCCGCCTGCTGCGCGGCCAATTGCTGAATGCTCTCGTGCAAGGCGGGCGTATGGAAGCTCACGTTCTTGGCCTGCAGATAGGGAGCTGCCAGCTGTTGGCGCCATTTGGTGCGCAGGACACAGCTGCCGCCCAAATAGACATCGCGCAGATCCAGGCCCGAGCAGCAGAGGGCATCGCCAGCGCTGGCTATGGAACTGCTGCTGGAGAAGACCGAATCATTGGAGTCGCTCTCCTCCTCCTCCGGGGCGGGTTGCGGGCTGCAGTTGCTGTTGCTGTTTGTGTTGTTCGTGTTGTTGTGGACAGCCATAAACGGTTTGGTTTCTATCGTTTTGGTTGTGATTATTTCAGTTGTCTCTATCGATTCCACATTCAGCATTATGTGTGGCTGCAATTTTTTACCTACGGACGAACCCAGCGGCTGCGGCGACGACGTGCCGCTATCCCGACTGCGGCTCAGCTGCTCGAACAGACTCTGCCGCTCCAGATCGTGCCCGATGCCGCTGCTGCTATTCGATGGGACGCTGGCATTGCTCGACGTGCGCGATATATTCTTGCTGGCAGCATAATAGATGTCCACATCGGGAGCTGGAAGGGCAAGAGAAGAAAGTTAGTTCAAGTCGCTCTCTCTAGAGTGTGATTCAACTCGTCTCACTCACCATTGGTAAAGTAGACCTGCGGCGGCGGCACATTCGTGCCCTTGATGGGCGATATGCAGCCGCTCTCGTGTATCTCCTGCTGCAGCACGGAGAGATAAGCGGATATCACACAGAAGAGATCGAAATCGATCAGCTCCTGGCAACTTCTCTGTTGCTGTTGGTCCTCCTCCTCCAATTGCTGCTCGTCCGCCTTTGTACTTTGCGTATGTAATAGTTTCAATGATTCGCGTTGATTGATTATTATCTTATTCAGATTATCTAAATTAACTAAACTCTGAGCATAGCCTAAAAATAAGAGAGCACGTTTGCACTGTTCCACAGTGAGTAGTTCGCTTTGGGGATTGACGCGATCAAAAGCGCCGCGTACGGTACTGGAAGGAGGGAAAAGAGCAAATTAGTTAAGATTATATTACAATATTATGGATATATATCAAAAATTGAGAGAGAGAGAGAGAGAGAGAGAGCGAGAGAGAGAGAGAGAGAAAAGCATATTTAGAATACCCTTTGAAGTAACTCTGTGGGTTACCTTTGAGTTCTTTTAATATGAAGAGATTTTTCTTGTTGCCTCAATACATGCACAGTTGCTGAAGATCATACTCTCTCCCTCCGAAACCCCATTTAACTCTTTTATAAATCTTTTTGCCTCTCAACAATATCATCTCTTGAGTTTACTTTACAGCTGCTGCTATACCCATCCTACACTTCCCGCTCTTAGTCTGCCCTATGTTTCTCTTGATAAGTCTCTCACTTGAAACATATTTCGCTGCCGAATAACGATTATTGTCTGATATGTCCTATTTCAATTGTTTCATTTGTCTTTTGACTTCTATCTTCTATTTCTCTATCTCTCTATCATCTATATGTTATACATCTATAATTTATGTTCTATTTCTTTATTGTTTTATATTCCATTTCTTTATATTATATGTTGCTCACATCTGTCATCTGTTATTTCATATCATTCGTCACTCATCAGTCATCTCCCATATTCTATATTCCATATTCCACGTTCTATATTCAATCTCTCATCTGCCATCGCTTATATTTTATTACCGATATCTCTCTATACCTCTCGCATCGCCCATCTCTCATTTCATATCTCATATGTCTCATTTCTCATCTGCCATCTCTCACATCCCAACTCCCATACTCCATATTATATACTCTATACTCCATACTCCATATTGCATAGCTTATATTCCATATTCCTTCTCTCATCTCACATCTACCATCTCCCACTTGCCGTCTCTTATATTCTATATTCTATATATTCCATATCCCATATTCCATATTCCATATTGGGATACTCTATATATGCGAGATGGGCTCACATCGCTCATCTCATATCTCACATCTCTCATCTTCTATCTATCGCCTCCCATCTCCCATCTTCCATGTTCCATATTCTATATTCTGCATTCTATATTCCATATCCCATCTCTCATCTGTAATTTCTCATCTTTCATCTCTAATTTCCAATCTCTCATCTCCCATCTCTCATCTCTCATACATTATATCTCCCATCCCATTTCTCCCCTTTCATCTAACAATACTCACTCTAATATAGAAGATATTTTGGACGGTGGATCTCTGATGCCAGATAAGATATCCTTGGTGCGCTGCAGTCCAGATGGTATATTATCCAGCACTGGCAGACCGCGACGGGAGACCAGCTCCTTAAGTATCATTTGATTGCGACTTAAATCGAGGTATTCTCTATAAAAAAAGAAAACCAAATTAATATTTATACTAAAATTTAAGCATAGCTTTTATCCAGTTAACATACTGATGCGAAATAGGCTCATTTAGGATTTTCTGATTTGGTTTATAGGGATGCAAAACCAACACCAGCTGCTTGCAGTTTTGACCCGCTATGTGTGCCGCCTCGATGGCACCAGCAGATGCGCGTGTTTCCGAATCCATAACAAAGAATAATACGCGTGCCTTTTCCTTGGCTCGATGCTCCAGTTCAATGAGATCGGGCGTCCAATCGGATACTTGCTATAGTTGGATAAATAGATATAGTTAATATGGAAATTCGATTAGATATTTCATGCCAGTTATACATACAGGATTATAGAATGAAATGCCAAGCTCTTTGAGTGCGGGTATTGCAACGTCGGCTCGCCATGTCGTTGGATTGCAGGAGCCGCCGAGGAATACTTCGACGGGCTCATTGCTGGCATTCTTCTTCTTCTTGGTGTCGTCGACGCTGCTAAATGATTTTGTACTGCGCAGCTCTGTGGCATAGTTCTCCGACTTTTTATTATAATGCTTAGAGGCAGGTGTTGTAGTTGTTGTTGTTGTTGTTGCAGTTGAATTTTGCGTTTTATTGGAGCTATTCGCTGCTTGGGCAGCATCGTCCTGCTGCTGCAGTAGAGAGCTGGAGAGTTGTTGGTATCTAACATCGGTGAAGTTCGATGCATTTGATAAGTTTGAGGCGCTACAAAGAAATTAAGTAAAAATTCATTTAACATAAATTTAAAGTTCTTATTCAATTCAGTGAAAAAACTCACCGAAAACGTTTCAGATCCGCTGCCAGCACACAAAATTGTCCGAATGTCAAGCCGTTGGACTGGCCCCGACCCTTGCGAGCCACTTTCTTGGCCGTTTGTAGCATTTCGCTAACTGTTTAGAGGTAAATTTCAATTAATATTTTATAATTTTCACAATTTTCTAACAATTTTCCTGCCCTGCACTTACTTTGCTTTTGGCTGGGATGAAAGCTTAGCTCGTGGAAGAGCTCCTGTGTGCGCTCATCGGGCACCACATTGCAGCGCGCCTTGGCCCTCCAAGCATTCAGAATTTCTCTGTAAATATAATAAGTAAAGAAATACGTTTATTAAATAAGCCATTTACTTGTTGTTTAATATAATTAACATGCATTTGTTATTTATTTAGCCTAAATGCATTATATCATAATATATTTAACTTTCAGGTTATTTTATTAGTCAGAGTTTCTTATTTAAATATTTATATATATTTGTATATAAATATATATATATTTTGCTTATTGATAAATCGCCCTTCTTTGCGATTTTCAAATGGGGTTGGCAGTTGCTAGGTTGATATAATGGTTAAGTTTTGCTTATATTAATGTCTAGTTTTAAGGTTTGTCCCTCTAATCCTCATTTCTCAGCTCATTTCTTATCTTTCATCTGTCACGTCATCTCTCATTTCTTATCTATTGTTTTATCTCTTATCTTGTATCTCTTATCACTCAGCTCTTTATCTCTTATCGGTCATCTCATCTTTTATCTATCATCTCTTATCATTCATCTTTCATCTCTTATATCTTACCTCTCACTTCTCTTCTTTTATTTCTTTTCGCTCTTCTCTCATTTATTATCTGTCATCTCTCTTCTCTCATTTTTCATCTCTTTTCTCTTTTCTCTCCTCTCTTCTCTCTTCTTTCATCTCTCATCTCTTAATTCTCATCTATATTTTCTCATCTCTCATCGCTCTTCTCTATTCTCCATTCTCAACTCTCTATTCTCTTTTCTGTATCCTCTTTTCTCTATTCTCTCATCTTTCATTATCTCTTCTCTCATCTCACACCTCTTCTAGCAGATAATCTTGTCTGATCTCTCTCTTTTCTGCTTGCTCTTATCCTTACTATAACGTAATTTTTGGGCAATATTTGGCACCTTTCTCTGCAATTCTCATGGTTTCATGTAGCGCTTAAAGTTTATTATTTGAGTAAAGTATAGATATGAAAGTGTTCAAAGAATAATATTGATATTTAAGCACTTTATAACACTCCTTCTATCCACTATCCTATTCTATACATAGATAGTATTATTTTTGTTTATTAAATGCTAATTACTATATTTAGTTTTAATATTATATATATTTTTTTTAATTTATCCATCAAATATTTTTATAAATTTTATTTATGATTATATATACCATTTAAAAATTCAAAGAAATTTATAATAAATTTTCCCATTTAATTACTTAATAAAACTTTAAAACAATCGATTCAAGTCAATGCAGGAACGCCATAAAAAAACAAAAACAAAAACAAAGCCAACTAACTACCTGTCTTAACAAATGCTTTACGACACTTTCCTTATATGTAAATGGCAATAGCAATGAACCAAGCGAAGGACACGCAATAACATGACAATAAAAAACAACAATAACAACTTTTGTAAACAAAATTAAGAAAAACAAAAAACAAAAAAAATATTTTTATAGCAAAAAAAAATAGTTGGCTATAAATGTTTTCAAGCGGTTTCCAATTGGAATCGGATGCGAGGCACGTTCCATGTTTTGAGAACACCAAAACGAGTCATGTTCAGCATTTAAGTGCCAAAAACGAGAACTTGGCCATAAATGAGCAGCAAAAAAAAAAATGATGTGAAAAATTGTGTTTTACGCTATTTGTGTTGTGGCAGCTGCTGTGGCAGCCTCCGGCATGGCAATTGCGGCCTTTGCTTCCGTATTTCCTTCTGCCACAAATTGGCAGCAAGTCAGCTGCAGCAGCGACGACGACAACAACAACAACAACAACAGCAGCAGCAGCAGCAATCGCGTTGAATACAATGGCAATTGCATCATTTGTGCAGCGAGCTGAGCTGAGTTCAAGAAATAATTTGTTTATTTGCAAATATTGCGCATACGTAGCGTGTGCCAGAGAACAAGAGAACAACAAAAAAAGAAGGAAATTATCATATATGCCATATGCATATATAGTATGTATGTGTGTATGTATATAGAGTATATATGTATTTATATATATATGTATATATATCTCTATGTATGTATGTTTATAGAGCTGATATTGTATGCGCTTATAGGCAAACTCAAACTGGGCAAATAATATTTCGCGACGCAGTTACTTGATTTCCATTTCATTTTGAAATATTTTTTTACACATACACACATATATATATATACACCCTCGCACACACACACACACACACATACAGTTGTGCATATAATATGTTTTGTTTAATAATACATTTTTGTTTTCGTTAAATGAAAAACGCAAAAATGATATCATACACAATTTAAGTTGTAAAAACAAATTTCGTAAACAACAACAAAAAAAATATATATAAAAAAACAAATTTTGTTAATTTGTTTTTTGCTTTTTTAGGACAGTAGTCAAAGTGTTAAATTTAAAAAAAAAAATGAAATCAAATTTAAAAAGAAATTGACACATTAGCAAAATTAGATTTAATACAAAAAATATATTTAAACACACTCTATATTATTTAAAAAAAATATTTTAAAGAAATTGACAATTAAATTGAATATTAAAATTAATTAAAAAAATTTTAAATAATTTTTTAAGCACACTAATAAATTTAATAAAAATTAAAAAAAATTTCTTTTTCTAGCTGCTTGTCTTCTGAGCTACGTTTGGCGACTAAATTTAATTTCTGATTTAACAAAATTCAATTTTATTTTTATATTTTAATGCCAACTTTGGGCATTTGAAATACTCTTATCAGCTGTCAATTGAGATCAGTTCGGGAGGCTGACGTCAAGTCAATGTTTGTGTTGTTTTTTTTTTTTTCAATGTCGACCATGGCAAATTTATACACATACAAATTAATAGCTAATTAAGCAGCCATACATACACATATGAACATTTATAGAAAATTTATAGGCGCCAGCTGATAAACTTGATAAGCAAATAAATTTCAAATGCAAGTACGTATAAGTCAGGAAGTTTTTTTTTGTCAGTATAGGTTTTCAGCTGTTGAAATATGGGCATAACGTCAGACTCAACGTGAAATTAATTAACTTGAAATAATAAAAAATTACATTAAAATAAAAATTTTTTAAACTAAGTTGAATTATAATTAAAAAGGTAATAATAATATTTTTTTAAAATTATTAAAATAATTTGGTTTTTAAATTATAACAAAATATGTTATAAATATTTTTTAATTTAGTTCAAATATAAATTAAAGTTATAAAAATATAAAATTAATTAAAATATTTATTTTTTATATTTAAAAAAAATAAAATTATATAAATATATATTTTTTTAATATTTTCAAAATAAAATTATTTAAGTATTTTTCAATTCTAAAATTTGTTTTTTTGTTATTTTTATTAATTTTAAATTTAATAATTGATTAATAAAATTCTTTTCAAATTTTATGGCTACTTCAATCATTAATCTAGCTAATTTAGTGCAGCCATAAAAAGTATAGAGATAATAATCACATTTGAGTGCAGCGTTTTGGGGTGAAAATTTAAAAATAAGAGATTCGCTCATTTATGTAGAACTATTTATACCTTAGGCGTAAATGATTTCATTTTAATTGAGTGAGTTCATATTTTTAATTGATTGTTGATAATATTTTTTTTTTATATTTATATTATAAATCAATATAATAAAAATAGGTTTTATTTTAAATTTTAAATATATAAATAATTAATTATTATTTATGTTTTATTTTGAGTATTTTTAAGTATTTGTTTTCTTTGGAATTAAAGATGTATAATATGAAATATTTATTTTAAAATAATTTACTCTTTTTTAATATATTTTATTTAAATATAATTTTTTTTTCAATTTTTATAATTTTTTTTTTAAATTTTTATATAATTTTAAAAAAATATATGTTTTTTTTTAAATATAATTTTTTTAAAAATATATTATTTATATTTATTTTACATATTTTATATATTTATTATGTTTTATATTTTTTTTATATATTTTTGTATATTTTTTATACAATTTTATATATTTTTAAAAATAATTATTTCTTTTTAAATATAATTTTGTTATTGTTTATATATTTTATAAATTTAGTATGTTCTAATGAAAAAATAATATTTCGAATATATTTTTTAATAAAGCTATTAAATTAAATAAATAGCTGTTAGGCATGAGCATTTAAAGAGATTTCTTCAAGCTAAAAACTTGATTGTTGATCGTTTATTTAAATACACATTTAATAGAGCTCAATTAATTTATGTTTTAGAATCGTCTACTCTGAATTGTTGATACGCTGCGCAGCTAATACAAATTATATATATACCCATTTAATATAGCTCTTTGTTTGGGCACACAAAATCGCACTAAATATCACGCCCAATTAGCAAATATGTTTCGCTCGCTTTTTCAGTTGTTTTTCGATAGATTTGTCGCTACAGAGGCGTCAGCTTAGCTGGGTGACAACATTTTTTATGGCCTAAACAAACTAGTCTGGCTGTTTGCAGCTACCCACACGAGTCAACAAAAAACAATTTAATCATAGACTATGCTCAAAATTTGGTCAGAAAAATAAAAACAGCTGAGATTGAGAGAATTGTGAATGCAAATGGGGATTATGTCATTGCCAAGAAACTGAAAGGCAATAGACCAAAAGGCAGCGGCAGCGGCAGCGACAAGTGCAGGCTGTGGTCAAAACTTGTCTACAGACAGAGAGAGCAATAGAGCGAGAGTGAGAGAGAGATGGCAAGCGGAATGCCAATTACATGACTGCATCAACCATCAACAGCAGCAGCAGCCCCCAGACATATGTTGGCCAAGAAGATGGCACGCCCACACATGCACAGAGGCGTATTCAGGTGAGAGCGCGCGCGCGGGGTGGTTAGACGACTCTTGGCAACGCTCAAGTGTTGGCCACACTAAATTTGGCATTTTAATGAGTTGGGCCAGCTCTATTTTTGGGGCGCATTTTGCCTCTGTGTCTCGATCTCCATTCCGATCTCGTTTTCGTTTCGACGCGTGGGCGTCGTCGTTTTTTTTTTTTTCATTTTTTTTTTTTTTTGACTGCAGGTTGCGCCATCAACGTTTTTGGTATTGCTTTGTATGTGTGTTTTTTTTTTTTTTTTGGCAAACAGACTCAACAAATTTTATGTTTTGTTTACATACAAGTCAGAGAAACACACGAAACACACGCATTGTTCAGATGTTGAAAGATTTCCGGCACTGCGATTCCCCACTCAATGAGGAAGTGCAATTGCAGTGGAGTTACTTCGAGATGTGCATATATAAAAAAACCAGATGAGAACTCATCTTGTTATACGCTGTATTTGTGAATGTTGAAGGGGTATGATGGACTACTATGTAAACTATATTTAGTTCAACGCTGTCTTAAACTTCCATTCCTGGTTTTAATTTGTATGTTTTACAAGTTAAAGTTTTGTATTATTTAAAAATTTTGGTTTTCTTTATACCCTGTAAAGTTAATACCTTATGAATATTTATGGTATTGAAGGGATATACTATTATCATGTGCTAGGAACGTCTAAGAAGATTGTTTTTGATTATATATTTTTTTTTTAAATTCCTAAAAATTCTAAAAATTACCTAATACCCTGTAATCCACAAATAGGGCATGCTGCTTAAAAGCCCAAATGGTTTTAAGGTTTTTTGCTTGTTTATAATATATAACAATATAAATATTTATTGTATAAAAAGATACATAAATATTTATTTTGTAATACCCTGTATTTAACCAGTTTGACAGAGTATATCTACACATACTATCCATCCCTAGTGCACTGCTGTATCTTACATACATATGTAAAATAAACTCTCAATCTCAACTATTTCTAGATAGTTCCAACACTATTCACCTGTTATACCCTGTACTTTCGCTAGTTATGCCGGCTACTGTGATTCACAGCTGCGTGATGAAATTCTGTTCACAGTTCTAAGAACTTGACATGATGAGCCAATTTGCCGGGCCCCCTTCGGGGACGGTAAACAAGTTTTCTTAACTTCTTCTACAGTTTTTGTTTCTGTTGCTGTTTCTGTTTCTGCTTTTTTGATTGGGCTTTTAACTAAGGCCTTGCATTCATAAACAGTCCACAGTGGGACAGAAATGTTTATAACCGCGCAATAAATAACAAATGAGAGCGAGACACAGAAAGTGTGTGAAAGAGATAAATGTTTGTAAAATACAATTTGTAAACAAGAATTTGGATAAGAGGCAAGCGGAAATAGATGGAAATTGAAAGAAATGATTCGCTACGATAAGCCATGAATATATAGTAAAATTTATATTTATATATATTTGTATTTATATAGTATTTTCTTATATAAATATAATTTCTTGTACATTAATATATGTATGAGTAAGTGAGTTCTACGTGCTTTAGATAGCGTGGCCCATATATGAATCAGTTGAGTCAATCTATCAGGCAGTCGAGGCCTATAGCAGCTGATAACTAATCAGAAGAAATGAAATCTTTTTTTCTTCTTTTTCTGATTGTAAAGCCCATAAAAACCAAAAGACGTCATATATCGTAATTAAATACTTTACAATGTCATATTTAATAGCAACGAGACATTTGTCTGATGATCTGTTCGTTTAATGGTCTTTTTATGGGGGCGTGACAACAGTTAGCTCTCACATCATTTACATGTTCATGTTCGTAAAGACAATTAGCGCTAGCTTGTGTCATTCACCCAATATCTACGATCTAATCGTGATTCTAATCAAATTTTAACAATTCATTAAAATACTCGATTAACATCAAGAATTTTTCCACTTAAAAACGTATTCAAATTCAATTAAATATAGTGATAAATTGGTTTATGATAATCCGGATAATAAGCTGAAGAGAGAAACAAGTCCTCATTATCATATAAGATTTAAATGATAAGATCTTATCCGGCTAACGATAATTTGTTTATCCTATTTGTATTATTTAGTTGTGAGTAATAAATAAATAATATCTTATCCGTTTTATGTTAGATTAAAGTCTTAGTTACACATTTCAAGTTCATATTTATCTGCTAACCTTATCCGCGCTTATCCGAGCTGCAGTTAAACTCGGCTACTTGTTAATAAATGTCATTAAATATTTAAACTTTTATTTGTGCTGTCATAAGTGTTTATCCGGCATGATTTAATAGTTGTCAAATGATTGTGAATGATAAGCAAATCCTTAATTATAAATCCAAGCCTCAATTTGTGATGCTAAACAGATTAGCTGCATTAATGTCAATACTTATAGCTTATCCGCTTTTATCCGACCAGCGGATAAGCGCCATTTAGCATAAACTAGATCATTTATAATGTCTAAAGCATACGAACACATCCGCAAATGATCAAAATTTAAATGCAAAATCAAAAATCTGTTACTGCAAATGCAATTTTCCTGTTGGCCTGTGGCCAAAACAAATGACGTTTCAGTCATGCAAAAAAAAACCTATCAAATACAAATAAAAAATTAAATATTAACAAAAAGAATATATAGAAAATAATGAAACTGCATAAATGATTTCATTGACCCACGCGCGACTGCCTTACAAATGAGTAATAAACAATTTCCGAATGCAATTAAGCAAGAGACAAATGTACATTGAACTTTAAATGACGCTGATGAGCCAGCGCATGATCAAGATGATTATCATCATCATCATCATCATGATGATGTCTGATGTTGCATGTCATACCAAAGAGACAAATAGACAGACAGCCAGCCAGATAGAACCCGAATGTGCGGCTGGCGAGGTGCAGAGCGCAAAAACTATATAAACAATAGGCGCCTAAACAAATCACTGAGCACACATTTAAATTTAACAGCTTGTAAATTAAATCACAAGGCACACACACATACACACGCACGCACACACTCACACACACACACGCGCGCGCGCTTAGTGAGCAAAATATTTGCATACAAATCTGCAAAACAACATGCCGCTACACATGTCAAATAGCGCTGAGCTTTGGTCTGCCTTATGTAGATGAAGATTAATCAGCGGACAGCTATGTCAGTTAGCAGTTAATGTTAAGATGCTCGACTTTTAAAATACCCTGTACTTGTATGAATTTGAGATTTTTTCATAATTTTTGAGTGTATGTTAAGCTTTTTATAGTGTAGATCTAATTAATCAAGTTGCCTATTTGATTTATTTTTTATTTTGCATATGACTTAAAATTTTTTAATATTATATAATAACATTCCAAATAATAAATAAATATTAAGAGATCGATGAGAGTTCAGAAATACTTTCTAGAAAATCTCATAGTCCCAACATTATATATTTATATAATATACTAAATTAAATATATTTTCGAATATTATATGCATTTAGACTTAATAATATGATGTATAGTTTCCTGATTTCTTATTGCCCATACAAATAATAATTACTTTTAGGATTTAAATACATTATATTAAAATATAAGCCAATACAGCTTCCGTCATTTGCAGACAAAGAACATTTAACTGAGCACATCTCTAATACACCATAATTATGTGCTAAGTACAGGGTATATGGAAACAGCCGCCGCGTATAACGAAAAGAAAAAAATGAAAAATATATTTATGTATATTGGACAAGAGGTGTGTTAGATTTGTTTGCACAACACTCGTGGCGCCCGGGCCGCCGCTCAGCTACAGGTAGTCAGCCGCCCGCTGGCTGGCTGGCCCACAGTTTACAGTTTACGCCAGCCAGGTTGCAGCTGCTCAGCGGCGCTGACGACTCGTTTCAATAATCTACCAACACACGCACAAATACACTCACACACACACACATGCACAGTCTCACAGCCGTACGCTTTCAAAGCAATAATCGATGATGAGGTCATAACTAATAATAAAAATGACGCCGCTCTCAGAGCACACAACGCGAGCGAAGCACATGGCAAAAGCCATAAGAGCAAAGAGCACCAATGGAGCTGAGCAGGAAATAGCGTAAAAGAACTTTGCAAGCAAGCAAGCGCTCACTCGCTCGCGCTCTCTCTTACTCTTGCATTAAATGTGTAGGGAGCGAGCGCTGTGGAAGAACTCTTCCTCTCAGAGAGCGCAACAGCTGTTTTTGGTGGGCACGATTTTTGAGGCCAAACAAAGATTTTAATTGCAATTTGTATTTTATAGTATTTATTTAATTTTTTTTTTTTAGCACCTTCACTTAAGAACGCCTCATATTTATATTTATTCAATAAATGTCGCAACTTAAACGTTATCACATCGAGCGCTGATATCAGTGCGTGTGACGTCATGTCACGCTGCTCTTTGAACTTTCGACTACTGATCGCATATCTCTCATGCACACATATCCCGCAGAGCTGGCGGCCTATTTCACTACTGTCATTTCGCTCTGTCAATAAATCAAAGTCCTAATACCCTAATGGGAGCTAACGAGAAATGTTGGCTCGACATATGGAAAGGAATGTAGGTGGAGCTAATCAATCGGACTGATTGGGTGCACGTACGTGTGCCGCATGGAATTTTATCTAGCCTCCAATGGTTTGGCAATATTTAAAACGGTGAAGATATGAAGACGACTTGGATAATTGGAGACTTTATAGTACGTCCAAGGAAACACGGTATATAATAAACTTTTTCGTGTAATATGTTTTTAAACTTTCTTTTGTACTCTTGGGGAGCATGGACAAGAACTTTGGAGATCTGAGCAATTCTCTTATTATTAATAAATTAAATTATTTGTTATTTAAATATCAATATTAAAACAAATATTCTATATTGTTAAAATAATATTTAAATTTCTTAAAATATGTAATAAAACTTTTAAAATATTATAAAATAATATTTAAAATATATCAAAAAAAATACTTACGAAAATAAAAATGTTAAATACAGATAGAAAACAATTTTATATTTTTATATAAAATAAAAATATTTTTTAATTTAAGAAAGAGAATTTAGAATTTTTAAAAATATTATATAAATAATATTAAAATTTTATTTATTATTTATATTATATTTTAAAAAATTCTAAATTCTCTTTCTTAAATTAAAAAGACTGTTTAACATACAGAAAAATATTATATATATTTTTATTAAAAAAAAAATTAAATAAAAATAAAAATATATATAAATTCAGCTTCAAAACTAAAGAAGAATATTTTAAAATATAAATAAAATATTTCTTTTTTTCAATAGAAATTAAAATATATTTTTATTTAATTTAATAAAGAAATAAAATACTCTCTAAATTTAAAAAAACTGATTCGAATAATATATTATGTTATAAATAAATAAATACTCAGCTCTAAAAACTCTCTCATTTCATCTAAAGTCAAGCAAAGAAATCATCTTTTTGTATACGATCTTAACTTTCTCAAATAGAAAATGCTTTCATTATTATTATTATTGTTCTTCACTTCATATATGTATCTTATCTGTCAAAGTGTTATGTTCATGTCTGAAAAAATATAACAAATATCTAAACTTTTGATGATAAGTGCCAATCGCTGAATCGAGCCAACTTTAAATAAGTTAACAGACGAAAGCCTACCCCAAGTAGAAGGCATATCTGCTTAATTGCTTTGTTTATTTATAACGCTGCTTTAACGCGAACTTGAGTCGCTCCAGCCATGCCCCATGCCCCATCTTGCCCCTTAGCCTCGATTCATTTACTACGAACGTCTGGCTAGATATCTATTTATAGACAATCGCACAAACATGATTCCAACCAACCGACTTGGGGGGTATTGCTTTCCCCCATTTTTTGAAGAGAGGATAGATGGATGGCTTTTGTGGTTATTGACACAGAGATGACAATCAGTTTTTAGCAACAACATAATGACGATAATGCTAATGATCATTGTTGTTTAGTTTGGGGTTTCGGCGCTATGTTTAGACCATTGCGCGGCATTGGTCGTTGTCCTCTAACCTTTGTTTTGGCTTCAATTTAAAAGTGACATCAACATTTATTTTTAAGTTACATACCTATTTGCCTGCTCTTCATATACATATATATATATATATATATATATATATATATATAATTTATATATATATATTTCTTTTCTTATTCGTTGCCCATTTTTGTATTTATTTGTGTGCCAAAAATTGTAGCGCAGCGCATGATATCACTTATGGCTCGTAATTTGTTTTGTTTTTTTTTTATTCTCTGTTTTTCTTCATTTTTGGCTAAAGTATTTTTTTAAATATTTGTTTAGAGTTCCATCAAGGTGGGAGAGTTGCCTTTCTGTTTCTTAGCTATTTGTCAATCACAACCACAATTGATTGTAGCCGCAATCTAATCTAAACAATATAACTCAAGAATTGGTAAAACAAAAAAATGAAAAAAGTGTTGAGCTTTTTATGTCAGCTGCTCGTACCGGCAAAAAGTTTTTTTTTGGGTCTATACTCGACCTTGGCGTAGTCATTGATGGTTTATATAAATATATGTATTTATTCATATATATATATTTTCATTGCATTACTTTAGCTACACAGAGCTGGTCAAGCACTTCAGTTTGCTTCCACGAATTGATTTTGTTTGGATTTGTTGGCGGAAAGGGCAAACGCCAGCGTTTCTCCCTTAAACAAACAACAATTGATTCAATTGAATTTAAATACAATTTGCTAACGATTCATGTTAATTATACAAACATTCGAATTTAAGGAAATAGTTTTCCACATAAATAGCATAGCTTAATTATGTTCGTGGGGTTTTTTTTTGTCTTAGAGACAAGCAGAGTTTTCAGAGAAAGTAATGGTAAGAAAATTGGCACAAATATCTGAATTAAAGAATTATTTCTTTAAACATTTCTTTGTACATTTTAATTTTAATAAATAATTTATAAGAAACTTTTAAGATTCAAGCAAAACTAGATGTATGTCGTTTTTTAAAGTTATTTATAATTAATTTTTAATTTTCGAAATTAATTTAGATTTTTGATTTGCATAAAACGAATATTTTTTTTTTAATTTATTATTATTTTTTATTAAAAAGATATTTATTTAAATCGACAGTCAAAAAATTAAAATGAAATAATTTTACTATAATAAATTGTTAATAATTTTTGAAAAAGTCTAAATAGTTAAATAATAAAAAAATGATTTATGATTTTTAATAAAAACAAACAAATTGATGTATAACATTGGTTTGTTTTTATAATAAATTATTTTAAGATTATAAATATTTTTTTATTTTAAATATTTAACGATTTATATGAATGTATTTAAAAAAAAAATTACTATACAATTTATTTTAATAAAAATAAGCTTTTTGGAATTATTAAACGCTTTATTTCAATCATATTATTTGTGAGACCTAAATTTTGAATTTTGAATAAATATTTTAAAATTGATAAATTAGAAAAATATGTAAATAAAGCTAAAAAATTTTTGAAATCTGTCATATTTTTTTTTTGAATGGGAAAAAGACAAAAGCTTTAGTTAAGATTGTGGATTGCTGGAAAATACCTCCTATGGTTTTCTGTAAGTCTGTATCAAATTACGCATTCATTGAGTCGGAAACTTAAGAAATATTAATGTATATGTCATGAATATAATAATATAGCATATGAATGAATGTGGTTTATTGAATGAAAAAAGAATATATGTGTGTGGGCATATATTATAATATAAATATGAATGATTGGGCAACAAAACTTTCAAAGGAAACATTTCATTTTAACCAAAGGCAAATTTTTTAAAGTATATATAATATATATTTTTAACCAGCTGCTTACCAAGTAAACAATAAAGATTTGCTCTTGGGTAGTTTCTCAATTTTTATATAATTTGCGGCTTCAATAGGAAATGTGGTTTAGTTTAGTTGTAATTCTAATAATAATTCAAGTATTTTTAACCACAAGTCATGAATATTGAAATAGTTTTTTTTATGTATTCTTTTTTTTTTTATACAAAATTACAAAAAATTACAAAAAATGCACTAGATCACAATATAATATATATATTAATTTTGCTTTATTTTTCTAAATTTATTGACGAACAAAAACGCGCGAATTTCGTAAATAGAAAACGAAATATTATTAGATCGACAGAGTAAGCGCACTTTAGAAACGTTCACACGGCCAACTGAATATCGAATGCGCTTGCAATGTATTATCGGGAAGTCGCAAACCCCTATAAAAATAAAAACTAAAACAACAACAAAGCCATGCAAAATGTGCTCAATGAAATGCCGATTAAAGTAAGTTTGTGGTGAATATTTTTTTTTCCGTTTTTTTAATGGCGCACGAATTTTGATGTCATGGCAAAAATTGTTTACACTGAATCGGCGATGGCGTATGTTTGGATTAGATATACATATACATATATATATGAGAGTATTTATAGGCATTACAAGGCAGCGCTTCGTTTAATATTGTGTTAAATTACTAATTAAGCGAACCACTCAAGCATTGCCCCTCCAGAGAGAGGTAGATTGGGAGAGTAGCTGCTCTCTCTCTCTCTCTCTCTATGTCTGGAGCAATGTTACGGCCTGTTGCCATTTGATGATGTCATGAATTATCGTTTTCTGATTGAAAGTATCGATAGCCGACCGACCAACAGTCGACCCAACCGCTGTCGGTTCAGAACAAAGGCACCCCGTTAAAAAGCCCACAGAGATTGTCTGTCACATGCTATGAAATGAAGTTGTCATCGCCACATTTGGACGCTGTCGTCGTCGTCGTCGTCGCCGCCGTCGCTTAGCTACTCCCCCACTCATTCTAGCAGGGGTAGAGTACGTCAATTTCGATTTTAAAGCACGCTATATAGGCTCAACAGTTCTCGCTGGCTAGTTATGAGGTCAACATTTCAAAAATAAATGGGTTACATGTGCCACAAGCAAAAGAATTAATATACCACGCTTAATTCTTCTGAATGAGTATGTCTCGAGTGTGGGCGCATCGATTGTTGTTGGTCATACATTATGCATACAAAAATTGTTTCTAATCTCGAGTCAGAAATAAAAAGCCAAACACAAAAGAAAAGTAATTTGCGCAAGGTTAGTAAGCAAGTTAACTAAATAGTTATTTTGATACCCTGTAATTTATGTTTCGATTCTGTTTTATAGAGAAAAACTTGCTTCTACTTCAGTAACATTAGCAGTTGTTGAGAGAAAAGGTTGAATTTTCGAAGAAGATATAGGAGATATAATAAATAGATATAATAAGTTAAGTCAAGTTTCCATAATACAATATTTCTTAGCTTAAAATATGTGTTAAATTTGCTTAAAAAAATTTTAAAAATTTTATTTTAAATATTTTACAATAATTATTTAAATATATATAATTTTTCATAAATATCTTCAATTATTTAAATATATATATTTTTTTCCATAAATTTCCATTTTACAGGATATCCACCCGTCCATCAATTGCACTCCCCGATACATTAATTGATTTGTTTTCATCTTCTTCTTCTTCTCTCAGGTGAAACATTGAAAGTGAGTCAGTTGCGTGTGTTGCATGTGGATCGATCTCAGCTGTAAGCTCTGAGGTCATTTGCAATCGCAGCGGCGTTTCAATTAAATGAACATTTGTATTGTGAAGTGGAAGTGAATGCGGCCGGCAGGTGGCTGCCAGGTGGGTGTGTGACTATATTCAAAGTCTATTTGCTATTAGAGCTTTAAAGCTGTAATGACTAATAAGGGCAGAGTCGAAAGCTTTAACGGTTATGGCAAGAGCGGCACTCTTTCATTTTTCGAATGCAGTAAAGCAAGCCAAGCCATGATCATGATCATGATCATAGAATGAGATCATATCTGTAGACAAAGAATACAGTCACGCATTTTACATAGATTACTCATAATTTAATGCTTGGCTGGATGAATAATCGACTGGGAAGATTATTATAGACAGGCAGGTCAAGAGACAGCAACTTCAGTGAGTGAAATAATCTGACAATCATTGTTCTTTGTGGGAACAAAATATATTAAATTTAATGCTGGAACTAAGCGGATAAGCTATAGAGATATTCCAGGTATTAAATATGACGATGAGTAGTAGTAACTAAAATAGTTCTAAGGGATTTAGGTCTCGGATAAACCCGGATAATTTATCCGACATATCAGAAATGTTTAATATATTAACTTGTGCTTCAATATGCATAAAATAAATATAAATTTAATGTTGGAATTATGTAAATAACTTATCCAGACATATATTTACTATGAAAAACCAGATGAGTGGAAGCGAAAATGCTTTTAAGAGTTTGATTTAGCATATTTGTCATACCGGATAAATTATCCAATTTTATCCGGCATGGTAAAAATGCAAAATCGCCCAATTATATTACCACCACTCCTTTTAAAACACTCTCACGCAATCAATTGCTATATCTTTACGGCTTAAGAGTCTTTAGCTACTGCCTTTAAGCAATACTCGAGATTTATTTGAAACAAAAGAGAGAAAAATGCTATAAGAAGTAAATCCTATTAGAATGTTGCGTCTGAAACGTCTATAAACGTCGATCGTAAAATGCAGAACAATCGCAACAGCTTAGCCAAAACTGACAGTCAACTGAATACGCCTCCATACGAAATAAATTCGATAAACTTTTATGTTCTTGTTTGAATTTGTTGCTTGCTTGTTCCATTTTTCTTGGCGCTCACATGATTGAAGCGCATTTTTTGTAGAATATCATTCTTTTTGTTTTGCATTTATATATTTTGTTGAGCAAAATATTTACGATTATGTTTGCTAATTTGTGGCGATTATTTGCTTGGCAAATTATGAAGTAGCCTCGGCCCTCGGTTTTCACACTTTCTTTCTTTCGACTTGTCGAATTCTATTTTTAGAAATGCTTTTAATTATACAGCAAAGTCAAACAAAAAGTAAAAAAAATAAGAAAAAATAACAACAAATTTGTTAAACAATAATTTTGCTTATGTTTTTTTTGGCGTTTCTCTGTATACAAAAGATGGCACTGAGCAACTCTTCGCGCAGACCATGAAAATCAAGTGCAATGCAAGAGCATAAACAAAACTGATCTATGGCCATGGCTGTGGCTGTGGCTATGGAATGTGTGTGCTAAAAATAGAGAAACCCATTTTTGAAGACTATAAAAATGCACAAATATTACATATACACACACACACAGACATTTATGATGTATTGAAATGGCACGAAATCTAAACATTGAATATCATAAAAAAAATGGATAAAAGAGCAAGGTAAACCTGGCTAATTTTAAAGAATATTTAAATTACTTTATGAGTTGTTGTTATAAAATGTAATTGAAGACAGGTTTGTTTAAAAAAATATAAATGAAAAATATTAAAAATAAGTATATATCTATATCTGTATAAACTTGACTAAGTTATACATTGATTAATAATATTTTAAAATATTTTTTTTAGACTAGGCTGATAATGCAAAAGTATAAATTGTATGTAAAACTTATTCAAGTTTTCACAGATATATATTTATTTTTAATATTTTTTATATATATTTTTTTAAACTGCCTTAAATTACATTTTATATCAGTAATTCATAAATTTAAATATTTGTTCAGAAAAAAAAATTCAATTTATAGTTGAACAAGAGTCCTCAGCTAAATAATTTAAAGCAAAATTTGTAATATATAAATCAAAAATATTTTTAATTAAATAAGAGTCCTTAGACTTCCTCATAATATTATTATATAAAATATTTTTTTAATATTTTTAAGATCTGTCATATGATCAGGAATTGTCTTCTGCCAATAGTCGAAAAGATTTAATAACCAAAATAATAGCTCACATAGTGAAAAAAGTTATCTAATATTGAAGCTTTATCAGCAAAGATAGAACGGATATTTGACTATTTAGCTACTCTCTAAACAATAGCATGAATAAAACTTTAAATGATAACTAAAAATAATGTAATAACTGAAAATTGTTTTAGTTTTATAACACTTGCTTTTACTATTGCACTTAATTGGTCAGCCAAATTGAACTGCATTAAATTAAACAAATACTAAACAATAATAATTATAAATATATAAAACTTTGTTACTTTACTTGGCCTGCCCACCCATCTAGTTAGTCACTTAATTGGTTTTGTTTATAATTGATAAACGTTTCGCCTTGACTTCATAATACCCTTTGATTGCTTGGATCTAGTTGTGTATATATTTATATATATAGTAGGTGACACCATAGAGTAGGAGCGTATGGCGCTCATCTATGAGCTATATAAGACGCCGACATTGTTAACATTATCGATTTGCTATCACGTATATATATATATATTTGCCAAGCACTTCGGCTTAAGGCGTCAGTCAACTTGGCCTTTAGCTGTGTAGGAAAGGCCTTCATAAGTAGTTGGCATTATTTTTAGCTAACTGCAGCTGTTTTTCAACAAATTCTTTTCTCTCTATTGCAATTTGTTATTAATAAACAATTAACAATGGGAGAGTATCTGCTGTAATTCTTTGATAAATTCTTTTATTTCTTTTACTCTTTCCGAATTTTTGTTTTATTTATTTCTTTTTCGTCTGTTGCGAAATTGTTTACTACACGTTTCGTAATGGAGGCGTTTGTGGAAAAACTGAATGAATAATAAGTGAATGCACACATTTGTTTATAAAATGCATTTTTCCACAACATTAATTATTATTTATTAGCAAACGTGCCGCAGTTCCGCAATTGTGTGAAAATTGAGTGGCAAGCGAAACCTTTTGCCTAATCGATTTTTGCAAATAAACAATAATGGAAAATACATGAATAAAATATATGAATACATATATATATTAATAGATGACAAACCAGAGCTAAAGTTTATATCAATTAACGTGGTTTTTGCCCCATGATTAATGAGTATATTTTTATCCGTTGAGTAACTTGGGAGTATTTAAGCTTTAAAATATTAAATTTATAAGAAAAATCAGTTGAATATATTGTATGCAATAAGCGGATAAATTATCCGTTTTTATCCGAAAGCCCCAAAGTGGGCAAGTCACTTCTATGAGCTGTTAAATTGACTAGATTGCTTTTATATCACTCAAATTTTGCCTTTTTATATTATCCGTGTCAACATATATTTATATTAATTACATATAGTCTCGTTTTGAACCAGTTTTAGGTGTGAATTTGCGTGTCAAGCAATTTGTTAATACAAACTGCATGAATAAGCATGTGGATAAATTAGCCAAAATTATCCGACTACTCAAGATGTGTTTTTTGAGATTCGCAGAGCATTAAGTTTTGACACAAACACGATAAAGTATATTTTTTTATTATACATGGATAATTATGGATAATAATGTGACTAAGCTTTTGGTGTGAATTTGTAGTGTTTATACTACAATTAAAAGTGGGATAGGTATGCTAGTTGATGTGAAATTCTCTAGAGTTAATTAAATGAATTTAAACAACGATCACGCCTTTAAAAAACTATAGAAATAAATGACTTTTACTCGTTTGCTGGATAATTAACATAATGGCTCGAGTGGCAACTAATAAAGGCTTTGTTATTTTTTATGAAATTATTTATTATCGTACTTATAATGGATTCCCATACATACATATGTTTGGACTCTATGTCATAATCAAGTTAAAAATAAAGCATAATATCACGACGCAAAAAGCCATAAAACACAAGTACTTATAAACCAAAAGCGATAAATGCAGTTCATACAAACGATGCGGAATAAAAAACCAAACAAAAACAAAAACAAAACTGAATTGAATTGCAAAAAAAAAGAAGGAAAGGAAAATAATAAAAAAAAAAGAATATGATAGTATGTGCATAAAACAATTGACAAAAGAATGCGGCAATATTTTTTTTTTTGCTAAATTGAAGTGCCTCTGATAAAGTCATAAAAATATATATATATATATATATATGTTCATATATATATATATATCTAGAGATATATGTAAGAGCGGCCTTTGAGCGCGGTCAATGCGTGATTTATTGATGCAGTAATAAAATGAATGAAATTGAAGCATCAAAAAACCGATGCGAAAGACAATGACCGCAGTCAGTTTGTGATCAACGTTCTGACTTGCAGCAATTGAATTAAAGCGACATTCAAATAACAACAACAACAATGTAATTAACAATGAAACGCAACACAACTCTTTCAATTTAACAGCCTTTGTTGAGCCCATAACTTTTAATAGCCGCAGAGCTCTGTGATTTATGTGTTTGAATTAGTTGCTGCCGTCGTTTTCACGTTCCACTTGCAAAATCCCCACAAAAAAGTGTTAATTTCACCAAAACTGAAACTGTGTCTGAATGGATTCACAACTGAATGAATATGAATGCATTCACCTAGAAAATATATTTTTTAATTTTTTTGCAAATGAATAACACGTGTCGAGCAATCTGCAAGAAGGTCAAACGAATCACGAATTAAAGAAACAATAAAAAAAAAAAAAAACAGAAACCAAGTCAGACGCGCTCAAATTCAATTTGCCAATGCATAAAGCAAAGACAAAGGCCCGCTTGTGGTCCAAAGTCGTAAAAATCATTTAATTAAATTCAATTTTGCAATGCTCAACATATGAAATACCCGGGAACAGTTATTGAAATTGTGAAAAAAAAATATAATAAAAGGGAAAGGTTGACTTTTGAGCTATATTTTATAATTTTACTACATTTTTTTAATTCATTGAAATTGAGTTTTGAAAATTGAGCAACTGAAATTTTGTTCAAAATTATCTTTTATAAATTATTTAAAATATTTTTTTTTTATAGTTTTAAATTTAAATTGATATAGCAGATATATAGCATTTAATGAGCATTAAAAAACTATATTTGATATTTTAAAACATTAAAATTAAATATTTCTGCCAAAATCAATTTTAATTTAATTTAAATATATTTTTATATTAGATATTTTAAACTGATGGATTGTCCAAATGAAAAGTAAATTATTTAAACAAATCAAAGTAGTTTACTTTTTTTTTTTTTTAAAGTTTTCTAATTAGGCCCTTTCTCATGATTTCTTTACACATATATATATTTATTTATATAAAATATATAGAATATATGTTTCTAATGAGATTATTTTGAGTTAACATTTACCTACATATTTAACATATTGTTGAATGAAAACTAAAAATCTGAATTTAATTTAATAATAATTCTTGAGTTTAGTGAAATAGTTTCCCATAAATAAAGTAATCATTCAATATTCCTTTTAATATATAACCATTATAAATATCTCCTAAATATATACGAATTATATCTCCCTAATTTTAAATTCTTCATAATTTGTAATATCAAGTATACGCATGCGTATACGTAACTCATATTACACAAGCAATAAATATGCAATTTCATGTAAACACATACAATTTGCCTATAATTTCTACAAAATTCTAAGCACGCAAAGATATTTGTTAGCTCTGCTGACTTGGTGCGAGTATCTAAAAGTCGGGTTCCAGTAAAAAATCACGCTCGCTTTGCTCCAAACAATTGTCAACGCCGCGGGCACAATAAATATGTTATGAAAATGACAATTTGTCGGCTGACTTATGACTTTATCATATGCAAATTGTGACAAGAGATATGTATGTATATCTATATAGATATATATATATATATATGAATATGTATTTTGCACAGTTTGAGTTTACAGCGTTTGACATTTTAATACATTGTTATTGTTGTTCATTTAAAAACAATTTATTTTGGCAATAACCAAAATAAACAACAAATAAAATATAATAAATGTAAGTATTAAAAAAAAAAAAATATATATATATATATTTATATTTATATATATATGCAACTCACGCGCGCTGGCAAGAGATCAAGTTCATTGAATTTTCACATTGGCGACAAATGAAATATAAAATTTAAATAAAAATAAATGTAAAAGCAAAAGAAATGTCTTTGCTCTGTGTGAAACGAAAAGAAAAGAAAAGAAAAGATAAAAGCAGCAAAAAGTTCGCCTTGTCATTTAATTGAATATTTTTAGTGTTGTGCGAATATATATATAGTATATATAGTATATATATAAACAAAATATATAAAGCATTTTAAAATAACGATGACAAAATCACGCTCGCTGTATTTTTGTGCAACAAAACAAGACAAGAGAGGAAGATGTATTGGTTTTTGAACATTTTTTTTTTTATTTTTATTTTTATTTGTTTTTTTTTTGTGTTGTTTTGGGGGGCATTCGCCCAGGAAGGCGGCAGCGCAATTAGATTAGAGGCGTGGCCATAATTCATGTGCTGTCTCGGCCGCCCATGTGATTAATCACGGTTTGTGTCATGAATAGCAAGTAAGCAGTGGCTGAACGGATAAGCTAAATGTATTATCCGCTGTGCTTTGGCGGCAAAACGGATAAAAGTGATTATATATATAGATAAAAGAGACTGAGATAAATATATTTAAATAATATATATGAGAAAATAAATATATACATTTTTAAATATATATGAAATGCATCAAATCATTTCCTTTGTTTAACGGATAAAAGCAAATTTGTCAACTGAACAAACTGTATATAATATATATCCTTTCTTTTACTGCTACGGATAAATGGGCAAATATGAAAAACATTGTAGCATAACGGATAAAAGCGAATCTATGAATTAGAATAATCTAGCTTCTCTGTAGCTAATACGGATAAAAGGAATATATGAGGATAACAGTCCGAATTCAATATTTTCTCAAACAAACAACTTTTATTGATTGTAATTTTTAAGTTGACAACTCGTTTACACTTAGGATAACTCCCAGTCGAGTATTCTTTTCTTACTGCATTCGTATTTAATTCCAGCTTATTATTTAGCCAATTACGTTACGAACAACAAATAACTTTAGATTGTGTAAAGCTTCGGTTGCTATTTTTGTAATGCATTCATATTATGGCAAAAATGCATCAACAAAAGATAGATAGATTTATCCGTCATTATCCGTCTGTGTTATTTATATGTGGTTCATTCATAGCATATGACGCCATACGAATAAAATTTGAAAGCCCATACATTATGGTAACAGTTTATAAATATTTATATCGATGCGATTGCTATTGCGACCTTGAGCAATTGAAGAGAGTTTGACCTATGTACTAAGAAGACATTGAAAGCGCTTCAAAGGCAACCATAAAAAATCGCAAATTTATGCTTAATAGATAAATATTGCTTTAGATAAAAGAGAGAATGCTCAAAGTTCAATTTAGTGGGTGTGTCAGACGTAATAGAAGTTCTTGGATAATCGTCTGGGAAAAAAACTAAAGATAAGACCGAGATAAGATTAGAGCTTTTGCATCGAAACAAAAAAAAAAGAGGTTGGAAACTATTTTATAGAGGATTACGAAATATTTTCTACGTAAACTGGAATCTATTGCAATGCCGTTTGAAGAAATTAAAGTTTTTGATCTTTAGTATATATAAACTTTATATTTTAACTGAATAAGTTCACATAGACTTATTCTGTACAAATATGTATATTAATAAATATTCTAAACTGTCCATCAAAATTCTTTCAGAATTTTTACTCTTTCTAACATAATAAAATCTTTTTTAAAAAAGAAATTTTTTAACTATCATTTTTATTATTTAATTTAAAAATTGATTATTAAAAATCTATTAATTTTTTAGCAATCAATTTTATTTTTTCAGATTTATTTAAAATTATTTTTTTTTTTTTATCTAATTTTTAAAAATTATTATTATTCTTTTATATAATTTTTAAAAATTATTATTTTTTAATATTTGTTATTTACCGATATAACATTTTTAATATTTTTTTTTTAGGTTTATTTAAAAAAAATCTTTGATAAAAAATATATTTGATGTATTTAAAAAAATATTTTATACAATATAAAAAAATATTTTTATAATCTTCTGAGAAAAATTATAAATTTTTTTAAAACTTAAAGCATTTTGAATTACTTAATTTTATATTTAAAAAAGCTATAATTTAAGAAACTAATTGTTAAAAAAAGGGATTTTAATTTATAAATGATTTATGAAAAAATTTGTTTTAGAAATTATATATATAAAAAAATAGAAATGTGTAATAAAAATATTAGTAAAAAGTCTGTTTTCAAGTTAGTTCATATATATGTATTTGCTTAAATAAAATATTAGTCACAGCTTAAATGAATATAATACAGCTCAATTTACGTTTTGCACCAAGCACCAAGAGTTAGTAAAAAATTGAAATATAAACAAATAAGGAAAACTGAAAAGTGAAATAAACATACCCAAAAAACAATTGCGTTATTTGCGCTGGCGTCTGGCAGATATTGTGCACATTGAGGGTGCGGGGGCGGGCGAACAGCATGCTCGAGCTGTTGCCCAACAGATTGGGCAGACAGGCAGCCTCCGCTATGATGGCCGATGTGGAGTTGCTGCGCAGCGTTGTATAGGCGCGCAGTTGATCAACATTTGAGGCAGCTGCCGCCGCCGCAGCAGCAGCCACAGCAGACGTGGAGCGCAGCTCGACGGCTGTTGTTGTTTCCTCGAGGGTTTCAACCAAGTCGGAGTCTAGTTGCATGGGCTGACTGTTGTTGTTGCAATTGTTGTTGTTGTTGTTGTTAGTTTTGCTGCGCAGCTTGTTGTAGACATTGTTGTTGTGATTGTTGCGATTGTTGTTGTTGTTGATGAGATTTGGTATTTTGGCGCGTTGATTGTTGCTTCGATTGTTGCCGCTGCTGCCGACAATTGCTTGTGTTGCCATTGTGCTGCTGGCGTTGTTGCTGTTGCTGTTGTTGTTGCTGCTGCTGCTGCTGCTGCTGTTGAAGCGTTGTTGCAAACGCATTTTGGCCAATTTGCTGCGCATTGAATTTAAACGATTTAAACGTTGCGGCTTGCTGACTTTATGTCAAACATTTCTTTAACAATTTCCTTTTATTGTTTGATGTTGTTTGTTGCTGTTGCGTTGTGTTGCCGGCGACAACATTTCACGAGAGCTGCAGCGCTGCCTTTCACTTTCAACTAAAGAATTTTCGTGTGTAGAAAATAAAAAGAGTATTTTTTGTTGTTGTTGTTGTTTTTTTAAAGAAACAATAAAACCAAAATAAACAAAATGTTGATAAGCTTTTGTTAAATATTGTGTATAAAATATGTATATTTTTTAGTCACTTATTTGTTGTTTTGTTTAGCAGCCGTGGGCGTGTGCACCTTGACAAATATTTGTGTGTAAATATTTGGCTTTGCTTTTCAAATTTATTTTTTTTATTTATTATTTTTTTGCGCGCGCTGCAAATTAATTTCTTTTATATGTATTTATTTTCTTATACAAATTTAGAAATGATTTTATATATACATTAGTATGCGTGTATTGGTGTGTGTAAATTTTTGAACGAACGGAAATCGCCTCACACACACACACACACACACACGAATAGTACTCGAAAGCGAGCAGCTTTTGACACTGCACATACAGACGCACGCACACGACGACCAATGCAACAACGTTGTGAACGCGTCGAGCCAACGTTGCCGAATGATTCGCCCAGCACAACAAAGCGCGCAGAAGTACTGCGCTCAGCGTCGCCTCGGCTGGCCGGCGCTCGCTGCGCAGTTGCTGCTCAGCTCTGAGAGCGCACGCACGTGTGTCACCCTCTGCCTCTCTGTGTCGCTCGCTCACTCTAGCTTTCGCTCATGCGCGCGCCCTCTCTTTGTGCTGCTGTTCGCTGTTCGCTTTTCTTTGCTAAGCTTTGTTGTTGTTGTTTTTCAAAACAAACATTCAATCAAACGCTGTCCATCTCGAGCTCCCCGCTCTCTTAGCTTACAGCACGCGTGGGTTGCCTTCGATTGCCGAAAAGTTATGTTTCTTTATTTCTTATTTGGCATATCGATCGGTCGCTCGATCGAATGGGTTTCATAGCAACAAACCAGCGCTGCTTGCAATTTCCACAATTTGGAAGCAGCGCACAGTGGTGGCAAAACGATAAAATTGACAGCAAAATATGCTTGGAGTTTTTATGAATAAATGTTGAATTAATACTACAAATTTAAAAATGAATATATAAATGGTAAAAAAAGTTAAAAAAAAAATGAACATGTAAGAAAATTGATATAAAAAGAAATAAAATTTTACCATTTAACTTTCGCATAAATTTCTTTTTAATTGTTTTAAGTTCAAAGAAAATTATATATAAAAAAATAAATAATTTAAGAATCCAATTAAAATATATAAATATAAAATTTAGTCATGCTAAAACATAATTATTATATATATAACTTGTTTTATATTTATTTACACTTTTTTATATTTATATATTTTTTTACACTTTTATATATTTATATATATATTTTTTAATTTTTTTTTTTTATTTGTATACATTTCTTCTTTATTTTCAATTTTCCTATTTATATTTATTTTATATATATATATATATATTTATATATATATATATAAATATATAAATATTTTTTATTTTTTAGTCAAAAATTTAATACAATAATTAATTTCAAAAATCTTTGGCTAAATTCTCTACTTTCTATTTAAACAGAAATCTTCTAACTTGTGCCCATTGTGCGTGGCTTTCTCTTTTTGTCTAATATGGATTTTCAAAACAAACTCTCTGGGCAGCCGACAATGAAAGTTATTATAATAAATGTGGAATCATAGTTTTGTTTCTTTTCCTTTTCGCTGTCCAAAATACTATGACTAACTCTTCGAACTGCTCCTAATTACAAATTATTATGATTACTCATTGGTATTTTAGATTGTGCAAGCAAAAAGTAAAAAAAAAATCAACAACAAAAATTAGGCATTTAGTCGGGGCCAATGTGAGTAACAATCGGATACAGATAAGTTACGGCGATAAGGTCTATGAGTGCAGAAAACATGCTAACAGCTGCTCCTTAAATAGGACCAACAGAACAGGTAAAATATATATGTATATGAGCTGTATGCTAAGGTATTTCCGCGCAGCTAGCCAAAATATATGATTTCATCTGATTGTCAGCAGCTGTTTGTGGGCGTGTGTGAAAGACAGGCTAACCTATATATATATATAAATAAATGTATCTGTTAGATACTATATATGACAGTCCAGATGCCAAATTTAAATACAAACAATAATTTATTGACGCCGCTCGAAATGAGATTATGAGCGCGTGTAGGTGAATGAATACATACAATATATAGTTATATATCTATTTTTTTTTTCTTTAAACAAAAAAAAAAAAACTAGCACAGTAAAGAGGGCGTTGCTTTAAATATTATTATGTATGTCAGGGTTTGCTCTTGGCACTTGTGCCACACGAAAGTTCAAAAAGATTTGCGCACATCTAAGCAACTATATAGCTATATCTATATCTATATCTATAAACACATATATAGTTTATATTTATGTGTGTATATATGTTTTTTTTTTTGGCCAAAATAATTTTTAGAGATATTGTGGATGCTGTCATGTACGCGCCTTAAATGAGCATTTTGCGATGATGCCATTTGGTTGTGGGTTGTTTTTGTTTTTCTCTCTTTTTTTCTTGTTTATTAATGATCTATTGAAAACATTTAAGAAACGTAGAAAAAATGAATGGACTTGTGTGTATAAGGTGAATACGTTTATGAAAAAGCTTACAAATTGCGAATTCGTTTAAATCCGGATAACAAGTAATGCTTATAGATTTGGCATACATTTTAATTGGCTGTGGATAACATAAATGTTAAGTATAATGGTAGTTATCCGAACGAAATATTCTAAAACGGATAACGTAGGGCAGATAAAATACATTTGATATTTGAATAACAGAAGTGCTTATAGATTTGGCATACATTTTAATTGGCTGTGGATAACATAAATGTTTTATCCGAACGAAATATTTTAAACGTACAGCAAAACTCAGATAAATTCGGATAAGAATGTGTGTGTATAAATAGTCAAATATACTTTAAATTCATACAAATTTGGATAAGAATTATTTAAATTTCAAATGAATTCGGATAAGATATATTTAAATTTTATATGAAAGCGGTTAAGCATCTCTCAATTAACGATATACATATTTTTGGAGTGCGAATAAAATCAGATAACAAAGAACAACAAAAATTTAAACAAAGTCGAACTGGATAAGGAATGATGCAATATAGTTATCCAATAAATTGTATAATATATATTACATTCCTAATAATTACTGCTTAACAATAACAGTAAATGTTAGTTTAATCTTCGCTTATATTGCTCATGGGCAAATTGAATGATTCAGCTAATGAACGGTAATATCGAATATCAAAATATTTCCACTTGACTGCGCAGTACATTAAAACGCGATCAAAGTTTGTCATTTAATCGTGTCAGCTAATTTGCAAGAAATTAGGCGTTTGATTAGCGCTTGGCGGCGTTTGTTTTCTGTTTTCTGTTTTCTTTTCTATTATTTTGGCATGAGCTCAGAGTAGGTCGCAAAAGTAAGGCAATTAAGTATGAAGGTGTATTAGAATATATTAATATATTAAGAAAATAAATATAGGTGAAAAAATTGGACTATTTGGATACAAGCATTGACGTGTTGTAATTTAAGACTCTTAAAAAATTTTCAAATATAAAATCATATATACCGAATATAAATATATATAATTTTATAAAAAATCGAAAAAAATTTTATAATTATTCAAATTTGCTTGATTCTAATATTAAAATAATAGTTTAATAATTGCTTAAAAATTTTTAAAAAATTTTCTTAGTTTTTAGATAAATTTATAAATATTATTTGATCGATAAATCTTTTATAAAAACACTCCAAGTATGAAAAAAACGCATAATAGATTTTAATAATCATCAAATTAATCACAAATAAATTAAAATTCAATTATTAATATTTATTTATTTTTAAATAATTTTCTAAAAAAATATTTAACAAATTTATTATTAATTTATTTTGCAATTAATAAATTTTCAAAAATGCACACAAAATTCAAATTAAAATTCAATTACTAATATTTATATTTTTAATTAATAAATAATTCAATTAATTAATTATTAATTTATTAGTCAAAATAAAAGTTAAAAAAAATTCACATATCTCAAATTAGAATTCATTTATTATTATTTATATTTTTAAAATTATTTTTTAGTAATTATTCAAATTTTAATTATTAATTTATTATTTTTTTTTAAATAAATATTCCAATATGAAATCCTATATATTTTTGCTAGTTTCAACTAACCCATTGAAAGACCTGCTGTAGGGTATAAATTAGAGCTAAACTAAAGCTAAATAGTTGAAAACATTTGCAAATTGGTCACGCCAAAGTAAATGACAAATACATTGGCGCCTCGCTCGCCCTCTCTCTCTCTCTCTCTCACTCTGTCTGTCTCTTGCACCTGAAAGGAGTGAGCGGGCTGAGTGCGCGGTTTGATGAGTTGATTGGCAGTTGATTGCCAGTTGATTGACAAATTGTGCGATTGTATGCGTTGGGAAGGTTTGTCGCCTTAATCTGGCATTGCGCACATTCTGTTGCCTAGATATTTAAATTTTTGTATAGTTTTACTTGTATTTTATTTCGAGTGTTGTTTGACTATGATAAGCGCTGACCGCTAACTTTATGCGCATATTTCATGACAATTCAATCAAGCAAACGGCACATGGGCATATATTTGTTAACATGTGTGTGTGTGTGAATAGCGATAAAGCTAGGGCGCAGATAAACAAACCACAAAAAAAAAAAACAACAATCAAAATAAATACAACTAAAAACTTTATGCCATATTTACATATGCGTATGTGCGATATTTACTCAAAAAAAATATATATTAAGAGAGGAGGCGCATGCGAGACGCCAGCCAAAAATGAAATACAAATTTATCGCGCGCAAACACAAACGACCTTCAGGCTTTTATGGCCTGTGCTTTGCCATTTTTGCTTACACACGTTTTTATTTCCGTTTTGCTCTTAATTGCTTTTCACTCATTGCTCAATTGCCTTCCTCTTCCTTGCAGCCTTTTTTCCTCAATAACTGTTATTGTAATGAATGCAATTCATTATTCTTTTCTTCTTGTTTACGTTGTCGCAGCATGAAGAAAGCGAGAGAGAGAGAGAGAGGCGGAGCTCCATTGAGTTATAGTCAAAAACCGCTAAGCTTCATCTGGGATAACAGAGCACAATCCGCGATTGTGACGTCACAAGAGGCTGTTAGTTAACATTAAAAGTAACGGAACTGCTCTTTGCATAACCTAAAGTGTCTTTTAACAGTGGAGGCGGAGGGAGTTGGAGAGAGGGCTAGAGTGCCATGGCAACGTCTCACTCCCACACAATACTAAATTTACTCTCTCTCACTCTATCTCTTTCTCTCTGCACGCTTAGGCACAAGAATAAGCACAAAGACCTGACCTTTGCGTTGAGTATTTCTATTCAGCTGAAGTTGCAAAATGATCAAATTAATTTTGAGCGATATTTATTTTATTTTGACAAGAAATTAATCTTATTGAAAATTATTGTATAATTAAATAAAGTATTGAACAGAATGAGCTGAGATGATCTGGAAATTTTGTCCTATCTCGTAAACAACAAAAGCTAAAGAAATTAAATTTTAAAAACATATTCTCGAGTTTATCATTGTTTTCGATAATTCATCTCAATTAATTGTTATCGATCAAAGTCTATAATTTTATGGCTAGTTTGGACTTGGTTTCTTAACTCTAACTGGAATACCACAAAAGCTACAGATTTCAAATTTTCTATATATTTTTTCCAGTTATAAATACACAAAAAAGTTCTTTAAAAATTTCCCTCTAGTCGTGCACTCCCGACAAAACTTGACACTTATTTGCTTTTTACTAGGCCTTCACAGTTGACATTTCGTAATATTAATTTTTAAACAAATATTTTGATATTTTATCTCTTTAATTTTTGTTTATAAATATAATCATATTTTTTTTTTGTTTTCTGGTTATAGCGTTCGAGATTGCAGTTATTTTACTTTTTTCAACGTAATTGTTGTTAATAAGATAACAGAAAAATATTTATTTAATCTATTTAAGCAGAAGACACTCTATTAACTAGAAGTTTTCTGTTGTTGTTGTTGTCAACTTTGTTGATGTTTATTAATGAATTTTTGTGTATTTTTGACTAAAATTTATTTACTAAATATTATTGTCGCTTGTCCGTGTAGTTCCGCGTTAATCACTTTAAGTGCAAAAGTGGATTATTTTCAAATAATATTATTAATAATAGCAATAATAATAGCAACAACAATGCATTGCCTTGCCTTTTGCGGATGAGTCGAAGTGGGCAATGATAAATTATTGGGGGCATAGTGCACTTTCTGCTCGTGTCTGGCATTGCAATTTAGATAGATATGGCAATAGATAGAGATATATAGATATAGATATAAATATAGATATATATATATATGACTAAAATATGATGTATTGCAATTAGTAATTGACATTGCCTGATGTCATACCAGAAGTAAATATAATTCATAATTTTCGCTAAAGATTATAGTAATTTTTCTGGAATTAATTGCAAGAGTTTATCTTGATCTGTTGAGTTCTTGGAAGATATCATCAGAGTGAATTAAAAAATGTGGATTTTTATCTATAATTTGTTTTTAAAGTAGTTTTCTATGTTTTTTATATTATAATAATTTTATATTAATTCGATTTTATAAAAAAAATAATATCTTTAGAGCTTTACCCAAAGTATTGCTGGCATTTAAATAAAAATAATTATGATTTATATAATTTTTACATCATTCTCTAATTTTTTTTTTTAATTTTTATATTTATTTATATTTTATTTTATTTAATTTTAAATTTGGTTATTTAAAATTATTTATTCATTTAAATATTTAAAAATTCCTAAAACATTTTTGTTATATGTTTATTTATTTTAATATTATTTTAAATATATAAAATTTTAAAAATATAAATTTGATTTGTTTTGGTTTTTATTTATTACTGATATAAATATTTTAAATTTTAGTTTTTATTTACTTTTTTAAAAATCACATATTTGATTATATATTAAATTTTTTGTTTTTGTGTTATATTAAATACAAATAAATATGTATTGTTTTAATATTTTGAATTTTTAAAAATTATTCATTATAATTAAAAGGAGTTAAAAATTAAATAAATAATATAAAATATAAAAAAATATATATATAAAATATGATGTATTTCATTTAATAGTTCTTCCAATCAGAAAAATTGAGTTAAAAATATTCAATTTAAATTACTTTTTTTTTTTATTTTACTATTATTATTATTAATTTTTATTGATTTGCCAACAATCAATTTATTTATTTGAATTTTGTAGAATTTTATTTTAGGTATTCTTTGTTTATTTTTGTTTTTAAATTATTATTTTATCAATTTAAAAATCTTAAAAATTATGTATCCCAAAGACTTAACATAATAAAAATGTATAAAAATTGTATTACGTACTTTTATCAATGCCACGACTAACAACAATAAATTCTGTTGAACAGATCTCAAAGTTTACACTAAGAACCAAGGACTCTGATACAGTGAAAAGGTAAATAGATTTGAATTAATTGCAAATTGATTTCCTAGACTGTTCAATAAAAGTTCAATAGCTCGATTTGGTTAAATATTTAACACATTTTTTTGTTTTTAATTTATCTTTGTCTCCCTCAGACTTTGCCTTGAATGCTGACAGCGTCTATTTTTGATTTATAATCTTTTTTAAATATTTTTGACCTATTCCAGAGACGCGTTCAAAAACGAAACCAATCAAGGTCCGCGCTCTGGCCCAAACTAACGGGTCGCTAGCGAAATTGGCATAAACAATAATAACAAATTGTTAACAATTTCCTTTAAAAACACAAAAAAAACTGCAAAAGCTAAAAGCAGAAAAAGCTAAGCTAACGGAGCAAAGAGCGTTGCTTAGGTCATTGACCAAAAAAAGAATTAATGTTATTGTAAAAAAATAAGAGAGAAAGAGAGCGAGCGCGAGAGTGAGTGTGTAGCGTAGCCATTGGAGCACTCGCGCTCTCTCTGCTGCTCTCTTTCGCTCTGGTCGAGCCGAGCACGTTTTCCAAGAAAAAAGCCAACGACGCTACTTTTTTTTGCTTGTGTGTGTGTGTGGGGTGCTCTCCCACAAACAGGCACATATATGAGGGCTGCCTCTTTGACTTTTTTTTTGGCAAAGCCAACAACAATACTTTTAATAGCAATAACAATAACAACAAGCAGCAGCAGCAGCAACAATAATAACAACAACAGCACCAAACACACACACACACACAAAGGAAAGTTGTTTTTGTCGTTTTTTAGCGCACAAAGCGCTGCGCGCTTACGTCATTCATAAAAATAAAAACGCAGCGCAAAGCAACTGAGCAGCGCCGCTGACTCGCTATCTCGCTCTCAGTCAGTCTCTCTCTCCCTTTGTTGTTGCTGCTTTATGTTTTCGTATGTTGTTCTTGTTCTTGTTCTAGCTGCTGTTGCTGCTCTCTTCTCACTTGGCTATTTACCTGAAGAATATTTTAACCATTTTGTTAGGCATTATTTAAACGGCTGTCGTTGCTACTTGACACATATTTTAACGAATTCGAACTACATTGCCACGAATAGCGCGTTTGTTATTTGTTTTTGTTTCAATCGAGCCGCAAGGTTTTGTTTTGCACACACACAAAAATCTACTACTTTTCGTCTTGACTTTCGCGTAGCACTGAGCTTCTTGTCAGTTTCCTGTGTGTGTGGGGAAAAACGTCAACAGCAGAATGGCAAAGGCCCTTATTTATCGCCTAGCCGCCACAATATATCGAAAGAGCAATTTAAGTGGATAAAGAAACAGCTGTTCTGTTAAATTCAAATTTGAGCGCCAATGTTTGCCAGTATGCGGAATTTAAATTTATTTCATATTCAGAATTGTATTTTTGTTATAAATTTAAAATCCAAGTTAAAAAGCACATATATATAAAATATTAACAACTTTTTCTACTGCTTGTGATCCAATCAATTTTTATAAATCTGAAGCAATGTTAACACATCTGTTAACTAAATGTTGTGCTCAAAATGGCACTGCTGTTATATATAGAGAGCTGACACATACTCAGATAAAGGTTGCTTGCTGTGGCTATTAGGAAAAACATAGCAGCGAGCAATATAGCGTGAGCAAAAACGCGCCAAATTCAAAGTGCGAAAAATTAAATGCTCATTAATTATACATAAGAGCACGGCAAAAGCAAGGTAATGTGTAAGTCATTATGAAATAGACACTTTGTCCGGAATTCGCACTTAGCAGGATTTCATTGTCATTCGCAATATCTTAATTACACGACTCGCCTCGACTGTCTCGATATCAACGACGCTCTTTTCAGCGGCGGCTCGTCTTATTGTTCGCGTTTAATTGCAATTACCTGTCAGATTAATGGGCAGTGAGCCTACCTGCCTCGCTTAATTGTAGCAGCAGCTGGCGCCACCTGCCGCCTCACACTCAACAACATATTTGCATTGTTTAATTGCCACTTAAAGCGCCCTCTACTCGCACACACATGCAAACACTCGCACACAGCCGCACACAGGCGCTCGCTGTTCCCTTCTCTTCATCTCTTTTTCACACATGCCGTTAAAGTGCCGCATTTCTTAATGAATGTGCAACAATGAGAACTCAACTCGACTCGCGTCAACTTAAACTCAACTCGACTTGGCGCGCTGCTGCTGCTGTTGCTGCTGCTTATCCTTTCTGACCACACCAGTTGCACGATAACTGTTAATGACTTGCTCAAGTGGCCAGTGTGCAGAGCAATAAAGGAAGAGAGAGAGAGAGAGAGAGATATTGTGTTTGAGGGAAATATAATTATTTACAAATTTAAATTTCATATCAAATTTATCATATGCAAAATCTTGAGATTGATAAAAGCATTTAAGCTTACAATAAAAAAAGAAAGTTATGATATATAAGAGACAATTATTCCACAAATTAAATTTCACAGTTATATATGAAGGCACGGCCAAGGGCAGAGCATGAGCTGAGCCTGAGCAGAGCCATAGACAGAGCCAGAGTTCAGCCACAGAAGACCCATTGGCAGACTCTGAGCAAAGATTCAGGCAGAGCCTGAGTTGCGCCAGGCCAGAACCAAAGCAGAGCCATAGGCACAGCCTCAGCAGCAGCCAGAGCAGCTGCCTCAGCATCAGCCTAAGCAGCCTCAGCAGCAGCCTGAGCAGCTTCAGCAGCAGCCTCAGCATCAGCCTGAGCAGCTGATTCAGCATCAGCCTAAGCAGCCTCAGCAGCAGCCTGAGCAGCAGCCTGAGCATCAGCCAGAGCAGCAGCCTGAGCATCAACCAGAGCATCAACCAGAGCAGCAGCCAGAGCAGCAGCCTGAGCAGCAGTCTGAGCAGCAGTCTGAGCATCAGCCAGACCAGCAGCCTGAGCATCAGCCAGAGCAGCAGCCTGAGCATCAGCCAGAGCAGCAGCCTGAGCATCAACCAGAGCATCAACCAGAGCAGCAGCCAGAGCAGCAGCCTGAGCAGCAGTCTGAGCAGCAGTCTGAGCATCAGCCAGACCAGCAGCCTGAGCATCAGCCAGAGCAGCAGTCTGAGCATCAGCCAGACCAGCAGCCTGAGCATCAGCCAGAGCAGCAGGCAGAGCAGCAGTCTGAGCATCAGCCAGACCAGCAGCCTGAGCATCAGCCAGAGCAGCAGCCAGAGCATCAGCCTGAGCAGCAGCCTGAGCAGCAGCCAGAGCATCAGCCAGACCAGCAGCCTGAGCAGCAGCCTGAGAATCAACCAGAGCAGCAGCCTGAGCATCAGCCAGAGCAGCAGCCAGAGCAGCAGGCAGAGCAGCAGCCAGAGCATCAGCCAGAGCATCAGCCTGAGCATCAACCAGAGCAGCAGCCTGAGCATCAGCCTGAGCAGCAGCCAGAGCATCAGCCTGAGCAGCCTGAGCAGCAGCCTGAGCATCAGCCTGAGCAGCAGCCTGAGCAGCAGCCAGAGCATCAGCCTGAGCAGCAGCCAGACCAGCAGCCAGAGCAGCAGCCAGACCAGCAGCCAGAGCAGCAGCCAGACCAGCAGCCTGAGCAGCAGCCTGAGAATCAACCAGAGCATCAGCCAGAGCAGCACCCAGAGCATCAGCCTGAGCAGCAGCCAGAGCAGCAGCCTGAGCATCAGCCTGAGCAGCAGCCAGAGCATCAGCCAGAGCATCAGCCAGAGCAGCAGCCTGAGCAGCAGCCAGACCATCAGCCTGAGCAGCAGTCTGAGCATCAGCCTGAGCAGCAGCCAGACCAGCAGCCTGAGCAGCATCCTGAGCATCAGCCTGAGCATCAGCCTGAGCATCAGCCAGAGCATCAGCCTGAGCATCAACCAGAGCCTCAGCCAGAGCAGCACCCAGAGCATCAGCCTGAGCAGCAGCCAGACCAGCAGCCTGAGCAGCAGCTAGAGCAGCAGCCTGAGCATCAACCAGAGCCTCAGCCAGAGCAGCAGCCAGACCATCACCCTGAGCAGCTGCCTCAGCATTAGCCTGAGCATCAGCCTGAGCATCAGCCTGAGCAGCAGCCTGAGCAGCAGCCAGAGCAGCAGCCAGACCAGCAGCCAGAGCAGCAGCCAGAGCAGCAGCCTGAGCATCAGCCTGAGCAGCAGCCAGAGCATCAGCCAGAGCATCAGCCAGAGCAGCAGCCTGAGCAGCAGCCAGAGCATCAGCCAGAGCAGCAGCCTGAGCATCAGCCTGAGCATCAGCCTGAGCATCAGCCAGAGCATCAGCCTGAGCAGCAGCCAGAGCAGCAGCCAGACCAGCAGCCAGAGCAGCAGCCAGAGCAGCAGCCTGAGCATCAGCCTGAGCATCAGCCAGAGCATCAGCCTGAGCAGCATGAGCATCGGCCTGAGCATCAGCCTGAGCAGCTTCCAGAGCAGCAGCCTGAGCATCAACCAGAGCAGCAGCCAGAGCAGCAGCTAGAGCAGCAGCCAAAGCAGCAGCCTGAGCAGCTGCCTCAGCATCAGCCAGAGCAGCAGCCAGAGCAGCAGTCAGAGCAGCAGCCTGAGCAGCAGCCTGAGCAGCAGCCAGAGCAGCAGCCAGACCAGCAGCCAGAGCAGCAGCTAGAGCAGCAGCCAAAGCAGCAGCCTGAGCAGCTGCCTCAGCATCAGCCAGAGCAGCAGTCAGAGCAGCAGCCTGAGCAGCAGCCTGAGCAGCAGCCAGAGCAGCAGCCAGACCAGCAGCCAGAGCAGCAGCCAGAGCAGCAGCCTGAGCAGCAGCCAGAGCAGCAGCCAGAGCATCAGCCTGAGCATCAGCCTGAGCAGCAGCCAGACCATCACCCTGAGCAGCTGCCTCAGCATTAGCCAGAGCAGCAGCCAGACCAGCAGCCTGAGCAGCTGCCTCAGCATCAACCAGAGCAGCTGCCTCAGCATCAGCCTGAGCAGCAGCATGAGCATCAGCCTGAGCAGCTGCCAGAGCAGCAGCCTGAGCATCAACCAGAGCAGCAGCCAGAGCAGCAGCCTGAGCATCAGCCTGAGCAGCAGCCTGAGCATCAACCAGAGCAGCAGCCAGAGCAGCAGCCTGAGCATCAGCCTGAGCAGCTGCCTCAGCATTAGCCAGAGCAGCAGCCAGACCAGCAGCCTGAGCAGCTGCCTCAGCATCAACCAGAGCAGCTGCCTCAGCATCAGCCTGAGCAGCAGCATGAGCATCAGCCTGAGCAGCTGCCAGAGCAGCAGCCTGAGCATCAACCAGAGCAGCTGCCAGAGCATCAGCCAGAGCAGCAGCCAGAGCAGCAGCCAGAGCAGCAGGCAGACCAGCAGCCTGAGCATCAGGCAGAGCAGCAGTCTGAGCATCAGCCTGAGCAGCTGCCAGAGCAGCAGCCTGAGCATCAACCAGAGCGGCTGCCAGAGCATCAGCCAGAGCAGCAGCCAGAGCAGCAGCCAGAGCAGCTGCCAGAGCAGCAGCCTGAGCATCAACCAGAGCAGCAGCCAGAGCAGCAGCCTGAGCATCAGCCTGAGCAGCAGCCAGATCATCAGCCTGAGCAGCTGCCTCAGCATTAGCCAGAGCAGCAGTCAGACCAGCAGCCTGAGCAGCTGCCTCAGCATCAACCAGAGCAGCTGCCTCAGCATCAGCCTGAGCAGCAGCATGAGCATCAGCCTGAGCAGCTGCCAGAGCAGCAGCCTGAGCATCACCCTGAGCAGCTGCCTCAGCATCAGCCAGAGCATCAGCCAGAGCATCAGCCAGAGCAGCAGCCAGAGCAGCAGCCGGAGCAGCAGCCTGAGCAGCAGCATGAGCATCAGCCTGAGCAGCTGCCTCAGCAGCAGCCGGAGCAGCAGCCTGAGCAGCAGCCTCAGCAGCAGCCTGAGCAGCAGCCTCAGCAGCAGCCTGAGCATCAGCCTGAGCAGCAGCCAGAGCAGCAGCCTGAGCAGCAGCCTGAGCATCAGCCTGAGCAGCTGCCTCAGCAGCAGCCGGAGCAGCAGCCTGAGCAGCAGCCTGAGCATCAGCCTGAGCAGCAGCCAGAGCAGCAGCCTGAGCAGCAGCCAGAGCAGCAGCCGGAGCAGCAGCCTGAGCATCAGCCAGAGCATCAGCCAGAGCAGCAGCCTGAGCATCGGCCAGACCAGCAGCCTGAGCAGCTGCCTCAGCATTAGCCTGAGCATCAACCAGAGCAGCAGCCTGAGCAGCAGCATGAGCATCGGCCTGAGCATCAGCCTGAGCAGCTTCCAGAGCAGCAGCCTGAGCAGCAGCCTGAGCATCAGCCATACCATCAGCCTGAGCAGCAGCCAGAGCATCAGCCAGAGCAAGCCTGAGCAGCAGCCTGAGCAGCTGCCTCAGCATCAGCCTGAGCAGTAGCCAGAGCAGCAGCCTGAGCATCAGCCAGACCATCAGCCTGAGCAGCAGCCAGAGCATCAGCCAGAGCAAGCCTGAGCAGCAGCCTGAGCAGCTGCCTCAGCATCAGGCTGATGCTCAGGCCGATGCTCATGCTGCTGCTCAGGCTGCTGCTCTGGTTGATGATCAGGCTAATGCTGAGGCAGCTGCTCAGGCTGCTGGTCTGGCTGCTGCTCAGGCTGCTGGTCTGGCTGCTGCTCAGGCTGCTGGTCTGGCTGATGCTCTGGCTGATGCTCAGGCTGCTGCTCCGGCTGCTGCTCTGGCTGCTGCTCAGGCTGATGCTCAGGCTGCTGCTCAGGCTGCTGCTCCGGCTGCTGCTGAGGCAGCTGCTCAGGCTGATGCTCAGGCTGCTGCTCTGGCAGCTGCTCAGGCTGATGCTCATGCTGCTGCTCAGGCTGCTGCTCCGGCTGCTGCTCTGGCTGCTGCTCAGGCTGCTGCTCTGGCTGCTGCTCAGGCTGATGCTCAGGCTGCTGCTCAGGCTGCTGCTCCGGCTGCTGCTGAGGCAGCTGCTCTGGCTGATGCTCAGGCTGCTGCTACGGCTGCTGCTCTGGCTGCTGCTCAGGCTGCTGCTCTGGCTGCTGCTCAGGCTGATGCTCAGGCTGCTGCTCAGGCTGCTGCTCCGGCTGCTGCTGAGGCAGCTGCTCAGGCTGATGCTCAAGCTGCTGCTCTGGCAGCTGCTCAGGCTGATGCTCATGCTGCTGCTCAGGCTGCTGCTCCGGCTGCTGCTCTGGCTGCTGCTCTGGCTGCTGCTCCGGCTGCTGCTCTGGCTGCTGCTCAGGCTGATGCTCAGGCTGCTGCTCAGGCTGCTGCTGAGGCAGCTGCTCAGGCTGCTGCTGAGGCTGCTGCTCAGGCTTGCTCAGGCTGCTGCTCCGGCTGCTGCTCTGGCTGCTGCTCTGGCGGCTGCTCTGGCTGATGCTCTGGCTGCTGCTCAGGCTGCTGCTCCGGCTGCTGCTGAGGCTGCTGCTCAGGCTGCTGCTGAGGCTGCTGCTCAGGCTGCTGCTCCGGCTGCTGCTGAGGCAGCTGCTCAGGCTGATGCTCAAGCTGCTGCTCTGGCAGCTGCTCAGGCTGATGCTCATGCTGCTGCTCAGGCTGCTGCTCCGGCTGCTGCTCTGGCTGCTGCTCTGGCTGATGCTCTGGCTGATGCTCTGGCTGATGCTGAGGCAGCTGCTCAGGGTGATGCTCAGGCTGCTGCTCTGGCAGCTGCTCAGGCTGATGCTCATGCTGCTGCTCAGGCTGATGCTGAGGCAGCTGCTCTGGTTGATGCTCTGGCAGCTGCTCAGGCTGATGCTCAGGCTGATGCTCAGGCTGATGCTGAGGCAGCTGCTCTGGTTGATGCTGAGGCAGCTGCTCAGGCTGCTGGTCTGGCTGCTGCTCTGGCTAATGCTGAGGCAGCTGCTCAGGCTGATGATCTGGCTGCTGCTCAGGCTGATGCTCAGGCTGCTGCTCTGGCTGCTGCTCTGGTTGATGCTCAGGCTGCTGGTCTGGCTGATGCTCAGACTGCTGCTCTGCCTGCTGCTCTGGCTGATGCTCAGGCTGCTGGTCTGGCTGATGCTCAGACTGCTGCTCTGCCTGATGCTCAGGCTGCTGGTCTGCCTGCTGCTCTGGCTGCTGCTCTGGCTGCTGCTCTGGCTGATGCTCTGGCAGCTGCTCTGGTTGATGCTCAGGCTGCTGCTCTGGCAGCTGCTCAGGCTGATGCTCATGCTGCTGCTCAGGCTGATGCTGAGGCAGCTGCTCTGGTTGATGCTGAGGCAGCTGCTCAGGCTGCTGCTCTGGCTAATGCTGAGGCAGCTGCTCAGGCTGATGATCTGGCTGCTGCTCAGGCTGATGCTCAGGCTGCTGCTCTGGCTGCTGCTCTGGTTGATGCTCAGGCTGCTGCTCTGGCAGCTGCTCAGGCTGATGCTCATGCTGCTGCTCAGGCTGATGCTCAGGCTGCTGCTCTGGCTGCTGCTCTGGTTGATGCTCAGGCTGCTGCTCTGGCAGCTGCTCAGGCTGATGCTCATGCTGCTGCTCAGGCTGATGCTGAGGCAGCTGCTCTGGTTGATGCTGAGGCAGCTGCTCAGGCTGCTGGTCTGGCTGCTGCTCAGGCTAATGCTGAGGCAGCTGCTCAGGCTGATGCTCAGGCTGATGCTCTGGCTGCTGCTCTGGCTGCTGCTCAGGCTGCTGCTCTGGCTGCTGCTCTGGCTGCTGGTCTGGCTGCTGCTCTGGCTGCTGCTCAGGCTGCTGCTCAGGCTGCTGCTCTGGCTGCTGCTCTGGCTGCTGCTCTGGCTGCTGCTCTGGCTGCTGCTCTGGCTGCTGCTCAGGCTGCTGCTCTGGCTGCTGCTCTGGCTGCTGCTCTGGCTGATGCTGAGGCAGCTGCTCAGGCTGCTGCTTTGGCTGCTGCTCTAGTTGCTGCTCTGGCTGCTGCTCTGGTTGATGCTCAGGCTGCTGCTCTGGAAGCTGCTCAGGCTGATGCTCAGGCCGATGCTCTGGCTGATGCTCAGGCTGATGCTCAGGCTGCTGCTCTAGCTGCTGCTCTGGCTGCTGCTCAGGCTGCTGCTCTGGCTGCTGCTCTGGCTGCTGGTCTGGCTGCTGCTCTGGCTGCTGCTCAGGCTGATGCTCTGGCTGATGCTCAGGCTGATGCTCAGGCTGATGCTCTGGCTGATGCTCAGGCTGATGCTCAGGCTGCTGCTCTAGCTGCTGCTCAGGCTGATGCTCTGGCTGATGCTCTGGCTGCTGCTCTGGCTGATGCTCTGGCTGATGCTCTGGCTGCTGCTCTGGCTGATGCTCTGGCTGCTGCTCAGGCTGCTGCTCTGGCTGATGCTCTGGCTGATGCTCTGGCTGCTGCTCAGGCTGATGCTCAGGCTGATGCTCTGGCTGATGCTCAGGCTGATGCTCTGGCTGATGCTCTGGCTGATGCTCAGGCTGATGCTCAGGCTGCTGCTCTAGCTGCTGCTCAGGCTGATGCTCTGGCTGATGCTCTGGCTGCTGCTCAGGCTGATGCTCAGGCTGATGCTCTGGCTGATGCTCAGGCTGATGCTCTGGCTGCTGCTCTGGCTGATGCTCTGGCTGCTGCTCAGGCTGCTGCTCTGGCTGATGCTCTGGCTGATGCTCTGGCTGCTGCTCAGGCTGATGCTGAGGCAGCTGCTCAGGCTGCTGCTCAGGCTTGCTCTGGCTGATGCTCTGGCTGCTGCTCAGGCTGATGGAATGGCTGATGCTCAGGCTGCTGCTCTGGCTGCTGCTCTGGCTGATGCTCTGGCTGCTGCTCAGGCTGCTGCTCTGGCTGCTGCTCTGGTTGATGCTCAGGCTGCTGCTCTGGAAGCTGCTCAGGCTGATGCTCAGGCCGATGCTCTGGCTGATGCTCAGGCTGATGCTCAGGCTGCTGCTCTAGCTGCTGCTCTGGCTGCTGCTCAGGCTGCTGCTCTGGCTGCTGCTCTGGCTGCTGGTCTGGCTGCTGCTCTGGCTGCTGCTCAGGCTGATGCTCTGGCTGATGCTCAGGCTGATGCTCAGGCTGATGCTCTGGCTGATGCTCAGGCTGATGCTCAGGCTGCTGCTCTAGCTGCTGCTCAGGCTGATGCTCTGGCTGATGCTCTGGCTGCTGCTCTGGCTGATGCTCTGGCTGCTGCTCTGGCTGATGCTCTGGCTGATGCTCTGGCTGCTGCTCTGGCTGATGCTCTGGCTACTGCTCAGGCTGCTGCTCTGGCTGATGCTCTGGCTGATGCTCTGGCTGCTGCTCAGGCTGATGCTCAGGCTGCTGCTCTGGCTGCTGCTCTGGCTGCTGGTCTGGCTGCTGCTCTGGCTGCTGCTCAGGCTGCTGCTCAGGCTGATGCTCAGGCTAATGCTGAGGCAGCTGCTCAGGGTGATGGTCTGGCTGCTGCTCTGGCTGAGGCTCTGGTTGATGCTCAGGCTGCTGCTCTAGCTGCTGCTCAGGCTGCTGGTCTGGCTGCTGCTCAGGCTGATGCTCTGGGTGCTGCTCTAGAGCAGCAGCCAAAGCAGCAGCCTGAGCAGCAGCCTGAGCATCAGCCAGAGCAAGCCTGAGCAGCAGCCTGAGCAGCTGCCTCAGCATCAGCCTGAGCAGCAGCCAGAGCAGCAGCCTGAGCATCAGCCAGACCATCAGCCTGAGCAGCAGCCAGAGCATCAGCCAGAGCAAGCCTGAGCAGCAGCCTGAGCAGCTGCCTCAGCATCAGCCTGAGCAGCAGCCAGAGCAGCAGCCTGAGCATCAGCCAGACCATCAGCCTGAGCAGCAGCCAGAGCATCAGCCGGAGCAGCAGCCTGAGCAGCTGCCAGAGCAGCAGCATGAGCATCAGCCTGAGCAGCAGCCAGAGCAGCAGCCTGAGCAGCAGCCAGAGCAGCAGCCTGAGCATCAGCCATTCCATCAGCCTGAGCAGCAGCCAGAGCATCAGCCAGAGCAAGCCTGAGCAGCAGCCTGAGCAGCTGCCTCAGCATCAGCCTGAGCAGCAGCCAGAGCACCAGCCTGAGCATCAGCCAGACCATCAGCCTGAGCAGCAGCCAGAGCATCAGCCGGAGCAGCAGCCTGAGCAGTAGCTTGAGCAGCAGCCTGAGCAGCAGCCAGAGCAGCAGCCAGAGCAGCAGCCAGAGCAGCAGCCTGAGCAGCAGCCAGAGCAGCAGCCAGAGCAACAGCCAGAGCAGCAGCCTGAGCAGCAGCCAGAGCAAGCCTGAGCAGCAGCCTGAGCAGCTGCCTCAGCATTAGCCTGAGCATCAACCAGAGCAGCAGCCTGAGCATCAGCCTGAGCAGCAGCCAGAGCAGCAGCCTGAGCATCAGCCATACCATCAGCCTGAGCAGCAGCCAGAGCATCAGCCAGAGCAAGCCTGAGCAGCAGCCTGAGCAGCTGCCTCAGCATCAGCCTGAGCAGCAGCCAGAGCAGCAGCCAGAGCAGCAGCCTGAGCATCAGCCAGAGCAGTAGCCTGAGCAGCAGCCTGAGCAGCAGCCAGAGCAACAGCCAGAGCAGCAGCCAGAGCAGCAGCCAGAGCAACAGCCAGAGCATCAGCCGGAGCAGCAGCCTGAGCAGCTGCCTCAGCATCAGCTAGAGCAGCAGCCAGAGCAGCAGCCAGAGCAGCAGCCAGAGCAGCAGCCAGAGCAGCAGCCAGAGCAGCAGCCTAAACAGCAGACTGAGCATCAGAGCAGCAGCCAGAGCAGCAGCCAGAGCAGCAGCCAGAGCAGCAGCCAGAGCAGCAGCCAGAGCAGCAGCCAGAGCAGCAGCCAGAGCAGCAGCCAGAGCAGCAGCCAGAGCAGCAGCCAGAGCAGCAGCCAGAGCAGCAGCCTAAACAGCAGACTGAGCATCAGAGCAGCAGCCAGAGCAGCAGCCAGAGCAGCAGCCAGAGCAGCAGCCAGAGCAGCAGCCAGAGCAGCAGCCAGAGCATCAGCCATACCATCAGCCTGAGCAGCAGCCAGAGCATCAGCCAGAGCAAGCCTGAGCAGCAGCCTGAGCAGCTGCCTCAGCATCAGCCTGAGCAGCAGCCAGAGCATCAGCCTGAGCAGCAGCCAGAGCAGCAGCCTGAGCATCAGCCTGAGCATCAGCCTGAGCAGCAGCCAGAGCATCAGCCAGAGCAGTAGCCTGAGCAGCAGCCTGAGCAGCAGCCAGAGCAGCAGCCAGAGCAGCAGCCAGAGCAGCAGCCAGAGCAACAGCCTGAGCAGTAGCTTGAGCAGCAGCCTGAGCAGCAGCCAGAGCAGCAGCCAGAGCAACAGCCAGAGCAGCAGCCAGAGCAGCAGCCAGAGCAGCAGCCAGAGCAGCAGCCGAAGCAGCAGCCTGAGCAGCAGCCAGAGCAGCAGCCAGAGCATCAGCCAGAGCAGTAGCCTGAGCAGCAGCCTGAGCAGCAGCCAGAGCAACAGCCAGAGCAGCAGCCAGAGCAGCAGCCAGAGCAACAGCCAGAGCATCAGCCGGAGCAGCAGCCTGAGCAGCTGCCTCAGCATCAGCTAGAGCAGCAGCCAGAGCAGCAGCCAGAGCAGCAGCCAGAGCAGCAGCCAGAGCAGCTGCCTCAGCATCAGCCTGAGCAGCAGCCAGAGCATCAGCCTGAGCAGCAGCCAGAGCAGCAGCCTGAGCATCAGCCTGAGCATCAGCCTGAGCAGCAGCCAGAGCATCAGCCAGAGCAGTAGCCTGAGCAGCAGCCTGAGCAGCAGCCAGAGCAGCAGCCAGAGCAGCAGCCAGAGCAGCAGCCAGAGCAACAGCCTGAGCAGCAGCCAGAGCATCAGCCATACCATCAGCCTGAGCAGCAGCCAGAGCATCAGCCAGAGCAAGCCTGAGCAGCAGCCTGAGCAGCTGCCTCAGCATCAGCCTGAGCAGCAGCCAGAGCAGCAGCCAGAGCAGCAGCCTGAGCATCAGCCAGAGCAGTAGCCTGAGCAGCAGCCTGAGCAGCAGCCAGAGCAACAGCCAGAGCAGCAGCCAGAGCAGCAGCCAGAGCAACAGCCAGAGCATCAGCCGGAGCAGCAGCCTGAGCAGCTGCCTCAGCATCAGCTAGAGCAGCAGCCAGAGCAGCAGCCAGAGCAGCAGCCAGAGCAGCAGCCAGAGCAGCAGCCAGAGCAGCAGCCAGAGCAGCAGCCTAAACAGCAGCCGGAGCAGCAGCCAGAGCAGCAGCCAGAGCAGCAGCCTGAGCATCAGAGCAGCAGCCAGAGCAGCAGCCAGAGCAGCAGCCTGAGCAGCAGCCAGAGCAGCAGCCAGAGCAACAGCCAGAGCAGCAGCCTGAGCAGCAGCCAGAGCAAGCCTGAGCAGCAGCCTGAGCAGCTGCCTCAGCATTAGCCTGAGCATCAACCAGAGCAGCAGCCTGAGCATCAGCCTGAGCAGCAGCCAGAGCAGCAGCCTGAGCATCAGCCATACCATCAGCCTGAGCAGCAGCCAGAGCATCAGCCAGAGCAAGCCTGAGCAGCAGCCTGAGCAGCTGCCTCAGCATCAGCCTGAGCAGCAGCCAGAGCATCAGCCTGAGCAGCAGCCAGAGCAGCAGCCTGAGCATCAGCCTGAGCATCAGCCTGAGCAGCAGCCAGAGCATCAGCCAGAGCAGTAGCCTGAGCAGCAGCCTGAGCAGCAGCCAGAGCAGCAGCCAGAGCAGCAGCCAGAGCAGCAGCCAGAGCAACAGCCTGAGCAGTAGCTTGAGCAGCAGCCTGAGCAGCAGCCAGAGCAGCAGCCAGAGCAACAGCCAGAGCAGCAGCCAGAGCAGCAGCCAGAGCAGCAGCCAGAGCAGCAGCCGGAGCAGCAGCCTGAGCAGCAGCCAGAGCAGCAGCCAGAGCAACAGCCAGAGCAGCAGCCAGAGCAGCAGCCAGAGCAACAGCCAGAGCATCAGCCGGAGCAGCAGCCTGAGCAGCTGCCTCAGCATCAGCTAGAGCAGCAGCCAGAGCAGCAGCCAGAGCAGCAGCCAGAGCAGCAGCCAGAGCAGCAGCCAGAGCAGCAGCCTAAACAGCAGACTGAGCATCAGAGCAGCAGCCAGAGCAGCAGCCAGAGCAGCAGCCAGAGCAGCAGCCAGAGCAGCAGCCAGAGCAGCAGCCAGAGCAGCAGCCAGAGCAGCAGCCAGAGCAGCAGCCAGAGCAGCAGCCAGAGCAGCAGCCAGAGCAGCAGCCAGAGCAGCAGCCAGAGCAGCAGCCAGAGCAGCAGCCAGAGCAGCAGCCAGAGCAGCAGCCTAAACAGCAGCCTGAGCAGCAGCCAGAGCATCAGCCAGAGCAGCAGCCAGAGCAGCAGCCAGAGCAGCAGCCAGAGCAGCAGCCAGAGCAGCAGCCAGAGCAGCAGCCAGAGCAGCAGCCAGAGCAGCAGCCTAAACAGCAGCCTGAGCAGCAGCCAGAGCATCACCCAGAGCAGCAACCAGAGCAGCAGCCAGAGCAGCAGCCTGAGCATCAGCCTGAGCATCAGCCTGAGCAGCTGCCTCAGCATCAGCTAGAGCAGCAGCCAGAGCAGCAGCCAGAGCAGCAGCCAGAGCAGCAGCCAGAGCAGCAGCCAGAGCAGCAGCCAGAGCAGCAGCCTAAACAGCAGACTGAGCATCAGAGCAGCAGCCAGAGCAGCAGCCAGAGCAGCAGCCAGAGCAGCAGCCAGAGCAGCAGCCTAAACAGCAGCCTGAGCAGCAGCCAGAGCAGCAGCCAGAGCAGCAGCCTAAACAGCAGCCTGAGCAGCAGCCAGAGCAGCAGCCAGAGCAGCAGCCAGAGCAGCAGCCAGAGCAGCAGCCAGAGCAGCAGCCAGAGCAGCAGCCAGAGCAGCAGCCAGAGCAGCAGCCAGAGCAGCAGCCAGAGCAGCAGCCAGAGCAGCAGCCAGAGCAGCAGCCAGAGCAGCAGCCAGAGCAGCAGCCAGAGCAGCAGCCAGAGCAGCAGCCAGAGCAGCAGCCAGAGCAGCAGCCAGAGCAGCAGCCAGAGCAGCAGCCAGAGCAGCAGCCTAAACAGCAGCCAGAGCAGCAGCCAGAGCAGCAGCCAGAGCAGCAGCCAGAGCAGCAGCCAGAGCAGCAGCCAGAGCAGCAGCCAGAGCAGCAGCCTAAACAGCAGCCTGAGCAGCAGCCAGAGCATCAGCCAGAGCAGCAGCCAGAGCAGCAGCCAGAGCAGCAGCCAGAGCAGCAGCCGGAGCAGCAGCCAGAGCAGCAGCCTGAGCATCAGAGCAGCAGCCTGAGCATCAGCCAGAGCAGCAGCCGGAGCAGCAGCCAGAGCAGCAGCCTGAGCATCAGAGCAGCAGCCTGAGCATCAGCCAGAGCATCAGCCAGAGCAGCAGCCAGAGCAGCAGCCTGAGCATCAGAGCAGCAGCCTGAGCATCAGCCTGAGCAGCAGCCTGAGCATCAGCCAGAGCAGCAGCCAGAGCAGCAGCCTGAGCATCAGAGCAGCAGCCTGAGCATCAGCCTGAGCAGCAGCCTGAGCATCAGCCAGAGCATCAGCCAGAGCAGCAGCCGGAGCAGCAGCCAGAGCAGCAGCCTGAGCATCAGCCAGAGCAGCAGCCGGAGCAGCAGCCAGAGCAGCAGCCTGAGCATCAGAGCAGCAGCCTGAGCATCAGCCAGAGCAGCAGCCTGAGCATCAGCCAGAGCAGCAGCCGGAGCAGCAGCCAGAGCAGCAGCCTGAGCAGCAGCCTGAGCAGCAGCCAGAGCAGCAGCCAGATCAGCAGCCTGAGCAGTAGCCTGAGCAGCAGCCTGAGCAGCAGCCAGAGCAGCAGCCAGAGCAGCAGCCAGAGCAGCAGCCTGAGCATCAGCCAGAGCAGCAGCCGGAGCAGCAGCCAGAGCAGCAGCCTGAGCAGCAGCCTGAGCAGCAGCCAGAGCAGCAGCCAGATCAGCAGCCTGAGCAGTAGCCGGAGCAGCAGCCGGAGCAGCAGCCAGAGCAGCAGCCAGAGCATCAGCCAGAGCAGCAGCCTGAGCAGCAGCCAGAGCAGCAGCCAGATCAGCAGCCTGAGCAGTAGCCAGAGCAGCAGCCAGAGCAGCAGCCAGAGCAGCAGCCTGAGCAGCTGCCTCAGCATCAGAGCAGCAGCCGGAGCAGCAGCCAGAGCATCAGCCAGAGCATCAGCCAGAGCAGCAGCCGGAGCAGCAGCCAGAGCAGCAGCCTGAGCAGCTGCCTCAGCATCAGAGCAGCAGCCAGAGCAGCAGCTTGAGCATCAGAGCAGCAGCCTGAGCATCAGCCAGAGCAGCAGCCGGAGCAGCAGCCAGAGCAGCAGCCTGAGCAGCAGCCTGAGCAGCAGCCTAAACAGCAGCCGGAGCAGCAGCCAGAGCAGCAGCCTGAGCATCAGCCTGAGCAGTAGCCAGAGCAGCAGCCAGAGCAGCAGCCAGAGCAGCAGCCTGAGCAGCTGCCTCAGCATCAGAGCAGCAGCCGGAGCAGCAGCCAGAGCAGCAGACTGAGCATCAGAGCAGCAGCCTGAGCATCAGCCTGAGCAGTAGCCAGAGCAGCAGCCAGAGCAGCAGCCAGAGCAGAAGCCAGAGCAGCAGCCAGAGCAGCAGCCAGAGCAGCAGCCAGAGCAGCAGCCAGAGCAGCAGCCTGAGCATCAGCCAGAGCAGCAGCCAGAGCAGCAGCCAGAGCAGCAGCCAGAGCAGCAGCCTGAGCAGCTGCCTCAGCATCAGAGCAGCAGCCTGAGCATCAGCCTGAGCATCAGCCTGAGCAGTAGCCAGAGCAGCAGCCTGAGCATCAGCTAGACCAGCAGCCTAAACAGCAGCCGGAGCAGCAGCCAGAGCAGCAGCCTGAGCATCAGCCTGAGCAGTAGCCAGAGCAGCAGCCAGAGCAGCAGCCAGAGCAGCAGCCAGAGCAGCAGCCAGAGCAGCAGCCAGAGCAGCAGACTGAGCATCAGAGCAGCAGCCTGAGCATCAGCCTGAGCAGTAGCCAGAGCAGCAGCCAGAGCAGCAGCCAGAGCAGCAGCCAGAGCAGCAGCCTGAGCATCAGCCAGAGCAGCAGCCAGAGCAGCAGCCAGAGCAGCAGCCAGAGCAGCAGCCTGAGCAGCTGCCTCAGCATCAGAGCAGCAGCCGGAGCAGCAGCCAGAGCAGCAGCCAGAGCAGCAGCCAGATCAGCAGCCAGAGCAGCAGCCTGAGCAGCTGCCTCAGCATCAGAGCAGCAGCCAGAGCAGCAGCTTGAGCATCAGAGCAGTAGCCTGAGCATCAGCCAGAGCAGCAGCCAGAGCATCAGCCAGAGCAGCAGCCAGAGCAGCAGCCAGAGCAGCAGCCAGAGCAGCAGCCAGATCAGCAGCCAGAGCAGCAGCCTGAGCAGCTGCCTCAGCATCAGAGCAGCAGCCAGAGCAGCAGCTTGAGCATCAGAGCAGTAGCCTGAGCATCAGCCAGAGCAGCAGCCAGAGCAGCAGCCAGAGCAGCAGCCAGAGCAGCAGCCAGAGCAGCAGCCAGAGCAGCAGCCAGAGCAGCAGCCAGAGCAGCAGCCTGAGCATCAGCCAGAGCAGCAGCCAGAGCAGCAGACTGAGCATCAGAGCAGTAGCCTGAGCATCAGCCAGACCAGCAGCCTAAACAGCAGCCTGAGCATCAGCCAGAGCAGCAGCCTGAGCATCAGCCTGAGCGTCAGAGCAGCAGCCTGAGCAGCAGCCTAAACAGCAGCCTGAGCAGCAGAGCAGTAGCCAGAGCAGCATCCTGAGCAGCAGCCAGAGCAGCAGCCAGAGCAGCAGCCAGAGCAGCAGCCAGAGCAGCAGCCAGAGCAGCAGCCAGAGCAGCAGCCAGAGCAGCAGCCAGAGCAGCAGCCAGAGCAGCAGCCAGAGCAGCAGCCTAAACAGCAGCCTGAGCAGCAGCCAGAGCAGCAGCCAGAGCAGCAGCCAGAGCAGCAGCCTAAACAGCAGCCTGAGCAGCAGCCAGAGCAGCAGCCAGAGCAGCAGCCAGAGCAGCAGCCAGAGCAGCAGCCAGAGCAGCAGCCAGAGCAGCAGCCAGAGCAGCAGCCAGAGCAGCAGCCAGAGCAGCAGCCAGAGCAGCAGCCAGAGCAGCAGCCAGAGCAGCAGCCAGAGCAGCAGCCAGAGCAGCAGCCAGAGCAGCAGCCAGAGCAGCAGCCAGAGCAGCAGCCAGAGCAGCAGCCAGAGCAGCAGCCAGAGCAGCAGCCTAAACAGCAGCCTGAGCAGCAGCCAGAGCATCAGCCAGAGCAGCAGCCAGAGCAGCAGCCAGAGCAGCAGCCAGAGCAGCAGCCTGAGCATCAGAGCAGCAGCCAGAGCAGCAGCCAGAGCAGCAGCCAGAGCAGCAGCCAGAGCAGCAGCCAGAGCAGCAGCCAGAGCAGCAGCCAGAGCAGCAGCCAGAGCAGCAGCCAGAGCAGCAGCCAGAGCAGCAGCCAGAGCAGCAGCCAGAGCAGCAGCCTGAGCATCAGCCAGAGCAGCAGCCAGAGCAGCAGACTGAGCATCAGAGCAGTAGCCTGAGCATCAGCCAGACCAGCAGCCTAAACAGCAGCCTGAGCATCAGCCAGAGCAGCAGCCTGAGCATCAGCCAGAGCAGCATCCTGAGCAGCAGCCTGAGCATCAGCCAGAGCAGCAGCCAGAGCAGCAGACTGAGCATCAGAGCAGTAGCCTGAGCATCAGCCAGACCAGCAGCCTAAACAGCAGCCTGAGCAGCAGCCAGAGCAGCAGCCAGAGCAGCAGCCAGAGCATCAGCCAGAGCAGCAGCCAGAGCAGCAGACTGAGCATCAGAGCAGCAGCCAGAGCAGCAGCCAGAGCAGCAGCCAGAGCAGCAGCCAGAGCAGCAGCCAGAGCAGCAGCCAGAGCAGCAGCCAGAGCAGCAGCCAGAGCAGCAGCCTGAGCATCAGCCAGAGCAGCAGCCAGAGCAGCAGACTGAGCATCAGAGCAGTAGCCTGAGCATCAGCCAGACCAGCAGCCTAAACAGCAGCCTGAGCATCAGCCAGAGCAGCAGCCTGAGCATCAGCCTGAGCGTCAGAGCAGCAGCCTGAGCAGCAGCCTAAACAGCAGCCTGAGCAGCAGAGCAGTAGCCAGAGCAGTAGCCCCAGCATTCAGCCAGAGCAGCAGCCTGAGCATCAGCCAGAGCAGCATCCTGAGCAGCATCCTGAGCAGCAGCCAGAGCAGCAGCCTGAGCAGCAGCTTCAGCATTCAGCCTGAGCAGCAGCCTAAGCATCAGCTTGCTCAGCATCGGCTGCTCAGGCTACTGCTCAGGCTGAGGCAGACCCATTGGCAGAGGCATATGCAGACTCTGAGTCAGAGCAGAGCCATTGGCAGAGCCTGGTGTAAGTCAGGGCAGAGCCAGAGTTGAGTCAGAATTGAGCAAGAGGCAGAGGCTGAGCAGTGCCAGAGCAGAGACTAAGCTTATTCCTGTATGCAAAGTGTACAACAAATCTATAATTTATATCGGTAAGCTCTAACAATATTTAATTCATCGATATTTCTATCATAATTCCAAGAAATGGATGTCATTCTGTCGCTCTGAAAATTGATTAGGAGAGTTCAACAAAAGTTGTTCAACCATTAATGTTCCATAGTTAAGCCCATAAGCGGGAGAGAAGGAGAGCGCGGGGGGCGGAGAATAGCAGCGAGTTCAAAGGTATCTCCTAGTCAAGTACTCCCACTATTTACTTGTTTAAACAAAGTATTTGTATATTGATATTAGTATTTATATATATTTATAGCTAAAACATTCATAATAGATTCAATTGAGAATTATAAACAATACTAAGCAATTGCCAATGGAGATTTTTCCCTTTTAATTATCTCCTTCCTTAGCTCCTGCACAATTTCCAAAATATTGTCAATGCGTTCGTCCGTTTTTGAAGCATTCTCTTCCGTCGCTTTCTGGTTAGCCCGTTGCTTTAAGATGTCCAATGCCTGCTTCACAGTATCCTCATGAATATGTACATCATCGCGTTCGATTTCAATTATTTCGAATTTTGCGCATTTCTCCAATTCAGATGATTTTCTATGTATTGTCTTATCTTCACTGTCATCGTACTCTGCATAGGGACTGTAGCAGTTTCGGCTGATATCGCTTTTCCCGTTGTCTAGATTTTCCAAAATCTTATTACAATGTTGCACACCATAGCTATAAGCCTTGTTATCCTTATTGGGCAATATCGATAGATAACCATTTTTCGTATTACAATCGATATTTGCCAGCTTGTGCAGGATTTCACGCAACCTATTGCATCTGGGCCATTTCTTCATTAAAGCGGCTTCATAGCGACTTAAAAGATCCGTCCGGAAGATGGCCGAATTAAGTTCTGCCTGATCGAGAATTTTCTGTAAGTGTGAATGGGAGAAGTTGTTAAAGAAGTTGGTATTGAGGTTGCGCGAATTCTAATTCGATTTTATGAAACATTTTTGAGTCATGATCTATATTTTGATTATTAGATTCATGGGTTAACGAACGAAATGAATCAATGAGTCAAACATGAATCATTTGATTTGGTTTGTTATTTAATCGCTTTTCAAGGAAGTTCAAAGCAATTGTAGAAGTTTGTAGAAGTCATTGGTCAAGCACTCATGATCAGTTCAATAACTAACCAAATGTCTAACTAAATTCTGTCTATAAATAGTTTTAATGAATGGGTAACTCACCTGAGTATCGCTGACAGCCAAACCGCTTAACAGATTCATCAAAATAATCGACAGAAACAGAAAGAGTAGTAAAACCAACGCATTCGAATAGCTACTGAAGTCTTTGTACTCAAATTGACCGCCAAACATGAGCCACGTCTGAAAAAAGGCTTTACCCGGTTCCGCTAAAGTCAAGAACTCTTCGGGCGGGGCATCGGGTATGGTTTGATTATCGAAATTCATATCGAACGGTTTACCAAATTGTATGAACAAACAAAAGACAAAAGCGACAATAAGAATCGAGTACAGGAACAAACTGATAACAAAATTTTGTGTCACCTGTTGCAGCATCAGGATATGGGTGGCTATAATCGGCACCGGCAAAGCCCCAACGAGCATCATTAGCTTAATAACCATTATGATGATGGCGAATATGGAAACGATGCGCTGAACTTCCGTGTCGCCCACTTCGAAGCAAGAGAGCAACAGAAGCATCGAAAGCAGCGGATTCAAACAGTTGGGCACAAAACCAATCATACAAAAGGTAAGAATGTCACAGACCATAATATAGACGACAATGCAGCCCAGACAGAAGCTAACAAACAGAATGAGATACTCGACGGGAAAGCGGGCGGGAAATCGCAGATAGGTATGCGAGAAGAGTGCAAAACAGAATATCATATAGACAAATAGATGAGTGTAGAAGATTGTGGAGAGGTTCTTCCATTTGAGGTGAAGAAAACAAGCGATCAACGGATGCAACAGCAGCGGACACAGTTCCTCCTTGCTGGCAATATATATGATCGGGGACATATTCAGTTCCATGTCCTTTGTGGTTAGATTTAAAAAGTTCACCAAGATTTCGTAATTTTCATTGGATTGTTTATCCCCCCGACTTGTGATGCAATAATCGAAATGTTCCCTCAACAGTTCGATATTCATTTGCTGAATCAACAGAGTTCCGTCTGCTGTGCGCAAGCCCAGAGATGCCCCATGACGCAGCAGCACACGAATTGCCACCTCATTACGATATTTGACGGCAAAGTGCAACGGCGTCAGCTTATCCTTATCGAGCTCATTCAATTTTTCGGGACTCACTTTAAGCAACACTTGCTCCAGACAGCCTTCATAGTTATTTTCCTTGTTCATTGCCTGCACCTGTTTGATGAGACTATTCAGCATATCAATATCTGATTCGAGTTTTAGACCTTGGGTTTGCAGCAATTTCAGCACCATTGACCAGCTATCCATATCGATAGCCATGTCGAGCAGCTTTTGATTTTCCTCTGGGCTATTCGCGCTCAATGCATGCTGTATATTATATAGTAGTAACTCGTCTCTCTTCTTAATATAGTGAAAGAGTAAATACTTTTGCATTTCCACCTTATTCCAGTTGGGTAAAGTCTCCTCATACTTGCGCATTGTCTCCACAAGTTCGACGGCATCGAGGCTAATCATATGACGGACGAGCAGGCCGTAGGTTACATCTGTTTTAATATTCTCTATATTCTTTAGCATAAATTCCAAGGTTTTGCGATAGTTCTCATCGTCTACATCGCTCAAGAAGACAAATTCTCTCAACAATCTGGCAATTACATCTATGGGCGTCTTCGTATTTTGGAGCACACGTTTCATGGCCTTATTCGGCGAGGCGCCATGTACGAGCAAGATATACATGCAACGCATAACATTTATATGGTTCGTCGAGTTTAATTCTTTAGCGAGTATTTCCAAAGGCGTTTTTCCGTTGTAAACATAATCGACATTTACCTTCTCCTTCTTAAAGTTCAACAATTCACAAATGTTTTCTAGATCCTTTGATTCGACGGCATAGTGAATGGCCGGTTTGTTTTGCTCGGGACTAACCTGTTGGATCACAAAGAATCACAATAATCATATCTAGAGTTCTAGTATCCTTTGCACCTGTCACACTCACATAGTTGACGGAACAGCCGGCCCTCAAGCAGGCTCGAATGAATTGCGAATAGCCCGGCGTCGATAGCGTTTTCTCATAGGTGATAAATGGATCTTCAGTGTTCATGGAATACCGATTTGGTTGGGCTCCCGCATCGAGCGCCTTGCAGAATTGCTCATAATTCTTATTCTTAAAGGCATCAATTAGCTCGGACTGAACATCGTCCGTTGTTGAAGCCATTTTTAAAAATCTGTTTTCAACTTTTCGATCACTTTACACATACTGCGCTCTTTGCAGCAGAAGCGGTTACTTATATACGCAGCTTATGAATCATAATTATATTTGAAATAAATCATAACTTATGCTCTACGTTAGAGTTTAGCCAATATTCATATTTGAGTTGCTTAGCTATAGTAGTTGAGTTCGAATATGGATAATAGGAATAGGCATAAGCCGGATATCCTTTTGGTCTCTGTGTCTGAATTTGCTATAGCTGTTTATAGACTCCTCTTCTCTCGGACTGCCTCCTCCTTTCTTGGGCTGCCTTCTCCTTTCTTGGACTGCCTTTTCCTTTCTTGGACTGCTTTCTCCTTTCTTGGGCTGCCTCCTCTTCTCTTGGACTGCCTTCCACCTTGAAACCGGGCGTTATCCGGCATTAAACTTTAAGGTGGAACAAGTCTCCGTTCTTTCCATGCTTTCCATGCCTTTTTATTCTTCAGGAAAGGAGCTGCGATCTTAAGCTCCTCGTGGGTGAAGATCAGGGCTGAGCAGTGAGGCTCTACAGCTGAACGCTTCTGCATTTCCTTGATGTGTGTTGGGAATAGTGTCCTCGCTATATGATTCATCGTTTCAACATTCACGCCGCTCCATAGTTCCTCAGCTTTTTCATGACAATTTTGTAGTCAAGACCCCAAGGATCTTTATAAATATCTTTACAGAATTGTTTCCATTTGTTTTCTTTATAATATATAGTATAAATTTTCATACTACAATTCCCAACTGCTTAGCAATAGATTGGTTTCTATTGTAGGAAAGAGTATAAGAGTTTCAGAATAAGCAATAAATTTAAACATCAAGATGACAAAAATACTAATTCTAATTATATGAATTTTAGTAAATCATCAGCAAACCCGCATAACTAGGTATTATATTTGCTCTTTATCGATTTAGATTTTATTAGTCAGAAAAAAAAAACATTCGCAAAATTCATAAATTTAACAATTTTTTGTCAATTGATGGCAGATTTTGAAGATGCACTGACCACAAGGCTATGAAAGAATTCGTTATGCAATTTAATTTTGGGTCAACTAAAAAAAAAAAAATAAAAACCAACAACCAACTGAAAGGGCAACAATAACAAACAGCCCCCTTGAAGCCGCCTTGTTAACCCTCCGGCGGTAACTTGTGGCATTAAGTTGGCCAAATTGAATTACTTAAGCATTTTGGCTTTGTTTACTCTAAGGGTGCGGCCTCCCATGGCCCCGTTCTAACTGTTGTTGTTGTTGTTGTTGTCGTTGCTGTTGTTTTCAACTTGGTCCATTGCTCTGTTGATTTTTGGCTTTTAAAAACGATTTCTCTATGTGGCTGGGTGGGTGGCTTACAGCACGGTTCATGGCCCACGGCGCATATGTTTCATGTGCAATTAGATTTTTTGCTTCACTGTGTTTGCTGATCTTATTAGTTTTTAATTTATTTTTGGAAATGTGAAATTTTTGTATATATATATGTTTATATATATATATATTTTTTTTTGTCACGGCTTGTTAGAAAGGAAATGAGTATAGCGAATGATTCAGGTGATATATTATGCTTGTTCTGGTTGCATAAATTTAGACCAATGACATTTGCTATTTGACGATAAGAAATATATTATAAAAATTTAATAAAAAAAAATTTAAGCAATGAAATACATTTTTTTTTAATTTTTAATATCTTATAAACAAAAAAAATTTGTTTTAAAAATTATTTCAATGCCTAATTAAGTATAATAATTATTAATTATATAAATATTATTTTATATATATATATATATATATATATATATATATATATATATATATATATATAAATTATAAATAGTTTTATTTAATATTTATAGAGTATAAATACTGAAATCAATACTAATAATAATAATAATTGTCTGAGAAAAACTTAGTAGTTTTAAATAAATAATAATTATATATTATTTTAGAGTTAAACAATGATATAAGTATTTTTTTTTATTTTGAAATTCATTATAAATAAATTATAAATTAAAAAAAAAAATAGTTTCATAGCCTAATTCTAACAAAATTATATAAATATATATATATATAAATTTTTAATTTATATATATTATAAATAAATTTATCTAATATTTATAGAGAATAAATACTGAAATTAATACTAATAATAATAATAATTGTAATTTACTAGTTTTAAATAAATAATAATTATATAATTTTTTTTTTTAAGTTAAGTGATGAAAATAATATTTTAAAAAATTTTTAATTTACTACAAATAAATTATATATTAAAAAAAAATAATAATAATTATATATATCTAAAAAAATTATATAAATATTATTTTTCTTAAAAATAAATTATAAATAATTTTATATAAATCAATACCAATAATAATAATAATAATTTTGAGAGCAACTACACTCATTTTACTGGTAATATTAATACAAATACTAAAAAAACTCTCATCCCTAATTCTTATAATAATAATACTAACAACTAATCCAACAACGAATTTATTATAAAAATATATAAATATATTTTTTTTTTTTATTTATTTATTTTTTTGTCGTTTACTTAGGCAGCGTTAGTCAAGTCATAACTTTAGCCGGTGTGTCGTACTGTTACTGTTTACCGACTGTCCTCAGCTTTCCTGCGTCCAGGTCCCACTTCTGTCTTTGTTGTGACAGGCTTCGCTTCAAGCAATTTTGCCTTTCCACATTTGCTCTACTACAGCTATACTAATAATAATAATAATTTTAGTAATATTACTAATACCAGCACGAAAACTATGACTTAAGCTCTAAAACTAAAATAAAACTTAAAATTAAAATAATTAAATTAATAATATTGCTAAATAATATAAGTAAATAATGAGTAATGGCAATACATAGTTTTTTGATAAAGAATATTTGTATTAGTTATTATTTTATTATATAATATTTTATTTTTATTCCTAACTTAAATTATTATTTAATTTGTTATATATTTTATGAACACTTTTTCATTGGCTCTTTTGACAATTTCTGACTAAATCTAATTTATTTATTTTTGTTAAATTTAATTTAAATAAATTTCTTAAATTTCTTTATTCCCATTTAATTGAAATTGCACGCATTATTCGCACTTCTCTTTCGCTTCTCTCCACATCTTTGTATGCAAGGTCTGTAGTCTGCTCTGCTCCAAAAAAAAGCTGCGTATGTTACATGTAATGAACAACATTTTTGTATGCATGTCGCCAATGTGAATGCAAATTTGATTTGATGTTCATTAAATAAAAAAAAATAAATATATATATACACACATATATATATGGAGATACATTTAGATGCTTATGGAAGTGCCACCCGGGGCGCTATCAGCACTTGGCTGGAGTGCCGCTGGCTGGTGGTGCAAGTGGTTCGTCAAGTGGTAGGCACCCACTTCTTTATGCATATTAAGATGCCAGCAAGCTAACTTAATTTGGCCTAACTAGAGTGGGCTTGGGCAGGGGCTTGGGGTGCGGCTGTAAACCCTTCCAGCATCGTGTTAATGGACTTAATAAAAAATGCAACATTTTGATTTAATTTAATTGAAATTCACGCCACTCGAGCAACTCCATTAGGCAGAAACGTGTCCGCAACATTCAAACAGAGCGCGACGCAAATCAAATTACCATGGACGAGGGAGGCTGGAGGCTGGAGGCCGGAGTGACGGGGCGTGGTTCGTGTAAGGTCGGCTCAATAAATATTGTCAAAACACTTGTCAAATGGCTAAACAAAGCGTGTATATGGGTGCGAGGGATTTGTCGGCGAGCAAATAAGCCACTGGCTACAGTTGAACGAGGCCTGGTCCATGGCCGAAAGCCTTGAGTGGGCGTGCCTATTGACACTGCCACCAAATTAAGCAAGACTTGAGGGGACTGTGTGGGGGGGGCCTTGGGCCATTGGCAGTCGGCTGCAAATCAATTTGATTCGATTTAAATTTAAAAGCATCTGCAAGACGTCGTCAGCATTGAGTGCCAGAGTGCCGTGCCCACTTCTGTCTAGCGTGGCTCTCCCACCCCCTCTCACTCTCTGCTCCCTCCCTTCTCCCTCTCCTCCCCAAATTTCCCTTTGGCGTTGATCTTGCGCGTGATTTTCATGTTAAAGTCACGTGCCGCAGACGCGTGCCATTGACATAAGTTTTCAGTTTCGAGTTGCAGCTACAAGCGGGAAAAAAACATCAGCAAAAGGGGGTGGCAACTGGGCGCATGGCTAGTTCTTTTGCCTTCTGCTTCTTCTTCTTGTGCTTTATAGAGTGTGGGCTTTGGTTGTGACATGTGTGCAGGCCTGCGTGTTAAATGTTTGATTTAGCTATCAGTTTAATTCTATTAGTCGAACAGCTTTCAACTCAGACATTTCCCTAGCATGTTTGCACTCGTGTTGTCCATGCTAGAGATAAGGTATTAAACATACTCTCAATGACCAGGGGACGGGCTGCAGTTGAAAGTTGGTAGATCATTATAGATATAATATGGGGTATTTTGTTATAATTGAAAGTAGAACAGAAATTGAAGTTAATTATGTCAATTGTAAGTACAGAAATTGATTTGTAAGTTAAGTTAATGAAAATAAGTTAATGTCGTTTTAGTTGATTTTAATGAAATATTTACTGGCACTTCTAACGGCCTTCTACCTTTCAGACAACTTAATCTAAGCAGAAATTATTTAAATATATATCTCTTCTTAGTGCTATAGAACATACTATCATAGTATGCGTATCTTAGGGAAAGAAAGAGATTTTAAGGTGTAGTAAATACAGGTAAAGCTTATAGAGATCATTAATACATTTATTTTAGATCAAGAGATAATCCAGCAGGTCTTGAGGGTGCTGGCGTTTAAGTCTTCTTCTAGTACAGTCGAACAATCTTATTTAGTTCATCAACTCTGCAGCTACTTTTGCCTTAACATATCATTTAAGGAAATATATATATATTCAGATATAAGAAAAACTTATATATATATGTCGGCCTGGGGATGATTCTGCTGCATCTCAAGTAAGCATTTCAGACTCAATTTTACTTTCTCTTCTTTAATAACGCTCAGAACATAACTTTGTGTTGTCTCTTCTCTTCTCATATGCCAACTGAACCTGTTGTCTATCGCAACATCTCTGTGCTCGTGCCACGTTCAGTTCCTCTTTACTACGACCATTGAGTCATACTTGTTTGAAGCGACCCTCTCTCAAATCGAACCTCTCTCGAATCGAACCTCTCTCGAATCGACCCTCTCTCAAACCTCGTACACAAAGTTCTCAGCACTAGAAGACATTCGTTCATTGGTCTTCATTGGTCTTCATTGGTCTTCATTGGTCTTCATTGGTCTTCATTGGTCTTCATTGCTCTTCATTGGTCTTCGTTGCTTGTCTTGTTGAAATAGTGTATTTCATTCTCATTTTAAAACTTAATTCCATAAACAATATAAAATCCAATATATTCATGCTAATAATCAAAACTTCTCACCATTCTCCCATTGATTCTTTCTCAAATGCCTTATCAAATATCTTAAATATTATAAACTCCAATACCTGCACATGAACTTTAGCGATTTGTCGTGAACGTGTCAAACTTTTTGAAAGCAATAAAATTCTCAAAATACATCCTGTCAAATGTCGCGACCGCAGGGCCACGGCCTCACCTTGGGCTTAGCCAAATGTTGCCAAGTCGACTTTTCGCGCGGGCCAAAGAAACCCGCCTCTTGCCAGGTGTCAATATACAAAAGGATGTCTGACGTTTATTGCCCCGAGCTGCTTGAGCAGCATCAAAGTTTGGAAAAGCTCACACGGACAGACAGGAAAAAAGAAGAAGACTGGAAAAGCGAGACACATGTTTCAGCTGGCTCTAACTCTAACCGGAAGTTGAGGGAGTTTTTGTGTGTATTTTGTGCAAATACTTAACAGTTTGTTATTTCAGTTATTTCCATTTCAAGTCAATATTGGAAAAGTAAATAGGGAGAAATGACTTATAGAGGGAGGGGCGAGGGGAGAGTGTATATTTTAAGTGGCACAGCTGACGCTTGGGTTTAAAATTTCTCATGTCGCGCGCTGCTTTTGCCTCATTTTGGATATATTTTTTTTAATGTTGGCGACAAGTTGTCCAAACACTTTGCCGTCGCTTTGCTTGAGCCCAAATATTTGAAGTGTTTCAAATTTCTCAGCCAGCTAGAGATAAGAGAAAGGAAATAAACCCGAAAAAAAGCATTTTTAAAGTGTTTTTTTTTTTTTTTTTTGGAACCGACGACCTGTGCCCGAGTCCGAGTGTTGCCAACGCGCTAAAATGATTTTCTGTGGCGCGTTTTGTATTTCAAGTAGTTGTGGGAGCATCGGAGGATGGGGGGCAAGGGGATGTCAGCGGCTGCCACATTCGTGGCCATGGGCCGGGGCAGTGAGGCGTGTGGCACGCTCAAGTGCGTACTTGAAAATACAAAAATTTTTTACCAGCGCATTTCGCGTTATTAACACGTAGTAGGTGCTGCCAGGCGGGGGGAGGTACGGCCAGACCGCCTGCCGCCTGCCGCCGGGATGGTTCCTTTCGGGTGGTGCTTCCTTGGCTTGGGGCAAGCGCTGACACTGTGTGTAATAAGGAGTTTTCATGGCCTCTTGAACGTTTACGCTTACCAAGCGAGGACATTTTAATTGAGAGTGTTGCCAGAAGGACCCAGCAGCAGCAGCAGCAGTAGAAGAAGATGAAGAAGAAGAAGAAGAAGAAGAAGTAGAAGTAGAAGGACGACAACTTGCGGTACTTGGGCAGCTGGTCCTTGCATTAAGTGCGGCTCGCTATGCTACCCTCTATATATATTTCTCTACCCAATGCCCCTTCTCTCTCTCAGTCTATCTCTCTCTCTCTCTTTCTCGCATTCTCCACTGCTCTTGGCTCTCATCTTTGTAACGGCTTGTTGACTGCCCTGGCCTGCTTGATTTCGGATTTCACTGCAGGTGTTGATGGATGAAATGCTCAAAGTTCTAACCGCATTTTTACTTCTTTTATTCTTCAAGCTGAATTCTGTTCATAAACCCAAAGCCTTCGCTCCACAACATCTTAAGTTCAAAGTATTCGAGCATACTCCACTTAAAAGTTGTTAAGGTCCTGAGTTAAGATTATGAAATTAAATTAAAGTTCGTTTTGTGAACGAAGATGAAATGAGAATATAAAAGATGATCTGATGAGAAATTTAGGGAGTTCTGAGAAAATTGTATATGAGGAGTGTGGTTTACATTAGGGAAAATGAGAGAAGACGATTAGAAGGATTGGATGTAATACTGAGAGAGAGAAAGACAGAGAGAAGACAAAGAAAATGAAGGAGAGACAGAGACAGGTAGTGAAAGAGTAAAAGATAATAAAAGTAAGAAAGCTAGAGAGAGAGAGAGAGAGAGAGAGAGAGAGAGAGAGAGAGAGAGAGAGAGAGAGAGAGAGAGAGAGAGAGAGAGAGAGAGAGAGGGAGAGAAAGAGAGAGAGAGAGAGAAATAGCAAGGAAAAGCGAGGAACAGAGAGAATTGAGAAGTGAGAGAATTGAGAGAGTTGACAGAGAACAGGAATTCTCTCTGTTCCTCTCTTTTCTAAAAGACTAACTAAAAGAGGAACTGAAAGAGATGAAATTAATCTAATAAGTTGCTCCTTTTCTGACAATAAATCCAGAAATTTTAATTTTATTTTCCATCCAATTCCTCTTTAAAATATATATTTAATATATATTTAAAAAAATAGTTTAAGTTCCCTAAACCTATGTTTACTTTCTTAGTATTTAGTTTGCTTATATATTATTTGACTATTTTTCTTAATATTTGACCTCCTTTGACCTTTGACGGAAACTTAAATCCAACACTTTAAGCTTGACAACATAATTTCAAATGAAATGCAAATGGCAAAACAACAAAAAGTAAATTTAAATTTAATGTCTTCATCAACATAAACAGCACAACAAGCAACACCCTTCCAATACACACACACACACCCACACCCTCCCACACGCACTTTCAGCTACCAGTCAGCGAAAGTGTTAATATATAAGGCTAAATAGTGTGATAAAAACGGGGTAAAGCAACAACAACAACAAGTCATTTAATTTATAAGCAATTGCCGTTTGGCTGGAATTTTCGCTTTCAGCCAGCGGGAAAGCGGGGAAAAGCATCATTAATTTGCTCTAGCTGAGGGAGGGCGCCGGGCGTCGACAATTGCCAAAAATATTTACAGCCAAAACAGACGCAACCAACAGCAGCAGCAGCAGCAACAACAACAATCAACATCCTCATCAGCTTCAGCTTCAGTCTCAAAAGTTGTTCCCAGCGGAGCAAAAGAAGTCGAAATGAAATCAGCAGAAAATTCAATGAGCAGCCAGAAGGGAAGGGGCGAGAGGGCAGGAGCGAGAGGGCGGTGGGTGGATGGTGGATGGTAGGGGTGGTATGGTGCGGGTGCTGCGGTTCTGGCAGCTGGCGGTGGTTGATGACTGCAATTGATGGCAGTGGCAACGCCTGTCCCATCCAACATCCCGCAACGCCCACCTCGTTTGCCCAGCGAAGGGGTTGTGATTGCTGCTGCTGCTGCTGCTGTTGTTGTTGTTTTTGTTGTTGTTGTTGTTGCGTGTGTGAAAAATGTTATCAGCTGCTTAAGGGAGTTAGTAGACTGCAGCGGGGGTGGCTATACACTCAGAGAAATGTTAGTATTGTTTTCTGGGTGCTTATAGTTAACACGAAATGTCTAATAAATTTATAGAATCCTATAAGATACTTTATATATAAACTATGTCTCATCTTCACCAATTCTTAATAGAGATATTTTAGCTATAATAAATATTTAATATAATAAATATCAGAATATTAATATGAATATTTTAAATGCTAAAACCGAAGCTAGGAATTTATTTCGTATAGTTAATTCTAGCTCACAAATAACAATTTCAAGAGTAAGTTAATCATTAGTCAAGTTAAAATTATATAGACTTTTGCATACAAATTTGTTTACATAATTCTAAAAATTTTTAATGTTTGCAAATATTATATAATTTAACAAATTTGCATAACAATTTGCATTTTATTAAGTGAAGTTCTTATTATATTTTTTTTTTGTTTTAATCAATATACTTTTAAGATTTAAAATTAGAACAAAAATTTTCAAATATTTTATAATTATATTTTTATATATTTTATTATATATTTTATTTTTTAAATAAATAAAAACTATTGTGAACTATAAAAAACTTTTGAAATATTTATTATTTTACTATGTATTATTTTATTAATATATTTTTTATTATAAATATATATATTTTTTTTTATAATCTTGAATAATATATATATGTATTAAAAAAATATTAATAAAATAATACATAATATTTTATTAATATATTTTTATTATATATATTTATTTTGTATTATTGTTTTATTAATATATTTTTTTTCATTATATATATATATTTTTTTTACTTTCAGTATTATTTAATTACATTTTTTTATTATTTATGTTTTATTTTATATTATGTATGATATCATTAATATTTTTTTAATATATTTATTTTATTCAAGAATAACACTTCTTTCGCTGAGTGCATTTTTTTCTTGGACTTTTTTTCGCTGGCAATGGGCTGCTGGATGCTGTGACGTGCAAATGCCAGAAAAATATGATGTGACATGATAAATATTGCACGCGCGGGGATTTTTCGGTAGTCGTTGTTGTTGTTGTTGTTGTTGGTGTTGTTGGCTGTTGTCAACATCATTGCCGAAATAATGTGACAGATTCATTTATGGCTACGTGGCCTGACAACCAAGCCCTGCTCATCATCATCATGTTAATGATGATGATTTAGCTGATGTTGATGTGGTTTCATATAGGCGTTTTAAGCAGCTGAAGTCTGCGGTCGCACCGGGTGTTGTTTATGGTTTTGACATTCGCAAACAACATTTAAGCGTCAATTGCTGATGGTATTGAAATCAGGTTTTATGTAGAGGTGGGTGGAAGTACGGGGAGGGAGATGGGCAAGAGAGAATTACTAGGTTTAGTAATTAATTGGGTTCTAGAGAAAAATTTGCAAAGAATACTCTTAGTAAAATCAGTCAAATCAAATCAGTGCAACGTAAAAGTCTTTTTACTTATAGAGAATACTTAGTAAACAGCATATTTAAATATTTCATCAATTTTTGTATTATTAAATACATATTTATATTTTCAGATTAATATATAGATTAGTATATATATATATATATAGTATATAGTATATTAAGTAAATAGTATTTCAGATTTCACTGCAAACTATCTTAAAGAAAATTCTTTCTTATTATCTATTTATTTATTTGTTTATTCAACATTTATAATACATTTTCTCAGATATTAAAAAATATATTAAAATAATATATTAAATAAATAAATAAAATTAAAATTTTATAAATAAATTATACTTTTATAAGAGTTTTGCATATTATTCAAAAATTAAATTTAAAAAAAATTAAATAAAAAAATTAATAATTAATAAACTTAACTAAAGTTATTATTAACTTCGTCATGAATCTGTTAGACTTCTCCTATAATTTAGTTAAATAAAGTTTGCCAAAATTTATTTTGCATTCAATATTTTATTTATTTTAAAAAAATTTATTTAAATTTATTATTTAAAGTATTTATCCTAAAATTTTGTATATTTATATTTTAATATTATATATTTTTGTTCACATAAGAAGTAAATTTGCTTATCTACTTTAATCCCTTATTGCCAGCAACAATTAAATTTCTTGAGCGCAATTACCAAGCAAATACCCTTTCCCTCTGGCGCTAGCTCATTAATCAAAAGCCCCGAAAAATGTATAAACAATATGTAATAAACAATTAGCAATCAGTCGACATAACGAGCCAAGGTCAAATTTCGTTGGCACAAAAACAAAACTAACTAATTTCTATAGAAGGCAAAACAACAAAATAGGGCAACAGTTGTTACTGTTGTTACTGTTGTTGTTGTTGCTGTTGGGGGTGTTGCCGGCGCTCGGTTTCTATTTACAACATCCACAAGTCATTGCCAATCAAATAATTAGAGTCTGGCAATGCTGGCCAAAAAATGAGAGTTCAAGCCAAATACAAAGAAACGCAGACAAAGAGTGTTGCGTTTGCCCCTGTGTGTGAGTCTTACAAATAACGCGCAGAATCTCTCTTTTGTATATATATATATAAATATTTGATAGAGTATACACAAACGGCAGACAACAAAAGTTCAACGTAATACGCGCGCTCTCCAGCCAAAAACAAAAAAAGGAAAAGCAAATTGTATGGCAAAAACTTTGTTGCAACACATTTGGGGGCAAGTACTAGTCAATGACATTGAAGAGACCACATATACATGCATATATATATATATATCTGTGTGTGTGTGTGGGCATTATAACTAGTTACACATAAGTGTTGCGTTTGCCAAACAAGATTTAAATAATTGACAATTTAAGTTTTCGTGTTTGGACTATTCAAGGATTTTGTAGCATTTTCAATGCTAAACCTGAAAGTCATTTCGATGAGGTTTTTCTATTTCCATTTTCTATTTTCTTTTCGGTTTTTTGTTTTTGCATTTGCATGAACAATGCGAATGTGCTGAATTTTAAAGGCGCTTGAATATTCTTGTGCGGGCAGCAATTGATGTTGCATTTGTAAAGAGTTGGAAAACACAATAACTCGATTGGAAAATTGAGTTATAAAGTTAAGTTATTGAAAGCTTTCATGTTATGCACAGAATTTTAATAGAGACTATCCGAGTACAAATATAGGTTTCAATTTAAATACAAATTTAATTTCAGATGTGAATATTTATTAAATTCTAGAAATAATAATATTTTAGAAAAATATATGAATGCTTAGAAGTAAATAATTTTATAAATGATAAGTGAAATTTTCTAATGAATAGGTGTACAAAATATTATTAAAAAATAAAAATTTCGCTCCAAAAAGTATGCTATATATAAATAAGCAAGGCTCTTTTCCTTATAACTTGTTTAAACTTATAATTTGAATATATTAACAAATAAGTACTTATAATAATGGAAAAATAATAAAAAATTATTTAGAAAAATAATAAAAATTAATTAGAAAAATAATAAAAATTAATTAATCAGAATATTAATATAAAAAAAATATTTAAGAAAAATATAAATATCCTAAATCAAAAACAAATATATATAATATAAATATTTTAAAAATAAATATGATATTAAAATAATCATAAAAGTAACAAAAAATAAACAGCAAAATATTTAGCATCCTATATAAAATACATTAAAATAATAGTTAATAGTTATAGCTAATATAGCTGATAATTTTATAATATTATATTATCATAAAACAAAATAATGTAAACAAATTTATGTAAAGAAATTAAAGAAACATTTTGTAAGCTTCTTTATTCTATAAGTTTAATAATAGCTAAAAAAAATATAAAATAATAAATATTAATATATAAATGAAAAATAAAATCAAATAATTATAATAATGTAAATAAAATAATAATAATTGTTTCAAAATAAAAAGTTAAATATATATTTTAATATATAATAATATATAATATAATTTAAAAAAAAAATACAAAAATTATAAAAATATAAAAAAGTATTTACAAAATAGTTATAATCTGTTTATAATAATGTTTATTGATACAAATTTATTGTAAAATAGAATAAGTTTACTTAATAAATTTGTATCTAAAGCAAAAAAGTTTTTCAATATTTTAAATTTAAGAAAACCACAATTCCATATCAAATTCAATTGCTTAGCAAAAATATTAATAAAGAATATTAAATATCTGGCTAATCAACCAAAAATTAGACAGATATTCATTGACCACCACAGTTCAAGTAGCCAGCGATATTAAACCAACTTACGCCCTTGTATTACCACAGCTCAGCCATACAAAAAGAAAAACCAAACCCTGCCGCCCATAAAAAAAGGCGAAGTAGAAGCGGAAAAATCAAGCGCTGCACGTGTCTGGTTTTTTATGATGTTGCTCGCATGTTCAGGCCGGACGCGTGAATAATTTTGCAGCAGGACCTTTGGTCACGCTGTGAATCAATCTTGCGTCACGAACAGGACACAGGAAGTAAACAGATCTAACAGAGTACCAGACTAGAAGTCACTTCTAAGACGCAGCTGGATAAAATACAATTTTTTATTCGAAAGATTTTTATGAAGCAGACAAAATATTTTTTTTTTCTTTTGGCATTTAGACAAAATTGTTTAAGGTTTGATATTTATTATATATAATATATATATATAGTATATGTATTTTTGGTTTGTTTTACAGGTTGCACAAACAAAATGGAGCCAAAACGTTTTGCTGGGGGTTGTTTGGGGCATCAGACGCAAACTATTAGCGTTTAGTGCGCATGTTTAAGAAGAAAAAAAATGAAAAAGCACACCTCATCGACGTAAGCCAAACCAAACAACGACAGCAACAACAGTGAGAAGAAGCAACACTTAAAAGTGGTTGCAACCCTGCGTAGAGTTTGTTTGTTTTTTGTTTTTTCTTTCGCTTCTTCCTCGTGCGCTTTTTTGCGCCATTTGTATTGGCATTTGCAGCGCGTGCTCCAATAAGAACAAAAGAAATTCTCAGCACTGATTTTTTTTTCTCATTTTTTTTCTGTTGCCATTTCCGCAATCGCAGAGACAGGCGACAGCCAAAGGTTATTGAAATGGCAGCGCGCGTTTCGGGTTCAAAAGTTTAAAGAGCCTTGCGGCTTACTTTGTTTTTTTGTTGTTGTTTTTATTTGCAAATGTTTTTTCTCGTTTTTTTTATGCTTTTTGAGCAATTTGTTTGTTGGCAAATTTGTATTTTCCTGTTTGGCGTTTAAATATTGGCAATTTTTGCAGTTGATTTATTGGAGTGAAAGCTTTGATTATTTTTGAGACTTTAGCGGGAAGGTATTGTTTTGAAATGGTATGATTAAATTTGGAAATGTTTAGTAATAAGGAGGAGAAAGAACATAGTTAAAATAATAAAATATTCTTCCTTTTTTTTTTTGAAAAAGAAAAATTCACTAAAACTACAAAATTTTACTTCTTTAACAAAATGAGGAAGAATTTATATTAATATGTGATTTGTTTTATTATTTTTTATTTATTAAATCAAATTTTATTATAGAATTTAAATTTATTTTAATATTTTTAACGTATAACAAAAATTATAAAAGAAAAAAATTTGTAAATAAATTTTCATACTTATTAAAAATAAATAAATAAATAAATTTTGAATATTCAAATTTAAAAAACTCTTTTTGGTGAAAACGAGTAAGGGAAAGGACATGATATATAATAAAAAAACTTGGATATTTATTTATATCAAAATGTTATAATTATATATAAATTTACATTATATTAAAATGCAGAAATAAAATAAAAGAAAATCCATTTTTAAAAAACGTTTTTCTTTAATGAAGTTTTGATTTAAGATTTAATTTAATATTGTTTTATTGGCTTTAGCTTCCACTTAAAGTATTTGGAAAACTTATTACAATTCAAATTATAATAATTTTGAATTCTATCTGAATATTTTTGTCTCATTCATCGAAATCTGTTGCCCCAGCAACGACTACATAAATAAATAGCGAAACTATCCATAGCAAAATCGACAGCAACTGTCAATAGCTGTACATTTTCTCATGGCAAATTATTGAAGATTAACAATCATTAAATTTATTACGCTGCGGTGGCAGCAGCAACAACAACGACAACAACAATAAATATGAGAATCAACCCTCAGCTCAGGCCTAACGAACATCATTTGTATTTATGCATAGGGAGGGTAGCGGAGGTTAATGTTAGCCCTGGCTGGAGCTGGAGCTGAGGGTTCGATCTCTGTTGGTCAACGCAGCAATCTGTCATCTGGGCTTTAATTGCGGTTAATGCCAGGCCAGGCTAGGCTGGGCCAGCGACAGCAATGCCACATTCAAAATCAAATTAATCAAAAGGCAAATATCTGCAATCGCCAGAGAGAAACAGAGAGAGAGAGAGAGGTAGAGACTGGGAGATTCCTTTTCAAATGCGGGCACACACAATAATAAAAATAGTGGTAAATATTTTTAATTTTGTCCCAAAAATAGAAAATTAATCACAACGAAATCTTGTACGTATTTTTATTTGTTGTCTAATTATGCGTAATTATCGCTGCGCTGCATTTGAACTTGACCTTACACGGGCAGCGCATTGGGTCAGCTAGGTTTTTAGGGCCTGCAACTTTGTCATTTGAATAGATGCGGGCATTTAATATATAATAACAAGATACATATGCAGTCGTATATATCTCTAATATCTCACATTCATTAGGCATAATTTTGTATAATTTTTTCATATCCTTTTTGCTGCCAACATTTTTTTATTGCATTTGATTTTTATTGTGGCGCATAAATTTATTTTTGATTTTATTATATTTATTTTTGCTTGTGGGCATATTGATATTTGACAGTTATTGCGGCATGCGGAAACGCCCACTTTTTCCTTTTTCTTTTTTTTTTTTTGTATTTTGTTTATGTGCTGTAATTTTGGAGGGTAATTTTTTGTTTCCTGTTGCTCTAAGGAATGTCATTTGGAAATTTTCCGACACCAATATTGATGGCAATTTTTTTTTTTTTCGTTGGAGTTTTATTGATTGTAAGCTGTTAATGGTGTTTGAGAAAGCAAGAATGTTAGAGTATTTTATATTAAAAAATAAATAAAGAAGAAGAACTTATGGTGTAAAATGTTGGTTTAAAAGCCAAATTTAAAATGAACAAGTAAGAACGTTGCAGTCGGGCGCTACCGACTGCGGGATACTCATTCACACCCCCACAGATCACGCCCATTGCCACGCCCACAATTGGTTTGTACATATATATTTTTTTGGAAATCAATAGAGGATATCAGCAGTAATATCTGTATATAATTCTGATTTTCTCACTGAGAATCGGAAAAACGTATAGTTTTTCCCGATTTGCCACGCCCCCAGTAGGCGTAGACATATAATTTTTGGCCAGTTCTTAGAAGTAGTGAAGGGTAACGTAAGTGTGAAATTTGGATGCTTACACTCAAAAAATGCGAAAATTACAGGGTATTTTTTAGCCGGGCATACCCCATAAGGGGCGTAAAAATTATTTTTGGCGCATCGATAGAGGAGCTCACCAGTAACTTACCATCCAATTTTGAAGCTTCTAGCTTTAAAACTGTAGGAGCTACAAACTTTTGCGGTTTGCCACGCCCCCTATGGGCGTAGATATATCCGCCATATCTTTTCCAACTTGGGTTGTCAACCCGAGTATATATACCAAGTTTCAAGTCTCTAGCATCAATAGTGCTCAAAATATTACAGAATTTGAAAAATCACTATATAGTCAGATCCGATTTGCCACGCCCCTAGTAGGCGTGGATATATAGATTTTTGGTCGATCTTCATAGGATCGTATCAGTAACCTACGTGCCAAATTTGGGCGTTTTAGCTTTAAAACTGTAGAAGATACAGTTTTACCCGATTTGCCACGCCCCCAATGGGCGTAGATATATCCGCCATAGCTTTTTGATCTTGGGTTGTCAACACGAGTATATATTCCAAGTTGCAACTCTCTAGCACTTCTAGAAGTAGTGTTTCTGAGGTATGGGCAAATGCATTTTCCGATTTGCCACGCCCCTAGTGGGCGTATCGGGAAAATCTTGACACTTTATAATTCGAGGGTATACACGAGTATATATTCCAAATTTCAACTCTCTAGCTTCAAAACTGTGCAAATGGTTTGCGTTCATACGGACAGACGGACAGACGGACAGACGGACAGACGGACAGACGGACAGACGGACGGACAGCGTGACGGACATTGCACAAAACCAATATACTCATTTCACTTTGTGAATGAGTATAAAAATATATTTTAAAAATTAAAAAAAAAAATGTATAGTAATTTTTTAGAAAAAGGATTAAGACTTAAAAATTATAATATATTTTTGATAGACTATTTTTTCAATATGTTATATATATTCTATATTTATTTAAATGATTCTATTAATTTTATTAGACATTTTAGATTTATGTTTTAACATTTAAAGGATTAATAAAGCTTTTATAAATATTTATAAATATACTTATTAATTATTAATTAAAAAATAATATTCTTAAAATAAAAAAAATATATTGAATATAATTATTTTTAAAGTAATCAAAGTAAAATACTATAAATTAATTTATATTTTTTTTTACAAAATGTAAATTCTTTTTTAAGTCGAGACAAACAATTTTTACATTTTAATAAAATTATTAAAATATTTTATTATTATTTTAAGTTTTGTATTATATGATTTATATATACACATTATGATTTTAATAATAAATAATTTTAATAATTATAACTGAACTAAATATAAAAGCAAACATATTTTCAAATTCAAACCAACTGCTTTACTATCTCACAACGACACATCTATTTATTCTGCAAGCGAACAACTTTGTAGATTTGTTTAGATTTTTATCAGTTTGGCCAACTGTTTGCGAGAAACTTGGCAAAACATTCATTACAACAAATTACAATACGAAAACAACTGGCCATCAAAATGAACGGTAAAAGGAAATCCAACCACAGGCAGCAGTTAAATGATGCTACTTAGGCGATAAGCACGACCTCCAGCAGCGGCGACAAAAAAGGAAGGCAAAAAAAATAAATAGAAATAAAAAAATAAAAAAAGAATACGCCCTAAGAGAGAGGACATTCTGCCATTCATCCCTATGCTCAGGCATTAGGTTTGTGTGTTTGTGTCCAAAACAATTTCCTTCCTTAATCACATGGTAACTGGGACTAACAAAAATTGCATTTATCTGGCCAAGAGCAAAACAAATCGGCCCGAGCGAAAACAAACCCATGAACAACGCTTCTAATTGTAAAAGATAAAAAAAAAAACAGCAACAATAAAAAAAGAGAGAAAAAACACAAGACATGGAGTGGCCGAAAACTCTAGTTAATGTGTTTTTTATATACACTAACTGAGGGTAGATCTAATATGATAGAAAATATAAATATAAATATAAATATAAATATAAATATAAATATAAATATAAATATAAATATAAATATAAATATAAATATAAATATAAATATAAATATAAATATAAATATAAATATAAATATAAATATAAATATAAATATAAATATAAATATAAATATAAATATAAATATAAATATAAATATAAATATAAATATAAATATAAATATAAATATAAATATAAATATAAATATAAATATAAATATAAATATAAATATAAATATAAATATAAATATAAATATAAATATAAATATAAATATAAATATAAATATAAATATAAATATAAATATAAATATAAATATAAATATAAATATAAATATAAATATAAATATAAATATAAATATAAATATAAATATAAATATAAATATAAATATAAATATAAATATAAATATAAATATAAATATAAATATAAATATAAATATAAATATAAATATTAAGTATTAAATATTTAAAATAAATAATAAAAATAATATTATAATTTTTTCATACAAAATAATTCTTATATAAATGCAAGATCAAGAATTTTTATACACTATCTATATACCTTGGCAGAGTATTAGCATTTCGATAATCCCAACAATTTGTTGCCATCTTTTTTTTTGGGTCAAAAAACCGAAAAAAAGAGAATAAAACGCAGCGAAGATAAATGACGGGCGGACAAGTTTTATGGGGACAGCGGGCTGCGACTGAGCTAGAGTATTGAGGCTTGTAGATATATGATTGCATGTGAGTGTGTGGATGTCACTGTGTGTGTGTGTGTGTGTTGAGAGGGACATTTGCCAGCAACTGTAGCATACTTTGAAGTGTCTTTCAATGCTTGGTATGTATGCCAACAGCTTGTCGAGTGGTTTTTCGGTTTTTTTTTTCTTCTTCATATATTTTTTTCGAGCAAAGTATTTGGACTATCGATGTCGCCATAAGTTGTGCAGCTCTTCAGACCAGCCATGCCTCCCTCCAATAGCTAGCCTGCTACTGTCCATGCCTGACCAAGTGCAAAATGTCAAGTTTTTGCGCGCTCACACACACACACACACACACACACTCGTTTTCTTCTGTGTGTGTGTGTGTTTTTTTGTGCTCATGCAACAACTCTTTGATGTATGTAAATTTTGTAGCTTATCTGTATCAGTGCCATGTTCTGTGCCTTTAATCGAAAAATGCAACCCTCACGCACGTTAAGCCGCCTGTAAATATGCTCGAAAATCCGCTTTGCCCAGTCGATGCCCCGCCCCTGCCTGGAGTTTGCCTGTTGTAAATCGTTAGATTTAAAGTTGATTATTTCTGTATTTTATGACCAAGTCGACTGGCTGCTGAATGCCCGACTGGGCTGTTAGTCTTATCTGCGCATCTTGTAACAGGTTGCCCAACTTCTGTTGTTTTAAGCTCCAGCACAAACAATTATTTATATAGACATGTCATTTGGGAGGGAGAGAGGCAGAATCTTGTATGTATATCTGAGGCTGAGACATTTCTTTGATAAAATGAGCTGAACATTTGCTTATTAAGTTGTAGAGTCGTTATTGTATTTTTAAAATGCCAGAAGAGGCAAACTTCAAATCTTAGATGGAACTTATAAGTCTAAATCATAGGATAAAAACAATAAACAATAAATAAAAATAAATGTAATTTAATATAAATAATAATAATAATCGATATAAAATTTAGCTTAATAATAAAACAATTCAAACGCGTTGGTAATGCTTTAAAACATATTTTAGCTAAAAAATATAGAGAAAATATTTATAAAAAAACAAGTAAGAGTGCTCTAGTCGAGACGGCTCGACTACGAGATACCCTGAACCCTGCGAAGAGCCAATCTTCAAAACATTATATTCTTATTTAACGTATACAAATATTGCGAGCAACACACACACACACACACATGCATACGCACGCACGCATATGCACGCGCTCTGCTGACTGCGCAGTCAGCGCAGCGACTGCGCTCGGGCTGCAAATGCCTATTGTATGGGAAATTAAATGTTTAATAACTTTTTTTGTGGATGGACTTTCTTAATCAAACTTGCGCAGCGTAATCATGTCATTCATATGTATGTATTTGCCAAAGCACAAGTCTCTAGTATTTGAAATACGAATTTTGCAAATTGGAGGCGAAGGGGGCGTGGCATCCAAAATCCAAAAATTACAAATTGTCCGCATTCATTACACGGATCTACACAGTGAATTTGGAGTCTCTAGCTCTTACGGTATGCTTAACGGAAGAAAAGTTATCGATTTTTATCGATAATAAGGAAACGGGATGAGTTATCGAAAATCTAAAAAAAACTCGTACTGCGTAGGCTATAGACGAACATTCTCTGAAAATTTCAGATCTCTAGCTTTTGTGGTTTACGAGATCGCTGCGTTCACACGGACGGACGGACGGACGGACGGACGGACGGACGGACGGACGGACGGACGGACGGACAGACGGACAGGGCTATTTCAACTCAGCTCATCGAGCTGATCAAGAATATATATACTTTATGGGGTCTGCGAGGTCTCCTTCTGCCTGTTACATACATTTCCACAAAAACATTATACCCTGATTTCCCATTTTCAATGGGTTCAGGGTATAAAAATAATAGAAGCAAAAGGCAGAGAAGAGATTGAAGGAAAAAAGCTCAGTTTGTATTAATAATATAATATATTGTATTAATAGTATACAAATTTTTAATTGAAATTAATTTTAAAGGAATTTTAATGTCAATTTGAAATAAAATAAAATGCATTTTAATATTTTATTGGAATATATTTAAAAAAGAAAATGATTTAAAAAATAATATTATTAATAAATACTTAAAAATGTAAGGTATGAAATATTTATTCATTTGTAGAGTTAGCCGATTTCTTCTCACAAATCTCACTTATTTATAATAATATATTATATAAATACTAAAACTTAAGTTGAAATAAACTCAGCATACTTTTACTTTAAGACAATTATATATTAAATTTTCCAAAAACAATTTATAAATATATGCAATTTTTTTGTCTTGAATTGCCAATCATGAATTTAAGCCAGCTCGTTAACACCCCCATTAAAAGTGCTGCATACTCCCCTCAATTGAAGTGTAAAAAAATTGGAAGTCATAAAACCGACTAATTGGGCAGATGGATTTGTGGTTGCCCGGGGGCTCATCAACAACAGGTTGCCAACAACAACCTGAAGCGAACTTCAGATTAACGCATCGCTGCACTGTCAAGTTGCAAATACAATCGATTTATATAGAGTACAGAAATATATGTATAGAAATCCAACCATGTTGGTGGTGGAATATAACAAAAAGTTTTAAATAATAATAATTATATCATAAAGTAGGGTAAAGATTTCTATCACCATATGCAAACTACATGAAAATTGGATGGGGTCACCCTCCTGCTTAGCAACCCACTCCAACCCCACCATGCGAAAGCGAACCCTGGTGACATTTTTGTGGTTAAGCAATTTACCCTTCAGGGGCCGAGCCCGATGCCGATGCCAACGCCGACGCCGACGCATAATTTATAATTGTCAAAGGAATTGCCCCAGCTAAAGCGCTCAGCGTCCACTGATTTATGGAATTTCATAAATTTTCACAGATTTTAATCGTTTGTAATTATGAGCGAGCGAGAGATACAGATGGGGTGAGTGAGCCAGAGCTAGAGAAGCATAAAAAAAAATTGAAATTCTTTTGCAATTTTAAGCGGAGTTTCAATTAAAATTTTAAGACAGCTTCATGTTTGGCTCTCACTTATTTGATTGGATTTTTTACACGTTTTTTGCTTTAGTCTGATTTTCATTTTCATTTGATTTCATTATGTCTACTCATATACCATTAATTTCTTTTCACAACATACTTTGCATTTTTGCCAGTCTGGACTTCAGTTTAATTTTTTCTTTTCTCTTTTTTTTTGATAGAGCTCAAGCTGGATTGATTTTGTTATTACGTTTTATTTCCTTGGAGACAAACTGAACGCCCACAGCACGCAGCTTCTTTCTCTCGCTCTTTATTTATTTTTTAGTCCAACTTCAAAGAAACTTTTGGCCGCTCAAGTGTCCTTGTGTGTGGGCGTGTTCTTGGTCCTTCATGCGGTCGTCGGCTTATGCGACAAATTTTTCAATTTATGTTACGTTGCGTTTTATCGTAAGGCTTCGGCTTCCCAATTTCTCATTTTTTTTAGCTTTCTTTCGGCCTCAATTTGTTGGCCCAAAAAAAAAAAAAAACTTGAGGTACGAAGTAGTCGGCACTTTTGCGGCTTTTTCCAGCCAGAGTTTGATTGAGAGGGGGCTGACTGAGCTGCTCTGTGCTAGTTGCGAAATTGTGTCGAGGGCTTTTGGACCAAACATGTCGGTTTGTTTTGACGACGCTGACTCGAGAGGCACAACACGGATGCGAATTATATTTTATCTTATTTAAAATTCTTTTAAATTATGATTTTTAATAGTTTAATATTAATTATAATAATTTGTACTTATATTTATTACTTACTTATATTTATTGAATATATATATATATTTTTTGTATTAAAATCAAAATTACTTCAAAATATCTTGATTGCTGTTAAGGCATTTGACTTGCTTTGCATTGTTTGTAGGAGAAGTGACAGAGAGCGATAAAGTTGTAACATTAGATCTGAGTGATACGACCTCAAGTTGCAGTTCTGTTAAGTGTAGTTGATGTAAGAGTCGTCGAAGACAAAAATGAAGCTGTGAGAGCATAAATGTTAGCCATGCACTCTCATTATGCACTTCTTCACTTCACTTCTTCTATGTTGCTCTGAAATCAGTTTGAATTGGAAGCTCGAGGCGATCGGTTGTTTTATTTTTGGTTGCCAGATTCCCTCTGATCTCCAGGCATAGTTGCTTAAACAATTGGCTTGAAAAATAATTTAAAGCATTAACATAGTTATACTTCTACCTATTTGTTATACATATTAATGAAATTTAATTGAATATAAATATATTTAATACAATTTAAGCCATCAGCTACGAGGTTTTGAGATTAGTTCTTAAAGAGAATATAGTGTATATATTGATAAATACTTTTTATGTCTTGGCCGTGAGCTGTGACGTAAAATTGAGAAATTTGGCTTATCTAATCCAAGAGATCAACGAGTTCTTATAGACAACATCACAATTTATTCTTTTTCTATATATTTTATATTTTATTCTATATTTTTTTTTTATTTTATAAAATTAGCTTTAATTAAAATTAAATACTATAAATATATATTTAAATTAAATACTTATATATATATATATATTTATATATATATATATATATATATATATATATATTTTTTTTTTTTTTTTTTTTATTAAGTACTTACTAAAGCACTGGCTGCTAAGGCCTTCAGCTTGAAACTATATTTTCTTAGTATATTTAATTTTAGGCAAACTCTGTTCTGCTCACTTTTTGTTGTAGTTAAATAGTTATAATTCACTAATTAATACATGAGCTCGAGCCTGCTAACTAAAGAAATTCATTCTTATTTCTTACAAAAAAAGAAGTAGATTCTGATTTTTAAATATATATTTTTTTAAGAATTTTAAGTGAAAAAAATCACATTTTTCGAGGGCCACGAATTTTGTAGTCGAGCGCCACCGACAGCATTTTATTCTTTCAAAGTCTTAAAATCAGTTAAATTTCTTTTTAGTAAATCCCAAAACTTTAAAATCTTGGAAATTTAGCGCCCATACTTTTGAGAAAATTGTTTTTTATAAATAATAAATTTTATAAAATATTTATATATACAACAAATTTATACACTTCAAATTAAATGTCAAACATTTTAATACAATTTTATTTGCAACACTTTAACATTGTTTCATTACTCAAAAAAAAAAAAGAAAGAAAAATATTTATAAAATAACTATGTATTAAAAGAATAAATCAACTAAAAACTGTTAAACAAAATTGAGAAAAATCCACAAAATAAACAAAACGAACGACGTAAACAACATGTCTGATGCTCGCTGTCAGTTCTGCGTGGGCCTGAGAACCTTTGTGAAGAACACCCTGTATGTGGATGCCTATTTGATAATGCTGGCCATGCCGCAATGGATGGTATTGTCGATGTTCGCATCGAACGAGCATATACTCTATGCGCTCGCCTGTTTCGTTGGATCATTTCTGCTGCTGAGCGTCATACAGAAGAGCGAAACACTCAAGTACATGTGGCCCTGGAGCTGGCTGGCCATTGGCAGCTGTTACGAGCTGGTGACCATTGGACTGGGCACATTTCTGATGAATATCAATTTTCAGCAGACGATGACCTTGGTCTCGACATCGCTGTTGATCTGCCACGTAGTCTTGGTGATGTGCTTCTTTACCATTAACGCTTACTCTTTGCCCAATCCGTATAAGTTGGCTGGACTGGCCGTAGTTGGCCTGGTACAGGTGTTTGTGCTATTGGCCGTGTTCATGATATATTATAAGCCATTTCTGCTCGATCTGGCCCTGTTGCTGTTCGTGCTAAGTATACTGATCATAATGGTATCTGTGGTGTTCATATCCTATAATAATCATGACATATTGATACGGGACGATGCATTGATGATGGGCTTTGTGCTCTATGTGAACTATGTGCTTGTATTGTTGGCCTGTTTCATATGCTATCAACGCATTGACTACTACTTTAACGGCAGCCTCAGCCCCAGCACCAATGCCAGCCTCAGCCTCAGCTCCAATGCTGGCAAAAAAAAAGGCCGCCTCACCTAATGCCCGTTGACGTGCTGGCATGCAAGGCTGCGGCTCAATAACGCATCGCAGACGCCCACCAATTGCCTCCAACCATATATACATCTATAATCTATACACACACACACACACACACACATATATACATATATATATATCTGTATAAAGTTGTATTTGTATATGACATAAATGATTCATTCGTTTCATCGTCGTACCGTTGTAGCTGCTGCCTGACTTCTCTTCCACCTAGTCTCTCTCCAGCTTTTCCAGGGCGCAGCCTCAATCACGTCGCATTCTCAGCGGGTTCTGCATCCGTTCGAGCTGAATCATTCGCGCTGCCCCTGCAGCTGAGCTGCGTACGTGACATTCGTTTTTGATCTCAAACTGAATTCTTCTTTTAAATATATTTTAGAGTATGCATTTTTATTTTCATTTTATTCCATGCACAAATGCGAAATTTTACAATTTTTTGTTTGTTATTGAAAAAATTTAATTAGAGTTTTTATTGTGCATATATTAAACATGAGATATTTGTGTTAGCTACTGATTGTTTTTGTTTACTAACAGATTGATGATCTAATTAATTTACTAAATAAATACAAACTATTTTTAATGGATACTATTAAAGCAGTTGTTTGATTGACTGATTAATACTGATCAACAAAATTGTATGAAATTTATGGTAATCAAGTATCAATTTATATTCAGTTTTTGAATTTTTTGAGCTATCAGTTCAAGTATTAATTTTTCTTATACATACATTTAAGAGTCTGTATGAATAAATAATTGTTTTCTAAAAGGATCAAAGGTTTTTTAAAAACAACATTTAAAATTATTACGAAGATCTTTTATGTTGTTATGGTATGTTATAATAGATTTATGAGTCTATTAATGTAAATATAATTTACGTTATATATTTCTAATTTAGATATATAATAATATAACAAATATAATTAAAATATAATATAAAATATAAAATACTTACATGTTTCAATGCTCTGAAATTTTTGCAATAAATGACTGAATCTAAAGAAGTTCAAGATAAAATAATAAAATATAAAAAAAAGTTGCTTAAATAAAAATATTAATAGTTAGTTTGAAACTATTAAAGTTTAAATTTTGTATATTATTTAATACCTATATAAGCTATTTTTTTTTTAATTTATAGTTTTCTTATTTTTTTAAATATTTATAATATTTTTTATTTATATTTATTTATATGTATATATTTTTTTAATATTTTAATATTTTAGTTATATTTTTATTTGATATATATTTTATATTTATATTTTTTATATTTTAGTTATATTTTTTACATTTATTAAATATGAATAGAACACTTGTTATATATTGATAAATTTTAAGATATAAGAAAATAGACTGACAAAGGCGAATAATATAAATTATAAGTAGGGTGCGGAGTAGAATACTATAGATAAAGAGATAAACTTAAGATAATCTATAAGAAAAGAGATTAAGAAACGTAGACAAATTTTAATTTATTTTGTTTTATTATTTTTTAAATATTTATAGCAAATATAAGCTAATTTTAATTATTTCGAATGCGAAAATAATTATATAGATTAATATATTTCAAATATTTTATCATATATGGATCGATAATTTATTTTAAAAATGCTTTAATATTATATTTTTTTTACTAACTTAAATTTTCGTTTACTATTTATTTTCAACATTTTCCCACTGACAATTTCAATTGGTTTTTGGAATAAAATACAATAAAAGAAAATCACTTAAATATGACCGTTGGTCGTGCATTGGTCAAACCATAAATTAGACTAGAAAAATATTTTTCGGGCGTTAAATGAATGTCAATGCGAAAGCGAGGAAAATGCAGAAATTTGTTATTGCAATGTGGGGTGGGTGGGGTGTAGTGAGGAGTGAGGCAATTGAAATTGTCAATGTTGTTGTTGTTGTAGTTGTTGTTGTAGTTGTTGTTGATGGTGGGTCAGAACGGATGCAATTCCTACAAAATGATAATTTATGATAATGATGCTTCCGGTTCATGCAGCAGCGAACACAAAAACTGAACGCCAATGCAGCATAAAAATCAGGCGAGCACGAAAATTTTTGCCAGTTGCGTACGAATATAGGGGGGGAAAGAAGGCAGCTAGATAGATAGGATAGAAGAGGGTAGGGAGGGGGTATTGGCGGGGGGTTTATATTTTGTGGCGGGGCTGGTCTCGCATATTTATTGATAATTTCCGTAATTTCAGCGACAAAGCAAAAACGGAAGTTATGCCATTTGCTGCACGCCTGCGAAAAGGACAACGCCAACGTCAACGCCAACAGCCGCACGGACAATAGTTGCCAGCAAGAGCTGAGGGGCTGTGGGTGGGTTGGGATGGTGGGGTTTGTGGGTCCATTTTGTATGGCGGGCCATATCAAAGTGCCTATCGATTGCGTCGATTTGCCTTGTTATTGTCTATAAATGTCGCGTCGTCTGTGCAATTGTTTTGACTGCGTCTAGTATTTATGGGTTACGCTCGAGCAGCAATCACAACAGCAACAGCAACAACAACAATTTAACAATAACAATGGCAACTGGCCTATTGTTGTGATTATCATAAACATTAACAACAAAAGGATGGCGCTGCTGCGGCTGCTGCTGCTGCTGCCAATGTCAATTCAGTCTTTCGAGCCGCTCTCGAAGCGTCTCTATTTGCGCATTCAAATGACCTTGAAAATTAGTTCCTGCTTGCCTGGGGTCTGGCTCTGTCTGTGTGTGTGTGTTTGGCACAATAAATCTTTTGGCACACGCCCACTTGGGCAGCAATATTATTGTCATTATTATTGTTTATTTATCTTTTATTGCATATTAATTGTTGTCGTTGTCATTTAAATAAATGCAATTTATATATAAATGTTTACCATATTGTTCAGCACTTTCGGCACATATGCCATGGATCTCGTAATACTTCCGCTACTCGGTAATTCACTAGCCAATTGGCAACATTAAGGCCAAATAGTGTTGACCATAAATCTACAAATAATTGGCAGCCATATTGTGGGTAATTATAATGGAAAATTGTGTTTTTTGAAATAATATAAATAAAGTTTTGCGTGTGTGTGAATGTGAATCTGTTTGAATTGTGAAGCTTTTCAAGAATGTTTACAGTTTATAGTCATGATAATGTTGTAAGATCAGCGATGTCTGCGGATACTGCACGAGAGATTCAGAGTCAGCAACAATTTTGAGGGCAAAAACTTGCTATATATTCTTTGCTTCACTTCTTTTGAATAGCTTTTGAATAAAATAGAGTCAAAAATCAAATGGAATATACACTGCGCGTCATCAGGATAGCGCACTCTTCATATTCTCCGTAATTTTTGAATATTTTCTATATCGTTTGAGCTAGAGTCCTAAAATTTGTTTTATATTGCACTCTGTTTCATTCTTCTTAAAATAAAATAAGATTGGGTTCAATATCATGTCAGGAAGTATTTTAAAAAATTTTTTGAAAAAAAGCTTACAAAAAACGGTTGCTAAAAGTTGGTCATCAGGATAGCGCATCTAAATTGAATAGTGAATATCTTGGTCAATTTGGCCACCACAGCTACCAAATTTTTTGTGTAGTCCACAAAATTGATTATCTTTAAGAAAAAAATAACTTAAGGAAAATATATAGTTTCAGCTTTGGAGGAAAAATCAAAGATTGAAGCTTACTTTGAATTTCGACTATCTGGACCAAAAATCGCTATAAAAGCTGACAGACATCGGTAAACTATTATTAATTTTCTGAGAAATGACGAATTCTGCTGAAAAAACTTCATTAGCAGTAATAGGTACAACAATTAGCCGATCCACACAGAGTAAAGCATTCAATGCGCACTACTTTTCTTCAGATATCCAGGAAAGAACTGGTGTTAAAGCCACGTTTTCAAAGGTTTAAGGATTTTTTTGGAGAGCTGGATACCAATTTCAAGATTTGAAATTAACTTAGAACATGCTGAAAGGCAGTTTTCAAAAGACTCTTGTAATTATCAGCATTCATACCTGAATTTAAAACTGCATTTCGTAGGCGCCACATCAAAATAAAGTTCACCACCCTATTCTACCACCCACCCGGCTGTGCAGGGTATCTAAATCATAGTCCTCTTTACGTAGATCAGGAAAAAAATAATTTTTCCCATTGGGTCCTCCTAAATTATAATTATTTATACCTGAAAACAGAAAATACTACTACTGAGAAAGCCACTTCATGTACGTGTGAGCAAAGTACAAGCCAATTTCTTCTTAAACGCTGTAGAGTGGTGGTTACTTTGATTTTTTCAGTTTCTATAGTGATCCAGCTCTCCAAAAAAATCCTTAAACCTTTGAAAACGTGGCTTTAACACCAGTTCTTTCCTGGATATCTGAAGAAAAGTAGTGCGCATTGAATGCTTTACTCTGTGTGGATCGGCTAATTGTTGTACCTATTACTGCTAATGAAGTTTTTTCAGCAGAATTCGTCATTTCTCAGAAAATTAATAATAGTTTACCGATGTCTGTCAGCTTTTATAGCGATTTTTGGTCCAGATAGTCGAAATTCAAAGTAAGCTTCAATCTTTGATTTTTCCTCCAAAGCTGAAACTATATATTTTCCTTAAGTTATTTTTTTCTTAAAGATAATCAATTTTGTGGACTACACAAAAAATTTGGTAGCTGTGGTGGCCAAATTGACCAAGATATTCACTATTCAATTTAGATGCGCTATCCTGATGACCAACTTTTAGCAACCGTTTTTTGTAAGCTTTTTTTCAAAAAATTTTTTAAAATACTTCCTGACATGATATTGAACCCAATCTTATTTTATTTTAAGAAGAATGAAACAGAGTGCAATATAAAACAAATTTTAGGACTCTAGCTCAAACGATATAGAAAATATTCAAAAATTACGGAGAATATGAAGAGTGCGCTATCCTGATGACGCGGAGTGTACATAGTAAGCGAAAACTTAACATTCCTGATACTTTTGAAACATACCTCACTTTATTTATTTTTATATTATATTATTATTATTATTATTTTTATTATTATTATTATACATATATATATATTGATTTGTCATTTATTATTGGTTTTTATTAAACTTTTACAAATCGTCTTAAAAAATTGTCAGAGTCAGCAAAACTTATCCTAGAATAAAACATTTTCCAAAAAGGCCTATAAACATTTATATAAAGTTTTACAGTCTGAAAAAAACTAAACCTTTATAAAATTTAAAAAACTAAAAAAATTACTATAACTTCATATAAATAAAAGTATTTTTATATATCTTATATCGGTATGATAGATATTATGAAATTAACAGCAGAGTCTGTAAGCTGTTATGCTATGATTGCCTCTTACTGTTGCAATAGTATTGAAGAGAGACTGACAGCTTGTATTATCCGAGTGAGTTTGTGATTTATTTATAGGCATCTTTATCCTGTATTCTTGAACTTTCACTGCAAGAGAGAGAACATGGTTCGAAGTGTTGCTGAGTGAAAAGGAGAGAGCTACTTATGCCCTTTGTAGAGGATCGCTATGATATCGATGAACGAAGAGAATGCGAATAGAAATAGAGAGTCTGACAGAAGGTGTCTGAAAAGGCAGAAAGCATGAGGCTTGTAGAGCATGACAGAGCGCTAGGTTCAAGGAAGAGCAATTGTCAGAGTCAGCAAAGCTTGAATTAGTTTTGCTCCCCGCTGAAGAGTACTACTTTAGAATGGATTAGTTAAAAATTTTATTATACCCTGAACCCATTGAAAATGGGAAATCAGGGTATAATGTTTTTGTGGAAATGTATGTAACAGGCAGAAGGAGACATCGCAGACCCCATAAAGTATATATATTCTTGATCAGCTCGGTGAGCTGAGTTGAAATAGCCCTGTCCGTCTGTCCGTCCGTCCGTCCGTCCGTCCGTCCGTCCGTCCGTCCGTCCGTCCGTCCGTCCGTCCGTCCGTCCGTGTGAACGCAGCGATCTCGTAAACCACAAAAGCTAGAGATCTGAAATTTTCAGTATATACTCGTGTGTATCCTACGCAGTACGAGTTTTTTTTAGATTTTCGATAACTCATCCCGTTTCCTTATTATCGATAAAAATCGATAACTTTTCTTCCGTTAGGCATACCGTAAGAGCTAGAGACTCCAAATTCACTGTGTAGATCCGTGTAATGAATGCGGACAATTTGTAATTTTTGGATTTTGGATGCCACGCCCCCTTCGCCTCCAATTTGCAAAATTCGTATTTCAAATACTAGAGACTTGTGCTTTGGCAAATACATACATATGAATGACATGATTACGCTGCGCAAGTTTGATTAAGAAAATCCATCCACAAAAAAAGTTATTAAATATTTAATTTCCCATACAATAGGCATATTGCAGCCCGAGCGCAGTCGCTGCGCCAACTGCGCAGTCAGCAGAGCGCGTATTTATGCGTGCGTGCGTATGCATGTGTGTGTGTGTGTGTGTTGCTCGCAATATTTGTTTATGTAAAATAAGCATATCATGTTGGGAAGATTGGATCTTCGCAGGGTTCAGGGTATCTCGTAGTCGAGCCGTCTCGACTAGAGCACTCTTACTTGTTATATATCTCATATCGGTATGATAGATATTATGAAATTAACAACAGAGTCTGTAAGCTGTTATGCTATGATTGCCTCCTACTGTTGCAATAGTATTGAAGAGAGACTGACAGCTTGTATTATCTGAGAGAGTTTGTGATTTATTTGTAGGTATCTTTATTCTGTATTCTTGAACTCTCACTGGAAGAGAGAGAACGTAGTTTGAATTGTTGCTGAGTGAAAAGGAGAGAGCTACGTATGCCATTTGCAGAGGATCACTATGATATCGATGAACAAAGAGAATGCGACTAGAAATGGAGAGTATGAACGAAAGGTGTCTGTTAAGGTAATTGTAGAGCATGACAGAGCGTTGGGTTTAAGAAAGAGCAATTTGGGAAGAGCACCTTGTCAGAGCCAGCAAACCGTAGCCTTGTTTTGCTTACAGGTAAAGAGTACTAAATTAGACTGGAAGGCCATCAATTAGTTAATGATGCAACATATACTTTAAAAACATTATTATTTTTATTTTTATTTAATTTTTTATATTAATTTGTATTATTATATATATTAATTTATATTAATATATTATATTAATTTATTTATTTTTAAATTTCTATATAATTCATTCAATTCAACATCAAATTTACCCATTCAAGAACATATCAAAATAATTGTACAATTTCAAATATAGCCCCAGTTTCAGCTCCAGCAAACAGCTAAAGACAATTTGCAGCTGAGAAAGAACCTGATGCAGGAGCAAAAGGATGCAAAGCAGGCATATCTATTGAGCAGCATCGAGACGAACATCGAGCTTAGTCATTTGCAAGAATTTAAAGTGCACTTTGCACAGTTGCATGTGAAGCTGGAAATACGTTGGCTTATCTGCGAGCTGCCACAACTTGCTGCCATTTGCCTGGTTGCAAGCAAAATGGCGCAGCAAATGGAGCCAAAGTTATGGACGCACGGGTCACACCAACACACACACACACAGAGGAGTTCGACTTCCTGCGGCAGGGCTTCTACTTATTTGCGCTCCGCGAAACTTTGGCCAGGATAATGCGAGCCCAAAAAAAAGAAGAAAATACGAAGAAAATACGGGAGTGTTTGCCATAAAGTTATGCACCAAGCCAAACAACAATAAAATAATATAATATTATATAATTTTTTTTTCTTCTTATTTTGCAACTCAGCCAAGCAAAGCGAAGCCCCGAAATCGCAGAGCCCGTAAACTTTGGAAGAAATATCGAAAGTTTTCGAAGCTGCAAACTGCGAGCTTCGGAGCTGAGAGCCGCGCGAACAGCGAGATGAGCGCGCGAGAGACACACAAAGGCTACAAAACTTATAACGAGAAAACTTTGGCACTTGGTAAATGCGCGATAAAGAAACAAACAAAACAGAACGGAGAAGAACAGCGCACAGTGCTGAAGAGTGGCAGGAGTGAAGCAGAGCAGAGCAGCTGGAGGCGGAGGCGGAGACGTGCGAGGCAAACTACAAGCTGAAGATGTGGGCACGTTGATAGAAGTTGGCTAAAAATAAGGAAAAAAATAAAAAATGAGTGAAAAAATATATGAAACGAAATGGGGAAACAAAAAGAAAGTTAAACGCGCCAATGGAAAACAAGTACAGGTATTAATCAATATGACGAAAATGACATGCTCTACTATTAAATGCAAAATTTATTAAAATTAGGATGGAAGAAGGTTAACTAAAAAACTAAATAAAAGTATTTGTCTATAAATTATTTATAATTATAGATATATATAATTTAATTAGAATACAATATATAAAATACATATAATATATTGGTTTCCTTCAAAATAATATATTATTCAACTACAATAATACATAAATATTTCAACTAAATTTTATTTTTTTTTTGTTAAATTTTGTTATTATTTTCAAATTTAAATTTTAAAACAACCAAAATTAATGATTTTGTTTTTGTATTTATTTAAGATATATTTTTTTTTATCAAAAATATTTTTTCAAAAAATTTAAATAAAATAAATTTTTTTTTTTTTCACAGTATATAGTACTTTAAGAAAGTTTAAAAAATTGTATATAAATTATCTTGTGTTTCAAAAATTAAAATTTAAGTCTCTCCTACATTTTTTTTAAACAAGGATCTAATAAAAATAAAAATAATATAAAAAAATAAATTAATTATTAAAATTTAAAATATTTCAAAAATCTAAAAATAAAAGTCCTTTTTAACTTATGATAAATCCAAGCCTTACATATTTTTCAATGATATAAAAATTACAGAAAATTAGTTTAGCTAAACCTAATTTAATTTTGATAAATACTTATCAAGATAAAAATAAAAGGAAAGATACTACTTATGTAGAGTTTATAGAACTGATAAATAATTATAAAAGTATATAATTAAATAAATTTTTAAAATAATTAAAAATTTAAGCTCCGTTTTTAGGACATTGGGAAAGTATTATATTATATTAAATAATGGTATAGTTGATAATGATATATTTTCATTAAAATATATATTCAGCCTGATCCCTACTCTACAGTGTATACGGGCCAAAAAAAAAAGAAAAGATTTGGATAAAAAGTTATTCAACCTTACGCACGGGAGCAGTCATTGGAACTGAAGAAATTGCCAGGCTGGCAAAAAACTTGTGCCGCCACACAATTTTTCGCTCACAATGCGATATCAGAGGAGAGAGAGTGGGGAGAGACGGGTGTGGGAGAGTCGTGGAAACTCAAGTAAACTCATTCGCGCGTTTTAACTAACTAGAGAGACGAGAGCGACAGAGGGCGTTGTGAGCGCGTGGCTGGATAGAAAAGAATATACGGCAAAAATTATTATTTACGCACGGATGGTGTCATCTAATTATGAATTCATTTTGCAAGGCACTGTGCGACAACAACAACAACAACAACAATAACAACAACAACAAAATGGCGCTGCTGCTGCTCCTGCTGCAAGTGAAAAGCTGCAGAGGAAGCTGGCAAAAAGGACACGGGCGCACAGTTGCTTGAAGACGAAGGCAACTTTCTTTTGGCTTTTGAGGCGCTGAAAATTAACAAAATGCGCGCTGGCCAAACAAAATGGCGGCAGCTCGGACAATACACCTGCTGACGGCGCTGGCGGGCGCACAGGTGCTGAGGGGGAAGGCAGCAGCAGCGACAGCAGAAGCAGCAGCAGCAGCAGCAACCGCGGCTTCTTTTAATGCAATATTTTCCAGCATTTTCTGTGCTAACGATAAAAAGTTTTATGCACGCATTTTCAGCATTTTCGCCGGGCCAAAGAAATTTCATGCTCTTTGAAAACTTGTTAAACTATGATAACCACAATGCTGGCCACACCAGCCACGTCCTCGCCACCCCCTCGGAATAAAAAAAAAAAATATTGCAAAGCAGCGTAAATAATAATAAGCAAGCTGAAATTTTACTCGTTAACTCGGCTCTGTACAAGTTAAGAAATGCATAAAATATGTTAACAAGCAGCAGCAGCAGCAGCAGCAGCAAAAAAATATAATATAAATAAGAAGAAGAAAAAAATGGAATAAAACTAAAATCTAAATAATAAGAAATGGGTTCTACGTAGTTTCCTCTTTGGTCAAGCCAAGCCATTTTCTTAGCGGAAATAACTAACAAGCGCAAATTTTGTAAGCCATTTTCATATTATTTGCCAGTTTTCTTAGCAGATGCTTTGTTTGGCCACAAAATGCGCAAAAGTTCGGGCTAAAATGCATTTGATGTTAGCTAAAAAGTCGCCTAATGAGCAACTAGTTAACGGCATAATTTATTATATATAGTATTTTCTTTTATATATTTTTAAAAATTATATTAAATTATACTAAAATTTTTATATATTTAAATGCAATTAAAATACCTACAAAAGATAATTTCTGAAAATTTATATATATATATAAATTTATAAAAAAAAAACCAAAGCAATCACGATTTTGAGGTTTCTGACCATTGCCTGTGCCTCAGCATCATTTATTTCAATCATTTATCAAAATGTTGGAGCCAAATATCTTGCTGGACCTCGTTTTCGGTCTCGTTCAAAGCAAACCAGCAGCGGCTAATGAGCCAAGTGCGAAGTGCCAAGTGCTGTGTATGTCAATCCATGGAACTCTGACTCAGTCGACTTGCCCGCAGAAGTGAGCACGCCCCACACTCCTCTCTCCGCCGCCTACTCAGCCAAGTTGACAGGCCAACGACTGAAGCCAAATGTGGCCAAGTTAAGTGCGCACATTCATTAATTTACATTAAAATGTAATTAGTGGTCAAAACAGCAACAAAGCCAACAACAACAACAACAAAATTGGCCAAAAATGAAACCGCAAAAATGTTGCGCATAAATGAAATGCATTTTTTTTCAAATATTTTTAAAATTATAAAGCGCAGCTCAGAGACAAAATGCGATATTGATGGAGACTTTGGAAAAAAAATTAATCTTTATAAATTGTAGCAAATTTAAGTGAGAAATGTTGAATTTTAAAATAAAAGTTTCTTGAAAAAAGTGAAAAAATTATTATTTAAAAAGTGAAAAGCAAAATTTATATTTATATATAAATAATTTTTTTCTTATGTGAAAATAATTTTAATGACAAAATTAATGATCAATTTATATAAAATATTTTAGTGCTGTTTTATATTTTTAGTAAAATAATGGATAAATAAATAAATAGCTTATAAAATAAATTTTCAAAAACTTCAAAAAATATTTATATAATTTATATTTAATTATTTTTTTCTTATATTTTATTCAAAACTTTATAGGTATTATTAAAATTAACATGTATTTATTTAATATTTATAAATATTTATTTAATTATTATTTATAAGAATTTGTACCCAAGTTAAGTTAATACATATTGGATTTTTGTATACATTTTTAGTTGTTTACTGATCATAAATTTTAGTAGTGATATATGAAACATTTATTTATGCTTGTCTTAATGTTTCATATACTATTTTCATGCTTTACTTTAAAATTAAAAAATATCTGAAATTAATTTAAAATTTTATACAGACAATAATTATTATTGTATTATTACAAATAATATTTTAAAATAAAAATTTTTTTTTTTTTGTTTTGAATAATTTTTTTGTGAGCATTTAGAAAAATGCCAATAAAATAAAGCATTTTTATAAAAAAATATTAGTAGAATTTTTGTATACAATTATTTATTATATTTATATATATATATTTATTATATTTATTTATATTTATCAAATAAGTTTTTTAATAAATAAAATTTTGATCTAAGAGTATGAAGTCCGTAATAAATACATTTTTGCAGATAGCTTAGTATTTTCTAGCTATGTATATCAAAAACTGTAATATTTGACAAAAATTAAATGCTTTCAAAGCTCTATAATAGATTCTAAAACATTTTACTCAACTCAAAGTCGCCTTCAGCCAAGTTCATTTGTTTTTTTTTTTACCCCAACCTTTAAATTAGCTAAATAAAAAAGTAAATGTTTTCCAGCTTTTTAAGCACAGTCTCATCATTCGCAGCTCCATTAAATTCAGTGCTACAATCAGCTAATTTTGCACACATTTTGATAAGCTTTGTTGTTGTTTGTTGTTGTTTTTTTTTATATTAAAAATATTTTATGCTTACGCTGGGGGCTGTTGCATTTCACTCTTTTTTTTGCTTTTATGCGCATGCGACGCCTGTTTGTTTTTTTTCTTACACCTATGCAGCAGATTGACAGGTGTGAATGGGGTGGCGCATTAGCAGATACTCACACACACACACATGGCAATAATTATGCGCGGCATGCACATCATCATCGTGAACATTTTTATGATTATGCCACTCGTGTTACCTGCCCAGCCAGGCAGCCAGGCAGCCAGCGAGGCATCCATCTCTTAGTGCTGCTGCCGCCAGCCCCCCGCCAATTAGGCAAATTGTGTGCTATTTTCAATTTTTAAAATTCAGCGTTCGCTGTCTCAGTCTATCTCTCTCTCTCTCTCTCTCTCACTCTCTCTCTGTCTTTCTGAATCTCTGTGTTCATCTCTAACGCTGACTGGCTTCCTGGTTGGCTTAAGTGGCTGCCACAGCAGCTGGCAACAAAAACAATGGCTAACTGCCATTTGTTGCTACTCGCCCCAAAAATTAGTCAACTTTCAAGATGGCGTGCATGCGTCTATGTGTGTGTGTGTGTGTGGGGGAGGGGCTGTCCATTAGCAAAATGGAGCACAGGCTATTTCTGATTTAATGAGCCATAGTCTAATGGATTTGTGTTTTTTATAGTCTTTAGGTGTCTGCGATTATTTATGCGTCACTCAAATTGTTTTAGATTTTAGTCGTGTGTGCAAATAATTGTTTATAGTTTATGCCGAGCGAGGGTTGCCCTTGAAGTTGGCTTAACTAAAATTGTGTTTAAATATAATAATTATTTTGTGCAAACGAAAATGACTCTGGCAGCTCAGGCGAGTTGAAGTGAATTATTAGGATATATTTGTAAACTAATAAATAATTATTTAATTTTAGAACATTTTTTTAAAATGTTTATATTATAAATATTTAAATTATATATTATTATATTATAAGTATTAAAATCATGGAAATTTTCTAAAATATATTTTATATATCACAAATTATTTTAAATTCTAAAGTTTTTTAAATTAAGAGAAAGATATATGCGATGATGCAAAAATTATCATGAGCTGCAATTGTATCTATAAGATAGTTTACTAAAGCAGATGCGACATGAGATCAACGGTATGCTCCATCTAGCTTAAGTTTATAGGTGCTAGCTCTGAGATCTGTTGCCTTAAATAATTTTGTTATAAAAATAACTCAAAAAAAAAAAAAAACAAAATAGTAATTAAATATTATATTCTTTAATATTAAAAAGCGTTTTTTAAATTTCAGCTTTTATTTATTTTTTTATTATATTTGTTTTTTTTTTTTATATTTATTTATTTTTGTATATATATTTATTATTTTTATTATTTAATTATGTATACTTTTTTTTGTAACATAATATATATTTTTAGTATTTCTTTTATATCTAAATATTTTTTTAATATTCACTTTATATTTTACTAAACAAAATATTTATCTCACTAGCCGCCCTCGCAGTTACACGTTTTTTTTTTGTAATTTCTTAAGTTTTTCTCTTTGCTAATGGACCGATTGTCGTGCCTTTCTCGCTGCTCAAATGCTTTTGCTGTTTGGCATAAGTATGATAAATATCGTTTCATATTTCGCTGATGACTTTTTCAGTTTATTTATCGCATCTGCAGTCTCAGTATTTGGGTCTCATTGTTAGGTTGTTGACAGCCAAGTGAACGAGTTGTGGAGATGATGCAGGTTCAAAAAAGAAGCGAGATAACAATTCAATTTTAACAAAAATTACTCAATTCCGAGAATTGGTTGTAATTAGTCAAGTTGTGAATGTTGTTAATATGGTTTTGAAAGGGGGAAAAGGAAATTTGGGATGAAATACCTAAAAGTTCCTTATATGAAAGTAATTATTGCTAAAGTTGAGAGAGTTATAGTATATTAAGTTTAAGTCTGTGTAATGTTCCCATATATTCCTTTTAAAGTTCAAGACTTTTTTAGTTTATATATCCTACTTCACACTTTGTTCATACTCTAACAACAGCATCTCCTTCACTTCTGTCTCAAGCACAAATCATATCTTTCCCCAGAACAACAAAATGTTGCTAGAAAGTAATAATTGAAGCGCACTGAAGGACTCGACCCCAAAAAAAAAAATGGAAACCCAAATCCGAATACCAGAAACCAGTAACCAGAATCTCAACGATTCAGGGTGTAAACTGCAAGAAGAAGAGGAAAAAAGTAAACAAACAAATGCCTCATTACATGCGAAATTAAATTTAAATGTTTGCTTAATGTGATTCCAGAGAGTTTGGCCCAGGGCCACGGGGCGATCAGGGTAAAAAAAAAACGAGAGAAGGTATGTTGCCCGTAAAAAAAAAAAAATAGAAAATAAAGCAAAGCAAACAAACCCAAGCACATAAAATATAATTTCATTTTGGAAGCCCTGGGCTAACCAGGGAGCAGCATTCCAGGCGTTGGTCGTCGGCGTCAACGCATGCTTAGAAATATTTCTGGTATTTTATTCTGGTTTGTTTTTTTTTTTACTTTTTTTTATGATTTTGCGTTGTTTTGCGACTGAGTGGAGAAATTAGAATTTGTGTGCGGGTAGCCAGTGTGTATGAGTGTGTGTGTGTGTGTGTGTGTGTGTGTGTGTGTGTGTGTGTGGGTGTGTGTGTGTGTGCGGTTGTCTGCGGTCGCTGGCGGACGCCGACGGAAGCCGCCAACGCCAACGCCATTGCATTCGCATTTCCTCTGCTCCCTGGCCTCACGCCTTGCGCTCTCTCCCCCTTACCCTACACACCCACATTTTGCGACAAAAATTTAATATATTTTTCTTTTGGGGCGTCAGAGAAAATCATAATAATAATTTCAATAATTTTGTAACGCTTGTCAAGCCGTCAAGCTGAGGCGTTTATTTGACAGGCGGCGGAGAGCGGGCCAGGATTAGAGAGAGAGAGAGAGAGAGTGAGGCTGAGGCTCAATTAAAATTTAATTTTTTTTGGCCAAATAAATATATGTAGAAAAAGTAATGTTAAATGCCGAAATACCCGTTAGCTGTGCATGGCCATAAATTAAAAACTTAATAACGAGCGTATTGCACGGATTCGTACATAACTAGGACATGCCCAATACGTACGTGCGTCCTGTTCTGTGCCCTGCTCTGTGCCCTGTTCTGTGCCCTGCTCTGTTCCCTCCTGGCAGACACACATCACAAATATTCCCATTGGCTCTGCTCCGCTCTCTCTCTGTACTATTGGCCGCCTCTTCGCTCTGTCTCCTGCGCTCATCCTGCGGCAGCAATAAATCGCTAACAGCAAATAAATCAACGCGCATAAATTCCAATGTTCAGCGACGAGGCCTGACCCGACTTTATTTACGACATTGCGACAAAGACACTTACGGCAAAATGTTGGCCCCGCACTGGATAAAAATTCTGTGTTGAAAATGTGGAAAAAGCAGCAGCAACTACAACAACTACAACAACATCACATGCAACGGCCTGAGGTCAAATGCCAGAGGATTCCAATTTGTTTGTGAATGCATTTTCATTAAATGACGGAAACAGAACGAACTATTCAAGTTTCTAATGTAAAAAATAAAACTTTAAATTACATATTTACTATGTTAAATATATTTTGGCTGTTGAAATATAATATTATAATAAATTTAACAAAAATATTTGGTAAACTAAAAATTCCATTTAAGTCCTGTTTATTTTGTAATCAAATTCTATTTATTACTTTCAATCGAATTTATTATGTTTTTTCTTATTATTTTAAAATTTATACTTATATTTATAATAATAATTTATTATATTGCTATTTTTATCTGTCCAAGTATTTTTTTAAATATTTATAAAAAAAATTATGTTTAAAAGTTTATTACAAATAACATCCAATGTAAGACATCGAAATATTTCACGATTATTATTTAATAAATCTTGTTAGTAAATGATATATTTTAATTTGTAAATTTTAAAGAATATTTCAAAAGTTTTTATTGTGAATAATAATGAGTAATAAGAAATAAAAAATATACATTAATAAATTTCGTTACATAATTCAATGCAAAAATACGTTTTAATAAAAATTTTCTAAATATTTTTAATTTTCAGCATATTATTAGAAATTGTATTAAATTTTTATATAAATTTTTATCTATTACAAAGTCTTTTCATTAATTTAGTAAATTAAGTGAAAATAAAAAAAAACTAAAAATATATGAACACATATTTATATATATAAATATTTGTATATAAAATAGATATATTAAAAAAATTAATTTTAATAGTTATAAAAAAAAAATATTTAAATTCACATTTGAAATATTTTTTTTGTCTGTAAAATTATATTATTATGTTTCATATTATATATTATATATTTTATTTTATTATTTTACTAAATATATTATATTTATTATTTTACTATAAATAGAAATAGTTAAAAATTAAATTTGTATATAAAAAAATATTAAGATGTATTAAATAGAAATTTTTAATAAATATTTTCAATAATTTGCATTTTATAAATATTATTTTTTATTTCATATTTTATATTCCATTTTAATTAATATATATATAATATAATAATTATCATTAAAAGCCAAACAAACTTCCAAAAATCATTTAAAATATGCTCAAAGTCAAATGAATAAAAACAAATAAATATAAATTTATAAATATATATATATACAAATAGATATAAATTTATATGCATATGAGCTGTCATAAATAATGGGAACAAAAATTCTCATTCAGTGGCCTCTACGCCAATGAACATGAAAAAGGTCGACCTCCGGAGTGTCGTGGCAATATGTCGGGACAATTCATATAGCCAAGGCGAGGGAAAAATGTCAGATACGTTGTCCGTGGTTAACCAAAAGCAGTTGCCATGGGGTTAAATGGGTTAACCCCCATGCAAAAATGGCTGTAAAAACACAATATGAGAATAAAAAAAAAAAAAACGAAAGAAAATAGCAGAGAAAAGCTAAGGAGTAGATGAGGTAGGTGCCGCTGCCAGGCGACGACGACGACGAGTATATTTGGCATATTAAAACAAAAGGATGCCGTGTGCTTGGCAAATAGACAAAGGGATTCACACACACACACATGGGTGCACACACACACACACACAGATGGAAGTCGCCAAATCAAGCGTTGATTTATGAGCAGTCAAAGGAGCCTAGAGGAGAAAAAAAAGCGGAGAAAACTAACAAGGCGCAGATATTAACACCCTTGTAAAACTGTAAAACCGCCGTGAAAAATATGCAGAGTAGAGACAGATAGAGTGAGTGAGAGAGAGAGACAGAGAGAGAGAGATAGTCAACAAATCAAATTGCAGAGTCCAAGTAGAACCCGTTCCCCCCCCCTAAGCCGGCAGCTATTAGTTGCGCCACTCGGCGACGGCCATATACCCAACCATGGTGATAATTTATTTATTTGAGATTATTTATTGCACATACATCATAATTTTGTGCCTCTGACGGCAACGCCCAAGCAGGGGGGAGCAGGGGGTGAAATATTTTATTACGACTTGTAGGTAAGAGAAGATGTATTCCTTTTTCTAATTCTCTTGCCGTTTTCCATTTTTTTTTTTCATTTTTGTCATATCCCAGCGATAAGCGAATGGCTCAAGGATTTGGCGAGCAGCCGTAGAAGAAATATAACTTTTAACAATGAAGGATGAGCCATAAATTAAAAATTCCAAACTTCAAAAAACGTAACAATAAAATACACGATACAACAGCAACAGCAAACGGGACATGCAGTTGATTTATTTCTAAAGCGAGAATCCTTGGGATGTCCCAATAATACCCAACACAGCCATCGATACCAGCCAAGGTGCGCTGCTCAAAGAGACGGAAGTATTTATTTCATAATCGTTATGAAGTAATGAATGAAAAAATACTAGAGAAGTTGTAAGATTGGGCTTGGCTAGCAGTTGAAATCATGCACAGTTGAGTTTTAAGGAGTCAAATATTCTTGGACTAAAATATAAAAATATAAATTAACAAAGGTATTTTGTTTCAAAATTTTAGTCTTTTCTATGCAAGCTAATGATATAGAAGGAGCTTAAAACAATTAACTCCATTTCAATTTATTCTGATAGTTTTTATACCATTTTCTATATTTTCTATATTTTCTTGCTTAGTCCCATTATTAGTCTTCATGAACACAGCTGAATATATTACTAATTCTTAATATTTTATTAAAATTCAGATCTATTTATTTTAAATTTTATATAATTTTAATTGTATTATTTGACCAATTTTAGTTTTTCTTATTGGTTTAATACTTATTATTTTTTAAATATTATTTGTACTATTATTTATTGTATTGATTAAGCTTATCTATAAATTTTAAAAAAATATTTTTTTTACGATAAATTTAATATAAATTATATTTTATATATTTAATAATTTAAAAATTTGTTTTGTTCTTATTTTTATACCCTGAACCCATTGAAAATGGGAAATCAGGGTATAATGTTTTTGTGAAATGTATGTAACAGGCAGAAGGAGACATCGCAGACCCCATAAAGTATATATATTCTTGATCAGCTCGATGAGCTGAGTTGAAATAGCCCTGTCCGTCTGTCCGTCCGTCCGTCCGTCCGTCCGTCCGTCCGTCCGTCCGTCCGTCCGTCCGTCCGTCCGTCCGTCCGTATGAACGCAGCGATCTCGTAAACCACAAAAGCTAGATATATGAAATTTTCAGAGAATACTCGTCTATAGCCTACGCAGTACGAGTTTTTTTTAGATTTTCGATAACTCATCCCGTTTCCTTATTATCGATAAAAATCGATAACTTTTCTTCCGCTAAGCATACCGTAAGAGCTAGAGACTCCAAATTTACTGTGTAGATTTGTGTAATGAATGCGGACATTTTGTCATTTTTGGATTTTGGATGCCACGCCTCCTTCGCCCCCAATTTGCAAAATTCGTATTTCAAATACTAGAGACTTGTGCTTTGGCAAATACACACATATGAATGACATGATTACGCTGCGCAAGTTTGATTAAGAAAGTCCATCCACAAAAAAAGTTATTAAACATTTAATTTCCCATACAATAGGCATATTGCAGCCCAAGCGCAGTCGCTGCGTCAGCTGCGCAGTCAGCAGAGCGCGTGCTTATGCGTGCGTGCGTATGCATGTGTGTGTGTGTGTGTGCGTTACTCGCAATATTTGTATATGTAAAATAAGCATATCATGTTGGGAAGATTGGATCTTCGCAGGGTTCAGGGTATCTCGTAGTCGAGCCGTCTCGACTAGAGCACTCTTACTTGTTTATTTTTGTTGTTTTATTTTTAATATTTAAATTATTATATTTAAAAATATTTTTATAAGTTTAATATTAATTGTAAATTATTTTGAAATATATGCAATTAAATTTTATTTATACATATATTAAATATTCTTAATATTTCATAAGCTAAATTTGAAAACAACATTTTAAGACTATATATAGAATAAATATATATAAATATATAGAATAAATATATATAAATTATAAAATTAAAAAATAATTTATTTAAATTATATATACATATGATAATTTATATGCACGACAGATTAATATATTTAAATGAATTTTACAATTCATTAGAAAATAAAATAAAATGTCTATTTGACTTATTCAATTATCGTATCAGTATAAGAATATTTAACAATCTTTTGTAATCTTTGATACTAAAGAAAAAACTTCCCCCAAGGATATCCTAAAATGCATCCAATTTTACAACTCTCAACTTGGCTCAAGTGTAAATGATTTGGCAACGACGCAGATAAATATAGAAAAGAAATAAAAGCCGAAAAGACATAAAAAAAAAAAACGTAAAGAATAAGAAATACATGGCGCATATTAAATTCTTATAAAAATCAGCGCGCAGGATACGCGACGGTAATGCGCGATTCGAGGACATGTGGTAGGGGCCAGGGGACTAGGCACCAGGGGACTACGAACTAAGGACTACGGACCAGGGTGCTATTGTTATAGCTACTTTTATGATGGCATTGTCTGCCCCGCGCCAGTGCGCCGCTCTCGCACTGCTACTAGAGCTCCTGCTGATGCAATATTAAAAAACTTGTTGCTAATAAAAAGATGTGTGAATATGGATATACACGGACACGGACACGGCTGTCAAAGCAGTTGATCATGATGATGACATCAATGACATTTGTTGCGGTTCAATAAATTCGCAAGCGTTTCGAAAAAAAATATGTGCAAAATGCACTTGGAGAACGTATTGTTAGAATTTAGCATTGTTGGAATTTCTTGAATATAATTTTATTTTAGTTGAATTTTCTTTTTAAGTTTGCAATATTTTTAATTCATAATTAAATCTAAATCTAAATTTTAAATACAATTTTATTTAGTTAGAATTTCTTTTCAAGTTTGCAATATTTTTAATTCATGATTAAGTCTTGATTTTTTTTTTATTCAAAATATTTATAAATTAATATTTTTTTTTCTAAATTTAAAATATAAATGTATTTTTAAAATATTATTTTTTTTTTTTTTAATTTTAAGACTAATTAATCCTAATCTAAATCTTAACTATAAATTATTTATGCAGAAAATTTATTCTACATTTCTTTACTTAATCTTACTTCTTTACTAATCTTAAGAAAAAATTTCTAATATTTCTGCAGTAAAGGAGCATCTTTTCAGAAATTTCTACCAATTATTATTTCTCTCAGTGTATATATATAGCTCGTATATAGCACCTAAGTAGGCTGAGCCTCAGTGCGCATTTAATTGTTATATGGTTGGCTGCATGGCAATTGTCAACACGAATCGCTACTCATTCAGTCAGCGCAAGGGAAACATGGCTTGGTTAACAATTTTGGGTTTGGGGTTTCGATTTAGCATCTCTCTCTTTCTCTCTCTCTCTCTTACTCTCTCTGTCTATCTATTGCAGCCGGCTCTAAGGCTACGCTAGGGGTGTTGTTTAGCTGGCGGATAATCCGTTGCATGTTGCCGTTGCGCCGTTTTTGATTAAAATGACATGACAAACCCATGCATACCCTTTAGAGAGTGTGTGGCATGAGGGGGAGGGGCGGTGGGAGCATGTTGATTTGAATTGTCTATAAGCTGCTCTACGTTTGCCCATCGACTGCGGTATTTGAAGTGCCAAAAAGCGCACTTTGCCCCATTGCTGTTGGCCTTTTCTTTACTCTTTTTTTTTTCTTTTTGTATATTTTATATTCTCTTTTTTTCCAGTGTTGTTGAGTGCGCGTTTTAGTGAAAGGATTTATGCCCATTGCTGCTGCTGCTGCTGCTGCTATTTGTTTAGCCGCTTAGTTTAGCATTTGCCCATTGTTTTAGGCCAAATAAATTGTGGCGCGATTTGTGCGCATTTGAACTTTTTGTGTAAGCCTGTTTGGAATTTTTTTTCTATTTTTTTGTATTTGTTTTTTACAGACATGGCTTGGCTTAAACTAGAGTTAACCCTTACGGTAGGCTAGGCTTTAAGCGGGGTTTATTTGGAAATTAAATAATATTTGATTGAGGCTGGAGTGGAACTTAATTTGATTTTTAGCAATTTTAATATTTTCTATATTTTATATATTTTTCAAATAATAATAGCAACTCTATTATCTTTAATATTTTTATATATATCTTAAATAATATTAATGTATCGCAGTCGTTATATCTCTTATATTTTTATATATTTCTCAAATATTATTGATTTATCGCAATTTTAATATTTTCTAAATATTTTTATATTTTTCAAATAATATGTTAAATAGAATTAAATATTATTGAAACACTTACCAAAATATTAAACTAAAAGTCTATTAATATTATCTATATTTTTCAAATGTTATATAAATAAAATAAAATATTTTCAAATACTTATTAATATATGTAACTTAAAGACTTTCAACACTGTCATCTAGCTATGAGAGCTAAATAAATAATAAAAAATCTTTATACGGTTTCACTGCACTTGACTCTGTGACGACGCAACACACACACATACTGAGATAGACAAATTAAGAGCCGTCAAAGATCTCGATCTCTCTCAATGCTCTCTCTCTGGCCAAAGGCCTTGGAATGACTCTCTCAATGCGGCAGATCAACTCAATTCGCACTGTAGTGACTGTGATCCCGTTATCCTGAGGCTGTGTGCACGAGTGTTCATGTGGATTGTGTGAGCGCAAGTCCAAGTTATTGTTGTATTGGTGAGTATGTCTGCTCAGCGTAGGGGCCTAGCATAATAAGGCAATTTATTTCGTGCTCTTCAGCTACTTTGACCGGTCGGGCTCTGTGTAGTGTGTGTTTTAAACATATGTATATTACAGTTATGCATAGCATCCACAAACAGAGAGCGGGAGAGTGTGAGAGGTTCTAAGAGAGTATGAGTGACGGTGAGTAATATTAAGCTCTCTTAAACATTTATATACTCACGTTGCTTTTCACACACTTGCTGAGTGTATTATAATTTTGCTATTAAGTTTGTAACTCATTAATGCAGGCATTTCAGAAATTTCATATTATTTACATTCTTGATTATTGTTAAAAACCAAGTAAAAGCTTTAGGTACTCCTTGATTTATCCCTTTTTAGAATTACCTTTAAAAAATAATTTAAACAGATGCCGCTTAAGTCAGGAGTCATTCATTAATTGATGCTTAAAATGCCAATCAATTGAATAAAAACACCACATGAATCAACATTTAGCTCGTAATTACAATAATTGCTGTCAAATGGAAAAAACCCAAAAATTAAAAAAAATATTTTTATACATATAAATATAATATTAAACAACAGCAGCAGGAAGCCCAAAAGGTAGAAATCGGGGAAAAAAATAATATTTTACCAGCTATTGTCTCAGGCACGCGACAGGGTGGCTCTAGGGATTTTGCATGAAAGTAACGCCCACGGCCACGACCACGCCCCCACACACTCACACACACACACACACGGAAATAAACGGCTGAGCAACGGATTTGAACACCCAAAAAACTTCATTACAGCCTCGACTTGGATGACTTAATCAAAGTTGGATTATCTGCAATGCAGCCGAAGCGGCAGCCGAAGCCGTAGCCCGGTAAACATTGAGGCATGGAATTCTCATTTGCTGGGGTTTATTTTTGCCTTGTATGGCTTTCATTTGAATTAAAAAGCGCTAGCCGAAGTTTGACAGATTTTTCTGCAACAGCATGGGGCCATTTGGCACACATCTAAAGCAAGATGAAGCAGAGGAAGAGTCCTCTGAGGCTGGCTCAGCTGAACTAAATTAAATTCCATGTCTAATGCTCGCACAAGGATTAGGACAAACAACGCCTCATCGCCTTTAGATGGGTAATATTAAATAATTTTTCCACACACACACACACACACACAGGCATACATTGCTCGCAGGACTCGCAGGACACATATGCCATGAATTCGTTCATTGTTTTGCATCGAGTCGAGCCAAGCCGAGTCGAGCAGCAGCAGCAGCAGCTCTCATAGCCGCAGATTAAAGTCTCCCGTGGTGAACTTAATATAAAAGCAAAGGACGAGCCTGCCCAGGACAACGGGCATAGAGTATTTTCCAGCTAGCTGAAAGCGCTCAGCGCCAAATCTTTTTTCGAGTGCGAGACATTAGCAGCATTAGAACAACAACAACAACAACAACAGCAACAGCATATAGTTAGGCACAAGGACTTACTGCAACCTCAACTTCCTCCCCTTAACAAATGCAAAAAGCTGTGCAGACCAAAGAGCGCCAAAATAATCAAAGGACTTAAGTCGGCTCAGCCCTTGAAAAGCGACGCAGATTTTTTGTTTTTTTTTTTGGCTACAGTTGGACCAGAAAATATATATGTATATATATATATATAGAGAGAGCGAGAGAGAAGCAGCAGCACTGCAGTGGTGCGAAGCTTGCGCTGTGCTCATTTGTGGTGTCAGTTGCTGCATTATCAGTTAGAAATTTCGAGTACAGGAAATGAGAGCAGCCTTAAAGCGAGGAGGGAGATAAATTGAACAGAGAAATTTGGAGTGTTAAAGTAAAAACTTAAAGATTTTGTTGAGAAGAAGTTGCTCATGTTATAGATAGATTTTACATATATATATATATATATATATATATATATATATATATATATATATATATATATATATATATATATATATATTATATATTTTACATACATAAATAAGTTAATAAATATATTGAAATTTGTTTTAAAAAAATAAATGTAATAAATAAATAAATTTATTAAAATTTGTTATAAATAAATATATATAGATAGATTATACACATATAATGTAGACATATTCTTAAAGTTCATATAGTTCATATAAAACTATAAGAATATGTCTACATTATATGTATATATAACTTATTTATGTATGTAAAATATATAATATATATATATATATATTTATTAACAAACATTTTAATAATCAAAGTATAATATATAATATATTTATTTAAAAACAAAATTTTAAAAAATTTATTTTTGAAATATATATTTATTAAAATAATATATATATGTATATAAATATATATTTATTAAAAAAATATGTTAATCAATTTATTTTTTGTTCATATAAAATTTATTTTTTGTTTAAATATTTTATTCATATATTATTTTATATTTTAATAATTTTTTTTTTTATTTTTTTTTTTTAATAATTTATTTTATTTTTAAGTATATTATTCATATATTGTTTAGTATTTCAACAATTTTTTTATTTTATAATTTTAATTAGATTTAATACTAACTTATGACTAAAGCGGTGGCTACTAAGGCCTTCGGCTTGGTAGTGTTTTGTTGGTGATAGTTTGTTATGTCAAGTTATTAACAATTATCGTACAACGCCGGATATCAGGCAACTAAAAAAGCTAGAAACAAGAATAAAGTTTTCAGTTCATTCATTCTCTTAGATAAACTGCAACCTGAACTTACTTATTTACCATGTTATGGAATAGATAAAAATCGATGTTAAGAGTTAGTTGTTATCAAACGAAAATGAATCAGAAATATATATAAGTTGTTCTTTTGTCCCTGCACTAAAGTCTTATGTGAGTAATAATTATTGAAAAATTATATATTTTTATAAATAAAAAACCGTAATTATGTAGAAAATATAATTAAATATACAAATCATATAAAAATACTAAAATATTAGTAATTCTCTTTTAAATTGCGTCCGTCACAGCTATATTTGAATACTGGAGATTTGACAATATGTTTACATAAAAATATAGATTTGAGTGTATGCGTTTTTAGGTTTAGATTAGGTTTTGGGCCACGTCTTTTACATAACTCTATGCACTGAATCCCTTGTACCAATAGGAGGCAAACAGTATTAGCCATTGCAGGATATTGAAGTGTACATTATACGATATACCCAATAGGCCCGCGCTCTGTGTATCGATGCCGATGAGGCTCAATGCGATTTTGAAGACCCAACTGGACATTAGTATTAGCAGTGGCATATAATGCCAGAATTTGGACGATGGATCTCTGCGCACAATTATGAACGGCGGCAGATTATCGTCCCATTGGATTTGATTGTTGTGGGGTCCATCGCCGGCGCCAAGCATCGAACTGTGCAGTTGGAGCTCGCGGGTTAATGCCATCTGTTGCATTATATTTAGTTCGGGTGTTACAATTCTGTTGCGTGGTTCATTTCGGTGTTCCGGAACGACTGCTTCGCCAGCTGTCTGTGGAAAGAATACATCCAAAATATGCTCGTTCGGCAAATCCATGATGTCGAAAATTCTCTAAGAAAAAATTTTACTACTAAAAAAATTTTTTTTTTACGTTCACTCAATCAATTGTTGGATTAAATCTGACAATTTTAGCAAATTTTTTTTACATACATAATTTTTGAAATTTTGTTTTTTGATTTTATGAATAATACAATGAGATGTAATTCTGATAATATAGCATACTTAGTTATTATGTCTAAAGTAATTAATTTAAATAAAAAGTTTAGCAAGAAAAATCAAAGAATATTTAGTTGTGTTAGTATGTTTTTTAGTTTTAATACTTTTCTAATTAAAAATTATTTTTTTATTTAATAAGAAAAATATTTGAAAAATATAAAAAAATTAAGAAAATATAAATATCTGTATGTAGAAATTATTAATGTGATGATGATAATGATATTAAGAAAAATATATAAAAATATAAAAACGTATATTGCAGGACTTAAATAGAATTTGAATTTTTGTTTAATATATTTTTGATTTATAAAAATAAAGATTATAATATATATTGATATATAATAAATTTTTTAATTGTAATATTTGTTTAATTAAATATTTTTTTTGTTAAATCAGAATTTTTTTTTAAATATTAGAAAATTATTAAAAATTTAAAAAAAATTTATTTATTTTTATATAAATATATAGAAATTATTCCGATGATGCTTATGATATTTAAAAAAAATATATATGAAAATATATATAAAATAATATTTTTATATAAATATTGAAGGATGTAAAAAGACTTTTGATTTAATAAAAATAAAGATTATAATATAATACATAAAAATATATAAAAAAATATATATATTTAAATTATAAATTTATTTTTTTAAATTAAAATGAAAAATATTTGTTGGTTTAATTAAGATATTTATAAAGAAAGTATAAAAGAGATTTTTAATAAGATTTTTGTCAGCCCTGCAGAGCCTGCACGTCAAATGTTTACATTGAAAAGCTGCCAGTACAATTAGCGCATATGAATTCCGATTGTATTTATTCATTATAAGCGCGAAAAATTGTAAATTTTTGTTTTTTTTTCCATATTTATTTTTTTAATTTCAATTTTAATGAGTTGTGGCAACAAAGGCGCATTTTTAATGAAGCAAAAAACGGCAATTACTCACGTTTTACAACACTATTGCCGCTGATGAGGACGATGATGGCGATGTTGATGGCGATGTTGATGGCAGTCAGAATTGTGCTGAAAATCGCTTAAATGCAAAACTCATTAAAATAATTGCAAAATGCAAAAATATAACAAACTCATTTGCTATGGTCGGGGGATGGAGGGATGGAGGAATGGAGAGTTGGTTGTGGATGGAACGCACACTCATTAAACCAACCATAAATAATTAACAAAACAATTTATTTTCAAGGATATGTATGTGTGAGATGCTGCTTCGGCTGCTACGGCTGCTGTTGATGCTGTATGCACACCTATCCACTCATACCAACTGTCTATAATTGCGAAGAGAATGCATTTCATGCGCTCTATGCAAACTTCAAAGCTCATTTATGCGAGCGTCTGCTGCTGTTGGGCTAAGATGAAAAGCCACACACACACGCATACACAGTGAGAGAGAGAGAGATCTGGCAAACAAACAGCCGTCTAAAAGTCAACAAACAGACGGCTGCCCACTGATGCGCGATATCTGAAAACACTTAGGCAACACACTCACATATTACGCATACGCAACGTTTGCTCTTGCTCTCTTTCTCTCTCACTCACTCTGTCTCTGTAGTTTGCGAGTCATTAAAAGTAAATAACCTCAAAGCAAGCGGCTTTCGCCCCTTTTGGCTGGCACTTGAACCACGTCAACGGCTGCTGTGGCCGAGCTTAAAAGAAATGCTCCGCTTTGACCCACCCAAACCAAACCCAACCCAGCCCCAGCCCAAACATCCATCCAAACGCCTTTGGCTAACCTGTCATCAGGGCCATGTCCAGTGCTCACACGTGTCGTTCTGCTGTGTTTGTTGTGCCAGCCATTTGTCCGCAAACACTTGTAATTAATTGCGCATGGCCGACAGAAGTCAGCTAGTTGCACTTGCCACGCCCCCTCCCCTACACACAACCATCTTTCGGTTTGTTAAAGTTTAGGCGGGTGGCAAAGCGTTTTGCCCACCAGCAGCAGCAGGTGTGTTAGCGGAACGTGAGTTCAGGTGATTATATTGAGAGCTAAAATATGTCGCAATATTTGTTAAGTTCTTTTTTTTTTTGGGTAGAGTTTAGTTATTTATGATTTATGGATTGTGTTTCAGGTTATTTAGCTATTATTTTATAGAAATATATGATGTTTACTTGAATATGTTTCTAATCTTTCTCTTCATGCCAATTTAGCCGCTGAGTTTCATTGTAAGTTCTTGCTTTTTACTGTATTTGCCTGCTAAAATGTGTAAGGCACATTAGCAAGATGACAAATATTTAACAGGCGCTTTAACAAACATATGTTGAAGTACTAAGACTTAAAATTTGAATGTAAATATGTACTAATTCTAATTCATGAAAGTAAAATGAGTATATTGGCTTTGTGCAATGTCCGTCCGACCGTCCGACCGTCCGTCCGTCCGTCCGTCTGTCTGTCCGTCCGTCTGTCCGTCCGATCGTCCGTCTGTCCCTCCGTCTGTCCGTTCGTCCGTCTGTCCGTCTGTCCGTCCGTCCGTCCGTCTGTCCATTTGTCCGTCCGTCTGTCCGTCCATCTGTCCGTTCGTCCGTCTGACCGTCCGTTTGTCCCTCCGTCTGTCCGTTCGTCCGTCTATCTGAAGCTAGAGACTTGAAATTTGGAAGATAAACTGGTGTATAGCCTTTTCTGATAAAGTGTTAAGATTTTCCCGATTAGCCTACCAGGGCCGTGAAATATCGGAAAATACAATTTCTGGTATCTTAGAAACACTTTTATTTAAAGTGTTAAGAACTTGAGGTTTGCACCTAATATATATATTATATATATATACCAAATTTCTCATATGTACATTTCGCTTTAACAAACTGAAGAACTCAGCCAGCCAGCCAGGGACTCTGTGAATTGCGTTGCAATTTTATTGTCATAGTCTAAACGAATTTAGCATAATTAATTGCCGTGTCGCAAAATGTGTGCAAATGGAGCGTCTGCATTGCCCGCAGCGGCGACGGCTAAGTGGGTGGCACTTTGTCTTCTTCTTCTTCTTGTTTTTCTTCTTCTTCTGCTGCTTCTTTACCACTTGGCAAAGCAATGCAGCAACGTTTTTTGTCTCGCTCTGTTTTTATGCATTAGCTTCATGTGCCATGGGCCAGACTTTGAGATTTTGCAACTGAAATGGAGCTCGGGAGGCTGGGGTCTAACTGGTCGCTTGGGTGTTCTCATTAGCACGACTCAAGTGCATTTTGCCCTCGGGGAACTATTTAGCTCAAACACAACAGACAAACAGCTGGGAGAGGGAGAGAGCAAATATTCATTTGAGTGCGTCGAGCTAGCAGCGTAATGAAGACAATTGCTTAAATTAAGTTCTTTTTAGGGCTTTACTTCAAAATGCTATAGGTCGGGAGCAAATATAGAGTTTATGTCGATAAATTTATATAAATTATTATTGCATTTTTGCATTAAATAAATGACGTTAATTATTCTTTAATATTATAAATTTTTACATATTTTATATATTTTTTAATGATATTTAACACATAATAATTTAAGTTTTCTATACAGATCAATAGTCTCAGACTGTTTTTGCTAAAAAGTAACTAATTTTCTAAGAACTTGAAGTAATTTTTGTAATTTCCTTATCTCGTTTCTGTCAAATGATTATATTGATATATCTGTCAGATAATATATATCAAATAATATATTTTTTGGTATTAATAATTATTTATAATTTTTAATATAATAATATAAAAATAAATTATTTTTATATATTTTAAAAATATATATTTTGTCATAGTATTTTTAATAATATTATAATATTTTTTAACAAAATAATAATAACACAAAAATAAATTATTTTTATATATATTTTTTTAAAAATATGTTGTTACAGTATTTTTAATAATATTTTAATATTTTAATAATATATTTTAATAAAATAAGAATCATACAAAAAAAATTTTTTTATATATGTTTTTAAAAAAATATTTTGTTATAAAATTTTCAAAAAGAAAAGAATAGATTTTATTCTTACATTTATTTACTTATTGTTATATATTTATTCATAACTAATACATTTTTTTACACATACAAATTCATATGATGTACCTCTTTTATATTTAATTTTTTATTTAATATATGCTATATTTTTTTTTACATTATATAACGCGCAACTTTTCTAATTATTCTTGAAAAAAAAAAGAAAAACTTTCTGCCAACTTTACGTAAGCATCTCAAAATGTTGTTGGTTCACGACACTGCGGCAAAAAAAAAAATTGTACTTAGCGCCTTTGCGCATCAATCGGCGCCGCAATGGACGTAAGTGGATGTTGGCTAGAGAAGGGGGCAACTGGGTGGTCAGGTCGGGTCACGGCGGGGGCAACACGAAAGGGTCGCTTCGCCTTCGAATGAGTAATTAAAACATTTTTCACTTTGCATTTTCTTTTTGCGCGACACTTTTCTGTGTTTTGTCTAACGCGCAATATTTATACACTAAGAGAGGGTAACTTGAAATTGTCATAAAGTTTGCAAGTCATAACGGGAGATGCTCCTAAATTTAAAGTGTATAAATAGTTGAGATGTGCTAGGAGAATATTTGGAGAAACATTAAATTTTTTTGGCATTTCCTGGTATATTTATGTGAAAAAGAGTATATAGGGTTCGGCTAATCAATGTTAGTCATCCTTTCTTGTTTTTTATGTCTCTGCCTTTTGCAATTAAAAACTAAGATGACTGTTGAGTAGGACTCGGCATAGAGAACAGGCATGACTGTCATTCAACTGCGCTACCTAGTCAAAAATGATATTTACTCTTGCTTGGAATTTTGGAATATTTTTATAATTAATATTATTAAAGTTCAAAATTACAGATATTAAATAAAGTCTAGCTAATATTTAATTGTTGACTTTTGCTTAAAAAATGATATATATATATATATATATATGTATGATATATGCCTGATCCAATTTTCAACAATTTTTGCAACACTTCTTTTCTTCTTTTCTTTTTTTGAAACTTCTTTTTCAAAATTATATTATATATCGAAAAAACAAATTATTTAAAAAAAAAACTTATTTACTCTGGCAAATAAAATTATTAAAAATTAAAGATATAAAAAAAATGAACAACAAAATTTTACAAAAATGAAAAAAACTAAGAAATGTATTTCCGTAACTTAAAAATAAAAATTTTGTTACTTAAGAATTTTTATTGATTTTATTTTATAAAATTATAATTGATTTAAATTAAATGCTAACTTATTTCTGGCTGCTCAGGGCTTCGGCTTGATAAATTTTATTTTATATTATTATAATTTTATATTATTATAATATTACTATTATTATAATTATATATGCTAAATAAAAATGTTATATATTATTAAATTCTAGAATATTTTATGCTAAGATCGTCACTCACATGTTGGTCAAAAAAAATGTATCAGAATTTTTTTTATTATTTATTTTTAGTTTTTTATTTTTTTTTTTATTTTTTATTTTTTTTTTATCAATATTTCTTTTCTTTTAATTTTCTTAAATTTTTCATTGCTTATAAAATATTTAAGTATATTTTTTACAGCGTCTAGTTATATTTTTGAAGCTTGTGAAAAAATGAAGCTGTTTATTTTGATTTAGTATAGATTATTAAATTTTTTGTAATATTTTTCTTATCATATAATATTTGATTTATATTATTATTTATTATAATTTTTTTTATTATTATGATTATATTATTAATTCTGCTTTCTTTAAATATATATATATGAATCAATATATGTATATATATATTTTTTATTATATTTATCTGCTCTGCCCGTTGCCTTGCCTCACCTTTATTTGGTAGCGCATTGGCATTGCCATTTAAGCTCAACCATTCAGTTGCTGCTACAGTGGCGCCCCAGCAGCACCTCAAAAGTGTCGGCTTCAAGTGCAGCTGCAGCAACTGCTACTGCTGTTGTTGTTGTTGTTGTTGCTGCAGCACCTGCTACTGCTTTTATACTCATTTGATGCACTAAGTTGGCAGTGTGTTCTCTGTCACCTGTTTTGGCACTTGAAGCGCAACGCGCAGTACAGCGCCAGTGCCAGAGCCGCCAAACAAGCTAATTAGTATGCAAAACACATTAAGTGGCAGCTAGAAACATTGCCGCAGCACTTGTATATTAGGGCAATGGGGGAGTTAAATCAGGTAGAGGCGGCAATGGCAGGCAGTCGAGGCGAGAGGGGCCAGGCATATCGCGCACCTCTGCGTTTCCATTGTTTTCACAACCTACAAAACATTTCAAATGGAAATTTTTTCCCAACAGTTCGCAATACAAAAGCAGCGCGACCGAGCGGCAAATATTGACAACCTTCACCTTCATTGATGCCCATAATTAGTGCACAAAACACTGAAAGCAAAAAAAAAAAACGGGAGAAAATGGTGGAAACTGCAGGGAAAAGTTGATAGAAATCGTGGCTGGAGCTGTTGGCAGTCGCATGGGAGCAGTTTATTAATCATACGCCATGTTGACGCAGTCTCAGAGGGCTCCAATCTGCTGCTGTTGCTGTTGCTGTTGCTGTTGTTGCCAACTGGCTGGCTGTGTACTAATTAAGCCTTCGATTAATTTACGCCTTTTGGCCCCAAACGCCAAGCGAGAAAACAAAGAAAATTAAAAGCTTCTATAGCCGCCGAACTTCAAAAGCCGGAAACGGGTCGAGCACCGACGTCTGCTGCCATTGCCCAAAGGCTGCTCGGGCCAATGCGTTAATGATGCCATCATCAACAACAACAACAACAACAACAACAACAGCAACAACAACAGCAACAACAACAACACCCCAAAGCTGCTGACACTGTCTGGCTTAGTGACTCCAACTCCGCTTTTGGCCAAGTCAGGCGACATCAAAGCGTTGAAGCTTGGGAATTGTTGACACACCGGATGAACGTAGATCTCTCACTCTGTCCCTCTCTCTCTCTCTTTCTCACTCTCTCTCTATCTCTGCATATATATTATTTTTAATACCCTGACTGCTGCGCTCGCTGATAAGCCTGGGGATTTTATTATTACTCTTCTTTTTTTTTTTTTTTATTATTATTATTTTTATACTCCCTGGAGCTCGATATATATATATATATATACATATATATTTCTTTTTTTTTGTATTTTTTGCCTGCTTCTCGTTCTATTTAGCAACGTGTTCATTGCCTTGGGCTATGGAGTTTTAGCTTTTGATACAAGTTGACATTTAAAGGGCTAATTTTCAGTTGAGCCTATTTGTGGCGAAAGGTTGAAAATTAGCATAAAAGAAATTAAAAGTAAATCTAGAAAAATTTTGAAAATAAATAAAATAGTTTACTTTATTTGTTTTATTATTATATGATTTATATTTATTAAATTATTTATATATAGATATTTACCAAAACTAAAACTTTTTTTTAATATACTATTTTAATATATAAAGTTTGTTTTTCATAATTTAGTACATTTTCTTATGTAAGTTATATAGAAATATTAGAAACTCTTTAGTATATTTTAACCTTTTGTGTTTCTTAATCTTTAATTAAATGCTTTTTCTATAGTTTCTAAATATTTCAAAATTGCTTAGGATATTTTATAATAATATTTGATCTATTAACTATAAAATTATATTAAGATCAAATATTATTAAAAAATATCCAAAACAATTTTAAAATATTTAGAAACCCTAGAAAAGGCATTAAATTAAAGGTTAAGAAATATAAAAGGTTAGAATATATTTATTGCTTTATAATTTTAAATAAGTTATAATATAAATGAGATCTAAATGCTGTGATTTATCTATTATTTAATTTTTATTATTATTATTATTATTATTATTATTATTATTATTATTATTATTATTAAATTTTTATTACATAATTATTATTATATTATTACTTTATAAATTTATAAACATTACAAATTTAATTTAGTTATTAAAAATAAACTAGATAAAATTTTTCTTTAAATTTCATTACCATACTTCAATCAAGTTCAATCAACTTCAACATTTTCATCTGCAAATTTCCAGCATTTTATTGGCTTTTACCATATATGAAATTGCACTCTTAGCTCTAAGCCCTTGGCCAAATTATGTTAACCAATTTCCAGCTAACCGGCAGTGAAGGGCTTTATGTAATGCTATATGGTCTGATGGTCTGTAATATTAGAGCCCAAATCCTAAATCAAACTAAACCACGATCCATTGTGCGCACTGAAATTCAGCTGAACCACACACTAGGCTACCAGATGTGTGTGTGTGTGTGTGTGTGTGTGAGTGTGTGAGTGTGTGTTGGCTTTGAATTTGCGGAAATGAATTGGTATTTAATTAATAGTTTTACCCTGATTAATCTGCCCTGTGCCGTTGCCGCCCTTGAAGCCGCATACGAGTCGTACTATGATGAGGACTCGCCTCATCTGCTCCTCTCCGTCTGTTGCTCTCCAACTCCCGCTTTGGACTCGTCATGCCGCATGTTGACCTAATGAAGTTGGCGTATAATTGTTGCTCAGACGTTGCTCATTGAGGTTGTTGTGGGCGGAGCGGTAGGGTGGCTGCCACGGAAATCAAATTGAAATTAACGTGAGAGGGGGTGGCGGGTGGGTGAGGGGTTTGGCTGGGGGTAGCTGAAAGGCAGTTCTAGTTGTAGCTGTTGCTGCTGTTGCTGCTGCTGCTGCTGCTGCTGCTGTGGCCTGTTGTTGTTAATTTGATTGGATTCTGATGATGGGGCGTAGCAATTGCAACGCCCACGCACACGTTCAGCCAAGTCTGGGCAGGTCTTTGCTTTTCGCTTTGGTCTATTACTTTAGTGCCCGAACTTTGATTTTTACCCAACAGCAGCATCAACCCTTGTGCCCCGTTTTGATTGTGTAATGCAATCACGTCGTTGTTTTGCCTGATTTTTTCCTACTGCTGCTGCTGCTACTTCCTCGTTTTTTTTTTTTTTTTTGCTGATCTCTCTCCCTAGTCAAGGTAAGTTTAGTGGAAGGGTCTCTGAATTTTAATTTTTCGACAGCATTTGGCGCTGCGCACGAACAATGTGCGTAATCATACGTGATGATGTGTAGTAGTCGAACTTGTCGTCAACAACATTTGCCACGGCGTGTAGAGGTGTGTGTGCCTCTCTCTGTGTGTGTGTGGCATGTTTAGGCCGTGCGGGCGAGGCGTATGCGTCCATTGTTATGCTGCCTGAATTGGAAGACATTGATGTGCTGGCAATGTGTGGATGCTCTAGCTGCCGCTGCCGCTGCCGCTGTCGCAGTCTTCGCAGCACTTCACAAAATTAATAAGTTGATAGACTTGCGCGTTTCTTGCTTGATTGAACTGGGATTTTGGGCTCATTTTCGTTTTGCCATGTGTCTGAAGCGAAATGCGTCTCTCCTGTCCCTGTCCCTGTCCCTGTCCCCGTCCTCCCGCCTCTTCACGTCTGAGGTCAGATGTGAGTGCGTGCCCGCAACCGCAAATGATGCTCATGAGGAGCGTCTGTATTTGTATCGTATATCTAAATTGAATTGAACTTTGTTTTGCTGCTCAAAGCAGCGTGAGATGTGTGTGCGTGTGACAAGTTTTCATAATAAATAATCATTTCGGGCAATAAATATTTGAGAGAAAACTTATGCGTAAATAAACTTATAAGCAAAAGCTGAATATTTATATTATTATTATTTTTTTTAAATTTTATTTAAAATAAAAATAAAACTAAAGTTGATATTCAAGATTTGCTTAAAGATTTTGTTTATATTTTATTTAGCTTACTTTTTAAATATTTTCTTTTAGTTTTAAATACTGCTGAGAATTATTCAATATTTGTTAATATTATTATTTTTAATTTTAAATCTCTTTTTCATTTTTTTTAAGCACAAAATATATTTTTTATTATAATTATATATACTTTATATTAAATATAATGTGTGAATAATAGTTTATAATATTTTAATTTTTAGTATTCAAAAAATATTTTTACATATATAAAAAAATATATATTTGTACAGAGTTTTGGCAAAATAAATCAATTTATTATACTGCATATTATTTTTAATATAAAATTAAATATTTGTAAAAATATGCAGATATAAAAAAATATTTTTATTAAGAATTAAAACTTGTAACCTAATTTTAATATAACAAATACAAGAATATTTTCTAAAAGAGTTTATGAATTATAAATATTTTTTTAAAATATTAATTGTTATGTTTTTATTATATAACATTTTTATAAACAAATATATATAAATAATATTTAAAAAAATAATTTTAGCTTGTCAACAAAAATGTTTTATAATAATTAATTTTTGTTAATTTTTTTATTATTTATTTTTTTTTTTTTTTTATAACTATTTATTATATTTTATATAGCTGCCAAATATTAATCATAATTATTCTAATTCTAATTCTAATTATTCTAATATTTAAATTTATATTTAAAAAATATATTTTTATATGAAAAATAGATTTTTTTGCATAAAATTTTCAAATTCATCAAACATGCTTCAAAATAATTGGCTTTAATTTATTTTGTTTGTTCCCAAAAATATTTGCAATGCATAAAAAGTGGTGCATAAATTAAAAGCAAGCGCTTTCGGCTTCATTGGGTGTGCTTAGAGTTGATGTAGCTGCGCTGCTGGGTTCTTCTTACATGCTGAGGCGTGCGCTCTGCAGAAAAACAAAGAGAGTGAGAGAGAGAGAGGGGGAGAAGAGTAGCAGGGCATGGGGGCCGCTTGCCAGGATGCGGCTGTCTGGCAGGAGCTGCCAGCGCGTTGACATGCCACGCATTTAAACGTCACCGGAAATGGCTTTTGTTCTTATGCGCTACCGTTCCACTAACTGACGCACTGACAGACGGCCAAACTGACGCATTGACAGACTCAGCGACGCTGCCACCCTGCATGAAAATATATATATAAAAAAATAAAAATAAATTTGAAATTTGATTTTGGAAAATTTCTAGTAAATCATGCAAAAATCATTTCACCTGCAGCTAAAATTCTGTTTTTATTTAAAATATTTCTCAGCCACAACTCAAATTGAATGATTGCGCATTACTGAAAAAAATAAATATATAATTTATGATAGTTCGACTCGCAGAAAAATGTGTCAGGATGCTGTCAATGACAACTAGAAAAAAAAAACCTGCGTCATTCGTCATTCTTATTGTTGCCTGTATTGTGTGTTTGTGTCCTGTTAGGATTTCAAGGAAATCGAGTGTAGGTAGCAGGTCGCTCACTCTCACTCTCACTCTCATTTTCTGTACAAAAGTCAAACTCTGTTTGTTATTATTACGACTATTTCGTTTTTCATGCTTTGTTTGCTATTTTTTATTGTTTTCGGGATGCCTTTTTGGCCATTTTATTTTTTCTAGAAAATTTCTAATGAATTGGCACTGTAATCGTTCATTCATAAAGATTCCTTGGCTGTCAAACACTTGAGTTTCGGTTTTACCTTTGTATTTTTTTATATTTTCTTAATGGGTTTTTTCCCAGCCCAATTTAATGGCTTTGCCCTTGGTCATGATATGTGCGAGTTTTTTATATATTTTATGCTCGCACAACTTTAAGCAAACAAACATTTTAAAAGCCGCAAAGTGTTTGACTTGAAAAAAAAATACAAAAAATAAATCCACTTCAACTGATGTTTGTGTAAAAAGTTTAATGTCATTGTGTGAGTTTTGCTGCTGAGTGCTCCAAATATTTATTTGCTTTTAGCTGATAGAGAGAGGGAGAGTGAGAGAGAGGGAGGGATTCTCTCTGCAGTCACTTTGCCTCGCCATATGCCGCTGTTACACATGTAAAGCCCAAAAAAAACTTTGCTAAATGCTGCCCGAAAAGTTGCTCCCAAAAAAAAAAAAACAAAGTAACAAAAATAATAGAAATATGCAACGAAAAAGCTTCGCATTTGCGCCCACAAACAAAGAACGAAATAATAGCAGCAAACAAAGTGCAAAACATTTGCCTGCCCATTTAGACGCGAGCCGATTTCACACTTTTTCCTTGATGCGCGCCTCATTTGATGCGAAAATTGTTGGTAAAACAAACGGAAACACCTGCCAATTCCTGATTATATATATATATATATATATGTATATATATATTTTGTAAGTGCAAGAAATCGCATTGGAGTAGACGTCGAGCGCTTCTATTGATTAGTTGTCCATCATTTTTCCATTCAATGAGCCGAAAAGCTGCTTTTAAGGCAGCGAAGGAAAGAATTTTCAATGAGGTATTCGAGTGGAATGGAGTTTGTGTCTATTTGGAAGAAGCTGGGGGGATTGGGAGATCCATTTCCAAATATCGTACTACTATTAGGAGTCATGTTTTGAGCTAAGTTGACGATGATTGCTTTTGTTTGAGCTTAAGAATAAGCATGAAAATTGCGTAGAAAGGTGTTTTCTCGTCTGAAAGAGACTAAGAGAAAGGTTTAGGTAGGTAAAGAGTCAGAAGAGAGAAGAAGTGAGAGAGAGAAAGAGAGAGATGGAGAGACAGAAGTAGAGAGAGAGAGAGAGGGAGAGAGAGGGAGAGAGAGAGGGAGAGACAGAGAGAGAGAGAGAGATAGAAAGAGAGAGTGAGAGAAACAGAGATAGAGATAGAGACGGATGGAGATGGTGAAAGCTAGAGCGAAAGATAGCAAAAGAGAAATATTTAGAGTAATAAAGTGATAAAGAAGGACAGTGTCAGAAGGACTGTTAGACAGAGAGAGAAAGAATTCAACAGGAGCGACAATGAATTAGATAACAGAATTAGAAGACATACAGAGAGAGAGAGAGAGAGAGAGATAGATGTCTGAAGCTAACGAGTAACAGACACTGCAATAGAAAGAATAAAGATAATTGACAATAGAGTACTACTATTATAACTCAATGTAATAACCAAAATCAATAATATTGTAATAATTTGGACAAATTTACACTTTAAAAAAGCTATTACCAAGAAGCTAATATGAAAAATACTGTTAAAAAATAATATTCTTTGAAGATATAACATTTTATATATATATATGTTATTTACATATATCTTTTATTACTTTACAACTTTGTGAGAATCACCTAGAAGAGCTCCTGCCTATCTTAAATTCTAATTAGCTTCAAATAAGTTGATATTTGCTTAAGTTTTCAAAAAAACAATTTAATTTTTTCATTACGCTAAAGTTGATCGAATTAGTTGAGTTGAGGCTCCGGCAGTCTCCGGCAGTCTCCGGCAGCTGCTTTGAACCTGAAATTACCGTGGCCTGGCCTGGCGCTTGTGTCATGTCAGCCAAGTATAGAGCGTAGTCAGTCGGACCACTTGACTCGGGACTTGTTTTAGAGCGAGCAGCGACTAGCGACTTACGCTTAGGCGCGCCCGGTGAGCTCGATGGGCTCAGCAACAGCAGGAGTTGGAGCAGGAGCTGGAGGAGTTGCTGTCGAGTGCTTGAGAGGAGTGGCTGGGTCTCGTAGATGGCGTTGGCTTGATTTGCGCTTGGCTGCATTTTGCCAGTGATACTTTGTTTAAGTTTTCCTCCTACTTTGTGTGTGTGTGTATGATTTTTTTTTTCGTATTTTTTTGTGTCGAACCAACCCCAAGCAACGCCCATGCACTCCACTTTTGCGACGCCAGCGACCCCATCCTTAGCCAGACAGACAGCGGATTGCTTCCAATTCGTCGCGCAGTCGGCGGTGCAAAGTATTTGCCAACGGCATCATGAGTGCTAGGGATTAGTGCCCACTCACAGCCAGCTTTGGCTTGGCTCGGCTTGGCTTGGCTTGGTTTGGCCTGGGTCTCTGGTCTCGCGCAGCGGAAGGCATTTTGTGCATAGATGGCACAACCTTGGGCTCTGCCTGACTGGCTGATCCCTTTGCCACGCTTTAAAGTAGCGCTAAAACGGAGATAGAGCAGACATACATAGGCATAGATGTATATATATGTATATATATATAAATTAGTTAATAGCGGAAGTCATCGCACTGTTTTATGCATCCGCCTCAAGTCTGGAGCCTGCGCAGTCGCTTGGAAATTTTTGTTGGTTCGGCAACTGTTGCCATTTTTAGCGCTTCGTTGGCCATAATCATAATTTATAATTTATTGGCCAGCCTCCGATTTATGTGCGTTTTATGGCCGCTAATTAGCGTGAGGCCAGGACCAACAACAGTCTGCTATTGACAATGAAATACGAGTATCTTAGAGCAGCGAAAGACTTTTCTATATTAAAGTTTTCGTGGAAGTTGATTAATTTGAAATTGATAAATGTGGAATTTATAAAGTTTTATCTTATTTGAGACATTTTTGTCATACAATAATTATTTAAATATTTTATAAATTATATATTTATATATTTAATAAATCTATGCTATTCTTAAAGCTTAAGAGTTTTGTTTGCAAAGTGCTAACTTAAGATTTAGATAAAAAATATAATAATAATAATATGAATAATATAATGAAATAAAATAGTATACATTAATTCAATTAAGTATCTAAATTGTTATATTTTTAATATAAATATGAATAATGCATATGTGTACAAGTATAGAAAACTAATCAAAAATAAAATAGAAATAATTAAAAAAATAAAAAATAATGAATTCCTAAATTTAAAAAAAAAATTAATTAATTAATTAAAATTAAAAAAAAAAAAAAAAAAAAAAATAAAATAAGAATAATTGAAAGAATAAAAAATAATAAATCCGTAAATATGAAAAAAAAATTAAATAAAAAATAATTAATAACTAATAGGATTAAAAATAATTACTTAAATATGAAAAAAAAAATATTTTTTATTAAATAAAAATAATTAAAAATTAATTGAAAAAGTATAGTCAAATTATCGAAAAATGGTATGACACCAAAAGTAACTAGAGCACAGGAAGCATATCAATTGGCAGCTCAAAAAATAGCTTAAATGTAACAACAAATTCCAAAGTTCAATAAAATTTCTTTATTCAAAAAATTTAATTTTAAAGTAAAAAATTTCCAATCAAATCTTCCAAAAACTGCCTAAAAATTAAATCAAATACGATTTGAAGTCTAAACTAAAAAAAAACCAAAACCCAAATTCAACTACAGGAGAAAATCTTAAAATGAATGCGATTGGCATGAGACATGGTCAAGATGGTATTTTGTTTTGGTTGGCAAGAGCAGGATGAGGAGCAGGAGGAGCAGCAGGGGGTGCTCGCAGGGGCTGCTTGGAGGGCAGCAACAACATTTGCAGCATTTGCCGGCACTTTCCAATTTTCATTAAAATAACAGAGCCGACGCGCTGGGCAGCCATTATTTCGAAAGCAGCCCCGACTACCAGCCAAAGCCAGCCCCAACCCCACAGCCCACCTCCTTCCCCCACTTTTGCCTATCAACGGCAAAAGGCTCGAGTCGAACAGTTCTCTCAGTTCTGTTTTTTTTTTTGAGTCCAAAGAGGTTTGGGTCGCTCGTCTGCGTCTACGTGATTGCTGTGCCAGCCAGCCAGGCAGCGAGCCATGGAGTCCATGTCCTCCTCCATGTCCTTCATGGCCTCCATGGACCAAAGCAGCCACACCCCCTCTGGAGGCCGCCCATTTTGGTTCGTTCGTTTCGTTGTGTTTCGGGCGGCAGCGGCGTCGGCGGCGGCGGCGGCGGTTTCGTTCCATTCGTTAGTTCAACGCACACGCGGGAGTATGATGAAATTAAATTGGGGAAACTTTAGCAGTCCACCATGCTGATGATGATGATGTTGATGCTGGGGATGATGATGCTGTTGCTGATGATGAGCTTGATGATGTTGCTGATGGCAGCCATCAAGAACGTCATCCGCAAGCATCAGCGTTTGGTCGGCCAGCCTTCGTCCTGCTGCTGGCTTAAAATCCCATTCTCGTCCTGGTTTTTGCGACTTCCATTTTTTTTTTTTATATATTTGAATATTTTTGTTGTTTTATTTTTATTTTTATTATATTTTGTTTTTTTTTTTTTTTTTAGCTGCGAAACGAAAGCGAATGTAAATTTTTCAACGTTGCCTTTTGGTTTGTTTAAAAATTTAAACTTGTCGTTTGTTTGGCACGGTTTGGGGAGGGGGGTTGGGGCTTGGGGCTTGGGGCTTGGGGGTGCGGCGTTTGGTTGTTTTAAGCTTTTACCTGTTTTACTTCCTTCTCACACCACCCGCCCCCCGCCGCCGTATGTCACCCCTTCCCCTGTGTGTTGTTCTTGTTCGAAAATTTAATCAGTTGCCAAAGTTTTGCAATTTTAATTAAATTCTCCAAATTGGTTTTGACTGCTCTGCGCCAAAGTTTTTCACTGCGGGTGTATGTGTGTGTGTGTGTGTGTGTGTATCATTGTCGTCGCAATTCTTCGTTTTTTTTTTTACCCATTTTGCAGTGTCGCCTTTTCATTTGCCAGCTGCCTGTTTGGAGGTTATCCAAATTGGCAACTTTGTAGGTAGTCGCGAAAAGTTTTTAATTGTTTAAGAAATGCAGCGCCAAGTTGTCAAGAAATACACTGAGAACAATTTTGGGGAAAATATATACAAAATGTGTAAATAAGTGAAGATTGTGAAAGAGAGATGAAAATGTGGAAATGGAAATTGAGATATAATTACAGACAGTTAGAATGTGGATAACAGAGAGATATAAATATATTTTTATATATATGTATAAAATTAGGTGAATAGATAGATTAATAAATTGATAGATGAATAGATAAGCAAATGGATAAATAAATATATTGATAGATAAATTGAACAAAACTATTACTATTTTATTTTATTCTGTCTAGTTTTATATTCTAATTCATTAGTCAATTATCATTCATTAAGAACTTTCTTTAGCCAACTTTAACATTCATTTTTATTGAAATTCTGATTTATGTCCAAGCTTAGTTTGATTTAGAATCCAATTGGAAATGTAAAGGAAAGTTAAAAAAAAATTTTTTTCAAATATAAATGCACTTAAAATAATTTTTGCAGGTTTTTAAAAATTTAAATAAATTTTACATAGTATTTTAGATATAATTTAAATAATAATAAATTATTAATATCAATAACTTAAATAAATGTAATTCAAATAGAGAAATTCCAGTCTAACAAAATACTTTTTTTATATCCTTAATTATATAATAATTGAGTCTTTCAAATTTTATATACAGATAGTTTCAACTTATTTAAATTAAAATTAAATTAAATTTAAATTTAAAATTTAAGTTTAAATTAAATTCAATTTGAATTTTAAAATTAAATTTAAAGTTTGATTCTTCATTACAAAATTATATTAATATTTTTTGTTGGCTTTTGTTAGGGTTCATTTAATAAATTCTAAAATTTGCATTTTTAATTTAATTCGTTTCTCCTTTTGCAGCCCAATTTTCTTCAGTGCACAATAATGCTGAATAGTGAAAAAGAGGAGCAAAATAAATTATATAAAAACTTTTGCTCATTTAATGTCGCCATTTTCGCAGATATATAGCAATAAAATATAGTCAGTGTGGGAATGGAGGAGGCTGTAAAACGCCACGCCCCAGATGCGCACAAAGTAATTTGTGTTTTTAAGTGTTTGCGAATATGAAAATACCCTGTATGTTAAGAAAAAAAAATAACTAAAAATTAAAAAAAACATTTTTTTAAGTTTCAGCTTAAAAATTATAGAAAAAAAAAAAAAAATTCGAAAATTAGAAAAATACATTTTAAGCATTTTAATTATTTGAACTTTTCTTATATTATTGAAATATTATCAAAAAGAGACATATTTTGCGGGCATCAACTTAAATACCCAACTTCTATATAGTCAAAACTCTTTTATTACAGGGTATTAAAAACTTAAATATATTAACAGTCTGTCTGATATGTCTTAAGAGTAGGAAACTTAAGAAAATGAATGATGCATATTCAGTATACCCGATCACACTTCCAGTTAGTACAGGGTATATTCAGGCTGACCCAAGCGGCGTCATCGCTGGCGACGAAGAAAACGCGAACACAAAAACGCCATTTAGCGCACAGGAAACAGTTTTAAAAGCTCGTCCAGGATCGAGGGCAACGAACACAGGCGGCAGACAACTGGCGACGCGTCGCCTCCTTACTAATGGGGCAGGGACTGGCGGAAGGGCAGGGTATACACAATTCGCATTCGCATTCGGGTCCATCCCTATATGGCCAGAGCAAAGGCAACGCAATTGCGTTTAATTGCAAAAAGCGGCAAGAACTGTTAGACAAATTACGCGAAGAAAACACAGAGTAAAACGTAAAGTGGGCAAAAGTTTTTGGCAAATGACCAAATGGCAGCCGAAGCCGAGCAATGGGCCAACTACTTAACAAACTGTTTGAAAGCTTCTATTTGCTGACTAAACTTATACTCTTACAAAGAGTATAATAATTTTGTAAAGCAATGTGAGCAAGGAATTTAGTGGATCTACATTGTAATGCAAAGAGTGTAAAGTGGAGATAGTGGACATTGTGGATGTTAAGAGCGTGAAAGTTAATTTATGCATCCACATTTCATAGTTGACACATGACTAGCTAATTGCAACAGCCGAGAGCGAGCAAACATTAGAGATGGTAGTTCATGCAAGTGTACTGCTCATACATACATATTCAGTGGATCTACATTGTAATGCAAAGAGTGTAAAGTGGAGAAAGTGGACATTGTGGATGTTAAGAGCGTGAGAGTTAATTTATGCATCCACATTTCATAGTTGACACATCACTAGCTATTGGCAACAGCAGAGTGCGAGCGAGATAGAGAGATGACAGTCCATACAAGTGCACTGCTCATATGCTCCTGATCCCGCCGTGTGTGAGCATTAGAGTTGCAACTGTTAGTTGTTATTGTATTAGTGCAGCGGCCTGTTAAGCGTAGGAGCGAGCAAGGCGTTGATCCCGTTACTTTGACTGTGTATGCAAAGTGCCTTGTGGCTGGTGTGAGAGCATTAAAGTTGCAACTCTTTGTTGTTATTGTATTAGTGCAGCGGCTTGCTTAGTATAGGAGCGAGCGTAATCAGGCAATTCAGTTTGTGCGCGTCAGCTGCTTAGATCAGTCGACTTCTGGGTGGCGTGTGCTTTTTTTATAATTTTGTAAAATTTGTTTAATCAATTGATAAATTGTGTTCTGCTTTTGCTTGCCATTTGCTTAATTTGTTGCTTTTTTTGTCTGTTTATTTTTAGCGCAGTTTTGCATACGATCCACAATCAGAGACTAACAAAGAGCAGGAGAGAGAGAAGTGGAACTTGTGAGTATTGAAGAGTTATTTAACAGTTGTTTTTGCTTGCCATTTTATACACTTACTGAAGACATTATATTAGGAAAAATTGATAAATAATATATGAAATATATTTTTTGCTCTGCATTTATGCAAACTAGTTAATAATTAAGAAAAAGAAAGGTTTATACGTAAAAAACTTACAATATATTAAAGAGTATTTCAACTTCGTTATGCTCGCTACTCTCTTATTTTCTTTGTTGTTTTTCAACATTTTTGCCGTCGCTTGAGTAAACACATCAGCTGCAGATCGTCGCCGAGATCGATGCAAGCAAACGTTGAGCTGCAATTGAAAACTGTTTAATCAGCCAAGTTGATATCAGAGGAGGGTGGCAAAAGGGAGTTTGGAAGGAGCGGGTAAGCGCGAAGATTAGTTGATTGCATCAATATGCTTGTTGTCAGTGGGAGTTGTCTATGTGTGTGTCTGTGTGTGTGTGTGAGTGGGGGGTCGCATTGCCACCCCAAAATGCGACTGAGCCGAACGATGCGCTATCTCATCGTTCATGCGAATCCGAAATTAAATTATCTGCCAACTGTCGGGCAACCCTTGTTTCAAAGTTGCCACCAACGCCCCGCCGCCCACTTTGACTCAGCTTTTATTCCAATCAGATTGTTTCCGTGGTTGTCTGTGTGTGTGTGTGTGTGAGTCTGTGCATGTTGCCCTCAAATAGGCTTTTTACATTGTCGCACTGCCAACAGCCTTGCGGATTGAATTCGAATTAATTCCTTTGACCCGCCCCTTCACTAACACCCCCTGGCACCACCCAACCACCCACTCACCCACCTCCTGGCCCTGACAACCGCCAAGCTCAACCTCATCATTTCCCAACATTATCCTCATCGCCCACACGTTCTGCAGCTGATCCTTTCGCCCAGCCAGCCATCATCGTCGTCTCCCCAGCCTCTGTTTGCGGCGCGTGTGCGTGCGCCTGATTAACATATGTCAACAGTATTATATAAAGTGGTATTTTGGTCCTGGGCATTTGGACTATGCCAAGGCACCCAGGCAGGGCCAACAAATTCAATTACGCCCGCATTTGCTTATTTTTGTAAGAAATTAACTTGTAGTATATACATCTTTTTTTCCACTTATCCCTACCCTTATCGAGACCTTGTTGATTGTGTATTATGGCAGGTAGTTTATTATAGAGATTTTCCTGTAGAAATTGATGGAGAAGTTGGATTAGTTATTACAGAGATCTTAAGAGATTATTGGGTGAATATAAAATAGAAATTGATTTTTGGGTGATTTTAAATTATTTCTTAAAAATATGAAATATATTATATATATAAATATATTGAATATGTGTTTTCTTGAATTAAGACGTCGTTAAATTTATATTATATATATATATATATATATGTTAAATATTATTATTAATATAAAAAACGAATTAAAAAAAAATTTTTTTAAATACTAATATGATTTCATTGGTATAAAAATAGGATTTAACAGATATTATTATTATTATTAAAAATGTATTTTTATATATTTTATTAGTTTGTATCTATTTCTGTTTGGATTATTATTGCTATTCAGAAAATATTTATTTTTGAATATATAACAAAAATTTTGTTTTGCCTTAAAAGTTTTCAAAAGTTCTGGACTTTTTAAATTTTGAAATATATATTGAATCCCTAATGTTTTTTTTACCCTCGAAATGGGTTTTACTATATTAAAATTTAAATTATTATACTAAATTAAATTATACTGAATATTTACGAAAATAATATTGACAAAACTTAAAAATATAATAAAAAGAAATAATATTAGCTTAGTTGTTCTAAATTCATTAAAAAATATAATTAATATTTAATTTTAATGCAATAATTAATTAATTAATTATTAATTATTAATTATTAATGCAATAATTAAATTTTTAAAATCTCAAAATTTTTATATGTTTGAATTAATTTAAAATCTTAAATTACTAGATATTTTTTATTGATTAAAATTAAAAATAAATATTTATGAACAATATGAAATATATGATATTACATATATGCAAACTTAGGCAAAATTTTGTTAGTATTTGCTATATGAATAATCAGAAAATAATTTCAGATATAAAATAAAAAATTATAAAATATTAATATTTTATTTTTATGAATGATTTATTTTTAATATTATATTAAATATTATATTTTTGACTGGTTATAAATATATAAAAAATTAAAACTTTAAGGTTGTCAAATGTTTATTTAAAGCATTGCCATTATTGCTGTTGTTTTTGCTGCCTTTATCTTTATCGACTGGGGGCATCGATATAATGCTCTGCATAAAGGAAAAATTACACTTGAAATTTGCGCTCGCCGCGCCGCAGTTGGTTTTTTTTTTTTTGGTTTGCCTTGGTCAACCACCATGAGCCGGGCGAATGCAAATGAACAGCCAGGCCCATTACAAAAAAGGGGGTAAATGGGGGGTAGAGCATGCCAATAACTCGTCTAGACCCGAACCCCAGCCAAAAGAACTGGCCAACGGCGACGGCAGTCGATGCAGCAATAAATCAGCGAGTTGGCCAAAAGGCTCCAATAATTGAGTGGCGCAAGCAATGGCCAAAGGGTTGCAAATCGAGTGGGAGTGTGGGCAATGTATGTGTTTGTGTGTGGAGGGAGTGTGGGCACGTGGGGGGTACTAATAAGTGTAGCAATAAAGTAGGAGAGCAATGTCTGCCTAGCATTGAGCGGGAGGGAGACGGACAGCCGAGCTGACTGACTGCTCCCTTGGTCTGGTCTGGTCAGACACTCGAGTTGGCTGAGTTCAATGAGTTTGTTTTTTTATATTATTTTATTATTTCTGTTGGGGTTGCCGCCTTTTAATTAGGCGCGTAATTTATGAAATATTTTCACGTGCTGCTCGAGTGGCTGCCAAAAGGCTGACTGAATTCTAACCAGCGGCGCGTCTAGTGCCAATCGGCATTTTGGTCTGTTTTCAAGTTTTTTTTTGTAATTTTTTTGTGGTTCACCCACATTTTTAGTCGTTGGAAAACAATGAGCCGAGCTGTGCGCCTCAGTGCCTCAAGCATCATCGAGAGAGACAGAGAGAGAGGGAGAGGGAGAGAGAGTTAGAGACTTTGCCTCCTACCCACTGCTGCTTCTCTCTCACTCTCATTGTCAGTTCTCTCTCTCTCTCTGCCTCTCTGTCTTGCTGGCCGTGTGCACTCGAGTGGCTGGCGAAGGGTTCATCATCAACGTCGAGATATTTTCTTGTTGAGGAGTTTTGTCTTTGCTGCCGTCGCCGTCGCTGCCGCTGCCGCCGTCGTTCCCTCTCCGTTTAGCTCTTCTTTTCTGGTTGCTCCTTCTGCACTTGCCAGCCCAACTCAGCCCAGCCCAGCCAGTCAGTCATCCAACCGGGCCGCACTTGAAATATTTGTGGTTGTTGTTTGATTGAAGCGGTTCAAGCCGTTTGCAACGGAAGTGTGTTTGATTAAACGTAGAAGGACAACAACGGCAGCAGCAGCATTAATGCCAAGTACGGACGAACGCTTGTTCGTCCTCTAACTGCAGCGCTTTAAAGAGCAGGTAAAATTCTCGCAAAGTCTTTCCCAACTGAAGCTCAGCAATTGAGTCCACCTAACATGAGACCCCAACGTCGAGCACAGCGAATTGAACCGAAAACGTATCGTTTCATTAGGTGGCTAGGGATTTTCAAGTACAGTGGAGTAAACTGAGTGTTAACTGTTTAAAATTTAAATAATGTTCAAGGTGAAAAATATGGTAGAGTATGGATATTTTAATAAATGATTTTTCTTTAAATTTATAATTGAATAAAATAACATCTGAAAATAAAAATATAAGAGAAATAGCTTTAAATATTTTAAATATTAATAATACATAATAGAGTACATATTTAATTCAATAAATTAACATTTTTTCGGATTTTTATTAATAAAATATTTCAAAGAGGTTTTTAAATTTAAAAAAAAATATTCCAAGTTTATTAAATTTTGAAATTTTGAAAGTAATTATTTTTTTTTTAAATGTAAAAATTTGTTTTTTTTATATTTTCTAAAATATATTTAATTTCCAGATTACATTAGTGTATAAAAGTATATATCAAAATTATAATAATAATATTAAAATTAACTAAAATATAATTTTCAAAAAATTATATTAATATCAAAAAATTATAATATCATTGCCAATTTTAAAAAATTTAATAAAACTAATATTAAATAGGTTTTTATAATTAATCAAAATATTTTTTTTTATATAAAATTTGATTTTTCTATTTATAACAGAACAATTATTGAAAATGAATAAAAAATATTCAGGCTATGAATTTTTTATATGTTAAAAAATATTTTTTTTTACTAAAAGTTTGTTTATATTAAATTTAAAAGAAATTATTTTTTACACTATTATTTTAAATTAAATTAAAAATTTATAAAAAGGACGAGTTTTGTAAATTTTTTTTACGTTTCTTATTTTTAAATATTATTAAAATATTTTTCATATTTGTAAACAAATTATAAATATAAAATTGAGTACAAAAACTCATCTTCTATTCATACATATTTTATTTGATATGATATTAATTTAATCCGACTTTAATATTATCATTTTAATAACAATCGAAATGAAGTTCAAAGTGATTTAGCGCATTGCATTTGCTGATAAATTGTGTTGCTCAGGTATTTAGATTAATTTCATTGTTATTAATCGTCGTCTATTACAGCTGGATGTGCCATTGTGTTGTGCAGGGTGCCGGGTCCTCAGCTGTAGGAGCATCATTAATATTGGGACGCCTTTAATGGCATATCGATTTGTTGTTTATGGCCAGTTGGCTGGTCTTGTTTGCTGCCATTGTTGTTGTATTGGTTGGCCAAAAAGCGGATGAAAACGGGCGCCAGCATTTGCCATTTGCCAGTATGACCAGCGAGTGAGTGAGTGAGTGGTGTGTTGGTTGTGGCTCACTCTCTCGGCCATGTGGTGTGACATTGTTGCCACTTAATCCGTTTATCTAACTTCGTACACCGTTGGACTCGATGCCGAAAACTTACAGCGCGTGGTTTAAAAGCACCAATTCCACTCGCTCTCTCTGGTTTGGTTTTTCCATTTATGTTTTTTTTTTTGTTTTTTCGTCCAGCTCTTGACATGATGACGTGGAATACATCAGCACTCGAAATTTGAAATGCATTCGACCGTACAAGCTGGCCTGAGCTTCGAGCTGGATGCCAAGTTCCCCTTTTGCCCTTTAAGCTCAGTCATCGTCAACGTTGACGTCGCGACGTCGTCGTCGTCGTCGTCGTCGTCGTCATTCCACACGCCGACATCCATTAGCAATCGCAGTCATACAGACTTCCGCATCATACTTTGAACTTCCGCATATTTTATGAGTGTGTATGTGTGTGTGTGTGTGTGTGGGTGTGTGTGTGTGTGGGTGTTGGTGTGCGTATGCGGGCGAATGTCGCAGTCTGTAAACAAAATGGCGGACGCACACGACATTCGTCCAGGTCCACGTTGGCCATGCGCGCACTTCGATAAACCCCCCCAACACACACACACACACACACACTCTGAGCCACAAATCCCCCCCCATTCAGCTGGCGTTTCTTTGCCCTCTTTTGCCTGTCGCTTGGCAGTTTTTGCTTCTTCAAAAAATTGTTGTCGCCCTGCTTCGATTTCATGGTTTTGGCCATGTTGTTGTTGTTGTTGTTTTTTCGGTTATTTCGCTGATGAACTTGTGCCCTGCTCTTCGGCGTTTTGGCCATATTACAGCTTTGACTTTTTTTTATGTCGATTGCTATTCTATGTTTCTATAGCTTTCAAGACTGTTTCTTTATCTTTTGCTTCGTTTTGTTTTTTTTTTTTTTTTTTGGTGGACATTGGCTGCTTGTCGCTTTTACTGTTATTGTTTCGTTTTTTTCTTTTTTTTTATATTTTTGAATTAGAAATTATAAGTACTGACTGTGCCCTGTGCAGTTTGTTGAGTTTGTCGCCATCATTGTTGGCTTTTCTGCATAATACGATTAAATTTGATTGAGTTTTTTTTTTGTGTTTAGCATTGTGTTGGCTGCTCTTCAGTTGCATAGGTTGCTTTTATTAATATCTTTTAATTGGTTTTTGAATATTCTTTCAATTTAATGAGGAGTTTTAAATTAATTAATAAACATGTTGCTAATAAACATGTTGTTGTTGTAGATTAGTTTAAAGGTTTTTGGCTTCTTGTTTGCAATTCTCATTAAATTAACTTGTGCGAAATGAATTCTAATCATTATTTCCATCATATGAATAAATATTATATTAAGTAAAATTGGAAAGAGAAAAAATTGGATTTGGCTTTTCTTTGTTTCTCCTACTTTTGTCCTAAACTTCTTGACCGTTTGCTGGCTCTCTTTCCCTTTCTTTCTGCCTCCGTCTATCTGTCCTCTATATCTTTCTCTAGCCATCTATATTTCTGCTTCTTTCTCTCTCTCTCTCTTTTCTCTGATTCTATCGTTCCCTTCATCTCTCTATTTATCTATTTATTTCCATATTTATCTTTATCTTTTATATCTCTTGCTCCCTCACCGTCCTTCTAGCTTTCTTTCGTTTTGCTTCTTTCTCTTTGTCTTGTTTCTCTCTTTGTGTCCATTTGCTTTGCTTTCCATTGTTCTTTCTCACTCTTTTTCTGTCTTTTCGTTTCTTCGGTTCTCTATTTCACTGTATCTTTCTCTAGTTCTCTCTTTTCCCTCCTCTCTCTCTCTCTCTCTCTCTCTGGCTCTCATTCTCTCGCTCTCTATGACTTGCTCTGTCTAGTTATCGCTCTCTCTCTCTCTCTCACTCACTTTCTTTCTCCCTCTCACCTTCTATCTCTTATTCTTTCTCTTTCTCTCTTTTCTTTTCTCTTATTCTCTTTCAATTTATCTTTCTCTTTCTTACTGTGTCTCTTATTCTCACTCTCTTATTCTTTTTAACTCTCTTTTTCTCCCCCTATCTCTTTATCTTTCTCTCTCTCACCATCTCTGTCTCCCTGTCCATTGCTATGTTTTCCTCTTTTCAAGTATAATCTCACTATAATCTATAATGTCTTTATTACATATCACAGAAACGACTCGCCCTTCTATGTGATTCTCATATAATGATTAATTTGTAATTAATAATAGTTTTCAATTAAATAATCTTAATCCTAATCTCTCTGTATTTCCTTCTTCAACTAATTTCAATTGATTTTCCAATTATCTTATCTGCCTACAAAAGCCCACCCTACCTTATCCTGTTGACCGACTCCCTCTAGCGCCCAACTCCAACAATTTTAAAGGTATCTTTGGCAAACAAACAAAATGCGGCACTTGGCCTTAGCCTAAAAGCCAACAACGACAAAATATGACAAATTCGGCTAAACAAAACAGGAAACAAGCGCCCAAAACGCAGTCGAACAAAATGCGTACTGGCAAATAAACATATCTGTAGATAGCTATATATATATATGTATATATATATATATATGGAGGTACTATATCTTATCTAAAAGGGCCCTCCCATAGCGCGCACGCAGGAAGCACTCGTTCTGCTCTCGCTCCGTGTCTCTCCGTCTCTCACTTGGCGTGTTCAAATGCAAATCCTGTAAAACCTGCAAGGAGCAAACTTTTTAAAGTTTGAACAGACGTCCCGTACCCTCTCCTGGAACTTTTGCTACCTTTGCCATAAATCATGGCCGCCAAGTTGTGTAGGCTTGTATTCTCCATTTCTCGTATTTGGTTTCTTTTTTGGTATCACTTTTTTTTTTTTTTTTTGCTCTGCTTCTTTCGCCGTCTTTCTTTCGTACTTGGGGGCTTTGTTTTGCGAAGACAGCATTTCCTGAATTTACCTTCTTCCTAGCGCGCGCTCTCTCTCTCCCTCTCTCCCCCCTCTCTATGCGTGTGTTTGTTTCGAGAAGCGTCGCAAAAACATAAATCCAAACGCCAAGACAAATTTCGCAGATCCGCCGTTGCCTCTTTATATATATATCTGTATTTTTTTTTGGTGGGCGGCGAAACTTTGGTCGCAAGTTTTCTGCCTTTGCACTGCCTGTTTCTTCAGATGATTTATGCCTGGCACGCCATTGGGTGAGGGTGTCGTCCCTGAGTATCCTGTATGTGTGTGCCTGGTGCCTGGGTGGGTTCGCTGGGGGCCGTGCAAAAGTTTTAGCTGCGCGCAAAAATTATATGCGGCCGGGCAAGTAAGTAGCTGCCTCTCTCTGTCTATCTCTCTCTCTCTCTCTCTCTTTCACTCTCTCTCTGTCTCTCTAATGCCACCCGTTGTTCTAAGCCATTTGCGTGGATTGCCTGCAAGTTGCTCTTGAGATTTCCAAGATGTGCCCACGTAAAGCAGAGCGAGTGCCTGTGCCTTGTGTTTGGGGTTGGGGGTTGGAGGGAGGCAAGTCGTGTGTCTGTTTCAAAATTATGTTTGTGCAAAAGATTTGCGGACTGGGTGTGTGTGTGTGTGTGTGTGTGTGTAATGGTCTTGAGGCCAGGCTTTTGCCTAATTTTTAGTACTCTGTGTAAGATACACGTCTTTTGGGCAGCGGATGCGCAAATGTTCCTTGGGCTACAGCACTTGAGCCTGTTCATCCGCCTCAGCTTGGGGTCCGCAAATTGCGTTTAAATTAATTGCAAATGGCGCATGATTAAGGGGAAGTAATATACAGCTAATTGTTTATGATTTAATGGTTTTGGTATTTTTTTTTTTGGGGATTTATAGAGTGGGTGGAGTTGGGTAGAGAAGGGGCTTTTTTTTAAGGTTTATCTATCAAGTGGATTTGAAGTGAACAAGTTGAAAATCTTAAACGAGACATTTTTATTGCAATATTTATATTTATTTTAAGAGTTTTCTTTAATATTTGTTTGTGGAGTAAATTTAAACAATTTTCATTGGAGAGAAATATTAATAGATTAAATAGAGAAAAGTTGTTTCGATTTTCAGCCTGAAAATCGTTTTTTTTAATATTTAAGGAAATTAAATTAAATTATTTTATTCATAATTAAATTATTATTTTTATAATTGAATATAGTTATATGAATATTTTTTAGTTGAAGATTTTTATAAAATAATCTAATAATATTTAATCTAAGTTTTAATATATATAAAACTAATAATAATAAATATAATGAAATAAATATCTATATTAAGAAATAAAAGTAATATATGAAAATATGTATGTGGAAAATATATAAAATATTAAATACAAAATTTAAAAAAAAAAAATAAAAATTATAGTTAAAATCTTAAAAATGAAAACATGCCCTAAGTTCAAATTCAGAAAATTAAATACGAAAAAAATAAATATATTTCTGTAGGAAAATGTATATAAAGTAAATTGTATATATATTGGGAATATAGATGGAAAGACTATTTATTAAAAAATAGCTAGAAAATGTATAATAGCTAGAAACATTGTCCAAGAAAAATACAAAAAAAAGTATTTAAGCTAACAAAATTTTAAATAAAATATATGATATTATATATCTAAATGAAAATCTAAAAAAATATATAAATAATATAAAAATATATTTAAAAATATGCAAGTATATTATTTATTTTTAAAATATAACAAAAAGTAATAAACACTTATATCACGAACTTCTTGAAACCCTTGATATAACCATACACAATGTCTGCTGGCTGCTGGGCAGCGAACGCACTTGGAGATTGTCGACTCTCCCTGGGGCTGGTTATTGACAAATGTAACCCTACTTAAAATAATTACTTGGCCTTAATTGCGCTGTCAGTTGGTGTCTACTTAAGGAAATATTATCCCGTATGGCTGCATAGACATACAAATATTGTCCATATTTGTGAAAGGGTGAAAAGAAGTTGGTAAGAAACGGCAATGGTTAGGGTAGCGGTTGGCTTGGAGTGGGTAGCGAGGAGCAGCTCGCAGCTCGCAGCTCTCAGCTCGCAGCTCTCAGCATAAGAGCTATTCCCTACGAGTGCTCAGCATATGTCAATTAAGCTATAATTCCGTAGCCATCGTGCTGAGTCCTGCCAACGACTGTCAATCATGCCTTTCACCGAAAATGTTCGCTGTGTGAGCGTGTGTGTGTGTGCCTTACTGACTTTAGAATATATATATATTTTTTTCATATTTCTTTTTTTTGTTTTGTTTTTGATTTTTAAAGACAGACATGTCAAGCTGGCTTTAAGACAGCTAACGACAACGACAACCACATCAAGTTGTCAATGTCTCGAGGGAAGCAGTCGCAGCAACCCCTCGAGGCGAAAGCCATGCCAACTGAGGCGGGGGGCCTACACAATTATCAGCTATAATTATGCAATATTTCTTTTACTGCCATGCACTGCCATATACACGATTTTCTTGCTCTCTTGTTGCCTAACGGGAATTGAGAATCGAGTATTTCGAATTTCCATTTTCATTCGCCAATTGCCTAATTTTCTCGTATTTTCCCACCAGCTGTACGCCATGGCGTCTGATTGATTGGAAAACTCTTTTGCCTTAGCATCGTTTTAATTAGGCAGCCGCGCGCTCTCTTGGCTCTTGCCTCTGGTCTCGCCTTGCATTGCCATGCCTTGGCTTGCCTCATCTCTCGGTCTCGTCTCGTCTCGTCTCGCCTGCTATTAATTGGCTGCTTTAAATCCTTGCCCAGGGACGCGCGCGCCTCTCGTTGTCGGCATCGACGTCGACGTTTGCGCTTTTTGTCCCACGCACACACAAGCACAGTTTCCCCTCCCTCCCCCTCGATACAGCCTTGGCTCTTGGCTTTTTGCATGCGTCCGCGCCAATTTGCGTGGCGCTGCCACTCGTCCTGCCCCAGTAGTAGTCCTTGCTACTCGGCAGCAGCAGCAGCAGCTTCTGCTCAACTCAACTCAATGGCGTGTTAAGTCAGTCAATAGGCGCCGCTGCCAATCAGTGCTTCAAGTTGTTCGCCCCCTCTTTTGCCTCTCTGCTTCCCCTCCCCCACCCCCTTTTTCAACCAGCTGGCAATGTTCTTAATAGAAAAGCGCTTTTTCAATTATGTTAGCCAACTTCATTTTGGAGCAGCCTGCCAGGCTCCTACTGTGTCTGGCTGGCTGCCATGTTGTGTACTTTTAATTTACTATTTTTACTTCCTTTTAATACCCAGCAAAAGGGCAGGTGTGTGAAGAGGGGTATATTGAATCAGGATATATTTTAGAAATTTGAGAAATTTATATATAGCTTCTAAAGATGTTTTTTAAATTTTTAATTGAATATGAATTGAATTTATATATATATATATATATATATATATATATATATTTTTTTTTTTTTTTTTTTTTTTTTTTTTAATAACTTTAGTTTTTAATAAATGGAATCATTAAAAAATATATGTATAGAAAAATATTTTAAATTATTTTATTAAAAAAAAATATATAAAAATATTTTAGAACACGTTTAAATCTAATTTAATTTCATTCTCTAATACATTCTTTTAATATGCATTATTTAAACAAGTATTTAAGAATAATAACTAATTATCCAACAATTTTTTCACACATCAGCTTTATATCTACAGCCTAAAAATAAATATTTTTAATTATTTTATTTATAGATATAAAATCTCAAAGAGTTTTTGACTTAGTTGCCCATGGAAAAATGATTACTAAAAATTCTATAAAAATTAATTTGATGATTATAGTTATTATAGAAACTTTAATTTTTTAATCTCTGTATACAAATTAATTGAAATTTTGTCCTAAAAAAATTTATATATTATATAAAAAAGAGTAAGTAGAGTTTCCTATAGAACTAAATTCTGATAATATCTTAGAGTAGCTAGTACTTAAACTCAAATGTATAACTAAAATATATAAACAAAATTTTTTCAAGGATTTATTTCTAATGTGATTAATTCATATATAAGAAATATATTTTTTATATATTTTTCATATATTTTTCATATATAAGAAATATATTTAAATATATTTTTCATATAAAACCCTTCAACTGCAGGATATTTCTCGTGTCAATCAACTCTAATAGGCAGCTTCTACACTAGTTTCTTTTTCCGTTTTCCTTTTCTACTTTTTTTTTTGTTGTATTCTCTAGGTACCCCGTCCAGTTGTAGACGTAGTCCATCAGTGGCAGAGCAGGACGTAGCTGGCGAGCATCCTGCTGTTAGTATCCAATTAAAATCGAAAATTAAATGTCAGGCGGCTACAGCACAGAACCCACAACAGCAACCGGGTACCACTCTACTACTGCTACTAGCTAAAGGTAGTTGGGGCAGCCAGTGTGGGACTCTGTGTGTGTGTGTGTGTGTGTGTTGAGTGGGTCGCTAAGACGCTTACTTATTGAATATTTGCCTGGCCTGCGGCTGGAAAAAAAACCCTAATTGCCTTGACCGTGCGCAAACAGTGCCTCAGTAGAGGAGGCGACTCTCAGCTCAAACGGGCTCAAAAATGCATGAGACACAACAAACACTCAACACACACACACACACACCCACAACAAATAGACAAACATAATCAAAAGTATGCGGCCTATACGTGCGCTTGGGCACTTGAAAATCACGCCCAATTTGACGTGCGCCTAGTGCAAATATGTTTACACACTGCGGTTACCTCGGCTGAGCTCGTCAAAAATCCGTCTCCATATATATTCTCTGAATAATTGATAAGAGACCAATGTAATCAGCTGTAGCAAGTGTGTGTTTGTGTGTGTGGGTGGGTGGTTGGTTGGTTGATTGGCTGGCTGGCTGTGTGCATTAATATGCCTGGGGCCCTTAATAAATAAATGTATAAGTGTTGATGTTGATATTACAACATAGGTACATAGGTACACCCATGTGGGTATTATGAGAATCGCAACTGACAAGAGAAAAGCGGTGTATAAGTATTTCAATTAGAGATGACAACGTGTTTAAGATATCCTTATCTGTTTTTTATAACAAAAGAAAGACTTAAAAGATTGAATATATAAATTCAAATAAATTATATTAATATTGTATATTAATATAATATATTATATTTTATATCATTATTAGTATTATATATAAATTATATTAATATTTTATATACATTTAAGTTTCTTTTATTTTTCCTAGAAGCAGTCTCCATATAGAATTTTCCTTAAAATACATCCATAACAATAACATCCACCATTTAATTTATTTTAATTTATATATTCAATATAAATCTAGCGTTAATTTAATAAAGTGTGCATAATTCAATTCATTGTGAAACCTTTTGGCATAAAGAAGTAATTTTTTGAATTCAAATACAAATAATTTTATTTTAATTATAAATTTTATATATTTGAAAATAGTATAATATATTTCTTGATTTTTTTTTACATTTCTTTATACTGTAAAAATTAATAATATTTATTTTTATTTATGTATAATTTTCAGACAATTTATTTTTATTTTTTTTTATTTTTATTTATTTATTTTAATTTTATTTTTATTCTTTTATATAAATTATTATGCCTTATACAAAAACATTTATATGCCTCTTTAGGCCTTGAATTACTATTACTACTATTATTTATTGATAATTTTAAAATATATTAAAAGCTTAATAATTATTTTTGATCATCTATATTATATTATTTTTTTATATATTTAATTTTTTGCTATCTAATATCACAATATTTTTTTCTGTGTTTATTTCTTAATTAAAATTTAATTATTTATCTTATTTTAAATTCAGCTTAGAAATATTTTATTAATTTTTTTAAACTTATAAAATTTCTGTAAAATTACTTTATTTTATTAATATAACACATAATAATTATGTTCTATCTAAAAATCTACAAACGCTTAGCTCACGCTCACATCTCTAGCCGCTTTCGTTTTTGTCCTTGTCGTGCATCGCAATATTTTCTTTGTGCATTTTAAATGTTTTGTGTATTTTGGTTTATTGGGCGGTTAATTTTAGAATTTAGAGATTGAGGTTGCAGAATGCAGAGTGGGAGATTTTATATTGACATTTATATATTAAAAACCAAAATAAATTTGTTTGATTAAAAAAATATATATTTAAGTTTTAAATTATTTAAATTTTACTATAATACAACATATATAATATCCGTATCCCATTCTCACTTTATATATTGCCCAACCATCTAAAATATTTCTCGGATATCATACAAATGTTCCGCACATTTAAGAAAACTAATCATGGGGGAGAGACTTGAGTAGAAAACTAATGTAACTGATCAAAATTATACAGAAAATTATTCAAGCATTAATATGAAATGCCAAAGCTGAGATGGATGGCATGGCCAATGGATAGATGGATGGCTGGATGGATGGTTGGTTGGCTGACAGGCTCAGCTCATGTGAGATTTTAATGCCTGGGAATGCTTTAATATGACGCTGATGCGGATGCTGAAGCTGATGCTTATGCGGCTGTTTTTTAATAACACGAAAGGCACGAAGAGTACGGACTAAAAATATATATATAAAAAAAAAGGAGAAGCAGTGAAAATTGCATGACACAAAATGATAAACAAGAATGGAATGGAAAAAAATTATTATATATAAGGAGATTTATTACGCAGCGGAGGAGGCAGCGGCAGCGGTTGATGATGGACCATAAAAAAAAAAATAAGTAAAATGCAAAACAACATGGAAAAAGCGCTGTGGCAGAGGCAAACGTGTACATAAGCACGGACCCGGACAAGGCAGAAGCAGCAACAACAACAACAACAACAACAACAACAACAAACTACAACGCTGCGTGCCACAAAAGCCATCAATCATTTTGAGCGAAAGGGGCAAGCGGAGGCCGAGCCTGAAGCCGGATCTCTGCTAAAGTCGGAATCGGAGTCGGAGAAGTGGGCGGAGTGGACTGGCATGGGGTTGGCGGGGTGGCCCATCAGCGTATTAGAATAATCATCAGCGTCATCACTGCCAGCTGCGGGGGCTGCAACTGAAAGCCTCATGATTATTAAATATGCCAAATCCCGAAACCGAAACCGAAAACCCAAAAACCCAAACCCCAAGCTGAAGCCGAAGGCGAAGCCTAGGCCCAGGCTGCCTCACAGCTCAGTTGCCTCTTGGCGAGCTAATCGATTTATTATGCTAACCAGGCGATGCAGCAAAGTGTGGAAGTGTTTCCCCTCCCACTCCCACTCTCTCTCTCCTTCTCTCTCTTGGCATCCTCGGGAGTTACGTCAAGCAAATGAAGCGTGCTCTGGCAGCGGCAGCCAACTGGAATTCTTAGGTTGAGTCTTAGATTGAGCAGGCAGATTGCATAAAGATGTGTATATATTGTATGTATAATAAATAAATGAATGACAATTTTTACATGGCAATAATTTAATTAGCTCGTCAATACGAAGGCGAAATGTTGTTGGGGCATTTTTAAAAGATTATGCCAGGAAATTCGAGTTGGAGTTGGAGCTGGAGCTGAGATGAGCTTGAAGCTGTGGGCAGCATAATGTGGCTGAGTATAATAAAATTTTATATAATAACTTGAGAGTTCAAAAAATGAGCGGAAATGATTTGAGAGGAGGAAATGGGGAGTAAAATATTCAAAAACCAAAAAACTAAATATAAATAATATATAATTAAATGATAAATAATATTTTTATTTAATTTTAATACTATAATTCACAGGATCATTTCTGTAGTCAGTCCTCACTTTCTTTAATACAAAATAATAATTAATGATTAATTTTATTGCATTAGCATGTACATTGAAAATATGTTAATTATATTATTATTATGCATTTTATAAACATTATTTATTCTGAGATAGAGTATAGATAAATATATAAACATTTTTAAATATTTTAAATTCATATTCTTTTGCAATAAATATTATATTATCTATTAAATATTTTAAAATATGTTTAACTCATATTCTACTGCAATAATTATTATATAATTAATATTATATTATTTATTACATATTTGAAGATACTTTAAATTAAGATTTAAATTATATTGCAACAAATATTATTTAATTAATATTATATAATTATTAAATATTTAAGAAAATATTTAATTCATTTTATATTGCAACAAATATTATACAATTAATATTATATTATTTATTCGATATTTGAAATTAATTAATTAATACTATATTATTTATTAAATTCTTTAAAATATTTAAAATATTTATATTTATATAATATTATTTAATAAATATTTTAAAATAATATAAATTCATATTCTATTGCAAAAAATATAATAAAATTAATTATTTATTCCTTTTTATTTTAATATATTTTATTTATATTTACTAAACTATTTAATTATAATTATATATATATAAGTCCTAAACAATGCAATTATGATGATGATGATTAATTATCATGGTGAACATGATTATGATATTACGATCTAGCAATGATGATAACGATAAACAAGAAGATGATATACAATCATCATGCTGATAATGATGATGACAATAATGAACATATTGAGAAAATATTGAGCAAATACTCCAAAAATTCAAAAAATAATTTGAAACTGCTTGAAATGCCAAAGTTCTTCAGAGTCCCGCATCAGTTGTTGGTATTAAATGTCCTCAGGCATATGATTAATGATAATTTCTAGCTAATTAAATGCAGACAGCAGGCGGCAGTAGCAGCAACTGAATATATTTTATTTGCATACATTTTTTATTGTTAATTTGAAAATGCTTGGGCAACAGCTCACACTTGGGTCGAGGTAAACCTCCACTTTAAACAGTAGTCTTCCCAGTCCTGGAACTTAATGCCTGCCAGCCAGCCAGCTGAACCGGCCAACTAATGGCGTTGGCAATGGTGATGCTGATGTTGATGGCGATGGCGATGGCGCTGTTGATGCCTCTGGGCAACGCACACACACACACAGCGGGCATAACGTGGCCAGACACGTGCCGCCAACGTTGGGTGAGCGTGTGCAGCATCATCAACGATGTGAAGAAGCTGATGATGGCTTGCTTCTGGCTCAAGCTGGTGGGCGGAGGACAAGGAGGTTGAGCCGCAAAGTGTGAGTGCTTGTGGTCAGCCAACAGTGCAGCCACGCCCCTCGCTCCGCGTCCCGCCACGAACATTATCGGCGCGCGATGCCGCCTGCGCAATAACTTTTGACATTAATGACCAACGGAGCGGGCAACGACAGCAACATGTCCATCATTGGCCATGTTTATAAATTGCCATTTGTATCTCTATGAGATGTGGTTTTTTTTTCCCCTCTTCTGCTTCTTCTTCATCTTTCTTTTTATTTCTCCAGCTGGGCAACATTTGACACTCGCCTGTCAACGCTACAAATTTTGTATCTACGTATCTTTGTATCTCTGCATCTTTAGACGTCGTCGTCTTGATGGCCTTTATCTGCACTTTGCGCTAGAATGCGCGCCACTCCACACGCTTTTCACTTCACGTCGTCCTCGCTTCATCTTCATCAGCAACGGATACAACAGCAGGATACAGGACAAATACAGCTAAAGTTTTCAATCGCATACGATTTCTGTGCGCCTACTTGTTGGCCACGCCCATTCAATGATTCAATGTTTTGCCGGCCGATTATTATTATTATTATTATTAATATATAATAATAATAGAAATAATAATAATCCTGTGCGTCTTACGCTTCACTGGCCTTCAGTTCCGGTTTATGTTAATGCATATTACGCAATTTATGCATGCGTGCGATTCTCATATGTGAATGTGTGTGTGTGTGTTTGAGTGTGAGTATGTGTCTGTGTGCCTGCTTTTGCATTTGTGAGTTTTCCAGCAGGCAGGAGCTTATGTTGAATTTAAATATAAAGTCCTAAAGGATTAACTGTCAATAACTGTATTTAAGTACATGTATTTAAATAAGTGAGATTAAAAAAAATAAATACACTTAAAACTGATGTGAATTTATTTAATATTTATATTTAATTTATTTGTATTTTGTTGATATATATATATATTTTTTAATTTAAATATTTTTTATATATTTATGTGAATAATATATATATATATATATATATATATATATATATATATATATATATTTGTGAATATACTAATATATTAAATATATAAATATAAAAAATATATGAATATTTTTTTAAAATATTCTAAAATATAAGAAAATAATATTTGTTTGTGTATAACAAAATTTTTATATGAAGAAAAAATTTTATAAAATATAAAGAGATTTTTTTTATAAAATAAAAATTTAAAAATTTATTAAGCTGTTTCATAGGAACAATACGAAAACAATTGTACCTTGAAAATTAAATTTATATAAGTATATATTTTGTGTTATCCACATACTTTATTAAGCAGTTTTACATTAAAAATTAGTTTTATTAAATTTTAATATGTTAATTTATGAATATCTTCCACAACCAAAAAAGATTTTCTAAAGCCATTGTGCTTAAATATATATTGTGCAATAAATACATATATTTTATAAATTAAATTTTAATACATATATTAATTAAATTTTTTGATGCTTTTTGCTATATAAATAGCTCGTGGAAGGATTGTGTTTATTACAATTTTAATTTATTTAGCTATAATTTTATTTTGTAATATTTACATTGAAATATTTCAGCGTTATTACTATGATATAAGTAGCTTATGAAGTTAATGTTATAATTACAATTTTAATTTATTTTTTACTATTTTGCAAAGAAAATTTTTCTAGATTTTTTGGATTTGCAAAAAAAAAAAATATATATATAAAAAAATGATTTATAAAATTTTTATTATTGATATATTTTTTTTTTTTAGTTAATATATAAAGTCAATTTTTTTTGTTTAATTTAATATTACTGAAAATATTCACATAATTTTTTATATATTTATTTTAATTAGTTTTTGTATGCTAAAGCCATAAATATTTTAATTAATATTTTATTATTGATATAACATATATTTTTTCTACAAATAACAGACTCTTAGAACTAGAGAGAGGTAAAGCATGAAGCTTGGCTCTGCTCAAGAGAGTAGGAGAAGCGGCTGGCTATATAGACGCTTCAAGCCCTCACACTAGTTCAACTATTTCTCATATCAACTTCATTTTCCAGACATTGTCCGTCAGCGCCACATGAGCAGCGTGTAAAATGGTGAAAAACTTGAAATTAAATTTGCTGCTGACACCAATTTTGAAAACCAGCTTTTCCTGCAGTTTGACATGTTCCTAATTGATTTTTTCTCCTCTTTTTCCCCCGTCTATATATAAATTTCTCTTCTTTTTTTTTTTTTGGCAATTTAATATTGCAAAGGCGTTGCCTTTGGTTGGCCGGATTGCCTTCAGCTGTGTGTGTGTTTGTGTGTGTGTGTGTGCGTTGGTTGGCTGAGTGGGTGTTGGTCCTTGTCAGGGGCTAGCGAAAGACGCAGAACGAAATCCTTTTCAGCGCATGTTTCTTGGTCATACAACAAAACTGGAAGGTGAACAGCAGCCGCCCGCCCGCTTGCCAACTGTGCCCACATCTCGTCCATTTTTGGTTCGTCTTGCTCTCGTCTCGTTTTTTATGCGCCACATGTGCCAAAAGCTTTCATAAAGCAGGCACACACACACAGACACACACACACACACGCACCGGCAAGCACTGCATTGGTTATGGGAATTTTTGATTGACATCGGTTCAGGCCAGGCACACACACACACACAAAGACCTTACCCTACCCTAGTTTTGCGCGTTAACTACAGCAGAGTTCCTCCGTCTCTCAGTTTACCATTTTCCCACTTGGCATTCTGCACCGCCCGTGGCGCCTCTTATGCAATATTGACATGCCAAGCAAGGCAAACAGCAGCAGCAGCGGCAGCAGTTGAGGGTGAGTGAAACTGGAACTGTACGTCATCATATTGGCAGCTGGCTCCTGGCTGCTCCTGGCTGCTCCTAGCTGCTCCTGGCTGCTCCTGTCTGTAGGTGCCACCTTTTGTGCACCTACACGACGCGAGGCGAGGGACGTTGTGGGGTTGTGGGTCCATAAATGAAAAAGTTTTTCGGTTAGCACTCAGCGCTACCCAATTTTCTTTTTGCTTGGCCAAAATACGTGTATGTTTTTCTTTAGCCAGCATACATCTACACACACGCACTCAGTACCCCTGCAGGCACGCCCAACCCAGCAGCCCACCCTCTCCCTCTCTCTCTCTCTTTGCTGCCAGTGTTTGCTTTTGAAGCAGCGCAAATTAGTTTTTTCACTTTGGTCGCGTTTTTGTCGGGCCGCCTTTGTGCGCTCGTTGCTTTTAACGTTAAATGACGAAATAGCTTTACGGTTCATTGATGCACATAGCACACCCAGACTCACACACACACAAACACACACACACATAGCCCATACTCTGTGCCGGCCTGACAAGTCACACGCCCAATTAGTGGCGCAAGTTTAGTCGTTTAGACTACGCAGACGTTTGCTAAGCTTCATTGAATTTTCACTATAAACTCGTATTTGCATTCTAGCCAGACCCAACAACCCAACAACCCCCCTCCAGCCACCCATCTACCCCACATTTGTAGTTCCTCTCTATAGCTTTTTCAGCACAAATTTTCGGCTACTGTTTTGTTTAACAGTCAACGCTGTTTGCTTAGGGCCAATGAAAGCCGTTAAGTTTAGCCAGCTAGCGTTGATTTATTCAATCAACATACAGAGTGCAAAAGAAAAGAGTGAAGCAGGCAAAAAAAAAGACGCTCATTCAATGCAGAAGGTCCACACTTTGTATGGTCAGTGGGCAGCCAGCCTTTCACTTGGAGCGCCCTCTCTGCCAGCAGCTTTCGCATGTGAAGCATCCTCCATGCTGCTGCCCATTGAAAAAATGACTTTGAAATTTATTTTGCAGCTGTATCTGTATTTAAATATTGTCTATGATTGCTTTTAAGTGTAGTTTTTGCCTTCAAGGGTATTTGATGGTAACAGCAAATGGTGAACTATCTTCAAAAGAAATGTGAAGTATTGTAAATAAATAGATAAATTGAATAGTTCTGTGTGTAAAATATTTTAATATTACATTTTTATTTGATTTTAAAAATTAAATAAATAAATTATTTTGACTGTAAGCATAAATATTATTTAAATATTATATTATTATAATTGTAAAAAAAACTAATAATATTTCTAATAATATAAATTATAAGGAATTTATTTATTTATTTATTATACAATATTTTAAAAAATATAAGAAAATTTTTCAAATATTTTGCAATCAGAATATTCAAAAAAAAAATCTATTTAATTTTAAAAATCAATTAAATTTTTTTGTGAATAATTTAATATTAAATTTTATATATTTTTTTTCAATTTTTAAAATAAATAAATAAATTATTTTGAGTATAAGTATGTACAAATAATATTTAATTTTAATTGTAAAAAAAAAAATTAATAATATTTCTAATCATATTGGAAGAAATTTATTTTTGTTTTATAAAAAATTCTTTAAAATACTTAAAAATTAGTATTAAAATATTTATTTAATTTTAAAAGTCAATTAAAATTTTATTTGATTATATAAATTAAAAAATCAATTAAAATAATATATTATTTGATTTTAAAAAATTGAATATATTATTTTTGAGAATTGCTGTTTGTAAAATATTTTAATACCATTTTTATTAAACATTTTTTTTTAGTAATATTATTAAGTACCAACGACCTTGAAATTGGTCAGCTAACTCCCTTAAACTTACTCACTCTACAACATCTTTCACACTTCCTCAATTATATGAAATAAACCCACACCAAACTCTTGTATCCTACATATCCTCATATTCTTTTGCATTAATCATTCATCATATAACCAAAAAAAAGAAAAAGAGACACAAACAGAGTCTGAGAGATTGTTGGAAAGAGAGAGAAACAATACGTATGTAGTCCGCTCATAAAGTAAACTACTTAGGAATCCATTAGATGGTTACACGAATAATGCGTGAACTGTAACGAAATTACGAGCATAATTTTACACTTGCACGCAATTTCATATTTTACGATTTAAAGATACATGCCACATGCCACATGCTACATGCTACATGCCACATGGCACATGCCACACTGCGTGCCTGACTTCATATGCGTTACAAATAGCCCCAGAATATAGAACCCAATGAGCCAACTATCTAACTATCTATGTAGAACTGTGCTAATGCACGTTTAGACAAATTTATGGTTGATTAAAAGCTTTAGATAACACGCAAACTTCGAGAAAAAATCAATACAAGTTATATACATATTGATTGCAACGCAAGGCGAACTGTGCAACACAAAAAGTTTTATCAATAGTCATTTATGATGTGTTCAACTGGCAAATACCCTGTAGGGTTTTGTTATGTGAAAGTGGTCTAGATTTGGCAGGGGAATCTAAGGAAAATATTGAAATTTGTTAGGCGCATAGAAAATATGCAATCAAAATCAAGAGTTGGGATATGACATAATATAATATAACAATTTTTCAGGTTATATATATATATAAAAACATTATTTTATATCAATTTCATGTAAAGGAAATCAACAAACTACAATTTTTTAAATATTGGTTGATTAAATTAATTTATACAAATAAAATTTTCAATACAAATTCATCTTTTTTTTAGATATATGAACTTTATAATGTTATTAGCTATATAAATATATATACATAATTAAATAAATATATATGAATAATTAAATATTTACAAACTCAATATACAAATTTTTTTTTTTTTTAATTTATATTTTTGTGTTGTTAAAATGTGAATATATAAACATATTTTGATTAATACAAAACAAAAATCTAAAAAAATATATCTAAATAATATAAAATGCATAATAATAAATTAATATAATATATTTATATAAAATATAATAAATGATTATTAAAAATAAATAAAATTGTATGAAAACGTTTTTAAATAATAAATTTTTCATATTTATTTTTAAGTTTTTAGAATAGTAGAAATGATAATATATTTATATATAAAATAACAATTTATAGTAAAAATGTTTATACAAATTTAAAAACCCATAAAGAGTCCATAATTGTTGGTGAAATATTTTGAATATTTCGGGTTATAATTATTAGTAAAATATATAAAAATTGGTGTATATTTATATAATGATAATGCAAACCTTTTATCAACTTCGTAATAGTTGAGACTGCCCTGCGTGTATATTTGTTTACAGGTCATATAAATATTAATATGCCATATGAGCACATTGCTAACTGTAGCGGTCAAAGTGCCAAAAGGCTTTTGAGTTTAGTTTTGGCTACTCAACTTGTCTAAATGCTACACTCACGCCCTCTCTCTCTCTCACTCTGTGTCTTTAGAGGGAGGGAGAGAGAGAGAGAGAGAGTGGGTAATACAAATAGAGGAAGTCGAAACAGTGGATAGGATACATTTTGTTTGTGTTGTAGATGAAGCAGCTACTGATTGCTGGGCTTGCCCTTAGTCATTGACTCGCATGCCAGTTGTTTTTGTGCCAGTTCCTGTTGTTGTTGTTGTCGAAGTTGTTGTTGGTGTTGTTGTTGTTGTTGTTGCCGTTGTTGTTGTTTGTGCATGCTGCTTCCTGTTGGGCGAAGTAAACTAAAGCTAAAGTGCACTGGACACGCCGGCATCCTGTTGAAATCATTTCAAATTGCAAACATGCCAAAGCCGACAAAAATGAGAAAAAAAAGGGAAGGCTCACATGTGAGTGCGTGTGTATGCCTGTGTGTGTGTGCGTGTGCGTGTGTGTGTGCATAGCAATGTGACATTTGCATGCGCCTGAAAGTATGCAATGGCATGAAGTTGAAACTCGTTTGGTTCAATCTTTAGCCTGTAGTCGAGAGAGAAATTAAAAATCCACTGCATAATACTTTACCTGAAAACCGGCCAGCCAGGAAGTGTGGAAGGGGGTCCACAGAGAGTCATGGCCAGAAGCCAAATATATACCGGCTAGCAATAGCTAGTTACGACCAACAGCCTCGCTCGTTTAGTTGTTGTTTTTCGGTTATGCTTTGGCTTTTAATTTGCACATTTGTGGAGCGGGAAAGTTAACTAAACATGTGAAGTTTATTTTATGTGTTGTTGGCTCGTTTTTGGTTTCTTGCCTGGCTGCACACACGTTGGTCAGCGCTCTGGTTACGATTTCGAGGAGGAGCACGAGGAGCGAGCACTTTCGAGTCGGAGGTCGGAGGTGTGGCAACATGGCACAGGATGTGTTTTTGCGGCATGTCGCATAGACTGAGCCGCAAGTACGACTCAGTTTAGAACAAAGAGCGTTTGGGTTCATGGGACATGGACAACTGTAAGTCGTGTTGCAAATACATATAAATACTCACACACACACACACACACACACATGTACACCCTCGTATATGTTTGTTTGATGTTTTCTTTAAATTAATTTCAAAGTCAGCCAGTGTTAAGCGCAGACAGTTAGTTGCCTTTCATATAATTGACAAATTTAATTAATTTACTAAAGGTAGCGTCCAAGGTAGCTAAAACAATTTGTTTGTATATGTTTAGATATATATATATATATGTAATATAATTTTCTAATTATATCTTAAGCCCACTTTGAAGTTTGCTTTGTAGTAATTTGACTTGAAATACTGTCTAATATTTTTGACCTGTTTAAGGAGCTTACAAGTTTTAATGTGTAGAGCTTCATTTCTTTTTAGGCTTCTCTTCATAGGATGAAGGGGCGAGAAGAAGTGCTTTCTGATTGTCTTCTATTTACATACTACTTAAAGATATATCTCTCTCTCTCTCTCTTTCTCTCTGTGTGTCTGTCTGTCTGTATGCCTCTCTCTCTGTCTCTCTCTCTCTCTCTCTGTCTCTGTCTCTGTCTCTGTCTCTGTCTCTGTCTCTGTCTCTGTCTCTGTCTCTGTCTCTGTCTCTGTCTCTGTCTCTGTCTCTGTCTCTGTCTCTGTCTCTGTCTCTGTCTCTGTCTCTGTCTCTGTCTCTGTCTCTGTCTCTGTCTCTGTCTCTGTCTCTGTCTCTGTCTCTGTCTCTGTCTCTGTCTCTGTCTCTGTCTCTGTCTCTGTCTCTGTCTCTGTCTCTGTCTCTGTCTCTGTCTCTGTCTCTGTCTCTGTCTCTGTCTCTGTCTCTGTCTCTGTCTCTGTCTCTGTCTCTGTCTCTGTCTCTGTCTCTGTCTCTGTCTCTGTCTCTGTCTCTGTCTCTGTCTCTGTCTCTGTCTCTGTCTCTGTCTCTGTCTCTGTCTCTGTCTCTGTCTCTGTCTCTGTCTCTGTCTCTGTCTCTGTCTCTGTCTCTGTCTCTGTCTCTGTCTCTGTCTCTGTCTCTGTCTCTGTCTCTGTCTCTGTCTCTGTCTCTGTCTCTGTCTCTGTCTCTGTCTCTGTCTCTGTCTCTGTCTCTGTCTCTGTCTCTGTCTCTGTCTCTGTCTCTGTCTCTGTCTCTGTCTCTGTCTCTGTCTCTATCTCTATTTCAATCTCCATCTTTCTCTCTATCTCTCCTTCTTTCTCTCTCAATCTCTTTCTCTATCTCTGTCTCATTCTTTCTCTCTCTATGTCTTTTTTCCCTCTCTCCCTCACATTATGTTTTATTCTTCATTGGATTTGTTCTACACTTCCATACTTATCTATTCTCTAAACAGTTTCAGCTGTTACATAGATCATTTTGAATATCGAATGAATCAATTTCAATTTTAAAGACTTGACCCCAAGTCAAAATAGTCCAAAAGGCAGCTATAAATATTATTTCTTTAATGTGACATTTATATCCACACTTTTCTCTGATATAAAACTATATATTGTTAAGATATCCTCTGCTTAGTTTAAACATGTCTGGAGCCCACTTTTATAGTTAAACGGCAGCTGCTCACCTTGACCCAATCCAAGTCAATAAATCAGCGCCAATGCGCTGACATTTTTCCATAAATAATATTGATAATAATAATAATAATAATGAAAGAGAAACTTGAATGAATTGCAACACGTGTTTGGGTTCTTAGACTCAATGCTCGATGCTCGGTTCATTGAGCAAACTCGATCCAGACAATGGCAATGGATCGCGAAAGATGTGGAGACAATGCGTTCGTGTTCATTGTTCTCCATGTTTATCAAAAGGTGACGACGATCTTCTGCAAGTTGAATGGAAGTTTTCTTATTTGTGAACCATCTGAAGAGGTTTTTCATAGAAAATTCATGTTATTTATATGGCGCACACGCGGCACACACGGCGCTTGAAAGGTGTTTCCAACTAGGGTTGTGTCGTGCCACCGAGCTCGTTGTTGGGTTGTTGCGCCTGCGCAGCGGCTTTCGTTGTGGCAGCTGCGCAGATTGCGGAATGGACCCAAAAACAAGAGGAAGACAAAAAATAAACTGTGCCGCATGCCACAAACTATGGGGTGGATTCTATAGAAGTTATTGATTTATATGAATTATGTTTGACATTCTCTGAAATGAGTGAGTGAGTGAGTGTGTGTGGGGGGTTTGATTAAGGGTTGCCTAGCAGATGCCTAGAGAGAGGAGGCCAGAGTAATAAGGTTGAAGTGTGAGTAAGACTTGGCTGTATTTTTGTATGGAGAGTAGTATTGGGTGGCAGCTTGAGCTTGAGTCATATTCAAATTGTGCCAAAATTAGGCAGCTTAATGCAGTTTTTGTTGAATTTTTAGGAAAAGAATGGGGAAGTTGAATTTAATATGTAATTGAGCAAGATAAAAGAGAGTGCAGAATATAGTTTTTTATTTTATTTGTATATCATTTCTATACCTCTTGATATACTTTATAATAAAGATATATATATATATTTTATATTAAGTTATTATTAAGTTATCTTATATCTTATAGTTTAGTTTAGTTATAATAATATATCAGTTATAATAATATATATTTATGAGTATATTTTACGCAGATCTCTACATACTCTAAACTTAAATTATACAAATTTTGTATAATTTCTTTATAAGTAAAGCTCTTGTAAGGCATTTTAAAGCTATTTTCATTCAATCTATACCAAAAACAAAGCAGTAAAAAGCTAGTTAAGTATAATTTATTGTATAAGAGTTATTTATATATATATATATATATATATATATATTTTTTTTTTTTTTTTTTTTTTTTTTATTTAATTTATTTTTAATTAATAAGAATTTAATTTTAATAAAAAATCGAGTTTTTACCCAAAAAAAATTCCATATACTATTGATATTTACTTTAAATTGCCTGCTTCACTCTTCGACTCAAGAAATTCTTCTAGTATGCTTCTAGAATTTGTACCTTAAAAATATTTGTATACTCATTGACAAGATAAAAGAGGCATATTCGCTTTATTGCATATATTATATTATTATTTATTATATGCAAACTCTTCTAGCATGTAAGCCTCAAATATATTTTTACACTCGTTCACAAAATGAAAAGATCATATTGGTTTAGTACAATGTCCTTACTTGCTGTCAGTTCATCTGTCCGTCCGTCCGTCCGTCCGTCTGTTCTTCTGTTCGTATGAATGAAACAAATTTGGAATATTTACTCTTTTTAACTTTTATTTAACCATTTGCTCTGCTCTCCCAAGAACTTCCTATAGAATTTGCAGCTTAAACTTATTTTTGCCTCTGATATTTGAATATTTTTTGCTTCAGTTAAACATTGATTACTCTGATACCAAAAATCTCGTTACATTCATTCTCCTACTGAATTCCTTTAGTATTTGCACCTAAACTCCTTTTTCCATTTGAAAATTTGATTATTTGCTTTAGATATTTATTAATATCTTTGCATTTTTGCCGACCACTGACAGGCATCAAGTCAACTTGTCTACGGCTTATGCTCGGGCACAAAGTCTAGGCACAGTTTTCTCTATAATTCGGTCTAAGCTGCCAGGAAATGCGGAGCAGCGAGAGAGAGAGAGAGAGAGAGGAAAAAGTAAAGTACTGCTGAAAATCAGAAATTTTGCTGTAAATTGGAACAAAACAGGACACCGAGTAGGGCAAATCAGGATGACAAGAGGCTCCGACAGCAGCAGCAACGGCAGCAACCCTCCAGGCCGGGGCCACCGAGCAGTGAGCGAGCGAGCGAGTGAGGCCAGGTGTGCCCGTGCCGGTGCGCAATCAGCTTTGTAGGCGATTTGTGAGGATTAAACTGCGCACCATTCAAAGAGCAGGAGAGAGGGAGGCAGAAAGAGAGAGAGAGAGAGAGAGCGAGGGAGAGGGGCAGGGGAGGCTGACTGAGCGGGACAGCTGCCTACCTGCTTTGAGGGCCATGTAGGAGGATCAATTTGCTGACTAAATACGCACGGAAAGGTGTAGCCGTAAAATCTGTCAGATACACACACACACACACACACACACCCTCACACACACACACGCACACATTCAGTGGAAAGAGCTCGCATAAATCTTTCATTTTTTGCGTTCCACTGCACACTTTGAGCAACTGCCGCAAAAATTGGTAAATTGCAATTGCAGTTCGAAAATTTCATGCTTCCTGATAATTGGCCCAAAACAGGGCCAAGGCTCAACAGTTGAGAACGATAGTTGAAAAAGGTAAAAAACAAGTTACGGCATATTTTGCCAGGTGGCATGAAATCTTTAGGGGTTGTTCCACTAAAAAAGAAATCATTTTGGCACAGCTAGCTACTGCGCAGTAGCAACGAGTTTGAAGTATCTCAAAGATACACTTATAAGAACTACGCATGGACTTAATTAAGCGCGGCTGTCACAACTGCGCCTCAAAGTCTGCCAAATCGATTGGGTGAAGTTAGAAAGATATATATACACACATATATATACATATATATACTTTATATATTCTTCATTCCCTTCCATGGGCATTACAACACATCATCGATCAGCGTCACACACTGTGAGATCCGTTGTCTGTTCAGGTGTGCAGCTCACATGCAGATGCATTTGCTCAATTGTCGGATAGAGAGATACGAGTTACTTGTCATTTTATTGCACCGCTGGGAATTTTCTTTCAATTTTTCTCACTTCACCTCATTGCGCAAGCGCTGTTGCCGCTGGCAGTTGCTGAAGGCTATTTGACTTGGGTTTTCTGCGCACTCTTTTCATAGATTTTTGCCGACTTTTGTCGTTGACTTTTTGGCTTAAGTCGGTGAAGAATGCTATAAGGAATTTGGTGTGACTCGCAGTGATAGATTGCTCTGGGCTGGCAGAATAAGTGAATGAATTATATGAGGTTGAAGCAGTTGGGTTTGGTAGTTGTTGTTTGGGTTTATTTGTGGATCTGTTTGATAGGAGCAGATTAATTTTAAAAAATATTTTATATATCAAATTTTAATATATTTAGAATATGAAATATATAGATATATAATTGCTTAGAATATTAAATAAAAATACTTAAAATTAGTACACATTTTAAGCATATTATTTTGTATTCCCAACAATTATATTCTATATATAAAAGAGACTAATAAAACTATAATTACAAAAAAATATTGATAAATATTTATATATTACAAGCAATTAAAAATATGTAAAAAAATTATAAACTAAATGTCTATATAAATATATATAGATTAAATATCCACAAATATTTTTTACGTTATGAAGTTTCTTAACGAAACCCAATTAAAAGCAAAAAACTTCTTATATTTTCTTTACTTAAGCTGAATTTATTTTATATCATATTTTATGAATATGATTTCTCAAAATATTTATTACATATTTTTATCAACAAAAATTACACCAAATTAGAACCAATTAATATTTATTATGAGCTATTCAATTAATATTAAAATTAGTTATTATTATTATTATTATTATATAAGATAGTATACAAAATATTTATATGAACCATTTAAATATATAATATATTTTTTTTAAATCTTTTCATAGATAACATTAAAGTAAAAAAAAAATATTTAGGTATACGTTAAGCCCGAATATGATTCTCATTATTAAAATTTTAATTTTATTGAAATTTTTACTGTCTAACATTTTTTTAAATTTTAAATATGATATAAATTGATTAAAAATATTATAAATATTTTTTTATAATTTTGTATACATAAAATTAAAGTAAATAACATTTAAAATGAATTTAGAAAATTTGTTTACACATATTAAAATATAATTGAATAACTCTTACTGAGAAGTCTACAAATGTGAACTCCCAAAATAGTTTACTCCCACGAAGCACTTGTCTGCCGCTGTGTGTGTGTGTGTGTTCAATTTTTCGCAGATTTCTCTTTAATGTTTTCCATGCAATAGCACAAAGACTTTAAACGTAAATGATCATCGTGGATAATGTAGAGCTCTTTATTAGCATTCGACTCCCACACAGTGGGAAATCAAAATTTACGACTATGCACAATTTTCCCACCAGCAAAAAGAAAAGGGGCTGCACAACCTAACCCAATATAGGTATGTATGTGTGTGTGTTTGTGTGTGTGTGTGTGTGTGTAGGCAACAACTTATAGAGACAACCCCGCTCACCTATGGCCCATTGACAATGCGTCAAGCCAAGCCGCAGGATATATTCAGCTTGAGCAAATACAATAAATACCTGTTGGTTGCGTTTTTCATAGATAGACGAATAAGTGTACAGATATATATATATGTATATGTGTGTGTGTGTGTATTGTACTTATATCATGGCAGCTCTTTCCGCTATTGTGATGATATTGCTCGAGTTGCTGCTGCTGTTGTTGTGCTCATTGTCAGCTGCAAATGGGTAGCTACAAGTGCTCTGAATATCTCCCTCTCTCTCTCTCGATGAACAGTTAGCTAAGTGTCTAGCTATGCCTCTGTGTATGTGTGTGTTTGTGCCACTTGAGAACACGAAATGAGATGATATATAAAAAAAAAAACAACGTTGTTAAAGGTAACAAACGGTAAAAAAAAAACCTGGCATTGTTTATTGATTTTTGCACTTGGAGACAGCCAGGAAAATTGAAAATTGCAGTAAAATTTTGCTAGAAATGTGCGCACAGTGGGCGTGCTAATGACGTCGACTGCATATAGAACTCGACTTTCACACTCGCCAAGCAGTCATAAATCTTCTTATAGTTTGTTTGCTTTTTACGAGTTCTTGGCGTCGTCTTGTCTGGTCGGCAAAGTTTTTTATATATACAAAATTTCACATATAAGAAAAATATATATATATATATTTAATTTACGCTCGGCAACCCCGGCCAAGATGATGAAAAACCTGATGGCCAGCTGTACGCTGCACAGACAAAAGGATGTACATATATATGTATATATCTTTAATTTTTATTGAATTTATTTTTATGACATTCCAGTGAGCAGAGCGAATCTTAAAGTTGTCGTCCCTCTCTAGCCACTCTAAAGACTGTAAATTAAGTGTGGAACCATAAAAGCTGGCAAGGTGTGAAATTTTATGCCAAGATTGATTTATGCACAGACATCAGATGCCGTTGCCAGTTGCTGTTCAGTGGGATTAGCACTGATTTAGTGCTCGGAACTGAGCATTCCATCATATACTATATATACGATGGTAATTAAATTCATTTTTATAGCCTTTGCCTTAATGCTCAAAATTAAGGCAGTGAGTCAGGGATGTGAGAGAGGAAAGAGTGAGAGTTAGCTAGATTATTTTTCCAGTATTTCCAGTTTTTTTTATTAAATTTATATATAATTTTAGAGACTTAATTTTAAGCATTAAATTTAGTATTTAGTCATAGCAATTTGCTAAAAATATATCAAATATTTTTTCACTTATTTGTGAGTTCTCTTTTTGTGCCCTTCATGACTCAAGTTCCTTTCTAATAAACACTTCTTTAAGCTCCACAAATCACATCGACTTTGCGCACTTTCCAAGCAATTTAACCAAAAAGCAAAACAATGCCAAAAGAAAAACAGAAAATGCATTCAACAAAATCAATCAAAATCGAATGCAAAACAAAAAAAACAAGTAAGAAAGCTCTAGTCGGTGGTACCCGACTAGGAGATCCCCTGAACCCTACGATGAGCTGAACATATATATACAAGCAACACATGCACACATACACACACACACATACGCACGCACTCATAAGCGCGCGCTCTGCTGACTGCGCAGTTTACGCAGCGACTGCGCTCGGGCTGCAGTAAGAGCTATATTATGGGAACTTAATTGTTGAATAAGTTCCTTTGTAGATAGACTTGCTTAATCAAACTTTCAGAGCGTGATTACGTCATTCATATATGTGTATGTGCCGAAGCACAATTCTCTAGCACTTGAAATACGTTTTTTGAAAATTTGTGGCGAAAGGGGCGTGGCATCCAAAATAAAACAAAAATCAAAATTGTATAAACTCCACAATATACTAAATACAAAATTTGGAGACTTTAGCTTTAAAGATGTCGGAGATATAAATTTATAACTGCATTTCGATAACGTTTTAAATCGATAACATTAAAACGATAAGTGTTATCGAATTTTTGAAACAAACTCGATCTGCGCGTGCTATACACGGACCTACATAAAAAATTTCAAGTCTCTAGCTCTTATAGATTCTGAGATCGACGCGTTCAAACATACGGACAGACGGACAGACGGACGGACGGACGGACGGACGGACGGACGGACGGACAGACGGACAGGGCTAAATCAACTCAGCTCGTCGCCCTGATCAAGAATATATATACTTTATGGGGTCTGCCACGCCTCCTTCTGCCTGTTACATACATTTTAACAAAACCATTATACCCTGTTTTCCCATTTTCAATGGGTTCAGGGTATAAAAACAAAAAAATCAGAAGAGAAACAGAAAACAGCAGAGAAATATCCCTCGCAAGTTCAAGTAATTTAAAAGCAATCTGAAAACAAACAAACAAACAAACTGAGGGATCTGGCAGCCAAGTTGGCCTCGCTGCAGGTCGTCGGAGTGCACTTTGGCTTAGGTAGCCTCCCCAGGCCTGGCATCCAGGCACCCAGGCACCCAGGCATCACCAGGCATCACCAGGCATCCCCAAGCAGAAGCCAACGAAGAAGTTGTCATCGAGTGGGCCAAGCATCATAAGTAAGCTAAGCACTTTTGGCTCGACTAAATGTGTATAAAAAACATTATACATATATCTTATATATATATATATATATACTTTTATATATATATATCTAACTGCTCAGTGACTTTCAAACTGTGCTCCAGCGAAGTGCAACGAACGTTGCAGCTTCTGGCAAGGGCATCACCAGACGACACATTCATATCCACATTCAAACACTCATACACACATTCAGATTCGCATTTTTATGCACTTGCTAAAGGGTATAATATATTGAAGACTTTAGTTGTGTGAAATTTATAAATTTATTTACTTTACTTTAAAATATTTTTCATATATAGTATTTGAATTTGCAAAAAGATATAGCTCAAATTTATTTGAGATTATTAATCAATTGAAATTGTTGATATTGTTTATTAACTAGTTTCTGTTAAATACAATGAGCAAATGTATTTCAGAAAGTATTTCTACAATTTTTTTTAGATTTATTTATTAAGTAAAATATTATTAATAAGTAAAATATCATTTTTACTTATTAAATGACTTTTACTGATTTTCCTACAATCCCACAGTCTGGCGCTCAGAATATAAATTTTTAAATAAATTTTTTGTTATATAAATATTTAATAATTGGTGTGAATTGAAAAAAATTAAATACTGAGAAACGATATGTTATGAAATTTAATACAGAAATATATGTAAAAATTAAAAAAAATATATATATAAAATAACAAACTTAAAAAAAAACCAAAAAATAAAATAAAAATAAGTAAAAAATTTATAAAATTAATTTAATAATAAAAAATTAATTTAAATATAAAATGAATTACTAAATTAATTGTTTATGGCTTAAAGAATTTCTAGTTGCAAAATATTCTTAAAATATGTATTTTAGCGTCATATTTTAATTGAAATATAATAATTAAACCAAGATCATTTTTATTTTTAATTAATGCTCATATAAAGTTTAATAAATAATACAAAAGCAAATGTAAAATATGTATAAAAATCAAAAAAGAAGAATTATTTATAGTTTTTTATTATTCATTCGTAATTTATTTATTATTTGTAGTTTATTATTATATTTTGATGAAAAGTTTATTTTTATTCAAAAATTAACTACATCTACCTGACGCTTCTGAAAGAATTAATATTTATATAATAATTATTTACTCAAGCAATTCTTAATATATTTTTGTTAATCAAATATCATACTAAGCTTAAAATAATATGCTTATTTAAAATATGAAAATGCTTATAAAAAGTATCAAATTTATTTAATAGATTCTTTTTAGACGTTTATTTCAAATATGAAAATCATATAAAATGAATTTTCTTGACCTTGAAATTTTTACCAATTCTAGATATATTAATAAATCATTTTGGTAATTTAATTTTATTTAAATTTGAAAATTTTGTTTAAAACCATAACTAAGTACATTTACAAAATTATATATATATTATATCACAACCCTTTTCTTAACACTCACTCACATAGGGTACACAGAATTCGCTGTAGCTCAGCTAACTGTTCTTTCTTGCTGCACATGAGTTATTTTACTTAAGTTCTTGCGCGACATCTAACGTTCCACTCTCAAGGCACATGCACCTTATGGGGCTGTCAGCGCCAGCTAACCTAAGTCCCCCCCATTGCCCCCCATCACAGTAGTACTACAACCCGCTCAGCCTAGTCAACCTGTCTGAAATGTAGCCAAACGTGGCTTGAATGTCAGCAGCAGTTGTTAAGGCCAGAGCTGGCAGAAGGAGAAGGCAACTCTTGTTGTTGTTGTTGTTGTTGTTGTTGTTGTTGCTGTTGTTGTTGTGCTCAAGTAATCAGTGCTACTGTCGCTTATTGTTTGTCTGTCGTCGTCGCAGTTCTTGTCGCTGCTATGGTCTGGTCTGGTCTGGTCTGTTCTGGTTGGGGTTCTGGTTTGGTGGAGTCTACGGCGTGGCAATGGAGTCGCTTCTCGCCTTGGACGTCAACAAATCTCTCCCTCTCTCCCCTTGTCTAGTATTTAGATTTTTTATTTCTGCTGCTTCTGCTTCTGCTCATGTGTTTTATTTCGTCCCTGATTTATGACATGCCACTTGCCTGCTAAATTAAGTGCTTATTTGGAGTTTAAGTTGTTGCAATTAAACAAACTCTCAAGTACTGAACCGCCATGCACTTGGCTTTGACCAATTGCGAGCATCTCTCTAAAGTTGCGACAATTTAGAGAGAGATCTCAACTTCAAGTTTTTTTATTCACAGATCTCATGTCTATTGTGGTTCCTCGAGAACTCATTGTATTTAAAATATATATTTAATGAGAGCTTATGCTGTGCCTGGTATCTAATTAAAAAACTTTACAGACTTGTTCAGTTCGAGTTGTCAGCGAAAGTGATTCACATTTGTTGACAATTACACAAAAAATGTCAATTTGAGTTTATTTCTTTTTATTCGTAATTTTCAATTAAGGATTTTAATGGAATACTCGAAATATAGTAGACAATTTTTTGAAGAACAATGGCTGAAGATATATATATTAGTTTTTAATATACAAAAATTTATACTCTGCTTGACTTTCATGATTTTGTAGAATAAATAGATAATAAAGTATTCTAGAATCCATTTTAATGGAACAAATAATTTCTACATATAACTTTATTTAAATATTTAAAAAAATAAATATTTTTTCTATGAATATATATAATCTTAAAATATACCAAAAAATATAACATATATATAATTTAATAATAATTTAAATAAACCAAAGATTTATATTTTTTGTTTAATATATGTTTAAAAAACTTGATATATATATATATATATATATATATATATATATATATATATATATATATATATATATATATATATATATATATATATATATCTTTGGCTATCTTTTAAAATTTTTTAAATTTATAATATAAAATTACTGTTTCCAATATATATTTTTTCAACTGAAATATTTAATTTAATGTGAATAAGAAAAAAAAAATTTTTTAATATTTTCTATTTGTATTATATATATTTATATATTTTTTCTAATTTTTTTTTCTGACTTTATTATTTTATTTGGGGTATATTTAAATATTTCTTTAATTTTAAATTTTCTTTTCTTTTATTTTAATTTTTTTTTTTATATTTTATTTCATTTAAAGTATTTCTATTTTTTCCACAAATTTATTTATTTTTTATTTTCATTTATATAGTTTAATATATTATATAAATTTATTAATATTTTTATATCCATGTTTTCCCGATTTCTCACCAATTGACAGTCTCTAATCTGGTTTAGTTGTCCCAACAAATGCCTAGCAGCTAAATGATCAATTGATACGAGTAGCAAATTACGAAATTAGACAGTCACACGAAGCTACTTGATATATAGAAAAGCACTCATCGGAGTTTAAGTAATTTAGGCTATATAAAAGTATAAATTGCTTTAGTCAAGCAGAAAATTAGCGCATTTAACTGCCACAATTAGATGACGTTGACCAAAAACTGTTGCCATACACATAAGCCAAACAAAACGGAATGGCAACGCAACTTAACGAACCCTATTTACCACCTCCACCAATACCTTCGACCATAAAAACCCCAAAAAGCCACAATCCACAGCGCTGGCTGGCAAAAACTAAACAAAACAAATGCAAAGCTCAGCAGAAATTTGACTGTCGAACTTTTGCCTTTGACTCGAGTGAGTGTGTGTGTGTGATGTGTGTGTGATGTGTGTGTGATGTGTGTGTGATGTGTGTGTGTGTGTGTGTTTATTGGTGGTGTCAATTGCCAGTGGCCATTTTTTGGTAATTTACGCTGTCCAAGAGTAAGCTCAAGTAATTTTCAAGACTTGAAAGACTCAATGCAAATGCTGATAATGCATTTCCCATTCACAGAGCAACAAAATGCTGCAGCAGCAAATTGAAAATGGCTCCTACAAGATGCTGGACACACCCACGCACACATGTATATATACATATATATATCTATATATATATATATGTATAGCCTACATAGCTTTTATTTGTATTATTTGTCTTGGAACTTAATTGAATGAAATGGCAAATGGGCGCTGCAAGTGCGACAATTTCAGCTGCTCTTGCTTTTTATTTTAGAGACATTTTATTTTTACCTCCCCACACTCATAGTACCCCCCCTCCACACACACACTCGCACACCCATACACTTCACTTGCCTCGCTGTATGTGGACATGAACGACAACGACAAATTGGCAGCCATATTAATAACATCTACGTGCCTTTGGTTAGCCGAAAAGGAGGGGGTGGTAGGAGAGGGTACTGTGTGTGGGGGATACTGCAGGGTGCACCCTGAACAATGTTCGCTCGGCTGGCCGGCCGGCACGTTCATTGTTCACATTTTTCTGTTACTTGTAACAGCATTTCAATGGCTCACCAAGATGAAGAACAAGACGAAGACAACGACGACGATGGCGACATTGTCGAATTGCTTATTACTTGAAGCTGGAGATGAGCAGACGCAGAGAAACAGAGGGCAGATGAGCAGACTCCGGCAACAGCAGCAACAGCAACAGCATCAGCATCAGCAGCATCCCAACGGGCAGCCACATGCCACGCGGTCAGCAAGTTCTTTGTTCCCGCTGAATATGCGTGCGCGTATCTGTAAGATACTCGTCGCGTATCTCGTACAATGGGCAAAAGCTGAATTGAAAGTGCACAAAAAATAAGCTGAGATTCAAATATTATATATTTTATAGATATATGGTATATAAATTAAATATTGATATGAAAATAATTTAATTTTCAACTAGAAAATCTTTGAGTTAATTTTTTTCACATTTTAAATTGATTATTAATTTTTATTATTTATAAAATTATGTAATTGTTAGTTATTTAGTGGCATAAAAAAACACTATTTTAAATAAGATATTTTACAATTATTTTGTGCAAAAATATTTATTTAAAAATTCTTTAAAAATATTTAATTTTAATTTTAATTTATTATATTTAATATTCTTTAAATATGTACAGAGGCAGTAAAATATTCTAAGCTTTAATTAAAATAAAACAAACAACAATATTATATATTCATATAAGTTATAATATATATATATATTATATTATAGAATATATATAATATTTCATTGATTTATATTTATATAGAAACAATTTAAATATTTAAAATATTTAATAAGATTTATAATATATATAATAAAATAGAATTTTAGCTATTTCAAATATTTATATTTATATACATATGTATGTAATAAATTAATATTTGTAGAAACACGAAATAGAAATATACAAAATTAATTCAATGAAGTAATAAAATAAAAATATTGAATTCAAACTCATTAAAATAATATTAATTTATTGCCGATATGTTTTAAGAAGTTAAAAGCTAATCAAATAAAAAATAACAATTAATTTTATAAATAAAAAATAAATATATATAAAATATATTTAAATGTATTCATTTATTAAAAACATGTCAATTAAGTAAATTAAAAATAAAATTAATGAATAATAAAATAATAATATAATATATTAAAAATTAAATAAAATACTAATCAAATAATAATAAAATAATAATAATTAATTCTAGATATTATTTTTTTTATCTCTAATGTTATCTTTATTGCTGTTGATTGTTTAGCATAAAGTTTTCTCTAAACGCGAGCAAGCGACTTTAAGCGTCGTGCTGTCTGTTACTGTTACATACTGCAGTGTATGTAATGGTCAAATTGGAGTACCTTACAGAGCTGTCAACATCAGAGCATCTGCTCTAAATGAGCAATAATTAGTTACTCAACTGTTCGATCTACGAGCGCCGGCTAAGCAAGGTTGAGCCGCTGCGCCGTGAGAACGAACATGGGTGTAAGAGGTGAGCAAAACGGAACGAAATGATTATAATCTCTTTACAAAGTATAAGATCTCTTATATACTATATATTGGGCCACTCTTTAGTACGATGCTAAACGATGCACTTGTATGAAGCGCTGATTGCTGCGCTCAACACTGTTAAGGCACTCAATGTGACAGCTATTTATATAACCTTATACCACTGTGCCAACTAATCTCTGCCTCTCTCTTTCTCTCTATATTTATTGTTGATAATTCGTACGAATACATCTAAGTTGTGGCAGTCTCAGCTACACGAAACTGTTGTTTCGTTCTGCTCAGATCCCGGACCCCATAAATTATAAACCAATCACAATCAACTTTTGTTTCGCGCTTTTTTGTGTTGTATTTATTTATATTTTTTTGGTGCGTGCTGCAGATTATGGAACTGCCTAATTATAAAATAATTTAAAACGTAAATTTGCACAAAATTCCAATTTTTGGTTTCGCGCTTATTTATTGCGATATTTGGGCTAGCGTCAAATGAAGACATAACTGTTAATATATATGCAGAGGAATAACGATTTAATGTGCTTAATTTATTAATTTCTTAAATATATTTAGCAAGTTGTCTCTGCGCTAATGTATTTTCTAATTTATGATCAGCTGTAGTATATATCTTAATTTATTTATTTATTTATTTTTCTTCTTCTCATTTTTGCATTTTTTAAATATTAAATTATGCGAAATATATATGTTGGAGTACATAAAGCTTGAGGTATAAAATGTCTAATATATGACACGAAAGTCTTAACTGTAAGCGCTGTAAATTACGTAGTGATAGCGATAGTGGATATTTAACAAATAAACCGACAACACATGTCGCGAGAGATTTTTTATCTATCTGTCAGTTCGATTTGCATATGAAATGGTCTAATCTGCAGAGCATGGCACATTTGACGGGTCAATATGCTTCGACCAGGCCACAACAGAAAAATGAAAAAATGAGAAAAAATACGGATACAGCTCAAAACACAATCAAACTGAAACTTATCCATTGTATCCACAGTTCGTCGCTTCAGTCGACACGCTTCTTTCTATTCAAAAAAAAAAAAAAATAACAACTGATTATGTGGTTAAAGTGAATGGCAGCCTGATCAGTGATCACTGATCACTGAGCAGTGATAAGTTTTAGTGCTAGTATTATTTATATATATATATATATATAATATGTATATGTAAACGATTAAACACAGAATTATGAAAGCTGAAGTGGAAAACGAAATATTTGTTGTATAAAAACAATATTGGGAAAATTCTAGAAATTTTGTTTTATTTTTCATTAAAAATTTTTGTTTTTAACTATTGCTTGTATTCTATAGACGTAAAGATGAGTGGAAAAAAAAGAAATATATGTTGAATAATAAATAATATTATAAAAATTTTAGAAATTTTGTTGATTTCATAATAATGTTGTTTTTTTTTTATAAGAAAAAATCTTTGGTTTTTATTTTATGGACCTAATTTTTAATTAAAAAAAAAAAATCAAAAACAAAATAGTCTGTACACATTTTTTTTTTTAAATTTAAAATTACCTCGTTAAAAAAAAAATTAAAAATAATAATAGTTTAAATATATAATAAAATTCGTCAATCACAAAAAATTATTATGATTAATTTTTATTAATAAAAATTAATTTTTATAATATTTTTAATAGAAAAAGTCATTAAAAAATATATTTTCAGAATTTTAAATTTGCAAACAAAAATAAATAAATTATTTTTAAAGTTGAAGTTTTATATTGCTGATACATGTAAAATATACATAGAGTATAAAATATAATTAAAGAGTATAAATAAAGTAAAATAAATATATGTAAAATAAGTAAATATAAATATATGCTGGAACGTTTTAAATTTGTTAAAGTTATAACTGTTTGAAACTTGAGCATCGCAAAAGTTTTTATTTTATTTTGAAAATAAATAAAAAAATAAATTAAAGGACAAAAAGATATATATTTATAATATATTTGTATATAAAATTAAACAATATTTTTATTATATTAATTATATATTATATTATTATTATTATTATATTAATAATTTATTTATTTAATATAACGACTTAAAATAAACTAGAAATGATGTTTGTATAATTATTCTCTTATATTTTTAAAAGAATACAAACTAAATAATAGAAGATGGATTTAGGAGTGAGTAGAGTTTTCTTGCTTATTATATATTGGCAGCAGGACAACAGCAAGGGTAAACAATGTTGCTTATGTAATTATTGAATTGATTTTTGCAAACAAAAAGGATGAACATTGAATTTTAACTCACTCCAGCTTTATATATCTAATAAGAAACAACACAATTCTTTTATAAATTATAACTATAATTATTATTATAATATATTTATTTATAATTATAAATATTTGTATATTAATATTATTATTATAAATAAATAATATTAAAAACAAAGAAATAAAACTATATTCCACAATTATCTTTCGCATATGTACATTTCACTCTAATTAGTATTAAAATTTATTTTTTATAATTTCATTAATAATCTAATTTCAACAATGATAAACCCGACTGCAGCACATTAAAGTTCAGCCTCAAAGCTCTTTACACCGACTACCTTTCCATTTGCTAAGCAACTATCTGCTGTTTGTACCTAACTCGCTACTCAAATGCTGCGCAAATTAGCTCCACTTTGTCCAAGACAAACAAAAAATCCATAACCAGTTTCTTCAGACGCGAAAAAAAAAGAGTGAACAAAAAACGAGCCATAACTCAGATTGGCTCAGCGCCAGCGAAACTGTGTGCCGGCCATTAAAAACTCATCACCATCATCAGCGACCAACTGGAATGAGCACACACAAACAACAACAACACGAAGAAGAAGAAGAAGAAGCAGAAGAAGAAGAAGTAGAAGAAGAAGCAGAACGAAATTGTGAATGGGATGTGCCCTAAGAAATTCGCGGGGTTGCGTCTTGAGGGAGTGTCCAAAACATGCGTTGAAACTTTCAAACGCTTCAGTGCACAGCTTCAGGTTTAGCTCAGAAAATATTTAAAAAAAAATATATATATATATATATATATATATATACTTGATCTGCGCCATTTTGTGCATACTAAATAATTTTTTTTTCGACGCCCACAAAATTTACAAAATATTTAAAACCAAACTTCCGTCAAATAAAAATTTTTTTTCTTTCGCATTCTTATTCAAATTAAAGACGCGGCCAAGGCAAGGCAAAGGCAGGGTAACTCACCCTCAACTGCCAAGGGTAAAGGGGGGTGGGGGGCAGGTTTTCTCACAAGCTGCGTAATTATAGAACTACTTTAAACTGTAAGAACTACGCAGCGGCATCTGATGAACTTTGTGATCCGTATCGCTGGAACGTATCGTATCGCTGTGTACGCATCTAGCAGCGATCCTTCGTCTGCGGCTTCGTTTTACTTGTGGATCTAATTGCAAGGGCCCAACAACAACAAGGCGAACCTTTTTTTTTTGCAATTAAAATGGAACCACCAAGCAGCCAAGCAAGCAGAGCAGAGCAGCGCAGAGAGAGAGACTCAATCTCAATCTCAGTCCCAGTCTGAGATCTGAGCTGTGGGCTCGGCGAGTCTTGGCCCGAACAGCATGCCGGAAAAATCGACTCAAATTACAGAGACACACACACACACACATACACAGAGAGTGAGTCTCAGTCTCAGTCTCATTGCGGCCTCGACTCGTTTACCCCAAATGCAGAGAGGAGGGAGGAGGGCAGCGGCTCTTTGGCAAAATACTTGGAAAAATTTGCGTGCCTCAAATGGCGCTGAGAAACGAGACAAGCGAGAGGCAGAGGCAGGGGCAGAGGCAGAGACAGGGTCAGAGGCACAGCCAGCAGCAGGGGCAGAGCAACCTCACATAATTGCCAGCTGTCCAGGGTATAAGAAAAATCAAAATTGAAATTTCTGCTAAATTAGACGAAATAACAAGAGATCTTTAGCAATTTCTTTTCTTTCTCTTCTTTTGGATCAAAGCGCCGTCTTGATTGATCTACATCGAGGGTAGTTCGTGTAGTTTGCCTAATTGTTGGGCATATTTAGCACTGTGTATACAATTACATGCGGTCAGCAGCATTATTTAGTCTAATGTTACGCTAAACGATGTTTAGGCTTGGTTATTTGGGATATGGCTGCATTGGAATTTGTTGCGTAGGTGGTCCGAAATATACGTAACTGCGGCTGCAGTTCGCTAATGGGCAGGTGGAATGTGAGTAGCATTGGGATTAGTGTTCTATAATTTACAGTAGCAAAGTGTTGATGGTTGTTGATGCTGTTGATTACATTTGTATGATTTTATATATATATATATATATATATATATATATATATATATATATATATATAAAAGATGTGTTAGTTAACTAACATTATTGAAGGATGTATGTTGCAGAGAATTGTTGAAGTATTTTTTGAAAAATTTATGAACTGATGAGCCTTTGAGGGTAAAAACAAATAACATTTATATAATATTTTATATATTTAAAAAGGTTTTTTTGCATTAAACATATTAATTTATTTTTTAGATTAATAAAACAATTAAATATTTAACTTTTACACTTTTTTCTGGCTTTTAAACATGTAATTGTTGCTGTAACAATTTATAATTATTTGATTTTCTATAGTACTAGACATTATTCAGAAAATTGTATATGCCTTTATATATATTAGCAGAAAATATATAAATAGTTATTATTCTTTAATTTTTTATGTATTAATATTTTCGTTGTTATATGTAATTTTTTATTTTATTTTTTATATTTTACTTTTCAGTTTCTGGCAGCTTAAGGATCTAACAACTTATATAAGTCTATTTAAAAATAGATTAATTTTTTAATATTAATATATATATTTAAAATAAATAAATTTTATAAAATATTTATTTATATTTATTTATATATTTATATTTAATTATTCCCTGTATAAATTATATAACTCTTATATTTATTTATATTTAATCATATATTATATATTTATATTATATCTATTAATAACAAATAAAAAATTAAATAAAGTATTTTCTTTCAATAAATTTTATAAATTATTTATTATATTAAATTATATATTTATATTTATATTTAATTATTCCCTATATTTATATTTTACATATATTTATTATATATATTAATATAATATAATAATATAATATAATATAATATATATTAATAAAATTAATAAATTTGATAAGTATTTATTGTATTTAATTATACATTTATATTTTTATTTAAATTTATTTATTTCCTATATTTATATTATATATATTAATTGCTTTTACTATATATGACAGATTTTGCTACAAAATATTATTTCAGTACATACTATTAACTTGTAAAATAAATTAATTTCTATATTAACATTTTGTATGTATATGAAATAAGTTCATAAATTATAAGTTTTAGTAAGAATCTTATTATATCATCCACGTTTATTTTAGCAACTTAATTACCCAAAAAATGTAATATTAATACAAAAAATTTATTCACATTACTTATAGACTGTATTTTATTTTATATAAATATATATATATATATATATATATATATATATATATATATATATATATATATTTTTTTTTTTTTATCTAACAGTCAAATTTAATTTTATATTTTTTAAAACTTACTAAATATTTACATTTTGTTAAATCATAAAGACTCCTAAATTTATTAAGACTAAAGTCTTTTAAAGTAATAATAAATTAACATTCTTTTAAATCTTAAAAGCTCCTAAATAATTTAACAATAAAATCTTCTGAAGTAATAATAAAATAATTATTCTGTAATTCTTACTTATTAAACCCAAATATAAACACACATATATATTTATTCATGCAGAAATAAGCACACAAATTGCTAAATACATATTGCATAAGAAATGTATTTGTATTTGCTTTTATTCTCAGGGAGAAACTTTTGAGCTATCATCAACGCTCGCAATTTGCATGGACAGAGAGCGAACAGCTTCTTGCTGTCAATTAGATGAGAGTTCGCATTATAAAGTTTGACTAGCAACATTTATTTATGAGTTTGAGTTTGTGTTTGAGTTTGGGTTGGCGACTGCCAAGAAGTCCGACTGACCTTAAATCATTTAATCAGCAAAGGCAGCCAGCCTGAGGGCCGACTCGACTCGACTCGACTGGACTCGAGTCCAGTATGCCAAAATGTGCCCGGACATTCACATGAAATATTTGTGAATTTGAAAACTTGATGCCAACTGTTTGCAGATTTTAATCTTTCACAAACTCAAACCAGGAGAGCGCACGCACCGAGAGACAGCGCTCGATGGAGGGTAGAGCTGGGGTAAAGAGCCCAGAGTAGTTTTCAAGACCTGAAGCTGCTGTCCAGTTCCAGTGTCCAGTGGCCAGCAAAAAGGGGCGGAGCATGCAGTTGGAATAAAAAAAAAACAACAAAGTAGAAATACAAAAAAAAAAAAATAAGTTGCAGTGACACTTGTTAGACGGGCTGACAGCTGGACAGGCTGGAAGGACGGACGGACAGACGGACGGACGGACGGAGCTGGGAAGCTGTGCTAGCTGCGAGCTCTGCTGACCACGATCCAATGCAGATGTTGTCGTCGTCATCATCAACGCTCGTTGTCGTCCTTCAGCTGCAGCTGCTTGGGCCGGACAATGCGACGACGAAGGCGACGACAACTTTTTTTTTCTTTCTTTTCTTTTTTTTTTTTGCAAGCAAAATGACTTTGACAGACGCCATAACTTGGGCTCTGGCGTAACGCCTTAACCTAGGGGCACACACACACATACACACACACACAGAGCTCAGCTCAGCTCATTCAGTGTTTGAGTAATGAGGACAAAGTTTTGCATTCGTAATGTCTAGGCAACTGCGTCTTCGGTCTGCCTTTTTGGTGGTGGTCAGGCGTGGTGCAATTTGCAAACTTCATTTATTCACGCCCGGAGCACTTCTGACTAGAGTTCAGTTGAGTTGAGTTACGAGTTCCGAGCTCTCAGTTGCTGCATTGGCTCAGCTGCTGCTGCTGCTGCTGCTGCTGTTTGCCAGTTGCCAGTTTTAGACCAAGTTTGACGCTTTCGACAAGGCGACAAGCTGCTGCAATGTCTAATATATGGAAGAATATCTTTGGGTGTTGCTTGAAAGTCGTCGATTTGTCACTTGCTTGGTTAAACAACTGTTTTGTTGTATTATTATTTAGTGGGAAATGTGGGCTTGGTAGATTGTAGGATAAATATGAGTAAGAGAAAATCAAGTAATCGATGTTGGTTGGAATAAAATATAATATCATTGTTGTATTTCTTTTTAATTTATTATTATTAAAATTATTTATTATTAAAATTTAAAATTTAGTTATTTTATGGAGGTATTTTCATTGGAGTATATTAATTAACAATACATAATTGTTCTAGATAAATCTTTAACCTTTTATTTATAGCGCAAATTAGCAATGATTCAAAAGCAAATCTTAGAGACTCTAGCCCTAAAGAAAATATAGTTTATGCAGAAGTTAAAATTTGTTTCATTCAGATTGCCGTACATTCAAGGGGCGTATGTGTATAATTTTAGACAATATACATTAACTGATAACTAATAACTGTTGATCTTTTGTAAAGTTGTAAAAGTTTTAGGTGTTCAATTCGTCACGCTGAATTTAATTTTAATTTTCAGAATACATTTTTTATCCTAATTTTTGTTATATAAATATTTTTAATATCACATATAATATCTTTATTATTAAATGATAAATTTGTAATTTTAATTTTATTTTACATAATACATTTTTTATCCTTTTTTTTCATACAAAGAATTGTATTATTTTTATTTATAATATATATATATGTTTTTTTTTTATATATTATATATTTTTTTTATTGTTTTTATTTTATTACTTTTAAATATTATTATATTTTTTATATATATTATTAGTACATATATAAACTTTTCATTTAAATTTTAATGTTATAAATACATTTTTTATCTAAATTTATTTATTTTTAATATTGTATATACAGAATTTTTTAATTTTTACTTAGTATTATATTTTTTTTTTTACTATTATTTTTTTATTTTTATATATTATTATATTTTTTATATATCTTATTAACACATATACAAATTTATAATCTTAATTTTAGTGTTAAAAATACATTTTCTATCTTAATTACATTTTTTTAAACCTAAATTTATTTTATTATTTTAACATATTATTATTATTTTTTTTCTTCTATATTACTCATATATACATTTTCAATTCACATATTTATGTATATATTTAAAAATATATATATATCAATTTTTATATTCCATATTTTATGACTTAATCTGAAAACACCCCCTCCCCGCTTAGGCTTGATCATTTGTCAGCTTGTCTTGAACATGTTAAGTGGCAATTGGTCATTTAATAAAACTAATCAGCTCTGCCGCGAGCCCAAGAAACAAATCAGAAATAATGCAAACGGCAGTCGCTGCTGCGCTCTCTCGTAAACGCTGACAATCTCCATTTTAGCTTCTAGAGCGGATATAACCAATTGACTGGGACGATGACTGTCTCTCTATCAGTATGTGTGTGTGTGTGTGTGAATATTATGGCTGTTGGAGCAAATTATAAACTACGACGAGCTTATGGTATATGCGATTGCCCAACACACAAATTGCAGCCATTTAATTCAATTTAAATAAATTTAAAATGCCTCCTCAACTTGTTGAGGCACTCTCGACTCTCGTCTTAAACAACCGATTTCAATTTGATTTCACTTAATCATACTAACTATATATATGTATGTATATAAGTAGATATATGCTAAAGAAAGTACAGCTGATCTGAACTATAGTTGAAATCTATATATATTTTTAAGTCATAATTATCAAATAATTCCAAGGAATATAATATTTTAAAATTATTTTTTATATATTTTTTTATTTTATAAATTTTTTTAATTTATTTTATTTATTTTTTTTATTTATTATTTATTTTTTTTTAATTTTTTTTTTTATATATTTTGATTTTTATATTTTATTTATTTTTATTTTTCATTATATGTTAATTTTTCTTTTAAAGTATTATTCATTATTTTTTTTATTTATTTACATACTAATTTTTAAATAAATAATTTTATTAAATTATTTATTTATTTAAGTAATATTATTTTTTATTTATTTACATTATCTTTTATTTTAAAATCTCTAATTTTATTAAAATATTTATTCATATAATAATTTTTTTATTTCTTTTTATTTACATTTTCTTTAGTTTTTTAATGTAAAGTTTTATTATATAATTTATTTATTTATTTATTAATTTTTTAAAAATTTATTTACAATTTCTTCAATTCTTAAACATATAATTTTATTAAATTGTTCTTTTTTAAATTTTTACCTTGTATACAAACCTTAAATCCTTCAGCTTTAATTTCTTCGCATCACTCTCCCTGCTTTGAACAACACTTTTACCACTTTTTTACCAATTTTCTTGCGAAAAACTCTCCTTCATTTACCTGCAACACTTTTCCCTCTTCACTTTTTTGTTGTTGTTGTTGTCTTGCCCCATTTCAGGTTTCCATTTTAATATGACAAATGTCTCTTGACTTTGATAATAAATTGTTTGCACTGGTTTATCGTCAGTTGCGCTTCATCAATTGTTACTCCACTTTCCAACGTGCATTTTCATACCTTTTACATCGGCCATTGTTGTTGCTGTTGCTGCTGTTGTTGCTACTGTTGCTGATACGCTCAATATGCACTCATCTATTGTTTTGGTTTTTGTTGTTTTTTGCTTGATAATGATTATTGTTGTTGCCGCACTTGGCGCACTCAGTGCACGCCATATGCGCCGTCTGTCTCGCTCTAGCGTTTTGCTAACTGTAAAATGTTCTGGCTGGGCTTCGTGTTCCACTTGCCTTGCGTTGCCTTGCCCTGCCTTGCTTTGCGGCTTACTCACTTTTATTACAACAAAAAAGTTCAATGACACAAAAGTAATGCACAACAATGCAATAACAACAACAGCAACAACAATAACAGCTACAATAACATCTTTTGCTCTTTGCCTTTTCTTTCATTGTTCATCGCACAGCACTAGCTCAGGCCGTCCCGCTCTCGCCTGCAACTCCTTTTGTGCGGCGAGCGCAAATAGTCTGATGTATGTGTATGTTTGTGTGTGTGTGTGTGCGTGAGAGCACTAGCCAAAGAGCGCAATAGCGGCATTATTTGCATCTTTCGCTTTTCAACTCTTTTGCTATTAGGCACGCCAAATGTGGGTCGGCGTACGCTCGCTCGCTCGCTCTCTGCTCTCTCTCTCTCCTTGACTGACCGCAGAAAATCGATGACTCGAGCTGCAGCCCTTGGCGGCAGCGGCAGCGGCAGCGGCAGCCATTGCTCGTTTTATTGTTTGCCAAGTTCAGCGCCCAAAAACTAAATGCCATTTATTGTCAACGGCAACTTTCACTCTCAGCTCAGCTAGTGGGCGAGACAGAAAGAGTGGGAGAGAGGGAAAGGGAGAGGGCGAGGGGTGAAAGAGAGAACAATCAAGTCAAAGTGCTGGAACGTTGCCTCATCATCAACACGTTTCGCAATTTCTATGGCCAGAACTTCGCGCTTATCAACATCATGCAATCAGACACACACATACACATACACTCACATATACACAAATACCCAGTCAACATTCATTCATTCATTCATTTCATTTGTATGCTGTTCTTGTTGTTGTTGTTGTTGTTGTTGTCTCCCTATTGCGTTTTCAAAAGCTAGACACTGGGAGCAACCTGTTGCCGACTCTCAACTGAAACTGAACTGAACTTCGCCATGCAATGCAATTTTCAACAACGTCATCAACAGCTACAATAACAACAAGAACAGTAACACACACACACACACACACACAGTCAAGCAGCGGCAGTCAGTCGTCAGCTCGCCGTATAATACATTCAACAAACAATTGAAATTTCGTATACAATTGCGAATTGAATGAGGAAATGAATGTGTAAAATGAATAACGTCTGAATAGCAGCTCTTTGCGTGTGTATATATGTGTGTGTGAGAGTGTGTATATGTATGTATGTGTGCGTGTTTGGGTTCAGTCTGCAAGTGTCGAGACAGGTCGTATACATGTTTTTTTTTTACTGCTATCTCTCGGGTTTATTTTGTGTGTTTTTTCCCTTTGCCTGTGTCTCAGTGTTGGTAAACGTTTAAATTCATAGAACACTGGAAACAGCATTTAGAGTTATTTCAGTCGCCAACAAGTTGGCTTACGACTTTAGGTTAGCTGCCGCTGGGCCATTAGCCAGCTTTTTGGCCACAAAAGTAGGCAACAAAAGTTGTTTCTCCTCTTTTTTTAGGGGGGGCGAGCCATTTATCGTGTAAAAGTTTGGAAAAGTTCTCTTTGCCAGTGAAATATGGGTGATAAAACAATGGATTGACGTGTTTGATATGGAGTGAAGATGGAAGTTTTAGCTAGGGATTTAATGGGGATTTTTCGGGGAATATTTTAAGCAATTTTTAAGAGTGATTTGATTGAAGAAGTTTGACAGACATTGAAATAATTTATATGATATAATATATGATATAATTATAAATTTTTAAATTTTTATAATAATTTTAATTGGGCTGAAATATTTTAATCTTTGATTCAAGTCTTTGGAAATATATCATTTTTGCTCCATCACTTATTAATATAAAAAATCAATTCAAATGTTTTGCAAAAGTTAAATCTAATTTGAAATAAAGAATGAACAATATGAGTAATAAAATTCTACTTTTGAAATTCTATTTATAGTTGAAAAATATATAATAAATAAATAGAATTTTCTCAAAATTTAAGTTTTATGGTTTATTAGAAAATATAAAAATATTTTGGCATATTTTTTTACTGCTATAAAAATTGATTTTCTTCATTTCGAAGCTCATTTTAATCCAAGCTAATTTTGTATAACTTACATTGATTTTTTACCTGCATAAACAATTTAGTTTTGCTATAAAAATACAAAATGCATACAACTTATCCCAATTTTCTGTAATATTATATAATTCTAAGAAATAAAATTTTAAAAAATATATAATAAATAAATAAAAATAAAAATTGTTTATAAAAAAAAAAAATAAATAAATAAAAAAAATTAAGTTTAGAATAAACTTGTTGAACTTTAAAAAAAAATCTGATAAAAAAAATTGAATTTAAAGGAAATTTTATCTATACCCAAAAACTTAAGTTTTATAAAACTAAAGTTCCATATGTTTTTATTAGTTTTTCATATAAACAATTTTTGTATTACTTTTAATTAAATTTCTTTTAATTTTTATATATTTCTTATAACAACTTTTTATTTCTTTCATTTTTTTTACTAAAATTATAAAATATCTGAGAAAATTGTTTATTTTATTTATATTTAAATATTTTTTGTTCAAAATTGTGAAACTATTATTTTGCTGTTTTTGTTGATATTCTTTTGAAGCTAAATAATTTAATGATATTATTTAAATAGATAATTTATAGATTAATAATTTATAGATTTTATTTAAATAAATAATTGATAGACTTTATTTATTTTTCTTATCAAATTTTTAACTGATTTTATTTATTTTTGATTTATTTCTTTTGCCTTTGATGCAAGTCAAGTTTTGAGCACTAAAAACTTTACAGGTGCACACATGTGCGTGTGCAATAGAGATAGATAACAGCTTAGGCGCGAGCGAGGGCGAGTGAGTGAGCGAGAGAGTTGCAGCATGTGCGAAGCGTTAGATAGATAGATAAAGAGAGAGAGAGAGAGAGAGAAGATGTTGCTATGTTTTCACACTGAATGAATTGTGCGAATATTTTCGTTGCTGTTGTTGTTGTTGTTGTTGAACTTGTTTGCTTGCCAAATGCCTTTTGTGGCAGTTGTTGTTGTTGTTGTTGTTGCTGGCTCCTCTTGTTGCCTCTTTTGCCATTGTCCGCTGGCGCTGCCTGTTTTTTTTTTGTTGCGTTTTTATTTCTTTTATTATGTGCGAATGTTTGTTTGTAATGCTCGGCGCCATTGTTGTTGTTGTTGTTGTTGGTTGTGTGTGCGTGTTTGTATTTGTATTTTTATTTCTTTTTTTTTTTGCTGTTGTTGTTGTGCGAACAATTAAAACTCTTTGCAATGACCTTGACTTTGTTTTTTTTTTTATAAGTGTGTGTGTGTGTGTGTGTGTGAGCTTCCTTTTTGCCATTCACACGCGCGCCCAGCACGCTCAAACGTCAAACATAAAACACACAAATAACAACAACAACAACAACAACAACAACAAAAGCCGTCTGAGTGTCTACTTGGGTCTGAGTCTGAGTCTGGAACAGATTCTGGGTTTTTTTCTCTTTTTTTTTGGGCTTATTATGTTCTCTGCTCTTATTTTATTCGAAATATACCCCAAAAAATAAAGGAAAAGAAAAACAGCATCGAATGCCTGCACAAATATACAATAATAATAATAATACACAACAACAACAACAACAAAAAGTGCTCTCTCTCTCTCTCTGATAATGAATTTGTTGTATATAAAAGGCTTTCAGCTGGAATTTTTCTCTCAGTGGCTTCAAAGATTTGCGTTTTGTTTCTTTGTTGTGTAGGTCAGTTACTGGGGCAGGTTTTTTGTTCTTCCTCTTCTGCTTCTTATTCTTCTTCTTCTTATTCTCCTCATATATATATATATATATATATATATACTTACTTTTGCTCATTGTTTTCGCGCTTGGAGCTTTGTTCGCTGTCAAATCATTTGCAATTGGCCATAAATTTTTGTTTTTGTTTTTGATTTTCTGTTTTTGTTTTTGTTTTTGGACTGCCTCGATCCACACACATTTGGCGCAATTTTTATTTGAAGTCTTTCGAACACATTTCTGGGTTAGTAGCTTGATTGGGTTGGGAGTGTGGGAGTGTGGGGGGGTCAGGGAGGAAAGGGAGAGTGGGTTTGGGGCTGGGGATGACTTGCAAGAAATTTAGAGTTGAGATATAAAAGTGATGCGGCGTATGAGACGTGAATAATGTATAATAAAAGATATTGATTAAATGTAAAATTATAAATATATAATGAAGAATACAAAAAATTGAAGTAATAAATTCAAAAATATAAAAATTAATAAAGTAAGTGCTTACAATAATTATAAATATTTAAGAAAATACAAATGAAAAAAGTAAATAATTAAAATAAATATGTATAATTAAGAACAATTAATAATAAATTATTTTAAAAAAATATATATATAATATGAAAAAATTAATAAAACGAAAAATTATCAATTATGTAACAAAAAATTATATGAGCAAAAAATATGCAAGAAATAGATAAAAACTTAAATAAAAATCATAAATATTGAATATAAAAATAATATTAATAATTAAAAACAAATAAAAAATAAATAAATAAAAATAAAGTAGCAAGTAATAAATAAAAAAATAAAAAAAAAACTAATACATAACTACACAAATGTATTAAATAAATAATAAAAAAAATAATTAAAAAATATAGATATAAATAAACTTTTATAATAAAAATGTAAAGATCAATAACCATAGTTAAAGTATTAGTAAAAATATATTTTTAAATATGGAAAAATAATTCGAGTTAATTAAAATTATATATTTTCAGTATGAATAGTAAAGTATTTCAGCGTTTTCTTACTTAGAGAAATATTTTGAACTTTTTTTTTGATTATATAAAAACATTATAAAAATAAAAATATATTTTTAAATTAAATATAAAAATATATATATTAAAAATACATTTTTTTTATACAAAAAATATCTTAGTTTTATTTTATATTTAATTATTAACATTTATTTAAATGTTACATTAATATTATTAATTAATATACAGAAGTTTAAGGCGTAAAATAATTTAAAATATTTTTAAAAACAAAATATGACAGAAATATATATTAAATTATATAAAATAATATATAATGCAATTGTCAACTTTATATTTAATTTAGGACCAATAGATTTCTAAAAATGTATTATATAAACTTATAAAAAAATATAATTTTGCTTTATAAAAAGAAATTTATATATAAATATGTATTATATTACATAAATTATAAGAATCTGTCCATATATAAATTTAAGTATTAGTGTAATAAGACTAAATAAAAATAAACTTTAATGTTTCTCATTTTTTTTAAATTTAATTAAAATTAAATCTAAACTTTTATTTAAATTTAATTTAAATTTTAATGCCACGTAATTGGAAACTTAAATTTCTTTCTCCTATATCATTGACTAATATAGTTTCTCTTAACATTCCTCTAACTACCTGCTGGCATTGAAGAAAAAGTTCTTTCGATTCAAGGACTTTCAGCTGCTAGTCACACGCGTTTCAATTAACTTGGCTCAGGTAAGGCAATCCAGCTACAATTACGCCAACTAAATGCAATTAAATATATATTTGAATTGGAATAAAATAAGTCAGATACCCAAACTGAATCAGAGGAAGTAATGCGCCCCAAAAATAGTAGTAATACGATCCAAAATTGTATTACCTTTAGCGCTGCTGCGGCTGACGCAGCTGAGGCTGGGCCGAAAGCAAAAAAACCAAAAAAAAAAGAAATTCCAAGTTACTTTGCGCTAATGAAAAGCAGCTGGAAAATGCCAAAAAAAAAAAAGAAAAAGGGGAGAAAATATATGTAAAATGCAAAAAATAATTACGCATATGTGCAGGTAGCGCGATGCAAAACCCCCCTCCCCCCCCCCCCCCACACACACACACACTCAACTGGAGCAAGCCCGAAAAAACCGCGTGGCGGCAGATGTTGTTGTTGTTGTTGTTGCTGTAAGACAATGCGGTTTGCCCATTCACATGTGCAACTATAATTACAACAACGTGGCAACACATGGCTAAAGGATGCCAGACCGCATCAAAGTCACACACACAGACAGAGAGACAGAGTCAGCCAAGTGCCGTTAGTTATAACTGTTGTTGCTGCAGTGGACTTGGCAGCACTTGCTTAATACATTTTTGCGCCAGCTGCCGCCGACTGGCTTGACTATTATTTCGCTACCTTGGCAAACCCATTAGGTTAATAAGTAGAAAACAGAAAAAAAAAAACATATATAAAATAGCAGAAAAGCTGGAAAAATATGAAAAAAACAAGACAGAAGAAAAACAAAATCCAAACTATGCGCGTGAGACGCGCCGCAAGCAGTGCCTAGCCAGGTGCTCCAGCTGCCCCGTTGTTGTTGTTGTTGTTTTTGCCTGGTCGGCCATATTTAAAGCGTCCGCAAAAAATAAGAAAACAACAAAAAAAACATTCCGCCAGACTTTTGAAGCTGCCTAGCTGCTAGCGCGCTGTCATAGAAAACTGGCAACGTTGCTTGCCATAAAAACGACTGCCCAGCGACGACGACATTTTTATGGCAACGCTAGCAACAACGCCACAGATCGATATGTGGCGCAAGCGAATGCGTCATATATTGCTAGCTCACTCGTGCGCAGCGTTCATTGGCGCTCCGCGCTGCGCATAATCCAAGCGAGCAATGAAAGCACACACACACACACAGGCCTCGCGTTTATTTGATTTATTAGCGTGCAACGTTGTGCACTAGCGTTCTCTCGCTCTAACGCTCACGCCTGCCCAACAGCACAGCGTAACTGGTTTGCAAATGCCGTCACACACAGACGCACACACACACACACACACTGACACAACACACACTATACCCGTTTGACTAGCCACCCTGAACGTCTAGTGTGTGCGCTTGTGTGCGTGCAGCGCTGCGGCAAACGGCCTCAGTCTCAGCTGCTGGCCAGTCAGTCTCTCATTCGTCTCTCGTATTCGCTGTCGTCAGCACACGCGCACGCAACGAGCAACGGATTCGAGAGTTTCGCGTACGAGTTTTCGCCCTCATCTCTCGTCCAACAGACTCGACTCACACACACACACATACATATATATATATATATACATACATACGCACGTCGTCGGTTATTCGCTTCGGTGACGGCGCTCGTTAACGCTTTGGGAACAGGTTTCGCCGCTGTCCGCTCGCTCGACGGCGAAACAGAAAGGTGCTCAATTCCGCGTTGTGTGGAGGTATTTTTCGACGTCTCACGCAACGCGCTGATTTTTTGCCCAAATAGCAAAAAAGTACCCAAAAAAAAAACAAGCAGAAAATTTCAAAGAAAAAAACAACTAAAAAAACTCAAACAAAATTTTCAAAGCACATTTCGCGACGCGTTTTAATAAACAAATTTCAAGTGTTTTTAAAATAAAACAACAACAACAAAAAAGCAGCTAAAACAAATAGCAAAAGCTGTTGCAAAAGGCGAAAAAAAGTATATATATATATATCTTTATACATATATATATCTATCTATATATGTGTGTCAATTGCCCAAACTTTTGGCAATTCCCGAACAAATACAAAAATCAAAAAAGAAATTCCAACAAGTGCAACATGGTTTCCCTAACAAATGTTCAAACAAATCATAGCCAATAAATAACTGTTAAAAAAAACAAAAACAAAAAGCAAAAAATCAAAATTAAAAATAAAAACAAAAAAATCAACTTAAACCAAACCAAACTCAAAACATTAACTGCAAAAGTGACAAAAAACAGCAAAAGTATCTGCAAGATACAAACGTGCATTTAACGGATTTAACACACACAGATTGAACTGTATTCCTCTGGATACTTGAAGCATCTACAGGTGCTAACAGCGGTCAAGACAAAGTATCTGGAACTTTGGCCAACTGCAAATTGAGCAACAAAAGTATCTTTCAGCTGCAAAAGTATCTACTGGCTATAGAAAGCAACTGCAACAGCAAAAGATACATTGAAAAGGCATTTAAAGCAAATGTATCTGAAAGATATACAAAAGTATCTTTGAGTTGCAAAAGTATCTGCAAGTTGTAAGCTACGCAAAAGTATCTACAGTTGAAGCAAATGTATCTGTGAGATACTAAAGTCAGAGAGAAAAGTATCTACAACTGAAAAAGGGCAGCTAAAGAAAAAGTATCTTTGAGATACACCGAAAAGTATCTACAGCAAAAGTATCTACGAATTGTCAAGTATCTACAAGCGACTAGAGAGCATACAGAAAAATATCTGCAGCTGAAGCAAATGTATCTTTGAAATATACAAAAGTATCTTTAAGATATACAAAAGTATCTTTGAGATATACAAAAATATCTTTTAGTTACAAAAGTATCAGCAAGTTGGGAGAAACGGAAAAGTATCTGCAGCTGAAAAGTAAATGTATCTTTGAAATATACAAAAGTATCTTTAAGATATACAAAAGTATCTTTGATATATACAAAAGTATCTTTGAGCTGAAAAAGTATCTACAACTGAAGCAAATGTATCTTTGAGCTACAAAAGTATCTACAACCAAGCAAAGGCAGCTAAAGCAAATGTATCTTTGAGATACTGCGAAAAGTATCTACAGCTAAGCAAAAGCAAATGTATCTCTGATATGCAAAGTATCTGCAAGCGACACACAGAAAAGTATCTGCAGCTGAAGCAAATGTATCTATGATTGACAAAGTATCTGAAGCAAACTAGAGACAGCTAAACACAGAAAGTATCTACAAGCGTTAGCTTTAATGCCTTGCCTGGATTGCTGGCAGAATTAGAGCTTAAATTACCATTGCCAAAAGCAACAACAACACACTAGAGCAACACTTGCAACACTTGCAACATGCTGACCATGGAAGCGGATATGAAATGCGGCATCTTGCCCGGTCAAATGCCGCCGCTGCATGGCCATGCGCATGCCGCCGCCGCAGCGGCCACATCATATTCAGCATTGGCGCCGCTAATGAATCTGGGTCCATCCCATCTCACCCACTCCCATCTCAGCCAGCACAATCATCATCATCATCATCATCATCATATGAGCGCCCATATTGCGGCCAGCCAGAGTCCCAATCCGCTTAGCTCGCTGCAGTCGAGCATTGCCAATACGCTGAACGGCGCCACGCAGCAGCAGCAACAGCAACAGCAGCAGCAGAGCTCCCCACTGCACAGCTCCAGTGAGCTGAGTCCGACGCAGAGCAGCATTGGCAGCCATCACATGACCTCACCAGTTAGCCATCATCAGCAGCAACAGCAGCAACAGCAACAGCAGCAGCAACACTCGCAGCATCCATCGCTGATGGGCGCTGGCAGCGCCTTGAGCAGCATGACCTCCAACAACAACAACAACAACAACAACAACAACAACAACAGCGCCACAGCGAACAAGAATCAACAGCACGCGGATCGCGTGAAGCGACCAATGAATGCATTTATGGTCTGGTCACGCGGACAACGCCGTAAGATGGCCTCCGACAATCCGAAGATGCACAATTCGGAGATATCGAAACGTTTGGGCGCCCAGTGGAAGGATCTGTCCGAGGCGGAGAAGCGACCGTTCATCGACGAGGCGAAACGTTTGCGCGCCGTGCACATGAAGGAGCATCCGGACTATAAATATCGTCCGCGTCGCAAGACCAAAACCTTGACCAAGACCAAGGAGAAGTATCCGCTGGGCGGTGGTGGGCTGATGCCCGGCCAGGTGCAGCCAGGTGGTGAGATGCCGGGCACACCGGGCGCTCGCATCGGTCAGGTGGGCATGCCACAGAATCAGGCGTTAAATGGCTCAAGTGGTGCCTCGGCTGCGGCTGCAGCGGCGGCGGCTGCTGCTGCCGCTGCCCAACAGGTGCGACCCAACATCCATCAGATGAGCGTGCCCAACGGGTATATGCCCAATGGCTATATGCATCCCGATCCCGCTGGCTATCAGACGCACTACATGAACTATGCGCCGCGCTACGAGATGACGCACATGTACAATGGCTATGGGATGTACGATACGGTTGCTGGCGGCCAGACGTCGCCCTACGGCAGCAGCAGCCTGCAACAGCAGCAGCAGCAGCAACAGCAGCAGCAGCCCGGTTCGCCGTCGCCGTATGGCGGCGCGGGACTGCAGCAGCCCGGAAATGGTTCGCCGGCGCCGTATGGGGCGCAAATCTCCTGCCAGAGTCACAGTCCCAGCGATTCCAGCATCAAGTCGGAGCCCGTCTCGCCCAGTCCCAGTGCGATTGCACTCAACAACAACAACAACAACAACAATAATAATAATAATAACAATAATAATAATAATAATAATCATATAATGAAGCGTGAATATGTGACATCGGCGACAGCAGCTGCGGCGGCGGCAGCGGCAGCGGCAGCAGCTGGCACCGATCTCAACAATCTGATGAACATGTATCATCTGCACGATGCGCCCGAGCAGCAGCGTCACCTGATGCACTATCAGACGGCGTCGCCGGAGCTGCAGCAGCAGCAGCAGACGATGCAGCACGTGATGCACCACCAGCAACAGCAGCAGCAGCAGCAATTGGCACAGCAGCAACATCCGCAACAACATATGCAGCATCAGCAACAGCAGCAACAGCAGCAGCAACATCAGCAACATCAGCTGCATCAGCAATCGCTGCGCGCAATGGCGCCGCTGGCACATATGTGAGAAATGGCCAGCGCCTATGGAGCAGCCGCCGTTGGTACTGTAACGCCGCCGCCGCCAACAGTTGCTGGCAGCTATATGCCAGCAGCAGCAGCAGCGGCGGCGGCGGCGGCAGCCACACAGCAGCAACAGTTGCTGAATGGCCGGCCAAGTCCGACGGCATCGGGTTCGGGTTCGTCGGGCGGTCGCTCCTCGGCGCATTCCAGTGGTCATATTGCCACAGCGCATTCACCCGCCTTGGCGGCGGCTGCCTATCAGCTGTCCGCCACAACAGCAGCAACAGCAGCCGCAGCAGCAGCAGCAGCCACCGCCTCCTCCTCCTCCGCCGCCGTCGCCGCCTCCAGTGCAGTCGCTGCAACTAGCTGCCAAGCGGCCAGTGCATTTGCGGCCTCGGCCAGCATGCTGGACATGCAGCAACAATTGGAGGAGCAACAGCAACAGCAACAGCAGCAGCAACATCAGCACTACCTGCAACATCAGCAACAGCTGCAGCAACAGCAACAGCAGCAGCAGCAACAGCAGCAACAGCAGCAGCAGCAGCAGCAGCAACATCATTTGCAGCATCATCATCAGCAGCATCAGCATCAGCATCAGCTGTATCATTATCATGCCACGCATCCGCAGCAGCTGCATGAGGCAAGCGCTGGCCTGTTGGATATATCCACATTGTAAATTATTGAAAATATATATATATTTAAATAAATATATATATATATATATATATATATAGAAACTACACACATTTAGCGTTAATTGCAAGCATAAAACATAAACAATTTTTTAGCTTTAGTTTAACAAGAAAAAGAAAAAGAGAAAGAAAAACAGAAATTCAATTGATAAATAAATACAATTATTATAAAATTCAACTAAATGCATTTTATTATTAAGCATACGCACTGTTGTACCATACAAAAAGCGAACATCTTTCCACATTCCACATTTTGCATTCCACAAAACAACAACAACAAAAAAAACAAAAACCTAAACGACAATTGTGTGATACAAAAAAATTGTTGCAAAAATACAAAAAAAAAAATTATTAAAAAAAAAAATTGTTTCATGTTATTTTCATTTTTGTGTTTTTTTTTTCTGCGCTGTACAAAAATTAAAAAAAAAAAGAAAAGAATTCGAATTTCCAAAAACAAAAAACACAAAAAATTAAGGCAGAGAAGAAAGAAAGAAAAGAAAAAAAAACATTCTATTTTATAGATTCTCTTATACATTAAGTAATTCTAATTATTATCTATTATATAAACAATTTAATTATAATTATTAATTATGCTTACGAAAATACTGCAAAGACGAAAAACAAAAACAAAAAATATAATATAAAACACAATTAATTGTAATAAAAAAAAAACAAAACATAAAAACAAAAAACATGATTATTATTATTATTATTATTATTATTATTATTAAAAAGGCAAGCATCTACCACATAATATAATAATAAAAGAAACATAAAACAAAAATTTAAAAATAATACAACAAAAATGTTAGTAAACCTAAAGAAAATTTAGTAAAAACAACTGAGAAAACCAGGCGCCAGGCAAACAAAAAAAAAAAGAAAAAGAAAATTAAAAAAAAAAAAGCCGCAAACACAGCCAAAACGTCTGGTGAAAAAAAAAACATTAAAAAAACAGAAAAAATACACGAAAAAAAAAACACACAAATAAAAGAAAAATCTTTACAAAAAAATATATAAATAAAATGTTTTTATTTAATTTTTTGTGCATAGAAAAATATTTAAAATATTTATTTTTTAGCTTTTTAGCATTTGCCGTCGGCTGCAATAAATTCTAAAATATTTATTTTATTTTATTTATTTTTATTTTTTTTTATTTCAACGTCACGTGTCAATTCGCTTGGCATATTTTTATTTTTTTAACAGCTTTTTTATGTGTCATATATATATATAAATATATATATATTTCTGATATCAAGTTCTTGCCTTGTGTTTTGATATTTGAGATTTACGATGATATTTTATGGCGTTCACTTAGTTCCGTCAGCATACGAATTGGAGTTGATTTCTCAGGATGGGACGGCGCAACGAAACCTGTTGATATACATTCTTCTTCTTCAGTCTTCTACCTCTTCTTCTTCATCGTCTTTCGAGCCAGTATATCCAGTGGTGCTATAAAAAAAATCTTATTGCTTTGCTCTTGCCTTGGTTGCGGTATTTAAAATACAAAATTCGCATCATTAACAAATTAAATGATTTGACCAAAATTCTCGACCATTAAATGAGATCAACAAACACGACTATGAAGCGATATGTTTATTTTCTTTTTTTTATATTTTTACTGTTTTTATCACTTAGAATATCAATTTTATGATGTATTAAATTACTTTTTTTATAAAGGGTCAACAGTCTGAAACATTTAAGTGCTAAACTGTTAATCATATTCAAATAGTTGGAGTGAAGATTGACTTAAATTTAGATTTAGCTAAAATATAAATTCAGATTAAATAAAAAGCTTATAAGCAAAATTTATTCTGCATAAAAATGTTTTTATTTTTACATTTAATTTTGTTAAAAACTAATTTTAATTCAAAACCAATATTCAAGTTTTTCTTAATATTGTCAAAAGCAGGCAAGTTTCTTTCCGGAATATTCCAAAATTATTTACATCCACCAAATTGTAGCTCAAGATTTTAAAGTTTTGATAAACAAAAACTTGTTTTGCTCTATTTTTATATATTACAAAGTTGTATCTAAAAATCGAAAAGTCTTCAAAACCTTTTTAAAATGTTTACAAAATTGAGTTAATTTTAAATATATTATATTTATTTATTTATGTGTTTACCATTAATGTTAGAAGACAATTTATATTTATATACTCATTTTGTATATTTTCTCTAATTAATTAATTAATTCTATAAATAAAATAATATATATTTTTATTTTAAAAAAGTTTTATTTCAATAAAAGTAATATTCAATTTTTTTTTTTACAAGAACAAGAAAATAATAAAAAGTAAATAGTCAATATTTGATATCTAATAGAAAGTTTTAAGCTTGACAAAATTTTTAAAAAATATATGTAAAGTGTTATTTAAGCTTAAAGTTAATTTTTTTTGTATTTTTTTGTTGTTTGTTTTTTTAAATTATTTATTTTTTATTATATTTTTATTTTAATAAAAAACATTATTTTTGAACCAAATTTTTTTTATAAATCGAGAAGAATTCAATTCTTGACTAAATATAAAAAAAAAATTTTTGTTTTTTAATAATTTTTTTCTAATTCTATTTTTTGTATTTACTAAAACTACAAACATTTAACTATATTTAATTATATTTTAATTTATGTAAATATATATATATATGCATATACATATATCTAAATATATAATTTGTATATTTTTTTAGCCTCTGCTCCGGTTCGCCCAGCCGCAAAATATTAGTTATTATCAGCAGCTAATTTTCAAAAAAATATTATTTTTTTGCACTATTATTTACTTATTATTGTTTTTTTTTTAATATTTATTTTTTTTAAGCTACAATTTACGTGACCGGAAGGCGGAGTTTTGTAGTTGTCGCCGTTGATTTAATGCTAATTATATTAATTTGCGATCTACTCGAGTGCATTTTGTATAAACAAATATGTTACATATTATAAATAAATATATTATATATATATATATATATTTTAGATTATATACAACTCAAATATAGCTCAAAATCATATTGACTCATCTAAATTTACAAAATTGTGCACAAACTTTCAAAAAGATTTGACGAGTTCAGCTTTTGCCTTTCCATTTTGATGACAATCCACAGTCTTTAGCTTCCACTCTTATTTTTTTGTATTTATAGTTTTTTATAACTATTTTTATATAGTTTACAAATGACCTCGCACTCTTATAAACAATCTATAACATTCATGCGATATTACTAATTTATCCAACCAGGCATCGGGTAAACAGCTCGAAAATTGCCCACACTTTGGCTATTTGTATACAAAATGTAGGAGAATGCTAAAGAGTCGACTGCTTAATACTCTTATTTTTTAGTTGAGGTCATAAAAAAGATTTGGTTTTATTTTGTTTCAAGTAAAAACTTTATAATTATGAAAATATTTATGAATAATATGAATAATATAATAAAACAAAAAATTATAAAAAAATAAAAAATTTGATAATTAAATAAAAATAAAATAATATAAAAATATTTAATTATAATAATAAATATATCAATATATACATTTTTTTAGAATACTTATTATTTTTTAATTTTATTATAAAGCAGCGAATTTATGACAAATATATTATATATTTTTTATATTTTATTTTAATATATTATATATTTTTTCTTCATTAATTTCAGTTAAATTTGCATCGAAATAAAAATTTGTATTCTTCTAATCATCAAGGTAAATTTGTATTTTAATTTATTACAATAATAGGTTTCATAATTTAATATAATATATTTTTTTGTATCATAAAAAATTGCAATTCCTTTCTGAATTTAGATTGTCACGTTCACAAATGCCATCTATGAAAAAAAATAATATAATCCATCATGCAAATATACCCTTTCTATGCTTTTCACATCTGCAAACTCTAATAAAAACACATAAAAAATTATAACACTTATTTATTATTTATGAAAATTGCAAATTCAGATTGGAAAAAAAATTCAACTATGGATACAAAGAGCTGAGCTGAGCTGACACCAAGACAATAAAAAACCGAGTGTAACAATAAAAAGATTAGCAAAAAAAGAGAAAAAAAAAAACATTAAATAAACGCAGACAAACAAAATAAATTATTTAAATTGTGTGTAAATATTAAATAAAGTTTACTACACTTTGTCATTTTTTTTACATTTATTTATTTTTATTTTTTTGCTGCTGATTATTGCAATTTTCATAAATGGCAAAAGAGAGAGAGAAAGAGAGGGAGAAAAAAACTAAATTAAAAATGAAAATAAAAAGCTGCACGGAATTTCAATCAAACTATGCGAAGTGTGTGCGAAAAGTATTGAAATTTTAATTTGATATAAAATTATTTGCTTTTTTTATGAATATTTATTTTATTTTAGAAGTAATCCCCAGTAATTCCTCATATGATATATAAATTTAACTAATTCTTAAGGCATTTAAAAAAAAATTATTTTTTGTTAAGAAATTTACTAAATATTAATTTTATTTTATTTTCTTTAGATTCACTAAAAATCCCAAAAAAAATATAAAAAATTCAGTCAGTTGCAAAAATTCCATATACCTCATACTTTTTAAACACCCCTCGTTTATTATATATTTTTGTTAAGCCCAATTCTTTTTGCAATCAATTAGCTTTTAATTACAAATTATTTTTTTTATGCAAACTTATGCTTGCTTAAAAATTCAATTTGCGTTTATTTTATTTTTTGTCTTTTTGTTTCAATTCAAATTATTATTTTTTTGGTTTTTTTTTTCTTCTTCATTTTTGTTTGTGGAATTTGTGATCCACAAACGAAACGGAATTTACATTTTTCGCAACTTTTGGTTGGTTTGATGCATGTTGAAAGCTGGGATTGCTTGGATACATGCATAATTAAATTGCATAAAATCAAATTTATTTCAGTTTTATGGGCGTCATTTGTACGCTCGACAAAGTACAACAGATATATATGGAGAGATATCGAATATCTATAGCGATACATATCTCGGCGTTGAAATTCGAGTTGTTTAACATGCAAATCGTTTTGTTTATATATTTTTTTCAGTTTCGAGCAATATTTGATTTAGATTTATTTATTTTTTTTTGCGGTTTCTGTTGACATTTGTTATTGTTGTTGTTGTTGTTGTTCTCTCTCTCTGTCTCTAATTAGCTGCGCCGCTTTTCTAGCTGCCATTCATTGCAATTTGTGTGAAAATTAAGCAACAACACTTAATTTTGCCATGCAATCGGCCTTTGCAAATTAAATTAAATTCTAAACGAAGCTCTGATCTGTTGTTGCTTTAGCTTCTGCTTGACAGTTGCAGCTGAGTCATCCGACAGCGCATCTCGTTCGGACAGCGGCAGATCGTGAGAGTTTTTGTGCAGTTTGGAACAAGTTTATTTATGTTTAAGCTTGATTTATTTAATTGAGCACAAGAGTTCTTAATTATTTAAATATATATTTAAGCATATATTTGTTTAGACGTGACTAAATATATAAATTTATATATTTATTTGTTGAATTTTTATTATATTTAGATTATAATACAAAAAACTTTTATATTATATGTATTGAATAAGAATATTATTTAAAATATGGAATATATATATTTTTTTAGTTTTATATTTTATTATTATTTCTGTCATAATTTTGTGTAGATTTAATTAAATCATATTTTTTCTATATTTATATAATATAGATTTTAATATATTATATTTTATTCTACATTATTATTCTTTATTAGAATATGATAAAGAATATGCAATGCTCTTTTACAATTAATTAGTTTTATTAGTAATTAAATATTTTATTATTATTTCTGATTTATTTTTACGTAGATTTAGCTTAAAAATATATTTTCTGTTTATATATTTTTATATTTTTTATTTTATTATATTATGTTCTATATTTTATTTAAGAATATGCAATGCTCTTTCACAATTAATTAGTTTTATTAGTAATTAAATATTTTTTATTATTTCTGACTTATTTTTACGTAGTTTTTGCTTAAAAATATATTTTCTTTTTATATATTTATCTATTTTTATAACATTTATATTTTATAGTATATTATATTCTTCATTCTATTGACGAATATGTAATACTTTTTCACAATTAATTATTTTAATTAGTTATTAAATATTTTATTATTATTTCGGACTTATTTTTTAGTAGATTTAATTAAAAAATATATTTTCTGTTTATATATTTTTATATTTTTTATTTTATTATATTATGTTCTATATTTTATTTAAGAATATTCAATACCTTTTCACAATTAGTTTTTTTATTAGTTATTAAATATTTTATTATTATTTCTGACTTATTTTTGTGTAGATTTAATTTAATAACATATTTTCTATGTTTATATATTTATCTAAATTTATATAATATATATTCTATAATTTATTATATATTATTTTATTACATTATATTATATACTATATTATTATATTATATTATATATTACATGATTATTCTATATAAGAATATGACTTAGAATATACAAGACTTTTTCGCATATAAATATTTTTTTTAGTTTTATAATATTTTATTACAATTTTGTTGAGCTTTTTTTGTGTAGATTAAAATTTATAATATATTATTTATATTTTTATATATATTTATATATATATTTTATACAATAATTTAAAATTTATATATTATATTATAGTATATATATTTTATTTAATTATTTCAAATAAAAACGCCTGTAAAGTTTACTCTATAAAAACAGAAAAAGACTTAGATTTATATAGGAGAGAGAACAGAGACAGAGAGTATAAGAGTTCTTTTAATAAATTCTAAAATTATTTAGCTAAGATAATAAAGACAGAGAAATAGGAAGAGATTTCACCAGCCAAGCGAATAAATTGTGTATTCAATGATCAAATTAAATTTGTGATTAAGCCAAAACTGAAGACCATTTGGAATGGCCTTTGCAGAGGGCAGTGGGAGGCGCCCTTTAAAGTAAGGGCACACACTTACAAAAACATTTTTATTTTGTATTTTTTTTGACTGCTTTTCAAAACTAGGTTAACAGACGGCGCAATGTTATAAATGCTCGAGTTGATTCATAAGCCTAAAACTGTAACCAATTCTCGCTTGGGGTTGGGTTAGTTTTTCAGTTATTTTTTTTTGACACTGAAGCAACGTACATAAACAAATCGGATTAGTTGACAAACAACAAAAAAGAGTTTTAGGTAAAAATAAATAGAGAAAAAAATCCAATTAGTTGTGCACCGTCGTGCAATGGCAACACTTTTAAACTGTTGTCAGCTCAAAGATACACACAAGTATCTGTAGCTGAAGCTGTTGCTCTATCTGTATCTGTATCTGTATCTGTATCTATTTGATTTGATGGATGTGTGGCATGCGTAAGAATTTATGTTGTATTGCTTGATCGATGGACCACACATTGATTTATGTCTCATGCAAAAAAAATCAAACTGTTATCGCTCAGACTGCCTGGCGACTGACCTGGCCAACTACCTATCTACAACCAACACACCTAAGCCGACACCTGCGCACAGCTGCAGGGAAAAACCCAGACAGGTAGGCAGCATGGTAATGAACCTCTAAAATCCACGCCTCACTGCCAAAGCCGGGCTCAGTGGCTCAGGAGGAAGGAAGAAAAAAGGGCTACAATAATATTGCTCTCTGTGCGAAAGGTAGACGCAGCAGCAGCAGCAGCAGCGGCTCGAACAATAGGGCCTAAGCAAACAGGGCACATTATCATAATCACCAATAAAATTTTGGACAGCGGAGCGAAGTTGGCTTAGCCAACTTAGCTCAACAGGTTGCAAAATTGCCAAAAAAAAAAAAGTTTTCAGCTGCGAGAATTGTGAATCTAAGACTTGCTCGATTCTCTTGCTCTGCATATCTCACCCGCATTTTGCTTCGAGTAATGTAATTTAATCAGTATTATGGACTGGAATGAGCTCTCGTTTCATTCTTCTTTATATTTTCGGGGCCCAGCATAAAATGCACAATCTGCATCTCGAGAGCAGAGCAGAGAGACAGAGTGAGAGTAGCACCCCATGCTAATCGCTGTCGAATTACTAATATATAACATTTTTTTTTTTTTTTGCATTTTTATGACCCTTGAGTATGGCATGATGGGGAGGGGGAGACGGGGGTGAGAGCTGTTAGATACTGCTGCGGTTTGTTTGCAATTAGGCATTTAGTCACGCCCTGATTTGACATTGATATTTTTGCTGCAGATGCAATGTAACTGTGTAACTATGCGGGTGAGAGGAGTGTGAGGGAGAGGGCGGCGCATCGTTGATATGTATATATGAAATTCATAAGAAAATCTCAGTTGCTGCTGTTGGAAGAGATGCAAATACCAGTGGGATGCTCAACAACATTTTTTTGGAGTTTTTAATAATATATTTTCTCTATATAATTTAGTAGTTTATAGTTGGAAAAAATTTAATTAAATATTTCATATTTTCTTTATATTTTAGTCGTTTAGAGTTGGAAAAAAATTAAACTAAATACTTCACATTAAATATTTTATATTTTCATTGTATTTTAGTAGTTTAGAGTTGGAAAAAACATTAAATTAAATATTTTATATCTTTATATTTTTATTCTTTATATTTTTATTCTTTATATTTTAGTAGACTATAGATGGAAAAAATTAAATTAAATATTTTAAATATAAATAAATTGATATATGACAATGCCACCGAAGTATATTTATTTTATCTTTGTTATCTTTTTATGTGTTACAATAATAAAACAGATATTTGTATGCTTAGCTATAATTTTTTTTAGAAATATGACAGAAATTCTATGTTTATAACCCAAACATTGAACATGACATGTCAGGCTATGCTGCGTTTTTAGTATATATATATATAGCAGGCAGAAAAAAGTATTCATAGAGAAGTTACTTCGAGACATTGAGTATGTAAGGGACTGAATACATAAAGCAAATAACTGATTTGGTATTACTTGGTTCTCTTAATCGTGAGAGTGTGCGCGTCGTGTGAATCAAGAGCAGGAACTAGTCGTGTGCTTATGAATCCTAGGTAGGCACCTTAAATATAATTTTCAATATGTGTATATTTTTTTAAAAATATATAAGGCACTTAAAATATTAATTTCAATATATATTTATTTTTAAAAATATATAAGAATAAAATTTTTTTTATTTGATTCATTTAATTGGAAAATTAAAAAAAAAAAAAAATAAAACAAATACATTTATTAAAAAGTATATTTAATTTTTTTCAACTAAAGCTAAATAATAGTTATAATAAATAATATAATATACAAACATAAAATTAAGAATTAATCAAGTTTGGGCCTTAAAGTCTTGCCTTAATGTCTTCAGTGCCAACGCTTAGCCTGCTGCTTGTTCACTTCACTTACCAAATATTAATATCATGTTAATTGATACAAAAAAAATAATTTTTAAATATATAAAATATTCAAGCACTTATAATTTACCATTCTATTTTTTAAATTTTAAATTTTTATTCATTATTAAATTTACCCAATATTCCTTTCTCTACCATAAAATCAAACTCTCTCTCATTTATCTTCGCTTTAAGCTCGTTCAAGCATATTTTCGCTTGCTCTATTAATTCCAAAACAAACTCTCAGCAACAGCAACAATATTTATGACAATTTGTAAATGCACAAATTGTATTAAGCTTGGGAGTTAACTTTGCAGGCACAACAAACACACACACACACATAGCACTGTGAAGCACTTGTGTCACTTAATTAAGTCGGCGTTTTATTGTCGTCGCTCAAGTTAATTACTCAACGCTCGAGCCCGAGCAGCTTTCAACTACCAACTGATGCTTCAGCAGTCAGCAGTCAGTACCTGCTGCCCCTTGCCACGCCCACTGGTTGACTGGGTGGCTGGCAAGTGAGCATAACAATTCCTCAACTGCTGGCAACTTCTTCTTTCAGCAACTAGGATTGGGTCGTGGCAGGCGCTAGGGCAAGGGCAGGCTGAGAGGCTGGCAGGGAGCCTGGGCGGTTGGCTCTGCACTTTGGCGCATTTGTTGATTCGCGCACTTGAACAACATGGCAACCCGGGCAGCAGTCAGCCGTCAGTCTTCCAGCTCTTATCTTAATGAGTTTTATGCATCTAATTAAATAAATTGCACCTCTCCGAGGCGCCATGACAACTGAGCCGCAGCAACAGAGGCAGTAGGAGCAACAGCAGCAGCTCTCCATTCATTATATATATATATTTTTTTTTGGGGCTAAATGTGAAATGCACTTGTAATCCGTCCGTGGAGCCCCAACCCAAAAGGTGGCGCCACATGTGGCTGCCACACCCCAAAGCCGATATTCAATTTTAATTACAATTTTTTTTTTTCAATTCGATTTTGTTAAACTTATGTACTATATATATACATATATATAGCTAGCATATAGGTATGTATATATTTTAATCAACCGCGCCCAGTTGAGCGACTACAGATTGTTTTTTTTTTTTTTAAATGTATTTTTTGTTGTTGTTGCTTTGTGCTGCTCGCATTTATTTATTTACTTGGCTGGCAAAGCTCTCAGCGTCGCATTTTCAATTTTTCGCTTGCAAATTGGAAAAGTTCAAACGCGCAGCGCAGCCAAAGAGCCCGAACCCAATTCCAAACATCCCAAATCCCAAATAGCCACACCACCCCCCGTACCCCCCACAATATGGCCCATGGCCGAGTGTGCCCCGACAGGAACTGACCAGACATATGCATGAGCTCAAAAGCTACAGATAAATGCAACAACAACTGCAGCTGAATTCAGCTCAAACTGACGAACCAAATGCACAGTGGGGCAAAGATTGTGAGAGAAAAGTGAATGATATTTTGTATATGAAAATGTATTTAAATTATAAATATTTTTAAATTTTAATATATTTTTCATAAATATTAATGAATGTTAGTTATTTAAAAATTTTGATTTAATTTTAACTTAGCTAAAAATATAATATAAATTATTTTAAAAATTGTATTGTTAATTGTTCTGTGACTTTACACATAGAAAAATATATATAAAATATATTAATAAAAATTTTAAAAAGAATTTGATTAATTTTCGGCTAGGTCAGAATTTTAATACATTATTTACTTAAATATTGTATTGAATAAATTATAAATAATTTCTTCAATAATTACATATGCCTAAATAAAGAATTTATCATTAATTAAAAAATTCAATAAAAATAAATAAATAACTTTAAATAATGTTGGAAATATTTTTGGATAAGAATATATAAACTTCAAAATATTTGATATGATTTTATTTGTATTCTTAAAATATGTTTTAAGCTTATAATTTATTATATGTTTTTAAAAATAATATTAATTTTTAATTATAGCTAATCTATATTATAAATTGAGTTGATTTATTTGTTTTATGCCTTAAAAATATTTTAAATATAGTTTCTAAATTTTCTTTTAATTTATTTAATACAAAATTAAAGTTTAAAATAAAATTTGAATAAATGTATATATTTTTTTAAATTTATATATTTAATAGCTTTGCTTTGAAAATATCTACAAAATTAAACCAAAATTAATTTTATTTCGCAGAATAGTTTTTGTTTTTAATAATTTTAATTAGACATATTTTTTAATTATTTAAACAAAATTATTTTAATATATTTTTTTTAAAGTAAGATAAGATAAGCTTATTTTTCATTATTATTAATTCATTAATATAATATATTTATAATTTATATATATTTTATAATATTTCTTAAGTTTATACTGAATTTTCTTTATAATTTGCCATCACTTGCAGCCACTGTGCAAATTTAAATTTGTTGTTATAGTAGCACATTTACATACACATTCCACAAAATACACACACACACACACACTTACACACACAGACACAGACTTTTGCTCACACATAGCCTTTCACATACTTATTTTGAACATTTCGCCATGTCCGGCAAAGCGACGTCAATGACAAGCCCCGGCTGGCTGAGTGACTGTCTGGACAGATGGACGGATGGAGAGACAGACTGGCTGGCTGGCTGACTGACTGAGTGACTGAGTGACTGACCAATGCCACAAAAGTCGCCGCCTGTGCTGCCTAGATAGTGTGCCCTGCAGCTTTATGCATGTGTGTGTGTGTATGTGTGTGTATGTGAGTGCGTGTGTGTGTGAGCTGATTGATTGATTATTTGTTCCGCATCACTCACCTGGAAAATTCAACTGAAGTGGCAACTTTAATTAATTTGCTTATATATATATACATATATATACATGTTTGCAGCCAAGTTGACTGTCTGCAACACACACTCAGACACACACATACACACGCACTTGTATATAAGTCTGTATATAAGCACAACAAACAACAGTTAATACATAAGCTTGCAAATTAATTGGTTTAACGTACAGACAGGTGAGGCTTGACTGCGTCTGGGCCTTGATTGGGCCATCAATTGGGCTGCGCCAAGCTTTATTAAAATGGCAACAAACGACTTATATATATATATATATATATAGATATATACTCATTTGTATCTGCATATACATATGCAGTATTTAAAGCACGTAGCGAATCGCCATGAATTTTGACCCATTTTATGCACAAGAACTTATTTATCAATATAAATTAATTACATTTTTAATTAGTTTAGTTAATATTGAATGCATTTTTCGCTAGGCGAAATTGTGTAATTTATTTTATAAAAAATTATTGAATATATGTAAATAGATATAATCAAAGTAAAAATTTAATTTAATATAAAAAAAAAACAATAATTTGGTATATATTAATTTTTTATATATATAATGTTAATGTTTCTTTATATATTAGTTTTTTGTTGTATGAATTTATTTTTTGTATTATTTAATGAAGAGTAAAAGAATTAATCCCTATAAATAAATTTAGTACAAAAAAAATTTTTTTAAGTTAATTTTTTTATTAATAAGAAAAATTTTCTTTGTATTGGGGATTATGTTTTAAAATAATACATATGTATTATTTTTTAATACAACCATAAACAAATTATGATTAAAGTAACAAAAATAAAGCCATTGTATATTTAAAAAAATTATTACACATATGCTAAAAGACTATACTTAAGATATTAATATAAAAAACATATAAATACAAATATATTTAAAAAACTAATCAAAAAAAATATTTTTAGAATTAAGTAAGATAAATATACTTAAGATATAAATATAAAAAAATTTACAAATAAAAATATATTAAATAAGCTAATCTAAAAATATTTGTTTAAAAATAAATAAGATAAATTTACTTAAGATATTAATATAAAAAAATGAACAAATTAAAATATTTAAAAAAACTAATCTAAAAAATATTTTCAAAAAAATAAATGATAACTTTAAATTAACTAAATAAATAAATATTTGTTAAACTATAAAAAAATATATATTTTGATTTAAATAAGCAACTCAGTTTCTCCAAGCTACTGAATAGGCTCTTAACATTAATTGTGAGAAGGCAATCGACCAATAGCTCTAATCCCTTATTCTAGCACAGCTCAAGCAGTTGCTTTGAATACCATTGATTAGTAAGGCCAAAAAACTCATGGAATACCCATAAATTACTAAGAGTTCAGACAAATGAAAGAGGTTAAAGAGCAGGCAGTCAAAAACTGAAACAGAGATCATTTATAAAAAAAATTATCGTTTATTTTCAATCAAAATAACAGTTATTTTTTCACACTTCTAAGCCTATCAGAAGACAACAGAAATTGAGAAATATGTAGAGGCGATAAAAATCGTTGAAAAAATATAACAAATCGAGTCTAATAATTTAGCGTGCGCCAAAAACTACCGTTGAACGCTCAAAAATTCCAGCATCGGTTGACTATATAACAATAGCTTCACAGATATTCAGCTGATTTGTTTACGAGTGTGTTGTTGTTGTTGTTTGTCTATCTTTGTTTACCGTTTGTTTCCATTTGATATGCCACCGACTGACCACCTACTTATTAGTTGAGATGTGATGAGCGCTTTATGGCATATTAAATGCCTTATCATTTCATGTATAAAAAAAAATGTAGAAAAATGTAGAAAAATATTTCAAACTTTCTATCTGCTGCTACTAAACTAATTCGTATTTAACATATTGCGATACTTTTCGTATCTCATTAATTACCAATGAGATAAACAAGAAGAAGAAGCAGAAGATGTAGAAAAAGTCACGCTTTGATTTCTAGATCACTAATTGCTGATAAATGCAACTCTTTGTGGATTTATAGCTTGCGAAATGCTACTTTTTGACCTTGTCGCAGCGACTTCTCTCACCCTCTCTCTCTCTCTCTCTCTTTTTATTTCTCTCTTTCTCTAGTTGCCCATGACTCAGTCGTCTGCAATTGAAAGCTGACTGACTGACAGCCTGTCAATCGCAATCAGTTGACTTTTAATTTGTGGCCAGATTTATTATTATTTTTGTTTGTGCTATAATTATGCTGAAGAGCACAGTCAGGTATAATATATGTATATAAATGTATACTATAATTATATGTTGTTTCATTTTGTTTGGCTAAGCTAAATGCTTAAAAAGAGTGTGATTCAGAGATCTAATTTGATTAAACAAATATGCAAAATCTATTGAATATAAATAATATATTAAATAAATATACATATATTTAGAAAAAAATGTTTATTTTTTTAAATTTTATTTTATAAGTCTAAATATTTAACAGAAATAATAAAAATAGTAAATAAATAATAATAATAAATAAATAAATAAAAATATTTGCATATTTATAAATCCTTTATTAATCTATTTTTTTTAATGACAATTTAAATATATATTTATTTTTTGTATTAATATTTATTATAATGTGAATCAATATATAATACTAATTTAATCTTTACCCAAAAATATAGAAATAATTTTAATTTCTTAAAAAAATTAAAAATAATAATAATAAATAATAATACACATAATATAATAAATAATATTTTAAAAAAATCATATTATATGTAATAATAATATAATAAATATTTAAAATTGTTTAAAAAATTTTTTTATTTTCATAATACATTTTAGAAACTTATAAATGTTTATAAATGCTATTGAAATTTTCCTAATCATTTTTAATACCGTAATAAATTGAGTTATAAATAGGTTTGTAGAATTATAAAAAATATAAGAATACAGAAAATTAATAAAATATATTTATTTTATTATTGTATATTATTATATTGGTAATAAAATTAATTTATTTTTGCACTGTTACTATTTATTTTTATTTTCTAAATTAAAAAAAAATTATTTAAAGCTTCTTAGAGTTAATTATAGTTCAATTGATTTAAATAAATTAAAAAAAAAAAAAAATTAAAAGCATATATATTTTTGATAATATATAAATAGAATGATAATATATAAATAAATAATAATATAATAAAATATAAAGAAAATAGTTTTTATAAAGTAATTTATTTAAATTATTTTTTATACTTACATAGATATACATCACTCTTATAGATTTAAAACCCTTATAATATTCTCACATACTTTTCAGTTTATTATAACTATATTCGTCTTAACCAGCTCACATATTTAGAAAGTCATTTAACACGTCAAATAAGCCCTGCAGCGCCCCCCTCTCTCTTGCTTTGCTTCTCTCTGTCTCGCTAGCCTCGCAAGGGTCGTAACTCTGAAAGAGGCTTTATCAAATAATACAAAAAAAAAGAGAGAGAGAGAAAAAAACGCATTAGCTTCTCAGCAGCTAAACGAGCGAAACGTAGCCGGGCCAGCGGCAATTGGCAGACAGATGCGATGCGATGCAGAGCGTCCGATATGATGATGCCTTGGTGCTGTAGCTAATATAACCCTAAGGTGTTGCTCAGGTCCTAAAAGGTGCTGAACTGCTTATTTAAATGCAACACCAATTTATTGTCAACGGCAGCATTTCATTCATTGTCCTGCCGCATAATCCTTGAATGGGCTGCATGCCCCTAAGGCGGTTCCTTAACGCATTTGCGACATATCTGACGACCGACTCGCTGTGACTCTGACTCCGATTTCGACTCTCCGACTTCTTGCCTCGCCTTAACGACTTCCGTTCGAGCTTTGCGCACGCGCAGTTCGCTGCTCGCAGTCTGTGGAACTGAGCGCCCACAGTTTTTAATGATAATCTCTTGAGTTATGTGTTTTTAAATATAATTTCGTTGTTGGCGTGCAGACGACGGCACCATAATTCACATAGCGCCAAGTCACGAACTGTCAGGCAGTTTCAGCTTCAGCTCGAGCTTCAGCTCCTCCTGGCAACAACTGTCCAAGTTGAGTACATTTTTTTGGCAACGTTTACAGCATATTACAGCACGTGAGGCACTCCCACGGGCAAACGGTTCGTTCGCATCTCATTAATTGGGCTCATAAAGTAATGGCCCAGGTTAACAGCTACCTGGCCGCAACGCATCTCAGCCAAAAAATTCTTTAGCTGTGCGTGACTGCTGGGCATTCATAAGCGTTGCGTTTAACTTTTTCACAAGCTTTTGCCGCAAATTTGGCACCCAATTTATCAAACGAGAGCAGTTTGCAGTTCTCACTTCTCAGTTCTCAGTTCTCAGCTCAGGAGCAGCCGTGGGAAATCCATCAGGTTGTATGTAGGTGAGCTGAGTCAAGCTCAGTCAGTCTAGCGCTAATAATGCGCCTTAGCCCATGTCGCCCATGTCCGTTGCAGGAGCAGCTGCAAATCCTGTCCTGTGTAACTTGAGCTCAAGGGTCGCGGCACCCCCTTTTCCCTTTTGTCGGGTAGCCACATGCTGAGCGTGTGCTTCGGCTGTGTGCAATCAAATCAAATCAAATCAAATAAAATTAAAATCCACTTTGAGCCTATTAAAGTGTGCCAGCGTATGACGATGTTCTGCTCGCTTCCCTCTCTTCCTCTCTCCCTCTCTCTCTATCGCTCGCCCAACTTTCGTCCTGTCACACGCCGTCGTTAGTTTTAATTGACATGCAAGTCAGCGTCCAGCCGACATGTCAATCAAATGTGCAGCCTGCCCAGGCATTCGCCCAGTTATTCGTACAATTCCACCCCTCCTCCCCACCCGCTCTATAGGCAAATGCTTAGCTACAGCCCTGACAGCCAGCCTGCCTCCCCCTGCTCGCCTCATTATGTTGCTGTCAGTCTGCGGTTTGTTGACACACGCGTTTAGCCCAACACTCGTTCGACTTACAGCTGCATTGAGCAGAGCTGCTTCGCCTTACTCTCTTTTCTCTTTTCTCTTTCTATTTTTTTTTTTTTGGGCAGTTCGTTTTTTTTTTTTTTGTTAAGTGCTAAATTGTGGGTTTATTAATTGGTCGTCTCTGTGGAGTTGTTTGGGCTGTAAACTAATTAGGCTCAAGTGCTAAGTACATGGCATTTGTTCCTAATCGGCAGAGGCAGGAGAACTTGAGGATTAGGATTTGTTTTTAAATATTTATTAAGTTTAACAAAAGAGAATTTTATGTATTTAAATTATTTGGTTTACTTTATTTTGGCAACTTTTAATAAAGTAAACAAAATATTTTTCTGATTATTACTCATTATTATTTTGTTATGCTTAAAAAAGAAAGAAAGAAAAATCAACGAAGTCTTGGATTTTATTTAACTTAATTTATAAACAATATGTAATATTTAAAAATAAAATGAAAATATAAATATAAAAAAAAATAATAAAATAATTATAAAAAAATATAAAATAAAATAAAAACTAAGAAATATTTAATATACTTTTATACAAACTAAAAACTTTTCTAAATCAAAAAAAAAAAATTAGGGATTTCTTTTATTTCTTTAACTTTAAAATTTTTATATATAAAATAAATAAAAGGTTAATAATAAAAGTTAAAAATAAAGGATATAAACTCTATTTCAAAAATAAAAAAACATTATTTTAGATTATTTGTTCAGATTAAATTTTATTCAAATGTTTTAAGCTTTTAATATTTCATCATATTAATTCTTTTGCCACATATTTTTGTTGTAGGAAAACGAATAAATAAAAAAATATATATATATTTATATACACTACAGATGAATTATTTATTTTTTATATGAATTTATATATATAAATGAATAAATTTAAAAAAATATATATTTATTTTTATTCCCTACGGATCATTATGATAGCCTTCTCACATTCTTCTTTATTGTTTAATATCTTCTAAATCATTCAAGCTATAATACTACTATTAGTCGTATTATATATATATAATAATTTTAGTCAATAAGTGTAAAATATGAATAAATAATATCATAACTAAATTATTTATTTGATATACATCCCATTCCACTCAACATCCCACTTCACTTATGCAACTGCAACAATTTCTTATATTCTTTTGCTTCACTTCAAATTGCATAGAATATTATTTTGTTTACAAATCGAACTGGAATCGAGTCACGTTTGCGAGGCGTCTGCCATATGCTGAATGCCTGCCGATTCCAAGTTAATAGGCCAATAATTGCTGTCCGTGGCAGAGACAGAGACAGAGACAGAGACAGAGACAAGCTGTGTGTATGTGTGTGTGTGTGCGTGGCAAGAGTTTGCGCAACAAATTGCATTGAATGTGCCAAAGAAAACAGAAAGCCACAAAGCAGTTGTAACAGCTCAAAGTCTGGACAATTGCCAATTGAATTGGTGGCGCGATCTGCAAGGGAATAGTAAAACCTGAACATGAGGCAACAAGAGGGGAGGGGAGTGGTGGGCGGAGTGTTGTCAAGTGCACTGCCAGCTGGCCAAGAGCTGCAAATGAGCATAATGCTAGACAATGGCAACATTTCCTAGTATTTCAGCAAAATTTTCATATGCTTCGCTGAGCTTAGATGCAGCTACATATTTACATACAAATATTCTACAAATATTATATATATATATATATAAATATATATATGGTATATTTGTTGTTTGTGTGTGCCTTGCTTGGGTTTTGTTAAACAATTTGTTTGCTCTGTCACACGCACATTGTGCCGGCCCAGAGAGCTGCTAATTGCACTTGTTGATTGCCTGATAATAGGTTGCTCAGCCATCTCTCAGTCTCTCTCCCTGCCCTCCTCCCTCTCAGCTCCTCCTCAGCCAGGTTGCATAAGTGCCAATGCATAAGACAAACTTTTGTCCACACACACACACACAGACACACTCTGAGCATCTATGGCTAGAGTTGGGCGTGTCAGCCACGCAACTAAATAGGCGTACACTTGCCCCTAACAATGGCGCACATGCCCTACACGTTGTTGCCGCAACAGCAACAGCAGCAGCAACAGCAACAGCAACAGCAGCAATTGCAACAGTTGCAGCAATTGCTGCCACTGTCATCGCAAACAGACTTAAGTAGGTAATTTGCAACTAATTTTCAAGTGCGCAATTCAAGTTGAAGGCGAGTGTGCTAGAGTGTGTGTGTGTGTGTTGACACGCATTGCGCATTGCTCATACGCAGCGTTGTGCGCCAGCAGTTATTGTCGTTACTTGTTGTTGTTGTTGTTGTTGTATCAAGCAGGTGTCACCTTGCAATTAGAGTGGCCCACCAAACCAGAGCCAACTGTTGGCTCAATAATCATAATATTGATAAAGAGAAGTGAGTGGACTGCATTCGCAGGTTGCGCAAAGGGAGTGTTAGTAGTTAGTGTGGCTGGAATTTGGACTGCAAAATTGTTCTCAGATATATAATAATATTTTATATATTTTTAATAATTAAATAATATAAATATTTAATTTTTTATATTTTTTTCCAAGCTCCTTTTTTAAATATATTTATATGTTATTTTGAATCACTTATTTGCTTGTATTATAACAAATGTTTAATGCTAAACCATATTTATTTAATAGTTTTTTTTTTTTAATATTTAATTTAATATTTATTTTATTTTATACTCAATATATAAATTAATTTATAAATTTATTTGCTATTAATTTTAATTAAATTGTAAAAATTTTTAAAAAATTATTTTTTTTATATAATTCAAAGACACTTCAACATTTTTTAACCCAACTCAATTGTAAAGCAACCCACACTTGACTTCTGCCAGCCACGCCCACTACAATTGACAACGCCCACCAGCCACATCAAGCCCCCCTTCAAATCTCTCACCCAACTTCAAATTCCATTTGCCAAATAATTTGACAAGCAAAAAAAAAATATGAGCATATTTTTTATATTATCAACGCATTGCCAGCCAGGCTAATAAAATTTCCAAAAGCGTATAAAATTAAATAATAAAATAAAATCATAAAAAAACAAAAATTGAAATGGAAAACAGCTGCCAGGCGGAGGCGACAGACGCAGTCAGTGCGTGATTTCCGCACAGCAGAGTTCAAATGTACGCGCCATTAAATAATTTCCGCCCTCGCAGAGCCCCATACTCTGAGACAGCCAGACAAGGCCCAGACCAGACCGAAAAACCCCCCCCAGCGACGCGCTGAAGTTTCTCAAATGAACTAGAAATATTGCTAACCAAGAAAAAAATTCCAATCCGTAGCGCATCCAAAACTGGAAATTGAGAAACGCGCGCCGATTTCACTGAAAATTTATAAGAAAAAAAAAAAATAGATAGATATATGTATAAATACGAAATAAACTAATGTTTGGGTCTATTATGCAGAGTTGGCTATTAAAAGCGCGGCAGCTTAGTTAAAGCCATCACAAAATTAGGGTACATAGCGGTACTTATTATTATGGGTGTTAACGGTTTCGCAGCGCCAGCTAGACGACAGACTTTGCAAGCCAAAAAAAAAAAAAAAACAACAAAAACCAAATAAACTAACTTAAAACAAAAACAAAACTCGACTGTCAACAAAAAATTGTGGCTCGGACTCGCTCATCGGGAATAATTTAAAACAGAAACCAAATGTCATTCGCGTGGCTTTGCGGCTAACATATTTAAAATTATGCACAACACTTAAAAATCAACGCATTTATTTATTTCACTTGGAATATGTTTTATATATATATATATATATTTATATATACATATATATATTTTTCTAAGCAGCAACTCAAACGATGGATCAGTTTGACAACAAACGTCGCCAAACTGGTTTTGAACTGAGCGAGGGGGAAAAACAAAATAAACAAAATTTCGAAAATGTTGCCGTTGTTCAAAATTTAAAGTTCATAAATAGTATTGGGTTATCTTTTAAGCTCGTACGACGGCAGAGGGAGCGGTTGGGTGAGGTCTACGTCGATCTGGCTTTAGTTAGTCTTTGATAATCGGCGCTGCTGTTGCTGCTGCTGTTGCAATGCTTTGACTTTTTTGATTTGGGAAAAATCTTCGAACTCTTAATTGTTGTTGTCGTTCGATGGAAAGTGAAGTTGGGCTTGCTTTGTACAGTTAGTTTGTCGTAGGTCTGTGTGAAAGCCAAGTGAATACTGACCTGGCCTAATAGAAATTCATGATTAACTCGGGCAGAGTTTAGCTTGAAATTGAGCTGAGCTAACAATAACAAAACCAATAATAGGTATTATGAAAAATCAAATATAAATTAGAATTGAATTTGCAGACATTGAACATGGATTATTCTTGATGTATAAATGTTGGAAAAACTTTTACATAATATTAAAAAAATAAAAAAAAAGGTTTATTCAATTCAAAATAAACTTAAATAAATATATATAAACATATGTTATAAAAGTAAATTTAATAATAAATATACATATTTTATTTTAAATGTATTATAATTTATTTATCAAATTTGTTTTAAAATTACATTTTTATTCATTTATATAACATATATAATATTTTATATATTTTTTTAATATTTTAGAATTTATTTATCCAATTATTTTTAAATTAAATTTTTATTTATTTGTATAACAATTATATTTTTTAAATATTTTATCATTTTTTTATCCAATTATTTTTAAAATAAAATGTTTATTTATTTTCTGTAACATATAGTATATATATATATATATTTAAATTTTTTAGATTTATTTATCCAATTACTTTTAAAATAAAATTATTATTTATTTATATTTGTTTTAAAATTGTCTTAAGATTTAAAATTTTCTTTTAAAATGCTTTTTTTATTATATTATCATTATATTTTTTGTAATTTTCGTCCATTTTCTATACTTATTTCTTTAAATCGTTAATGAACTGTAAAAAAAATATTTAACATAGTTAAATAATGTATAAACAACCCTATTTAATTTTTTAAAGTAAAAATATCTTTCAACTATTTATAATTGATTTACTAAAATTTATATATATTATATTTTTCAAAAATGAAAATATGAAAAATAACTAAAACAAACAAATATTTATTTTTTTTTTTTCTATTTTCTTGCCCATTTTCTAGTATTTAGTGCATAATTTCTTATCTGATATGCAGCACCAGACCCAATCTCCGTCTACCAACTGCTAACGCCCTTAGGCCAGACCACAATATCCACATACTTGCCCATGCCCTGAGATCCTCTCGAACTTATCTACGTTCGATGCCGCTACCCGCAACCGCAGACAATTCTGTTGAAAACGCGCCAGGCAGTCTGCATATGTGGGCAACGGGTCTGATGCGATCGGTCGTGGCTAATCTTATCGCTGTAGATGCAACTGGCGATAAACAGTTGTTGTTCGAATCAAACGAACCGCAAGTGAAAATTAAAGAAACAACAAAAATATGCCCAGTGCACAGTAGTCGCTGCAATGATTACCTACACCTAGGCATTGTCTAAGGAATACCGCAAAAAAAAAACTGAGGAGTAAGAGAAACAAGAATTGATAAAAATCAAAATCGTAAAATGGTACGTAAAAATGCGAGGCCAACTAGCTAAATGTGTGTATGTGTGTGTGTGCATAGTTCTGGGAACAGGCAGTGGCTAAAAGCAACTCCTACGACTTGCCTGTCGCACATCCTGTGGCAAAGGTGGCAAAAACGCGCAGCTACCTGCAAAAAAAAAAAAGAAGAGAAATATATGTAGAGCTGTAGTCCCTAGCTGAGTGTAAGTAAAGATTTATTATGCTATACATTTCATGAATGTGTCGAGGGGCACAGCTGAATGTGTGTGTGTGCTAGGGTTTCCCTAGAAAACTGCAGCAGCAACAACAACACATAAGCACAAAAGGTGCGCATCATAATGGCTGACAAAAAGTCGGCCTTAGCCTTTAATAGCGCTGAGTTTAACAGCCAACACAAACACCACACTCACACACACATGCATGCATTTACATACACATTCACAGGCAGAAAATGGCGACATTCCGCACTTCAATTGAAATGGGGCTTCCTTGGCATTCGCATTGGCCGTCGCCACACATACGAATAAAAAAAGTGAAACTATTTTAGCTTCTCTTGTTTGGTTAAGCGTTTTAAAGCCTGTCTGCCACTTGTGCGCCTTTAGCTCTCTCTCTCTCTCTCACACTCTGTCTCTGTCTCAATTCTTTACTGCAAACCTGGCTAAAAGGGCCTTGCCAACCAGCAACTAGGCACATGCAAATGCCAATTAACATAACAAAAAAAAAAAAGTAAGAGAAGAACTTTGCATTTGTCTGTGTCTTTCTCATACTTATTCATCCCATCTATATCTATATCTATATGCACATAAATATATGTATGTTTGCCTCTGAAAATAGAGACATGCCATCAACAGGGGCCTTGGGCCATAAATGCAGACTCAGGTGTCGTCTCATGTGTTGCGTGGGCGGCCAAACGCGAGATAATTATACTAACTGAATATACCTGTAGGCAATATATGCAGAAATACTACTCTATACCCTTTAATTTTATTATAGAAGGCTTTGCTGAACATAACTAGGGCTGTGTTGAGTCTAAGAAATACAAAAAAATATATATTTGTTATAAAATGTATTTAATAAATTATAATAAAATTCTTGAAAAGTAAAGAAATCTTTTTTTTTCATATTTATTTTTTGGGTTTTCCACAAATTTGATTAAATTTTGTTGCACAATACAGATTTGTTTATATATTTTAACATAATTTGCTGAAGCAGTATTACATAAGTTCAATTTCTTTAAGATTAAGAAAAAGCTTTCCGATTTTCAGTTAATATTATATTATAGTATATAGTATATTAAAAATTTATATATATATTATATATATTAAAACATAAATAATTTTTTTTTTTAAATTAGCTTTGTTATTATTTTCTTTTTTTGTTAAGAAATATTTAAAATATATTCTTTTTATTCCTTTCTTTTATTTTTTTTTACTATATATTTATAGAAATTTATTTAAGATGCTCAAAGTAAATAAATGGGACACTACGTTTATTAATATAACAACTGAACCGATTTAAAAAAAAACTAAATTGCTGATTAAACTTAATAAAATTATTAAAATATTTTAACTTGATTGAATCCAAAGAAAACTGTTAAAAATATATTAAAACAAAACCATTATACCCTGATTTCCCATTTCCAATGGGTTCAGGGTATAAAAAATTAATCAAAATATTTTCAAAAGAAATAAATAACTGGGTCGAACTCATAATTTGTAGCTTAAAACAAAAAAAAAAATCAACAAATATCAATAAAAAATTGTTTAAACCATAAATTAATTAGATAATTTTTATAATATTTTATATATAAATTTTAACATTTTAACTTTATTTTAATAATTCTACTAACATCAAATTTTTTTTACATTATTATTATCAAAGCAAATTCCCGTAACAAAATCTTAATTTCAGCAAATGTTGTCTAAGATACCTGATGGAATTTAATGAATTTTTCCTTAAGTATACAGAATATCTAGTAGAATGAATTTTTCCTTAAGTATACAGAATATCTAGTAGTACATCAGCTGGTTAACCCTTTACTTCATAGCCCACTCCCCCCACCAGCTGTTGGAGAGACAGTCGCATTTGGCATCATTCTAATATGCGCAGGCAGCCAACAGCATCCAGGCACATCCAACAGCATCGCATTGATGTAGATTATGTTGGACAGCAGCCAGTCAGACGTCAGTCCGTGCTCAACCCCAAAAAACAAGAAGACGAAAAAAAAAAGGTAAATGGGGAAACGGCTGGGCACTGTGTGGGCGCATAAATTTTTTACTCACTGTGTTGATATGAAATATGAATTCGTGATAATGTGTGCCGAGAGACCTCAGGCCAGAGACAGAGTGTGAGAAATCTGTGTGTCTGTGCGATTGATACTTGTCTACAAAAAAAAAAAATATATAAAGAGGATGTGAGAAGATTTCATCAAATGAGTCATATATACAAAATGCCATGGGAACACAGTCATTAAAACACATTATAAATGAAACGTAGCAAAAGTTGGGTATCTATGTGAGAGAATTATTTTAAATTTTAAATTATTATAATATTTGAAAATATTCAAATAGGTAATTGATAGCTAAAACGATAAGAAACTAATAATTTATTTTGGAATATTTTTCTATTAATTTTGAATGCAGTTTAAAATGGCTTAAAATTGTTAAAATATTTTTTTTAATATTTATTTTCATTTATTATTTTTAAAAATTTAATAGTTCACTTAATGTTAAATTAAACTTGAAATATTGCAATTAAAATTAAACCAAAAATTAAAAAAATAAACAAACAAAAATTTTTGTTTATAATTTAATATTAATTATTAAAAAATTTATATATATTTCGGTTCATGAAAATGAAACTGATCAAAGCAGCTGCCATTTGGAAGCAAAATTCCTCTCTCTTATCAAAGTCTAAAGACAATCAAAGAACACTTTATGCTCTTTTAGTATATCCCATATTGAGCTGATTATCTAATCAGAATGCACTTAGATAACTTTGATTAGTCTTCGCTCTATAATATATGGTTTTAATGCCAGCCTAATGCTTAGCTCCGGCTAGAGCAACCTGTTCAAAGCTGTAAACAAGCGTAACAAATCGAAATGGAAACCCAACTATGCCATCCACTTACCAATTCGGTCTCTTTTTTTATTTTTATTTTTTGAGTGACAACCAACGCAAACAGCGAGCCAATTAATATTCATAAGAATTTTGTTACGCTGCCGCCATAAAAAAAGAGAAGAAAAAAACGTATACTGAAATCCAAATAATAATAAAAATAAAAAAAAAAATCTACATAGTCACCGTCACAGTCTATCGCAGCAGCGGCCCAAATCCAAAGGCCTAAAGCACTTACCACAGCCAACACACACACACACACACACACGCACACACAGAGCCGTTGAGTGTGGGGTCTGTAGTGGTATAAAATGTATAACAAACGTAACGAATCGAATGTTTTAGGCCTGTTCCAGTGTCCATCCAAAAATCACTGGGCTGCTGCATACGCAGCGAAAAACACGACTTGAAAACTCGTCGAAAAGTGAAAATCACACACAAATACACAGGCATATATATATATATATACATACACACACTTATATAAAGTGTAAATTCGTCATGATGACGTCACGGCATCCAAATTGATTATATATACAGCCAGCGTATCCTTTATTTTTGCATTCAACATAACGCCCCTTCCAGCAGAAAGACCAACCCCCAAAGCAGCTGCCACAGCAGATATATGCATATATATATATATATATATATATATATATATATATGCATACTATATACTATATATATATAGTTTAGCTTTAGCTTTGCACTTCTCAAGTGCTGTTTGTGCCTATAAATTACATTTGCTATGAATAAACATTTTGACAGATTTTTGGTTATTTCTTTTATTATTATTTTTGCCTCTCTCAATTTTATAGTTTGTGGCTTTTTTTTCTGGGCTAACTCTTTAAAAATTTACATTTTTTTTTTAAATTTTGTTTCGTTTTGTTTTTGTTTTTGTTTTAATGGCGTTTGTTTTAAGGCGCGACTCGATGATTTAGGAATCAGACTAAAAGCCATAAATATTATTGGGCATGCATATGCATAACTGTTGTTGATGTATATACTGTGTATATAGATATATACTTTTATATATTTATACATATATATATATATGCTTGTATTTGAAGGGCCTACAACCTGTTCACAAGTTGTCAAAGCGCAGAAACAACGGCATTTATTAAGTTTTTAGTTTTTTGCTGTGCATAAAAGATGATCCTTAAAAAGTAATAAATATTTAGCTAGTTAATTGATTGTCAAGTTTTAAACGAACAATTTGTAAGTGATTTTTAATTTAATTTTAAGATATATATATATTATTAAAAGAGATATTGCTCACAAGAGTTTTTGAAATTCAATAAGAAAAAACTTTAAAAAATATATAATAATAAATATATCATTTATAATATTTATTTATCGAAGTTCTTAGCCTTAAATAAGTGTATTAATTTAAATATTTTTTTATTTTATAAATAATATTTTTTTTTGTATTTCATAAATACAACATTAATTATAATATTTTTTTTTTTGTATTTTATAAATAAATAATTAATATTAATATATATTTTTTGTAAATTAAAAAAAATAAAAAATAATATTAATATTTTTTAAGTATTTTAAATAAAAAATAAATATTAATATTTTTTGAGTATTTTATAAATAAAAAAATAATATAATTAATTTTTGTATTTTATAAATAAAAAATTAATTTTTATTAAAATAAAATTATTATTAATATTTTTTAATAATTTTATATATAAAAAATAACGCTAAGTATTGTTATTTTATTATATTTTATATTGCCATGTTTTTATTTCATTTTATATTTTATTTATATATATTTTAAATTTTATTTTTAATAATTTAAGAAATATATATATTTAATACAAATATATATATTTTTATTTTTATATTTTATATATTTTCTCAATAATAATATTAGAGAAATAAAGTCTCTATGCAATTTTATTTTATAATTTTTTTCTATAATTCTCAATTGTCATTTAAAGTTCAAGCAAAATGCAGCGAATACGCCGTTGTGAAAAGGTCTTCTATAAAATTTATAATATTATTTTATAGAGTTAACTGTAGTTTGCAGAAAAAACGTAGAATATTTTAAAGCTGTGTAAAACCATTATATATTTATCATATGCTTCTTTAAGTATTATGAAAGTACTTACTATTTTTTTTTCTATTTGAAACACTTCAACACCAAATAATCCATTTAAATAATTGCCAATTTCTTGGCTTATTTAAGAACTTGTTTTTGGTGTGTGTGCATTTATCTATTGTAATCGCAGAATTAACCTGATTGGCATTAGGCACTGAGAATTGTTTTTTTTTTGCACCCCAACAGCTCGAAATATGTTCTCAAGCGAATTTTACATTTCAATGGTCCATTAAACAGGGAATACAATAGGAAATGCGCTACGAAAATATTTTTCTAATTCACTTGTCAATAAACTGCGCTAAGCCCATAATTATGCCAACAAGAGAGAAATAATATATATAGATGGATATAAAAAAACGGAAAAACTAGCAAAGAGAGAAATACGTATATGGAATATATAATTGCTGGCAATTTTGCGATGCGTAGCTAAAGCTGCAACCAACTGATGGACGGACAGATTCCGGTAACGCGATTCGAACCCTGAACGAGGCCAACTAGAAAGATCGCAGTGCGCGCAGCTTTGATTGAAAACGAAGCGAAACGCAATGCATACACCCCAACCCTTAATCGTGAAGGTTCAGGTTGTTGTTGTTGTTGTTGTTGTAGTTGCTGTTGAGGGTTGTTTGTGGTCGCTTGGCTGAGTGTTGTGCGTGGTTATTGGCGGCTGTGCCCACTCGAGCATCTCTCGGCATAATTTCAAGTGGACCACAACACTCGAGGTCGGTCTGGCTCTGGGTCTGAGACGCACACTGAGTGAAAGAGAGAGAGAGAGAGAGAGAGATGTTGTGAGGCTGCGTTTGCGACTGAGTCCAAGCATAGACCAGCAACTTGGCATACATACTCAAAAGACCAGTAAGATGCTTGTAGTTGTTGCTTGTTTTTGTATTGATAGATAGATACCCTGTTCTTAAAATGAATTCAGTGTAAGCCAGAAAGTGTGGTAACAGCTAGCACATACCTGGTTTATCAAGAAAAGATTTTGTTATTTATATTTTAATATATACTCTGTTTTTAGATCACTTCAAAATGTTGAACTGTATACCAGAAAATAGGCTGGCATTTATAGAACCTTTTTATATTTTGTATATTTTTATTTATATTTATATTTATTTATTTGACTGTTATATACCCTTTATTATTATATTATAAAATTCTATTTATTATATTATTTTTATTTAAAGCTAAGCTTTGCTATCATTCGAATCTCAACCTGTAGATTGGCAAGTGGGTTGGCATGCAAAGAAGTCCATATATACCCTGTTTAGTCAAGCTTGCAGTTTAGTTTACCCTGTATTATATACCCTGCTGAAAATCTGGATTTGCACTAGAAAATATTATGATATCTATTCACCACAATAGTATAGTTGTTTGACTAGTAAGATACCCTGCTCGACAACTAAAATCTAATGTCTGCTTCAGCATTTACTCTAAAGAAACTTTTATACTGTCTACTTGTTTTACTATTAGATACCCTATTTTTGAATTTTAAGTACATTAACTATAAGAAAACAAAACATTCATATCATGAATTCTCATTTTTGGGTTTTGGGCTTTGGCTATAAAAATTAACTTGTATTGGAAGTTAAGTGAGTTGCTAAAGAAGGCTGTTGTTGTATACGTGTTTGATGCCTTGTTAACATATTTGAAGAGTTAATATTATGTCAAATTCATCATAAATATGTTTCAATTCCAAAAATATAGATAAAGCATAGAAATGAATGTAATTAACAGTAAGTTTGCTAGCTCAAAGAATAAATTTGAGAATTTAAGTAGATTTCTCTGTCTCTTACAAATATTTTCTTTTAAACCTTTATTTTTTAATCTCAAGTCTGAAGACTCAAAGTTTAAATACTGTTTTATATTCTAATTGATTTTCATTCTTGAATTTTTAAGAATTTTAATAAAAGTTTAGCTACGCCAGATACTGAAGAGCCCGCATAACAAACTACCTCTCCCAACAATACAGACAATTGAGTTCCAATAGGCAATAGGGAAACAGCCTAAGCTAGAGTCTTCAGAAACAAATGGCACAGTAAAAAAAATATATAACTTATATGTAAAACATTTATCTAATATATATGCACAATACATAATTCCTTTCCTTTAGATAATTTTCCTTTCTGAATTTCTCCTTCCATTAGCTACATTCATATAAAAAAAAAAAAACCCAAAAATCTCTCCTGCTCAATCGCAACATTTACATTTTTCGCTCGATCCAATGCAGGGCACAAGCAGAAGTGAAATCATTTTAATTGGCCGTTAGCCACGACCATGGCAACAAATATTTTGCTGCTCAGGTGATTGAGTGGCTTGTGAGTGATGGGTGGGTGGTTGGGTGGGCATCTGAGGTAGGCGCTACTTGCCTTTGGCTGCTTGCGTAACCCTTAAGCTTCGTGTAAACCGTGGCAACGTGCCTCATTTAATTTGTATCAAGTTTCCAAATTTTATGAACCACAATCCGATTGGCAACACACGCGAGTCGCATTTGCGGCTAATTAGCTGGTAAAGTATACTCATATATATATATATATATATATATATATATATATATACAATATATCCTTTTGATGGCCGACTTTGACAGCTGAAGCCAATTAAAGCGATTTATGCAAATTAAAGCCAAGGCAAAGGCAACTTTCTTTTGCAGCTCTATTTGTTTATTTATTCATTGATTTATTGTTTGTCTAGGCTCACTTGACCTTTTCAACTCCAGTTCCAGAGAACACTTGACACCAGTCAAATATCTATCTATGCATATCTGTCCATTTTCAACCTTTATTTGCATTCGGCTGAGTTCTCTCTCTCTCTCTCTCTCTCTCCACTCTGACCTTACACAAACAGCAGTAATATGTGTATATTGGTCACTTGAGAGGTGCGAGTTGTTATTTTTATTATTATGGGCAATGGGCCACTCGAGTGTGACCAATGGATATTGACGGACAATAGCGCAGCTACTGCACAGGCAAATCTCGTTAGACAAACTTTCAAATTCTGCTGGAGTTATGCAACACTGTTCAGTTGTTTACACTAGCACAGAGTTGATAATTAAAAAGCTTTCGTTGACCAACACTTGTATGGGTTTAGCACTTATACAACACTCATTTTTTGCTATATAAGCTCGAATGCTTTTCCATAGAGCTCATTAAACATTTGGCTCTCGAGCCGATTGGAAATTCTTTCCATTTTTATGGAATTGAATAAAAATAACAAATAAAATTGAAAAGAATATTTTTAATTAATTTTTGTTATTTTGAGAATTTCCTTGTTTTTTTATAAAATTTTTTTTTCATAAAAAAAATTTTTATTTTCGCTCTTTGTCGTCTTACGACATGAAACTGTGATGCAAATACCACAGTCTAAGAGCAGAGCCGCCTCCTACTGTTGCAGTAGTTGCAGTGCTGGCACGAGTCTGAGAGCTTGTATGGAGTTGTCGTGGAGGCATTATCCGAGTGAGTTTGCGTGTTAATAGCACCGCAGCTCAGTTCTCGCTTGATTGCTCAGCACTAAAAAGTATTGAGAATCAAAAAGCTATGGCTGACCAACACTTGTATAGCCTCAACACTTATACAACACTCTTTTTGTGTATATAAGCTCGAAATGCTTTTCCATAGAGCTCATTCCTGGCTTGGCTCTTGAGCTGCTTGGAAGTTCTGTCTTTTTTTTTGGAATTCCATGAAAATAACAAAAGAATATTTTTAATTAATTCTTCTTTTTTCGCTCTTTATATATATAATATATATATATATGTCGCATTACTTTAGTACGATCTCAGAGCAGAGCCGCCTCCTACTGTTGCAGTAGTGCTGGTACGAGCCTTCAGAGCGCTTGTATGGAGTTGTCGTGGAAGCATAATCCGAGTGAGTTTGCCTGTTTATAGCACGCATCCTCAAGTTGTCACTCTGTGAGAGTTGGACAAGAGCAGCTGTTGCTGAACATAGTTCCCTGTTCTTTTACAGCGTGCGAATACGATGGATTTTTAAGTCAGTGGATGTAGAAAAAGCCACTGTAATATAAGAATGAAGAAACTAATCATTCTGACGATGCTCCGGCATAAATATATATATATTTTGTCTTCATTTTGAGAGATATATATATTTTTTCTGTATTTCATTTTTTAAATATTTTTTATATATACATATTCAATATAATTATTTACTTGGGACTTTTAAAAACGATTCGTTTGTGCCCAAAAATGTTTCTTCTCTCTCTGTATGAACTTGAAGAACTATAAAGTAATTATTTTATATTATATATTTTATATTTGACTGCTCGGACTAAATTATGTAAATTGTGTTTCATTCACTTTTATCAATTACATAATATTTCAATTGCATTAAACGTGAGATCATCAGATTCATTGTTTATTATTATAAATGGAGAAACTTATTATATCCATCCATCCTTAATTGCAACAATTTACTTCTTGTTTTTCCGTAGTTGCAATGGGGTAGCTTTGTATGGATAATAGTTGATAGCAAGTTTCTTTAACGATTTTGTTTGTTTTGTATCTTGTGAAGGAGTTGTTGTTGATAGAACTGTATGTCCTTGATGACTATTGTTAGTGCATGAAACAGTTCATAAGCTACTCTTTTCGGCATGTCTCCGCGGGAGTTTACAATCACGTTATCGTATACAGTGGGTGAAATTTAGTGGTTTTTTACAATGGAAGAATTTCTGCATCATGGCTGCATCATGGCTGCATCATGTCTGCATCATGTCTGCATCATGTCTACATCATTGCTGTATCAAAGCAGCCAATGAAGTGAGGTTGAAAGTCATTTGTTGACGGTATGGCTGTCTTGAGCTTGGTTCTGCTTCAGCTCGTACTGTGGACATTCGTCTGCATTTCTCCATTTCTAAGTATGATTCTTACATTTGAACGGAAAAAGTATCTTTTGGATTACTGCATTCTGCCGTCAAGTGGAATGGGTCGGAGTTATGAAGCAACTAGCTTGAATGTGTGGCCGAAGTTTTGGCATCTATGTCATATCATAGTTGGGCCTCGACTGGATTTATTTTAATGATTTCAAGTCGAAAATTATGTTGAAAGTGTCGAAGGAATTTTATCAACGAAGAAGTTAATGGTTTTTTTTATTGTAAACGGAGCAGTATCCTTTGGATGAAGCTTTGGAATTTTTGGCATATAGGTCATAGCATGAATGTTTTCAAGTAACAAATTGTGTTAAAGTGTCAAGGGAATTTTATCAAGGACGGACCAGTATTTTTTAGACGGAGCAGTATCCTTTGGATTAGTGCAACAAAACCGTCAAGTATGAACGTATCCCATATTTAGGCATATATGTCATAGCATAGTTGGGCCTCGACTGGATCGACTTCTCTGATTTCTTGTCGAAAATTGTGTTTATAGTGAGAGAAATTTATCGAGGAAAAAGTTAATGATTAACTTTCTTTTGGATTTTCGCACTTGTTTCGCTGTGAAAGACATTTTATAATAAATATCTATGTATATATATGCTATATTTTTTTTTTACAACTCATCTAAGCACCTTTCGCAATGGGATTTCTGACATTTGTGGAGCGCATTTGAACTGGCATTTAGATAGATGGAATTGCTGTTAGTAGAGATTGTTGGCTATCAGTGAGATGAGCGTGTGTTAAGAAAATTGATGATGCTGTCGCACCAAAGCGAGGAAAGCGTGCTTGAGGCACTACTTCTAGAATTAACCATTTTTTTGTGTAGCATCGTATGCTAAGAGGGCTTGAGGTACTTTGAGATTTTTGTCAATTTTGTCGAGTTTTCAGCATCAGCATCAGGAGTATTAAGTATTAAGAGTAATTCCCCAAGACGAATGGCTCTCTTTTTCAAGGGGTAAAGTTTGATGGGCGCTTCTAGTGTCCTCGTAAGCCGTTGGCATCTCGCAGTCGCATCGTTAAAAGTGAGCATTTCTAAGTGCTCGATTGTTGTTGCGACTTGTATTGAGTATTGAATGATATTAGGTGTAACTCAATTTGTTTCTTCAGGTAATCGTGACTTCGCTAAATATTCATCCGTTAAGAGTAACTGTTTCATAGTTTTCCTCTTCGGTTTCGTCTTCGCTTGGTGGGGTCAGGTGAAGTGGTCCGTGTGGTACACAGACTTGTATTCCATATATGGAGCAATATCCTTTTGTATAAAATTATTATCACAGGGTTTCTGTACCCTGCCGTATTCAAATATTAACTATTAACAATATTTTTTTTTTTGCCAAAACAAATCTTTGTTCAAAGTCTGTAAAGTATGTTTATGACTTGCGTTTTCGATTGTAATGGTAGAGTTCTGCGACGTAATGAAATCTCTTAACTCAATAATAAAATTTTTTAAATATTTGGTAGATGTATTAAGTTGGCTGGTCTCTGGCTTATAAGTCGAAATCGAATGGAATGTCCAAGTATTCAATAATATTCGGTTCAAATGAAGATCTGCAAACAACAAATTCTATAACTCACTTTAGAGTTTCTATCAGTATATCATAATTGATATCAATTCAAATATTTTAAATATTTTTGTTTTTTGGTTTTCTTGCTTTGTCATTGGCAGCGCATCAACAGCAGCAACAATAATAATAACAACAACAACAGCAACAATACAGTTGCTGCTGCTAATGATGCTGCCAGTTTGTCTGGCTGCCAAGCGCGAGAGTGTGTGAGAGAGAGAGCGAGTGTGTGTCTTGCAGCGTTTTATGCAGTCACCATCGCGGACACATGTAAACACACGTGTGTGTGTGTGTGTGCGCGTAGGTGCCTCGACGACTACCTGCAGCAGCAGCAAGAGAAATATTTATCGATCTGCAGTCGAGGCCAGTTATGACAAATGTACTTTCAGTTCCAAACGGGAGACGTCATGAAGTCTGAGTCGATGCAGACGAGCGGCTGCTGCCGCCGCCTTGAGTCAGGATGCGCTGCGCTGGGCTTTGTTTTAGCTTGGGTTTCGGCTGCTCCGGGCCCTTTACTCAGCATGTGGCCAGAGGTCCAGAGCGTATATACGTTATTTTTATAATTTTTATGGCCTGGTCAGGTATTTTTTTCTTTGGGCCAAGAGCGAGAGCCATCGTAAACTCCTGATGAACCTCATAAATAATATGTATTTCGATATTTATGCGTGTCGTTTCACACTCGGAGTCTGTGCTGCCTCCAACTGCAACTGCCCTCGAGGAGCTATATATGCCATAATAATAAAACCCATGTCAAAGAAGTTAACACACCAACTCACTCGATCGGCTCTCAATGAAAATATTGGCTTGTGGAATTGCTCTGTGGCTCTTAAGCCGTCTTTCGACTTTTCCAAGGCAACGCCTACTTGGCACATTTTATAGGAGAGTTCTTTTTTTTCTGAGGCAATTTTCCCGAAAAATGTCAAATGTGGATAAATAAAATGGGACTTATAACCCCCGTGGAGCTGAGCAGCTGCCTGGACTTTTTAACATATTTATTTCGAGTCGCAGTCACAGCAAAAGATCAAAGTCTATACGAAATGAATTTTTTTGTATATTTTGTATTTTAATATCAAACAATTCAAAAACTGAATCAGATCATTTTAAAGAGTTTTTGTGCGTGGATTAATATTAAAATTTTACATTTTATTTCCAAGTATTCTCAAGTATTAAATGTAATTTTTCTTCCTGTACGCTTGTTACGTTTTATTATTTGAATACATTTCCTTAAATGTATATATGAATATATATTTTTGTTTGTATGTATTGCATATACAAAAAGTATATAAATATATATTGTATTTAAAAAAATATTAAATTTTATTGCAGACATTTTTTCCAATTTTTATATATATTTAAAATTATTAATTGACAAAAAACTTTATTTAATTGGATTTTATTCCAAGCAAGTTTTTTGTGATAAGGAATTGAGATGTTTGTGATAAAGCAAGGTTGTTATGGAGAATGTCTGTATATCTATATTAATCAAGAGTTTATGTGATCGAATAATGGAAGAAGGTTATTAGTATCAATTCAATGATCTTTGTTGTAAAAGGATAGGGATTACTTAATTGAAGAGATTTTTGCTGTCCCGAGACGACTTGAGATTTAGTTAAAGTTGTTGCATGTGGTTGGCTACGAGCTTCGTATTATGATGAAAGTTTTGACTTTCGTACTCCTAGTTTTGAGTGATGATTCAAACCACATTTAACGCCAACGAGATAAGTTGTGATTAAAAGATTTTGAGCGGGCGATATTGTGTTTCCGAAATGTGGAGTTAGAGTAAGTTTCCCTTTGGGAGTTTCGTGATATGTCAAGAACAACCTGAAGTATTCCAACAGGTTAACAGTCAATTATAAATAATACGATAGGAGTAAAGAATTTTGCAGAGTAGATAGCACGAATCATTCGTGATGTTATGGATCATAAAGTTCTTGTTTCAATTTGGGTTCATTCACGATGTGACTAAGAAGCATAGATGGCGGCTTGAGAAGTATTTTTTTTTCCCAGCAAATGCCTCAGTCACTAATGAAGCGGACAAAGTTTTTCATAAATATGAAATAAAAAAAAAATTATTATAATATAAAATATTATTTCTTTCATTTTAAACTAAAGTTTATATAATCATATGAATAATATTGAATTTCTTTGTAGAAGACTGCAGTCAGGTCGGCTTTTGAGCACGTTTTCAATTAAAATTTCAAATTCAATATTTGTTTCAAATTAAAGTTTTTGCACTGATGTCACAAATAAAGAAAAAAAGTAAGAATGATCATTTTACTCATCTCTTCATTCATACATAGCAAACAACATGTGCACACACCCACACACACAAGAGTTTCATCATTTTTCTGGTCTCTGTACTCTCTTAGTAAACTCCTCAGAGTGTGATAAATACATTTTTAGGTGTATTTGTATTTTTTGGCAATGCACATTTCTCAAGTACGTGAAATGAATATTTTTTTTTTTGTGCGAGTTTTGTGGGAAGGTCTCCAAAAATGTGAAAATTACAAAATCTCTGTATTCATTCGTATATTCGTAGTAGTATAAACAGAGGTAGATGACTTGGTTGTATTCAAAGTAATATGAAATAAGAAAGCAGATTAGTTAAGAAACGATCAGATGACGTATTTGTAATATGAATCTAGTCGTTGTCGACATAGTGTCTTTTCAGTCTTCTTAGGAATGGGTGGTTAAAAAGGAAGCTCGAGCTTCGTGTTTAAATGTTTTGCTGAATGGAAAAGTCTTGAATGATGTTTGTCGGGTGATTAATTGACGTCCCTAAGTATGTTTTTCCTTCCATTCAAATTGTTACCTCGCTCTGATTCATCTTTTAATTATGCATTTAGTAGATTTAAGATTATTCTTGTGTTAAGAAACAGCTGTTGCTCAGATGGAGCAATGAGAAAAGGTATACGAAATCTCTGCGTTCATACGGACGGACGGACGGATTGATGGACGGATCGACGGACGGATCTATAGACGGAATAGACGTCTATCGAGACGGAGGGATGGTAGGACTGACGGATTGATGGACGGAGTGATGGAAGGAGTGATGGAAGGATTGATGCAAGGAGTGATGCAAGGAGTGATGCAAGGATTGATGCAAGGAGTAATGCAAGGAGTAATGCAAGGAGTGATGGAAGGAGTGATGTAAGGAGTGATGGAAGGAGTGATGGAAGGAGTGATGGAAGGAGTCATGGAAGGAGTCATGGAAGGAGTTATGGAAGGAGTTATGGAAGGAATGATGGAAGGAATGATGGAAGGAATGATGGAAGGAATGATGGAAGGAATGATGGAAGGAATGATGGAAGGAATGATGGAAGGAATGATGGAAGGAATGATGGAAGGAATGATGGAAGGAATGATGGAAGGAATGATGGAAGGAGTGATGGAAGGAGTGATGGACGAACAGGCGAACATGGCATTATCAACTCAGCTCCATCGTGCTGATCAAGAATCCTGCTTCCGCCATTTACATACATTTAACAAAATCCTGATTGCCCATTTTTAATGGGTTCAGTTTATCAGCAATCTGAAGACTTAAAATTACTGTAACAAAGCGACCAATGGACTGGATACTCTGGTTATTTCCACTCCAGGATGTCATGTCAAGTCTCAATTACATATTTGTTTCAACAATTTCTTTACATTATAAATAAATATCTAAAAAATATACATTTTCCTCCTAATAAATCTTTGTTTAATCAGATTTCTATAACCCATAGATTTCATCATCGATCGCTGACTCTGAAACTTGCTCTGAGAGTTTAATAATGTGTGCCTTAATGGCATATCAATGGCATGTAAGGCAATATATTGAGCTTGAGTCGACTTTCTCGATGCATTTCATTAAGCTAACTTGTCATAATTTCGAGTAGTAATCAAATAAAAAGTCAACTACTATAAAATCGGTACCGTTATAAGCCGCAAATGGAATCGAGTTCAAGGCAATATCTAAGTCATCGCACCTCATAAAAGTTGCTCGTAAAACCAGGCAACATAAAAAATAAAAGCTCAACTCGACAGATTATCATAAAAAGCAATATCTCTCAACAACAACAACAAAAAAAACCTCCAAATTTAGGTATCACCCATTAGGAGGAGGAGGAGGGTCGCTCAAAGGTTCAGACCACCAAGACGACGCGCGTCTTCTCTGTCTCTCAGTGAACCCATTCTAAGTAGCATATTGTTGTTCAGATTTAGAAACAAATTACAAAATTACGCTAAACGCGCGTAGTCTCTGTGCAAAGGTAGCGCGGCCTTAACGATCAATAATGTCACATAAGTCAGCGATTAAAGTGCCGTAGTCCGATTCAAAGATGGGTTTTATGAGCATCATCGAGTCTCTTCAATTTGCTCTTCCTTCTCTCCTCCCCTTCCCATCTCCTGTCGGGGTCGTAAAATGTTGCTCACATGATCGTGTAGCGGTTGAGCGATCGCCTCTTGGTTCAGCCGGGACAGACAGGTGCGAAATCTTTTTCGAATCATCTCCAAACGTTTGGAAACCAGCTCTGCATTGGTTGGACGAGCTCTTTTCTGATATGATTTTACGACTGTTGTATTTTCGTTTTTTACGATCGCACAACGTACAAATCGTTTAGCGCTGGAGCCACACACACCAGATTCCATTCGAAAACTAGACTTGAAGGAAAATAAATAAACGTGCAGATACCCATTAATTGATGGGGGAAGAAGGCTGTTATGAAAGCAGATTTTTTTCAGTGTATTTAAGCATTATGCGAGAGGGAAGATATCTCACATATATTTAAACTTATAATTGTTAAAGGAAAGAGTTGTATATATAAATGTGCAAAGCACATATAAGCTCTAGCGAAGCTTTTAAGAAGGTTATCATATAGAGCTTAATGTAGAAAATCCTTAACAACTCTTAGCTTTTCAGAAGTCTATTGCAAGGATTTAATTAAAGAGCACACCTAAATTGTCTAGTATTTTCTAACTCTTTCTTTTCATACTAAAAGCTCGTCCAGTAGTACTATGTGCATTAAAAGCTCTAGCAGTAGTAATATTTGCATTAAAAGCACATGAAAGCTCGCCCGCTGCCTTACAATCACACGAAAGCTCGCTCAGTAACATTCAAATTACAATAAAGCTCTATTAATATCAGTAAAAGCACATGAAAGCTCGCTCAGCAGCAATGTAAGCATGAAAAGCGCATTGAAACTTTCATTATAATAATTTTTAAATTCAAAATGAAAACTGCCACGCAATATACCCAACTGCCAAATGCCCGCCAGGGTATTCTATATTATGCAAATCAATGAAGATCTAATTGTTTTCTTCTTTATTTTTTGCTCGTAAAATCAAATGAATTAGATGTGAGAGTTGAGGCATATATGCAAGCCGGTTCCTAAAACATTCGAATACAAAGAAACTATTTATTATTTTTTTTAGATTTTTATGATCAACGGCTATAAAAATATTATCAAATTAAATTCCAATTATATGAAACGTAAACGTAATATTATGTTTAGAATTTGTTAGCTCAGCTCATTAAATTTGCTTATCGCGCTGGCTGAGCACGAACAAAGCCCCGAAAATTCCAAAATGTATTTCAAATCAATTTTTAGAATAAATTTGATTTTTTTTAATATATATTTTTTAATAAAGCTCTGACCACACACACGCGCACAAGTAGCTGTGGGATGTAAAAAGTCTTGGGGTTATTTTTATAGTTTTTATAGCTCTTCTATTATGATCTATTAGGGACCATTAGCCGATAAGACGTTGCTCGAATTTATGGCTAAGGGTCTAGGTTTATTAATGGATTTTATGCTATAGAAATTTGTGCCTAGTATTTTCGTGCAGTGTAGAAAGTTGTTGCCAGAGCGCCCCTTTCACTGTCGTAACTGACTTTTGCTAAAAACACTTGACGCCTCGTTGTCTAGGCCTAGCCAGACAGACACACAGCAGATCTAGGCCTCTAAGGTCGAATTTTTAGCATATGGTCGAGCTCATGCAGGTTTAGTTAGGCTCAGCTCACCTGGTCGCAGCATGCCTGAAGGCCGCGCGCACAGTTTGAGCTCGATTGCAAATTTGAGCAGAAATTTTCATGTGTAAACAGAGACAGCTCGACGATGCCCCGACGTCGAGGCTGCGCGCTGCATGGGGTTGCAGTTCCTGTTGCTGTTGCTGTTGCTGTTGCAGGTGTGTGCGTGCGTGCCGCAGGAATTTCAAGAGCTGTCGAGCCGCGTCATGTTGTCTGGTTGGGTCTGCTCAGCTCTGCTCTGCTCTGCTCTGTTCGCTTGATTTTTGTGAAAGTCATGGCCATGACTCTCTAATGATGCCTGCAACGAAATGTCATTAGTTTCGCACATTTGAAGTGAGCCGCGATTTCTGAAGGGTTGCTGTTCTAGTAGTACTTGCAATTGCAATTACAAATCTCTCTCCACACTCTCTCTCTGTCTATCTCTAGCTCTGCTCTGCGGCATTTCAAACAATGTGTGAAACATGACGGGGGAGTCTAGCTGCAAATTGAAGCTACCAAACTGGAACGTTGCAGCTGTGGCTACAATAACTAATTGATTGACTCTCCGACAGCTGAAAATGAAATCAATTCAATCAAATAATATACAAATAAAACATGGAGTCATTAAATATATGTAATATGGAATTTGTATTTTGTTTTTATTAAAATTATTTATTTATTTCTGAATCTCTATTTCTTCCTTTCCATCTCTAGATCCATTTTTTAAATCCTCAAAGCAGTTCTTAGCTGCATTTGTTTACCTTTTCAGCTCTTCAGCTCCAAACTTCAGCTACAACTTCAGCTACAGCCACAGCTTCGGTTTCAGTTTCAGTTCCAGCTTCTCGGCTCTAGTTCGGCATGCGATGAAATCCTTATCAGCTCAATCGTAGCGTAGCTTCGTCCTTTCAGTTTTGGGAACAAGAAAAAGCCAGGTTTGAGTAACACTCTGGCTGCAGTATAATAAATGTTTTATATTTGGCCACAAATTTTATACAGCTTCTTTGCTTCATCAAAAATACATGCCAGATATACTGAACATTCAAAATATCCAAACTTGTAGACAGAAGTTAGAGAGAGGAGTATCTACATAACAAATGAATCAAATTACAAACAAATATCGATTATATGTAAACTGTGAAAAAACAAAAATTTAAATTGCGATTAATTTATTATTTATTTTGTATTTTTGCAATAAAATATTATTTGAATATGAAAATAGAACTAACATTATACCTGATGTATAATGTTAGTTCTATATTTATATTAAAATAATTTTTGATATTGTTCGATTTCTACTCCTGCTTCTCCTATGAGCTTGGGCAATATGAAATATTGTTATTTATTTGATCATTCAACTAAAGAGCAATATTTCATATTGGCCAAGTTCATAAGGGAAGCAGGAGTAGAAATCAAACAATATCTAAATTTATTTTATAGTTTTAGAAATCAAGAAAATATTGTACCTCATTTGAAATGAGCTAAGTTTTTAATATTAAAAAATCGGTTGATGTGAAACATAAGTTATAAAATAAAATTATATTTTTTAATAAAAATCATTATCTTTCCAGAAATTATCTATAAGATTTTCATTTTTATACCCTGAACCCATTGAAAATGGGAAAACAGGGTATAATGGTTTTGTTAAAATGTATGTAACAGGCAGAAGGAGGCGTGGCAGACCCCATAAAGTATATATATTCTTAATCAGCTCGACGAACTGAGTTGATATAGCCATGTCCGTCTGTCCGTCTGTCCGTCTGTCCGTCCGTCCGTCTGTCCGTCTGTCCGTATGTATGAACGCGTCGATCTCAGAATCTATAAGAGCTAGAGACTTGAAATTTTTTATGTAGATCCGTGTATAGCACGCGCAGATCGAGTTTGTTTCAAAAAATCGATAAATTTGATGGTTTTGAAGTTATCGATTTAAAACGTTATCGAAACGCTGTTATAAATTAATATCTCCCACATCTTTAGAGCTAGAGTCTCCAAATTTTGTATTCAGTATAATGTAGAGTTTATACAATTTTGGTTTTTGTCAGATTTTTGATACCACCCCCCCTTTCCTTCCCTTTCCCCCCAAACTTGTAAAATCCGTATTTCAATTACTAGAGACTTGTGCTTTGGCAAATATACACATATAAATGACAGAATCACGCTCTGAAAGTTTGATTAAGAACGTTCATCTACAAAAGAAGTTATTAAACATTTAATTTCCCATAGTAAAGCCTATGAGCGCAGCCCACGCTCAGTCGCTGCGCTAACTGCGCAGTCAGCAGAGCGCGTGCTTATGCGTATGTGTATGTGTGTATGTGTGTGTGCATGTATTGCTTGTATACATGTATATGTTAAATAAGCATAGAATGTTTGGAGTATCGGCTCTTCGCAGGGTTCAGGGGATCTCCTAGTCGGGTACCGCCGACTAGAGCTTTCTTACTTGTTTTACATTTTATTTATATTTATTTCTTTCTTTATTATTAGTTTTAAATAATATTCAATATTGTATTTATATTTATTTCTTTCTTTATTATTAGTTTTAAATAATATTTAATATTGTATTTATATTTATTATGTAATAAATTTTAAATAATATTTAATATTGTATTTATTTTTATTATTTAATAAATTAAAAAAAAAATATTTATTATTGTATTTATATTTTAATTTTATTATTTGTTTTAAAATTTAATTTTAAGCTGATTTAATAAAGACATTTATCTCATATTTAAAATATTTTACTATTGAAATTTATTTATTAAGTAAAAATATTCAAAGTAAATCAGAAATGAGCAATAAAACCTAAACAGAGAGTCATTAAAGTAAGTATTATTTAAAAAAAAAGTTAAATTAAAGGATTGTTTATTTAAATATCTTCCATCTCCTTTGCTGCTTTACAGATTTTCTTCAAATAATAAATAAAAGGAGACTTACTAAAGCTCAGCTTAGCATAAACTTCACCAACCACTAATCAACTTATCAAAATATTACAAATGTTTATTGACATCTTCTTTTATTCATGTTCCTCTTTAAGGAATGTAAATTTGTCTGTTTTCAAATATATTTCCAGTTTTAAGACTCTGCCCCTCTCTCAAATTAAATCAAAAACTTAAAACTCTTACCATTTCCATTTCGAATCCATAAATATATATACACATATGTCAAGCTGTTAACCAGATGGAGGAGTCGCCTTTCGATTCTTGGCGTATTAACAAAAATGATATCACACTTGAGACTTGAGACTTGGCTAAAGGGCCAAACCCGCCGGCCGGTCAGTTCATTCACAGCTGCTGTCAGCTAACAACTTTATAAGTCAAATTTATGGCCAACTTTTGGAAATAACAAAAAAGAGAGAAAAAATCGATAAAAAAAAACAGTTGAAAGAAATCGAAACGGTAGAGCGAAGAATTTCTCGCCTAATGATGGCAACCTGTCCGCTGGGGGGATTAAGATTTTATACAATCTTATAACGTGTGCTGCGACGCGCCATTGTTCGTTGTCCGTCGTCCTATCATAATTTGCTTATAATTGACTTACTATTTAATTTTCATATAAATAAAAGGCATACAAAGACGCGGCCGTCAACATTTTGGGCCATAAACACGCTGAATTATGCTTTATCTAGATCGATGTAGATCGATCTACATATATCTAGATATATCTATGTATATATGCGCGACCCCAGGTGCTCTGCTGCCTCACTCTAAATCAAGTTTCTTTCGTGAAATATGGAAATTTGTAGCTGGTTCTTTTTCATTTAGCTCTTGGATATAACTAAAGTCTGTCTTGCTTATCTGTTGTCTGTCGCAAATCATTTGATTAAAGTGTTAATTTTGCATAAATTGAGATCAATTTAAATTCCATGCGATTTGCACGGGTCGAGTTCGAAGCCTATTTTAGAAATTTTGTTTGTTTTATTTAAGCATTGACTTCATTTTAATACATATTTATAAAATCAATTTTGTTTCGAATTAATATATATGTTTTTTTATGTATTTTAAATTCTAAATTTACTCTACAAAAATGGTAATGTAAAAATTTTTGAATAAATAAAAAAAATACCAATAATAAAGGAAAATAGTGGTTTATTATAATTTTTATTATCTATTTATTCATAAAAAGTAAAAGAAAAAAATGTTTTTTTTTTTTTTTTCAGAACTCAAGAATTTGTGTAATTTAATATGATAAGCTCTTATTCAACTTAGTTATAATTTTATTTGATTTATTTTTTATTTATTTAAAATATTGTTAAAATTTTTGTTTATCTAAATGCATAGAAAAAAAAATTAAAAAATTAAAAAAAAAATAAATAATTTAAATATGTTAAAATTGTAATTTTAAAATATTTTGTTATTTACAATAATTATTTTTAATTTATGTATTTGTTTAATATTTTCTTAAATATGTATTAATATTTTGTATTTATTTATTTTTCAAAATATTTAATAAAAATAATTTTACAAAACTAATTTTAAATGGTTTTCTCATAGTTTTATATATATTTATTGTTTTTATAAAATGATTTTTTATGTTGCTCTATAATTAATCTTTAACTACTTTAAATATATATAATAAATAAATTTATGTATTTGTTAAATTTTTTTTTAAATTTGTATTAATATTTTGTATTTATTTAATTTTCAAAATATTTAATAAAGTAATTTAAAAAAAGTAATTTTAAATTGTTTTCTCTTATATTTTTTTTTTTATTATTATTGTTTTTACAAATTGATTTATTTATGTTTATACTCTATAAATAATCTTATATATATGATAAACCTATATAATTACTACTAAAATTTTCAACATTTTTTTTATAATTTTTGTTAAAAATATTCCTTAAATAACCTATCACACTAGAGGGTATACTTTGTGCAGACAATCCCCAAGCCGATCATTAATTTATTTAATTCCTTAGTTTAATGCCATTTTTATTTTATTGTTGAAAGCTTTTATTTGCCCAATGTTTCCGAATGTGGATTGACAAGTTCTTTAGGTTACAAAAGGCGATCCCAAAAACTGAACTTTATCAATGGCGGGAACTTAAGATTAAATTGTTAACAATGTGCTGCCTACAATAGCGTAGAATATTAAGTGGTATCTCGACTTAAAAACAATATGAAAGAAACCACACTTTAGCCATATTTAGTTTAAATGAATGAATTCCGGCGGGTATATAAATATATTAACAAAAAAATTATTAATATTTATGCATTAAGTAAGAAATATCTGATTATTTATTTAAGGCTTAGTCTTCTTCTCTTATGAATGGAATTTTTGTCTTCTTCTTGTATCAATAAATATTTTTTTCAGAATGGTCCTTAATTTTTATAGTGTGTGGAATGCAGATTAATATGCTGGACTGAATATTTAAAGAAATTTTTATATTTTTATTTATATCAAAGAATACTTAAAGAATTTTTATATATTTCATTTATATTAAAGAACTTTATAAATAAAAATTTGAACTCAAATTATTATGGGAATGGGATTATGTTAGTTGTGGAAAACCGATTTTTGCTATAACTCGCAGAGAAAGAAGTTTATTAATGTACTTAAAAAAGAATCATGCCAATAATAAACTTAACAGTATTCTGAATATAGTAAACTGAACATAGTTCCACAATTCAAATGTTAAGTCTTGATAATATCTCAAAGAGTAAAGGTAAGTACGTATATGCTAAAGTGTTTGTGAGCTGTAGCAGAATTTGCAACTGTTTAAAGGACAGCCTTGCTCAATCAAGAGAATTTGGCAGTCTAAGCTATACACACACGCGCATACACTCACCGAGCTTAACATAGAATCCAAAGATGAGCGCAGGGAGTGTGCAGACCACGATTGAGTAATAGTCTGTGTCTTAACAGTGGGTGCAGACCATCTCACATGTTCCACAACTTAGCAGCAGAGCGCTTCCTAATAGTTGTTTAGAGGATCCACACGCACACGCACCTACACACATACGCAGCCTGCCTGTCGTGAAACTAGATAATGAGAGCGTGGGAATTATCTTAGTTGAGTGATAATTGCTGAATTGTCATTGTCTAGCGCCATCTTAGTGGTGGGCTGCTGCATTTAGTTGCTCGAGAACTCTTGCTGTGATCTGAGGAGACACGTATTACGAACATATATTTGAATATCGTATGATTATTACATGTATACATATATGTAAATATCATTAGATCGTTAAAATCAATCAATAAGTCGCTGTATTTGCCTTACTGAGTTGCTCGGGAATTTTAGCTTTGATCTCAGTTGTGATTTACATATGACTGAATTTATTTGTCCAAGCTGCACACACACACACAAGAATACCTTGCTGTGAGCACAAAGCTCTCAAGAGAAACCACAGATGGGCTCGCGCAATGCAATGCAGTCACAACATTTATCGAAGCACACAGGATCCACAAGCACTCACGCATTTCTGCACCAATTAGCGCATCAATAGCTCTGCGAGCAGCTTTTGATAATGAGAGAGTGTGGGAGTTATCTTTGGAGAGTGGCTATATGTGTGAGTGACAGTGCTTGGCATAGCATAGAAAATTTTGACTGCACTTCAGTTGCTCGCGAACTTTCGCTTTAATCGGAGCTGGCGCGCAGCTCGTCTATAATTTCTATTACTTTGTTCTTAAATTATTCATTATTATTATTCATAATTATTAATGATTTTCACAAAATTATATATAATTATTTATGTTTCTCATATTCTCGCAAAAAAGTCTTAAGAACTTTAAGAAACTTTTTAGCTTAGCCAAAAATTTCAACCTTTTGCAGCTCCAACCCTACAGCAAGTGCTTTTGGCTATCGAAAATTCCTGTGTTATCATATTTTGCTGCAATTTTATAAACTTTCTACGTTGCCAGCAGATTGCCAATACATTAACACGTTTTTTTCGCAAATATATATATATATATAGATATATATATATTATATATACAGATATATAGATGCTTGCCATGCGAGTGGTTGGCAATTTTTTCGCATCATTTGTTGCCCCTGTCGAAGGAAGGGGCAGTGGCAGTGGCAGGAGGCGGGGGCATGTCGCCGGTAGCGACACCCGCAGCTGAGATGCTGCTGCTGCTGCTGCTGCTGGTGCTACATTAGAGCTGGTGGCAGGCGGTAGTCCAGTCCCAGTCCCAGTCGGAGAGGCAGCGGCAATGTAGCATAAGCTCGCGCATCATTGATTTCAATTTGAAGCGCCGAGGCGTCGTCCTCGTCGTCGTCCCCGTCGTCGTCGTCTTGGGGAGGTGGCGCACTGGAACGTCCAGGGCCAACTATCAGCATTAAATGTTATGTGGCAACAACGTCCGCTGCATGCCGCGTCGTGTCCGTGCCGTGTCCGTGCGTTATCTGTTTCCGCAACATGATGTTGCCAATGATAATGATGATGATGATGAGGTTGGCAAGGGGCTGTCGCTGCCGCTGCTGCTGCTGATAATGATTATTGAAGTTGCGGCTCTGATTTTTGCACACACACACACGAAAACACGTGTGTGTATTTATGATGTATGTGAATGTGTATGTGTGTGATTTGGTCCAGCTGAAAAATTTCAACGCATAAAAATATCTTGGCTGCTGCCACACCCACTGCCACAGCCAACCCCCTGCCCAGCTGCTGCTGCTGCTGCTGTCGACGACACTGTGAGCAAGATGGACTTCCGGTTTCCTGTTTCCGTCTGTCGAAGTTCTTTACTTTTTTTTTTCAATGCTTCGGCACACACACTCACACACACACACACATATGCCCGGCTGCTGTGTATATGTACAATTTTTTATATCGCACTTGCTGCTGCTGCTGCTGCTGTGTAGTGGGCGTGGCATGTGTGTATAGCTTGTGGTGTGGCATTGGTTTGCCATGCGACCATACGACCAAACGCCCATCCACATCAATGTTTGATGTGTCAGCAGCCGCTGGCCAGAGCAAGCAGATTGGAGGTAGGGGTAGGGGGTATGGGTAGGGGTAGGGCTAGGGGTGTGGGTGTGTGAGGGTGTGAGCACATTTAGCTCACAGTTTTATAATAAATCGATAAACAGCCAAGCGCTGCACACACACACAAAAAAAGGGCCAGCTAAATCTGAGCTAGGATTTCCCTTTTCCATGCCAATGTTAATGTTGTTGTTGTTGTTGTTGTTGCAGGAGGAGGAACTTTAATGCGTTGCTTGATACGAAGCTGCATGCGAAAGGCTTGACTGGGTTTTTAAAGTGGACGTTTTGCTATACATATAATAGAGGAAGAGAGAGAGAGGGATAGAAAGAGTAAGTAAGAGACGGATAGAGAGAACTTTTATAAAATGTAGTATTAATTTGACTTTATATTCATTTGATTATGTGTTTAATTATAGAAATCTATTATTAGGCTGCTGCAATGATTGAATGGCTTCATTTTTTAAGTTCCCATAGTAAAATTTGTATCGCTTGGATTGTATTAGTTATATATATAATGATTAATTATTTATATTATGAGTTAAATTTAATTAAATTTTAATGATAATATTATTATAAATCTGCATAAGTATAAATATTAAATTTATAAATGTATTATTTAATTAAATTTAATTAATATAATTTATTAAATTTATATATTTAATTAAATTTAATTAATATAATATTAAATTTAATTAAATTAAACTCCTACTATAAATTAATTAATTAATTATTTTTTTATTTATTTTTTTATTTTCTATAATTAAACAAGTATTTTAATTTTTTTATTTTTTATGGAACACTTTATTTTTAAACTACTGCTCTTTATATTATTTTATTTTAAATTATTTTCAAATCACTAATAAATATAGTTTTTAAAAATGCTTTGTCTTTTAGTATACATATATTCACATAATTTTTAATATCATTTCTTTGTGATAGTTTTCTTTTATTTCAGAAAATTTTATATAATATTTATATTTTTAATTTTTTATTATAAATTCTATAATTATAATATAGAAAAATATATTTATATTAAAAATTTATTATATAAATTTATATTAATAATAATAATTTATTATTTATTTATATATATTAATTATTTATATTTCGAATTTAATTTAATTTAATTTAATTTAATGATTATATTATAAATCTACATAAGATTTCTAATAATATTATTAAATTAAATTAAATTTCGTATATAGTTAATGAATTAATTAATATATTAATCTTTCATTTTTGTTATATTTAATATTATATTTTTATTTAATTTATATTTTCTATTTTATATATTTTTTATATTTATTTTAACCATTTTTATTTAATTATTATTATAAATACGAAATATATGTATGTATATATATATTTAAAAATTTTTTATATTTTATTTTTATATTAATCATTTCATTTATTTATTATATATTATATATATTTTTATTTTATTATTTTACATGCTCTATAAAATATTTTGTTATATATATAAATACTAAAAACTCTCACTTCATTAAATATATATATTCTTCTTCTTCTTTTTTTCTAGTTACCATGCCAAGTCTTCTATAGTTTCTAGTGGCATAAACACACACACGTCCGTCATACAGCTGTAAACATATATCATATTGACGCACAATCTCACACACACACACACACACACAGCGAGTAATACGTGTGCACACACAGTAGTTGTGGCATGACAAAAGCGAGTGTCTGTCAAAGCAAATATGAGACCACAAAATGTCAATAAAATGTCAAAGGTTCTCGCCACCCCCGCTAATTGGTTAATGTAAACAACAGACGAACTAAGCAAGAAGAAGACGAAAATATCTCGCGCAGAAACAACAACAACAACAACAACAACTGCAGCACTTCAAGCTGGGCATGTTTCAAGTTTCAAGTGTTGACGCGACATGGCAACAGCAGCAACAACAATAACAACCATGAAAAAATGAAACAAAAACAAACAGACAACAGGCGGCAACACACACACACACAAACACACACACACAAACACACACACACACACACACACATATGGCAGAACAAATACTTCAATTAATAAACAGACACGCGTCCATCGATAAATACTTGGCAAAGTAAGCTGCGTCTCGCCCTATGCCCAATCGTACCATCATAGCTCTAGCCCGACTCAACCCCCTTTGCCCAGACCTTGGGTCTGGTAACCGAATACCGTATAGCGCGCCGGAGGCGTCACAATTGGACAACCGTAAGGCGTTGCAATCGCTGCTTATGTCCTTGTCGCGTAACTAAAACCTATAAGAGTACTCCAAGTACTCACTTAACAAAGTGCTTAAAATGGTTCTCTGTCGATAGAGCCATAGGCCAGAAGGCGACGATGAAATGATGGAGCTATAGAGGTCTATGGAAAAGAAAAAGACTGTAAAGACTGATTTAACAGATCTGTTAAAATAAATTTGAAGTAAGTATTTTTTTTAAGTTTTTGAGTTTTCATTCAAATTCGATTTTTACTTATATATTGAATCATTTTAAAAAGTTTAAAATTGATTATATTTTTTATTTATTTATAAATTGATTATATTTATTTTATTTTGATAGCATTTCTAGGCATTTATTATATATGATAATCACCATTGAAAAAATAATAAATATAATATATTAATAAAACATAATTATTATAATATCTATATATAAAATACATTTTAAACAAATGGATTAAATGAACCGCGCAACGCCGGTGATGTAAAGTCTTTAGAATAGCTCAAAGAGCAAAGGTAAGTACGTATATGCTAATGTGTTTGTGAGCTGCAGCTGAATTTGCAACTCTCTAAAGGGCAGTCTTACTCAATCAAGAGAATTTGGCAGTCTAAGCTATACACACACGCGCATACACTTACCGAGCTTAACATAGAATCCAAATATCAGCTCACAGTCGGTGCAGACCTCACATGTTCCACAACTTAGCAGCTGAGCGCTTCCTAATAGTTGTTGAGAGGATCCACACGCACACACGTATGCGAGAGAATGAGAGCGTGGGAATTATCTTAGTTGAGTGATAATTACTGAATTGTCATTGTCTTAGTGCAAATGCTTTTCGTAGCGCCAGCTTAGTGGTGGTGGGCTGCTACTGCATTAAGTTGCTCGAATACTACCTTGCTCTGAGTACACAGCTCCACTCCAGTGAAGCCACAGATGGACGCATAGAATGCAATGCAGACTCAACATGGATCGAAGTTGCTGAGAGGATCCACAAACACTCACGCATTTCTGCACCAATTAGCGCATCAATAGCTCTGCGAGCAGCGTTTGATAATGAGAGTGTGGGAGTTATCTTTGGAGACTGATCATTGTATGAGTGAGCTTAGAAAATTTTGACTGCACTTCAGTTGCTCGCGAACTATCGCTTTGATCGGAAGTGGTGCGCAGCTCGTGTTGTATTTTTTTGTGTATTTAATTATAGGCATATTCATATGCGCAGATCAGGGGATTATTAAAATTTTTGCATATTAGAACTATTGGAAAGTGAAATTTATAATTTAAAATTGAATATTGTTGAAGAGTTACTAATGTATTACAAATAAATTGCATTTAATACAAGCAATAAGCTTTTGGTTGTCTTATTTCTGTGCTTGTCTATTCTTATCTCTCTCTCTGTTTTAGTTTCAATACAGAGTTTGCTTGTTGAGTTGACTGGACAAAGGGGTTGATGCATTTGGTAGACAAGCCAAAACCTGTTTGATATTTATAACGGCAATTGCTGGCATATTTTAATGAATGAAAATGAGCATATGAAGAAAAGGGAAGAAAGGAATGTGTAAACAAATAGGTACAAATACCCTGCCTGCCAGCAAATAGAGCATATTGAATACTTAGTTGAATTTATATAAATATTTTTGTATAAAATATTAAAAAATAATAAATAAAAATATATTAAATAAAAAAATTAATAAAAAAATAAATAAATAAATAAATAAATAAATAAAAATAAAATAATAATATGTAAATAAATAATAAAATATGAGATAAATATAATTCTGTTAACAAATTAAGGAATATACATGAATATCGCTTTATACAAAATATAAAAAAAAAAATACCTTGGCTCATCCTTAGTCCCCGCAGCCGCTAAAGATTAAATGAAGGGTATTTCACTTAAGCACCCAAAGGGTAGTAGTTGGGGTTGGGATACTTGAAATATCCTGTATCTATGAGTTATTTTGACAGGCAGTTTTTTTTTCTTCTCATTCTCTGCAGGTTATCAAAACAAATTGCGCTGCCAGCAGCAGCAGCAGCAGCAGCAGCAGGAAATTTTAACGCCAGACCCAAACTAAAAAGAAAAAAAAAGAAGAGAAGGGAGAATGTACCACTTAACCTATGCGTACACCCACATAATGATGATGCGCAGGTGTCGTGTGCACCTTTATTCAGCTCCTTTTTGCAGGCAATTTCAAATCTGTTGGCAAACGCGAATGCAAAGGAAGCGCTGTATTAGTTTGGCTGCTGTGCGATGTGTGAGTGTGTGAGGAGATTGCCCATAAAAATTCCATAAAGATAGCGATTTATGTGTGTAAGCAGCGAAAGGGTTGCCAACTCGATTGCTTTATATGCATTCAGATATACTATATATATGTATGTGTGTGTGTGTGACATGGCAGGTCGATGCGTAAATTGCCTTGCTGTGGCATTGATGCGGCTGCCGGCTGTTGGCTGCCGGCTGCTGGCTGTTGGCTGTTGGCCGTAATGGCATTTCTTCATCCATTTCATCATCAGGCATCGGCATCATCAGCATTTGTTGCTGACACTTTTGCTACTTAGGGGATTGAACGGTTTTTTTTCTTTTTTTTTTCATCTCTTCTCTCCTCGCTTTTTTTTATCAGCTTGGAAGTCTTTTGTGCGTGGCATGGAAATGATTTGCAGGTGGTTATTAATCAAATTAATGTGCTTATTGATAACGCTGATGCCCCCATAATGTGTTGCATTGTTGTTACAGCCTTTAAAGTGGGGCAGCTCGTGTCGCATTAGAGATTGGCTGCTAATGCCAACGTAAGAGCAACTATAACCTGAAGACAGGTTACAAGCTTTTAAACTGAACAGAAAAACTTATTATCTTATCCCTATCGCCGTCAATGGCACACGGACAAGCCGGCAACACGCGACATCGCTTAATTGAAATCAAACACCAAATGAAAAACAAAGAAAAATAGTAACAAATTAGCATAGCACAGAAAGCGCCACACAGTGGTCAAAATAGGGATATTTTGTCTTAAAAAAAAATATATACAAAATTGCTTAGAGAATTGGATAAGATATTCAAGAAAATTTAGGAATTCATGTATATAAAAATATTAAAATTATTATAAATATGAAATTTAGTTTAGTTAGAAAACTATGTTCTAAAAATATGTATTCTTATTTCTATTATATATTTTTAAGTGGGAATGCAATTTTAATATACTATATTCTATAAATCAAAACTTTATATCTATAAATATAAATTTTTTTTTATTTTTCAAACATCTAAAAAATTTTCTTTTATATATTTTATTTACAAAATTTAACAATAATAAAAACTAAAAAAAATATATATATAAAAATATATATAAATATTTTTAAAAATTTTCTTTTCTATATTTTATTTACAAAATTTAACAATAATAAAAATTAAAAAAAAAATATATATAAAAATAAATCTGTAACTTTATTTAAAATAATTTCAAAATTTTTAAAGAAAGAAAACATATTAAAAAAAAAAAATTATTTTTAAATATTGTTAAATATTTTTATTTATTTATTATTTTAAATTATGTATTCATTCTTATTAAATACATATATATTCTTAAAAACATTTAATACAAAATTTAAAAAAATATATATATATATATATAAAAATAAAAAAATAATAATATTGCTTCAAAGAAAGTTTTTAAAATTATTTAAAATAAAATATATATAAAATATTTTTAAAATTTTTCATTTATCACTTGATTATGCATCTGTAAATATACTATATATCAAATCATTTTTTCTTTAAATTTTATACTCAATTAAAAACCTTTTTCCACCATTCCAACAGAATTCCAGTAAAACAAGCCTATTTGAGAAAAACTCCATAACACACACACACTAAATAAAGACATGAAAATGTATCTGGACATTGTGGAAAGGCACTTAAATCACAGCAGCGACAGCCGCTGATAAAATAAATAAGCCCAACTATGTTCGACTACGAAACAAATCAAGAGCTCGACCCCTTTCGATGAGGCCCTTAAAAAAATACAAAAACAAATTGGAATAGTCACGGGCGCAACTCCTCTAAGCCCTGACTGTCTGTCCGTCCAGTCTGTCCCGCCTGCCTGTCAGCTGACGTCAACTGATTTATTTGGAGACACAGACACTAATTATACGACACAACAACAACAACAACAACGAGAGTATCAACAAATGCGTTGACAGCCATGCCGCATCTTTAATTTCTTTTTGTCGCTGTTGGTGCTTTGAGCCATGGTCCAGTGAGCAGCTCGAGCCGAGCACGCGATATGCATTGGACAGCGTGCAGCTGACCAGCAAGTGCAACTGAAATGCCTTTTGGACAGCAGCTGACAACCAGGCGGACAGCAGCTTGACAACTAAGTAAAGTAAAGCAATTGAGCTGTGCGGGAGGAAGCGAAGCGAGGGAGTGAGCGAGCTAAGGCGGAGCTGCACACGACACAGTGAGTCAGAATTGAAACGTTGTGGGCGTGTGAGTTAAGTAAAGATAATTTTGATTAGACTATAAGCAAATGAATGAAAATCTTGGAATATTGTCATGATTACTAGTGTGATTAGTATTTTTAATTATTATTATTATTAATATTATATAAATGTTATTAGTATTATATATTTATTTTTTGCATGCATGATTATTCCTAAAAAGTATATCATTTTATTATTATTATTTATTTGAATGATTATTATTTATTTATTTTTATTATTATATTGTTATTATTTACTTATATTATATTATTATATTTGTTTTAATTTGTATTATTAGTATTATATAGTTGCATGCATGATTATTCCTATTAAGTATCTACACATAATTATTATGGATAAGTTTTTATTATTATTATCACTATATTATTATTATTTATTGAAATTATTATTTTTATATTTTTTTTATTTATTTCAATAATTTTTTATTATATTTTTTTATAACTATATTATTATTTATTTTCATGACACTTAAATTATATTATTATATTTTTTTATCACTATATTATTATTATTTATTTATATTTTTTTAATTTAAATTATATTATTATATTTATTTTAATTTGTATTACTAAAACAGTTTCTGTAGCATATGCCTTAAAATTTTTATTTATAATTTTTTATTTTTTGAGAAAATTCTTTTTGAAAATATATAAATAAATATATTTATATATATATATATATATATATATATATATATATATATATATATATATTAATATACTAAAATGTAATTAATTTTATTTAATTTATTAACCATAATTAATATTGGGAATAATATATAATATTACGACAAATATTTTCAGGCAATAAATATATTAAAAATATTTTTAAAAATATAAAAAATATATTTATATATATAAATATAAGCAAAACTCAAACAACCACAATTACCTATAAAAATGTTTAATTTCAATCAAATTTAGTTTAATTTAAAACTCATTTAAATGCCATTTATGTTTATCTTTAATCGACTATGCCCAAAACTCTGCTCACTCCATGCTGCTGCATTTCCGTTCTGGGCCGCATTGCGGCACGTATTCTGCTGACCAAAATCAGAACTGGCAGTCCCGTCAGAACGTCAGCCACAGCGCAGTTCAATAACTCAAAATGCAAACAACTTAATTAGCAACAACAGCAGAAGCAGCAACAACAGCAACAAGAGAATGCTGCCCGAGGGTAGGGGGTAATTAATTTCAAGCGCATGCCAATCCTGTTGCTGTCCACCCGCTGATTATTATGTGTTGGATGTGGTGCCTGGGTGCTTGGCAGCTTGTCCAACTGGCATAGCCACTGCCAGTGCCAGTGCCACTGCCACAGACATCGAGACAGTCCGAGCCATTGCCGGAGTCGCTGTTGGAGCTGGTAGCTGATTTTTGGGTTCGCCTACACGACGACGACGCCGACTTCGACGTCGACGTCGTCGTCGGCGGTGCGTGCATTTTTTGCTTAATTAATGGCGGCAATTTGTAAACGTCGCGAAATGCGCGAAAATGTATTTGCCAAAATGAAGCGAGCCTCGTCGCGAGTCGCCGCCGAGCGGAGCCTGCAATATGCGCAATAAGAAACTGCAGTCGCTGTTGCAGTCGGCGTCGACGTCGCAGTCGCTGTCTCAGTCACCATCTCAGTCACTTTTAAAGGCGTTGATTGATCAGCAGCCAACGCCGCCGCCTGCAACGCATGCTGATGAACGATCCATCGATCCGACAATTCGTTGATCCAAGTGGGCATCGGCATCGTTTGCCACGGCGCACACCAAAAAATTTCAGTAGACAATGTGTTCAGGGTGTGTTTGCACGACTGCTTAGATGCTCTGTAAATGGGAGTAAGGCGGGAAATGTTAGTTTTTATTAAATTTTAAAGCAAAATATTAGTTAAAATTATTTTCTATAATTTTGCCTGATTCAACTTTTATTATTTATTTATTTTTTTTTTTAATATTTATTTCATTTATTTATTTTTTTTATATTTATTTCATTTATTTATTTTTTTTATTTTTTAGTTGAAATATTTTTTTTTGTTATTTTTTATTTTTTTATTTAAAATTTATTTTTTTTTTAAAATTTTTTTTTTATTTTTAATTAAATTTTAAATTACATATATTTTTAATGTTATATTATTTTATTTTATTTATTTTTTAATATTATTTTTAATTTAAATTAAATTATATAATACATTTATTTTAGTTTATATTATTATTATTTTTTTTTTAATATTTGAAGTCATTTATTCAAAAGAGAAAAATAAATTAAATATTTATTAAGAATGTATTTTAAATTTAATTTTTTGTTAAAGATTGTTAGAATAATATAACAATTGATTTATTTTGTTAGGCCTAACAATGCAAAAGGTTTCTTTACTCCCAGCCGTATTAGCTACAGCCTTTAGCTCTTCGAAAACTGTTCTATAGATATATTTATCCATTAACTTAGGAGCTTCCGTAAAATTCGTCTGCTACCTACCTTCTCACCTACCTTTTCCTTTACTAGAATTTCCATAAAGTTTCTTCGCATTTCAATATCGTATATACCCAAAAAGCTAAACCCACCTCTGTTCGAGTATAGAGTATTAAAAAAAAGCGAAAGCTTGAAACAGAAACTGTGAAGATATTTTTGCGTTATTCGCTTGGCATACATAAACAGCACGCGAGCGCCATAATCATAATCCATAATGTCATAAGTGTCGATCGGTGGTGCGGTGATCGGGCGAATGTTCGAATGGTCGATTGTGAGGATCTCGCCTAATAATGTTGTCGCCAGCGATCGGCGATCAGCGATCGACGATCAACGTATCAGTTGATCAGTGATCAGTGATCGGTGATCGGTGATCAGTTCAACGGCTTGTGACTCTCTCTCTGACACATCAAATACTGTTTGATTTACGAGCATTATGAGAACAATAACAATGCGCCCAATGAATAATGCCATCGATCGCCTAAAGAGAATGTTCGAGTGGGGCCTGGTGGGGGATAAGCGGGGAACTATGTATATATAGCGCTTGATGTTGACCGACGCGTCTTGAATTTATGGCAGACCATAATTGTCATAATTTTCTGTATGGCCAACAACAAGTAGCTGACCGGCGATCAGCTCCAGCTGTGCTACCGTTTAATTTGATAAGGGCTCCCAAAACTTTTCATGCGCCACATGTGGCTGCCCGAAACGATCTTCATTTTGCAACTGGACAACTGGGCAGCTGGGCAGCTGGGCAGCTGGGCAACAAGATCGCAATTAATTCATGCGGATAAATCTTCAAGTGCTAACTACATGACAACAACAAAGTAGTTACAATATTTTTGCACCTTCTTTTGCCTTTAACTTTAACTTTACCCACACAAAATCACGATCCTCACTATCTCTCTCTCTCTCTCACTCTCTTTGGCTGTCTCTGATTGCATTCTGCGGCTGCCTTATGCCGTCGACTCGGTTTGCGTTCGTTTAATTTCAATTTGTTGCCGCTCCAAATTTATGACGGTTATTAGCAAAAGACGTGCGGCCAACACATACCTCATGGCTTTGGCTTTGGCTGGATTCTGGATTTCCTGTCCTGTCGGAAAGAAACCCCATGGCTAACAATACATATGGATATATATATAGGTATATACTTCAAGCGCTACTGTACGCCATTTTGGTTGCACGCCTGCGCAACTGCTGCCGCTGCTGCTGCTTGCGGTGGCAATGTTTACTTGCCACAGACAAATTTCATTGTAACTCGAGTAACTTGGTAGTAGACTGCAAGTCCACTTTAGCCACGTCTCTCTCGCCCGCTCTCTGTGGGCCTTGTGGTGTGGCATGTAGTCGCCTTTGTTGCCGCTGCTGCTGCCGTTTGTCTAGGTAATTGCGTTTATAGTTAGTCATGTTACCTGACGGCCTAACTGCCTGACTGCCTGACTGGCTGACTGGCTGGCTGACTGTTTGTTGAGTTAGCTTTTGCAGCTTCTGTTACACATTTCTGTTTTCCTTCTGCTCTTTTTTTTTGTGGTGGTAAATATATAATGAAATTCGTATTTATTTAGTGCTGGCGCTTGTTCGATCTTATCAAGATTTTCTTGATTGATAGCAATTTGCATTGGACTTAGTCATATATATATACTTGTGAAGTAAATTTGCTTTGGCTTATAATAGTTTGCTAAAATGTGTTTTTTGTGCATTTAAATTAATCATAATTATTTATTAATTTATTAAATATTTAATGCATTTTTAAGGTTTTAGCCTAAAATATATATTATTTTTTTGTATTCGGAAAATTATCTAGTTTTATAATGTAAAGCTTAAAATTTGAATTTATTAGTTTTTGTCTTTGATTCTAAGACCTTTACCTTAGGCATCTTGCTGCCAATTTATATGTTGATTAACATTACATGGCTTAACGTTAACATTTTGATATATGTTAAATTATATTATGTTAAGTTAAACAGTTAATGTTAGTGTCAACTTTAAAATATTTAATGTTAGTGTTAATGTTAGTAATGTTAATGCCTTCCCTGCCGTTTCTTTTTAGTCTTATTCTGCTCATATTATTAATATTATGTTGTGAGGTGCATTGAATGCGCTGTTAGCCTGTTTGCATATCTGCAGGCACAGCTTCAGGGGCTAATAAGACTCTGTTATTATAATAATAAATATACACAATAATAAATAAAAAATAAAAATAATAAAATAATAAATAATAAAATAAATAAAAAATTGATTTAATAAATATAAATAAATTAAATTATCAATTAATTTTATCAAGCATTGATTTAGTATAATAATGTGTAATATATGTAAATTAATTAATTAGACTCAAATTTGAGTTAAAAATATTAATATTATATTTATTCTTTTTTCAAATAGTTAAATATTTAGTGAAATAAAAATGCTTAATCTAAAAATGTAGATAAAAATTTCTGAGTGGCACGAAAAAATATTAAAATGAACTAAATATTAAAAATATATAAGACAGCTCTCTGAGTTCTAGCAGTATTAAAAAAAATATTAATGCATTATATTATTAATGCATTAAATTATATAGTATATAAAAAATAACGAATATAATATCATGCCTATTTAAAAATTCTCTTTAATACACTTAAAAATAATTTCTTATACTAAAAAGTATTTTAGTAAAAAATAAATATTGATAACCAAATAATAGACAATTTTTAAATAAGCATGATCTTATTATATTCGTTGTTTTTTGTTGTTATTCATATTCAATATTTAAAGCTTTGACTTAATGCTATAACAAGTTTATTTGTTGCTTAAAGCCAACAACTACCAGTTGCTGCAGGTAAATCCAAAAACAAATTTAGCCAATATTAATGAGCTGAGTCAGCTGCAGAAAAAAAAAATTATTTATGATTTATACATTGCGCTGTCAACAGCAACAGGGGAAAAGCAACAACTATTCAACAATTCAAATAGTGTGTAATAAATTATTTAATTAGCGCTAATTAACATTTTTGTGCGCCTCGGCATTTGTGTGGGCCAAAACTCACCATCTAAAGTCGATAGCAACTAGAAACGTGGTCACAGGCCAGCCGAACGGATAAGATCAACAACACGACTCTGAAAATATGTATATTTATATATATATATAAATATATATAGCTCATAGATAGCGTCGGCGTCGGCGTCGACTATGTGACAAATTTTGGTGCGTTCTCAGAGTGAGAGACCCACCTGAGCCGCGGCAATGGCAATGGCAGTGGCGATCGAGTGGCAGACAAATGCGCTGTTTACCTGCAGCCACACGCACGCCAAGGAGACGACAAAATCTCAGCTTCAGTCAGAATTCAGAAACCATTAAGTTGTTAATCATATGCGCAGTCGCAGTTGCGGCACCAAAAAAAAAAAAAAAAAAAAAGAAGTTGCAAGTTGCAAGTCGCAAGTCGCATCCTTTGCGTATCCTTTTCATAGCAACAGGCAAAAACGTGGCACAATTAATATGCGTCCAGCAGATCGTAATCAATTCTCGCTACATAGTCGTCGGTGTCTACTCACCCTTCCTCCTGTTGCTTACCAATCTCTCGTAACATGAACACGTGCGGGTCATTAGTCGCAGTCACGCATTTTGAGCTCAACTCCAACTGCAGCTCCAGCTCCAGCTCCGACTCGGACTTCAGAGTCAGAGTCAGCGTACAAACAACATCTCCCACCATGTCCGTTCGCTTTAATAGGAAATGATTTTGTACGCTTCGTTCACCTGGTTCTTCGGCTCGGTTTCGCTTTTTGGATGTGACTGTTGCTGTGGCTCTGGCTGTGGCTCTGGTTCTACCTTTTTGGCGCTTATGAGCTGCGAAATTTTTATGAGTAGCTGGAACTCAGCTTCAGCTTCAGCTACATCGACTGGTGGTTATTTTGTTTGGTTTGGCTGGGTTTAATAGGTTCTAATGAACCATGGCAACCGGGCACACAGTCAGCGCCGACTTTACACATAAATTGACTTTCTGTGGGCGCTGACTCACAACAATTGTTCTGACTTTTTGAGTGAAGATCGGAAATGGTCTATATGTGTTACTTGTTAATGTATATTTCAATACATTTATATATATATTTTTTAGATTTTTTATATTTTAAATTAATGCTCACAACTGAAGACATACAAATCTTTTTGCTAGAGTTTTCTCTTAATATTAAATTGAATATATTTTTCTTTAATTTAATTTGTCAATTTTAATGCTGTAATAAATTAAATTATATTTTGAATTAACGCTCAGCTCTGAAGACATTCGAACCTTTCTCAAGAATTTTCGCTTAATATTAAATAAAATATATTTTTATTCAATTTAATATCTGCCTTTTAATGTTGAAATAAATTAAATTAGTAAAATATGTTTTTTTTTTTATATTTTATTTAAATTTATTTATATTATATTTTATTTAAGTACACTCTACATTTTCTTAAAAAGATTAACAAAAACTGAAGTTATTTTTTTTGAATTTTAAAATTTAAATATTTTTCTTCTTAATATATTAAAATTTAAATGCAAAAGTAATATATATATTTTTATGTATACATATATTACTTTTCCATTTAAATTTTAATGTATTTAAATAAAATATATTTTAATTTTTAAACTTAAAAAATTCATTTATTTTAAATAAATTTTCTATGATATTTTAAAACTCAAAGCAATGTAAGAAAAATTAATATATAATATTTTTGTTTATTCAAACATTTTTTTTTCATTATGTAATCTCAAAATGCTAAATGCTATGCTAAATTAATATATAAATTATTTTAAATATATTAATTTTTTTGTATTATGCATATTAAATGCATTCTGATATATGAAAATATATTATGTAATTAACAAGCCATATTTGGATTAAGCACATTTAAACATAAGTAAAACATAAAATCTTTACCAGAAACTTGGAAATTTTAACCATATTAATGTTAAATTATATTATTAATTATATTTTCATCAATAACATTATTTGTTGATTGTTCAAAAGTCGAAAATATATATATATATATTTGTCTCTTTATATTAATGGCTTACTAATGTATGCGCTCATATGACGTTGAATCCAAACAAAATATTTAAACATTTAATGAGGTTGCCCAAGCAATTTATGAAGTCACGTGTGAGGGACGCACTAAAAGCAAACAATTTGTGTCCACCCTTCACAGCACAGGCTCATACTGCAATTCAGATATTTATATATATGTATATGTATATACATATATTATGTATATATATATATACATACAGCACAGACATGTGCACAGCTAAAGGATATTGACGTCGCTGGCTTCCTTGGGCATATTTATGATGGCAATATGCCAACGAAAAACAGAAAATGCCAAGTCAAGTACTCAACTAGTAGATGCCCTGTAAAATGAAGTAAAATATAAAAATATTGTATAAGAATATAACTAAAGAATATCTTTATTAAATACCTATATATCAACAAGCTTAAACAACTGCCTAACCCAAACTAACCACTGTCAAAGCCTACATAGGGTATATCAAAACAACAGCCGTGGCAGTGGGAGGCTTTTAACCTTTCCTCGACTCGATCTACAAACGATTTGTAGTTTGATTTTCCTTTCGTTTCATTTTTTTTGGCATTAATGATAATTTGGTCGACTAATGCACGCATTAGACGACGACGCCCAAAAATTGTTTTTGGGTCTTGTGGCACGTGCGATTGCTGACGCCTTCGCTGCTGCTGCTGCTGCTGCTGCTGCCAGACTTGCAGCAACAACACTAACAACAGCTTCGAGTTATGATGAATAAACAAACAGGCAAAAGAAATAATAATAATAATTTTTTGACAACAATTTATGCGGCCATTAACAGCGGCAATACAACGTGTTTATTTCAACATTTTGCAAATATAAAAAAATAAAAAAAATATATATAAATATACATATATATATACAATATCTAAGTTGCCAAGTTAAGTCAAAAATCGAAATACATAAATATTAATAACGTGAAAATCAATCAAATATTCAAAGCATGTCACTCTGAGTCGCCAGTCGCCGCATTCGTAGTCACATTTTCGAGTTTCGAGTGCAAAAATCGCCATAACCACTAATAAATTCAAACACCCACAAAAAAAAATGTAAAAAAATAATATAAAAAAAAAGAAAGAAAAATATATAAATTCACTTCAAGCATTGACAAAGTGTTGCCAGCCATTCGTCTAGGCCAACTTTTGTTGTGGTCTAACCAGCTTGTGTGGGCGTTGGTTTACTTTGAACTCAGTAGGTCAGAGTTTGTCTAGAGAAAAGAGCTGAGCAACCAAAAGCCATATTAGTTAATGTCTAAAACCATGTATATTTATGCAGCTTAAACCTTTAATGGGCTTATTAATCAATACAACTAAATGAGAAATGGGTTTGTATTTAAATATGATATTAATGTCTTTAAACTATTCTGAATTTTAAATATAAGTTTATATATATTATTAATTTATTTAAAATATAATATATATTAAAGATTTGTTATCTACATAAATATATTTAAAATATATTTGACTGTTTAAAAATCAGATTTATTTATATATAATATATATTGGCATTAAAATAAGTTTTTTAAATAATATAAATAATATTAAAGCTTTTTGCATTTTAGAAATCTGTGTGACGCCTGCAGCTGAGCAAATGGACTTACTTGATGGCCTTTCAGTAAAATATATATTAAAAAAATTTATAAATAAAATATATATTAAAACAAAAATAAATATAAATAAAATAAATATATAAAATTGTTGTAAATTTATAGCTTTGTATATATTTTTCATTATTTAAATAAACAGATTTAACTAATAGTATATTCTTTTACTTCTCATACCCAGCAGATCTTGATTGCTAAATACCATTATAGTCACAGTGATATTGCACTTAAAATTCTATACGAAAGTGCATTTGCATTGCGTTGGTCTAACAGCAGCTCTTAAACAAAGAGCAGCTGTTTACAGAAGTCGCTCTTAAGCTCCACTCTGTTAGTTTACAGTGCAATGTTAATTAACATTTTGCAGCCTGCTGGACAATTATGTTCGCTTAATACTTAACAGCAAGTTTGAGCAAATTTTGGGGACAAAACGGATTAGCGTCTGCCCCTTGAGCGTATGCAATAAAATTTTGGTTTTCCAGATTATCCTAACTTAGTCTTTAGCTATAACAGACATCGATCTACATTAAGGTACTCAGGACTTTAAGGATCATTATAATAGACTTAAAAGTCAATATCCTTAATATAGACCAAAGCAAAGAAAGGCTTATACTGATGCTCTCATTTGGTCTTCTGGTTAGCTCAGAACTCTAATCAATATAATATAGAATTAAGATTATAGAATAAGTCTAAGAGAAACTTATACTAAATATATTCTTTTAGTTCATTTAAATTTTCAGCATACCCGCTGTAACTCGCTAATGGCTATAGGGTATTCAGTATAGCGTTACTAATTACATTCGCGCCAATGTTAATTTGTTACAATTTCCGGATTTTCGCTAATTTATTTTTATATACATATATATATATATTTTTTACATTTTTATTAGTGGCATAAATTCTATGCTGAATAATTGTTGTTGTCGAGTTGTTGTTGCTGTTGTTGTTGTTGCATGTCATTCTGTAAGTTTGATTTGAACTTCCCTTTCAATTGTTGTTGAAATTTGCATTTTAGTTCATGGACTTACAGATATAGAGATTAATATACATATATATATATAAATATATTTATATGTATATATGTTACATATACATATTAATACATGTACTTTTATATGAATATGTGTTTATATATATTCATATAGTATATAAATATTTCTGTGTGTTTAGCTTAGCTTCGATTAGTTTCATTTACATATGAAAGCGAATAGAAACTAACTGGCTAATTTTAATAAATATCTATACTTTAACAATTGCCACGCCCCAATGGGCGAACCAAATAATTACATAGACAGCAATAAATTCCACTCATTTGGTTGAGGAGTAGAATGAAAGGAGCATACTAAAGTAAAAAGCTAAAATACAAAAAAAAATAAAATAAATAAATAATAGTATTAGAAAATAAATAATAATAATCCAAAAATAAATAAATTATAAAAAATTATAATAAAATAAATGACAATAATAAAATAAAAAATTAAATTTAATAATACTATAACAAAAATTTAAATAAAATAAATAATAATAATAAAAATAATCAAAAAATTAATAAATTATAAAAAAATACAAATGAATATATAATAAAATAAATAACAATAATAAGAAATAATAATCAAATAAATAATAATATTTAAAAAATAATAATAATAATAACAAATAAAATAATAATAAAAAATAAAATAATAATAAATTAAATAAACATAAATAATATAGTAAAAAAATTATAAAAGTAAATATAAACCTGCTTTGTTCAAAAAGTATTGCGAATTTGAAATTTCCATGATTTTTTTTCCAGCTTTTTCTGCTATTCAGTTATTTTGCTAGTCATGAGATAATTACTTATACCGATAAATTCGCAAATTCCCTACGATTAATAAATTAACAAAATTATGCAATTATTTAAATGTAGAATTTAAGCTAAGTGTGTAAATAATCTAAACAGTAATTATTTAATTTTGTGATAATTTGTGAATTAGAATTGAGGCAGAAAAACAAACAAAATAAAATTTGTCAACTATAATAATTACAATGTTAATTTGTGGTTTGATTCAACATAAAATTGAAGCTGATTGCTAATTTAGTCAAGCTGAACAAAAGACAATTCAGTTTTTGTGAATATATACATATGTACATATGTTAATATATATTTATATATATATATATATATACATAGAGATAATCAAAACGTTTCTAAAATTCATAAACTGTTTACATTCTGTTTTATTGATGAGTGTAAAACAACAGCAACAGAAAGCTATTTACGAGCTATTTGACTATTTGCACAGCTGTTGCCGTAGACTTGCTGATTCATGGCAAAGCTCACCTGTGCAGCTGAAGAGAGAACACCTGAACACCTGCACACCAGCTCATTAATAGCTGAGTGTTAAAAATGCAGCCAGATGAGGAAATTTTTGGCATTGCCCACAGCCAGACAGACAGGCAGATAAGGTGCCAGCAAAGGGCGAGGAGGGCGTGGAGCACAATGCACAGCGTAACTTCCGCTGTCACAGGGAGAGGAGCGAGCGAGCAGGTGCAGATGCTTGGGGGTTTGGGTCAACATACATAATTACATGGCATTTCGAGCGCCAAGCTCCATTTGAGCTTCCCGTGTTCATGGGGCTGCTGCTGCTGGTGCCCTGGACCAAGCGTAACTGCATTATTAATTGCAGCTTTGATTTATCTAAGAAACAAACCCCCAACCAGACCAAATTGCCCCACTCTAAGCTGGCCAAGGGGTGGCTCGCAGCAGCAGTTTTCCATAACGTTAAACTCGCAAATGTTTAATTGTGGAAATGAGAAATATGCGGAAACGTTGACGATTCCGCTTCAGCAACGTTGCAGCGTCGACTGCACTTGTCGCATCACTTGATGCCAGGCCCGTGCCCAAACCCAAACCCAAACCCAACTCAAGTCTCTCTCTCACTCTATCTATCTCCCTATGCACGCCCATGCCCATTCCCGTTAGCATTAACCCGACTGCCAGCTGCATGTCACTGGCATTGTGGCCTGTCTAGCCATCAGCATCTGTAGCTGTCTGTTTCAGTCGCACTCGCTGCCCCTCTCCCACTCTCCCACTCTGGCCCTCTCTACTCTTTGCTTACTAAATGACACAAAAATATGGGCTTAACCGGAAACGGATGTATTATCTGCGCTAACTGCGCTGCCTCGGCTCGGTCGGTCTCCAGCTCGAGCTCGAGTTCGGGTCGTGGAACTAATAGAATATTATAAATTGTACAGACAGCGCATAGAGACCAGCTACATATATATATATATATATATATATATATATATATATATATATATATATATTATATATATCTACTACATGTATGAACCTGTGCCCAAGCTATTTTGCCTTCTCCACTGACCCACGCCTGAAGCTGACGGCTCCGCTCATCTGTGTCTACATCTGTGTTCTCTCTTGTGTCTGTGTGTGTGTGTTTGGTTGTGTCTCGTTCGTTACGCTTCTGTGCGCATTTTGGACTGTGCTTTTTGCGGCCCGAAGCGTTTTATGTTGTTGTTGTTGTCGTTGGCCCTCGCATGCCTCGCATGCAAAATCTACTATGCTCCAATCGCAATGTTCTCTCCTCTCTGCCCTCTTCACACTAGTTTGTTGCATGTGTGTCATGTGGCCGGACAGCGGCCCTGTCTCCCCTCGCTCTCTCTCTCTCTCCCGCTCTCCCCTCTGCTGCCTGCTCCAGTGCATTCGTTTGCATGTCGAGCACTTGCCGCAGCGCTTTCACTTTTCCCAACTTTTTGTCAATTCAAGAATTCTTGTCGTGCATTGACCTCGACTAGATTGTAATATGTTCCACGTCCGATAATGTCGTAATAAGGTTTGCCACTAAAACTGATCTGGATCAAATGAAGTTCTGTGAATGTTGGCAATTTAATTTTCAAACTGTATTCTGAGTCGCTTTATAGAAGTATAAGTATATGGAGTAAGTCTTGCCTGAGAGGTCTTCTTGATAGATAGTTTTATATTCTAGCAATTGGGTAATAGGGATTAGGATACTAATCAAATGGCTCGCAGTGCTTATAGAAACTTACAAGAAAAATAAAAATAATTATTTATCTGTTAATAAATTTAAACTAATTTTTTTTTATATATAAACTTCTTACAAGATCTTTAATTCTATGATATGAAAAGCATCAAAATAATGTTCATAATAGTTATTGAAATTAATATTGATTATAGTAATTTTAATGCTAATGAAATACTGATGAACATTTTATTTAGAATAAGAATATTAATATAAATAATTTAATAAAAATTATATATAAGAAAAAGATTATTTCAGTAAAAATAATAAAACAAATAAAATAATACATTTTTAAAATTCACTTAAAAAAGAAAAGGTAATTATAATTATGCATATTTTATATTTTTTTTAGTAGCTAAAAAATAGTAAAAATTTTATTACATTAAAAAAATAAATAAATTCAATAATACATATTTTATATTTCTTAGCAACAATCAATAATAATAGTACAATTTTAATTGAAATAAAAAAATAATAAAAATTTTATTTTATACTAGATATTTTTTAGCAACTAAAAGAATAATAGTGAAATTTTAACTAACATAAAAAATAAATAAATATAATTACAAATATCACTGGATAGCAATTTGGCTATTGCCCTATTGTGAACTAATGTGTGCAGCAATTTCATAAGATAATAATAATAAATAAATAAATAAATAAATGAATGAGATTGAACTTTGCTCAGTGATATCTTTACCCATTACCCATCTGACGATCCTCTCATTGGACCTTTTCAGGATGCCCTTTCAGGAATTCTGCTTAAACTTAATTAATGCCCAAGCTGACATAGTCTTCCCTATACACTCTTCTAATAAAGTAATAAAAAACTATATTTTTAGAGGTATTTTTAGCTGTCTACATAATTATACGATTTAAGTATTATGTATCATATTCGAGCAATCCATCAGTGAATTAACGAAATATGTAAAGTTAACGATTTGATTGAAAACTCCTCAAGTCTAACAAAAGCTGAAGTTCCTAGTTCTTAGGGTGGCATTAGAGGAAAATATCATATAAAATGCAGCTGCTGCTGCTTCTGGTCTTGTCTCTGAGGCTGTGGAAATGGAAAAGCATTTGCATGTGCTTAGCTGGATCAAGGATAAGCGCCAGCCAACTGATTGAGTCATTTTTTTTTTGTATTTTGAAGACAATGCCGCGACCGCCGTTGCTGAAAGTGATCGTGATACATGATGGAGGCCGCAGATGCGGCGGTGCTCGCATCTCAAAGATACACTTCTTCCCATTGCTTTCCTTTATTCTCATATCCATTGCGTGGCATTCAAGCGATCAGCCAAATAACAACAAACACTGTTGTGAGTAGGGCGAACGGGGTGCAAGAAGGGTGAGGAAGTGAGGAAGGGTAAGGAAGGTAGGGGAGGTATGGCATTCGTTGTCCTTATTATCGCTGCATCCTTTTGTGGCTGTTTTGTTAGCTTTGATCGCTGCTACTTAGCATTTTCCTAGCAGCCTTTGTTGCTGTTGCTGCTGTTGTTGTTGTTGTTGTCGATTTGTGCATGCTTCGATGCATTTTCCACTGCCAACAGTAGCGCCTTTTTTCATGACACTCAAACGAGGCGAGAGACAGAGAGAGACGAGAAAAGGGTTACAACCGAAACATTTGGCCAACAGATACGTGAATAGAGATAGTAAATGTGATAGGTCTTCTTACAAAATTACAGACAGATGCTCAAATGCCATATTACTCATTCATCATTAAACATGCTGTTAAAAGTCTAGTTAATTATCTAGTTATCTAATATGTCCTGACTACAAAACAGGTTTGAGATCGATAGAGATTGCAGCTAAATAGAATATGGAAAATCATTTTTACGAACTATCCCCCTCAGGACATTATTTAAATGTAAATAAACTATTTCTAATATTCATATATTTAATTTACTTATTTATATGATAGTTAAAAAAAAAATGTAAAAATTAAAAATAAATTTTAAAAAATACTGAAAAATACATTTGAGATAAAAAAATCAGAATTACATTTTAAATAAATAAAAACTTACTTTTATATTAAAAAATATTTTTATTTATTTATATGGTACAAATAAAAATTATTTTTTTTAATTAAAAAAAATTTTTTTTTAATTAAAAAAATTTTTTTTTATTTTTTATGATACAATTAAAAATTGTTTTTAATATAAAATATAATATTTTTGATAATTCTTTCTTTTGATCTTTATTTAGTTTTTTTTCAGTATTTTTACATACATTTCAAATGCATAATAAATTAAATTAATATATTTTGTTTTAAATAAATAAATAAATTAAATGATAAAATGTAAATAATGAACTATGTATAAAATATAAAAAAATACATAATTAAGTACAATTTATAATTAAGTACAATTTAACTAATAATAATTTTTAAAAATATTGTATGAATAAAAAAAAAAAATATTTGAAATGAAAATCAAAAATATAAAATATACATATTTTATATAAAAAAAAATTATAATAATAATCTAAATAAATAAAACTTAAACATATATATTTTTATTTAAGAATGCACTTAAAAAACGAATAATAATTTGCTATAATATATTTTAGGAAAATACAGAAATATGTTTAAATTACTTTTTTTAATACTAACAAACTCATCAACTAAAAACAAAATTTAAAAAAATTTAAAAATAAATAATAAATTTATAAGAACCTGGGTTCAATTGAAATTGAAGTCAGAAAAAGCAATAAACTTAAGCATTATTTTATTTGCCTAACTTCATATAAAAGCAGCTCGATATAGAAGTCAGGGTATTTGTTAGTTGGGTAAATAGTTTGTAAAAATATATATAATTATCTAAAATATCTGCTCCATTTTACCACTGCATCAGTTACCAGCTTTAAAGCTGAGCATCGAAACAGCAACGTTTATGTTGTCAAAATTCCAAGTCGATCAGTTGAAAAATTTGAAAATGTTCAGCTGGAGTCCGAGGCGATATTGGGACCTATGGCCCTACGAGATACCGCTGCACCACTTTCCGGGCCAGCCCGAGCTGCCACAGGAGCCCACATTACACCGGCCACTGCGACAATTGCGTGCAGCATATGCGCTGCACTTCGATACAACCAACGATGTGCAGTATGAGAGGGCGGAGAAATTGAGCTTTATGAAACGTTGCTATATGGTGAGCGGCGTTGCAGTTGCGGTTGGCTTGTTGCAGTGGCTGGTGTTCACAGCGCTGGTCGGGTCGTCGCAGCTGTTTGTTGTGCCAGGATTTGTCTTTATGGTGCTGGCCTTCTTTGCGCTAGTGGTGCTCACCTTCTGCATGCGTTGGCGCTCCCACTTCTGGTTCGTCTGCGTCTTTTCCGCGATCTTTGTGGAGACCATCATTCTGAGTATAGTGCTGCTATTGCCCCACCGAACGATCATCAATATTTTGGCTGCTACCGCAGCATCGCTTGCGGCTATCATACTCTTTTATCTACTAGGTGGCTTCCTGCCCACTGTTGTGCTGCCTGGCATTATCATCTTCTCCATAATTCTTATCATATTCACTGTGGCCAGCGCCGCTGTCCTCATCCTGTTTATAGTGACGGACGATAAAATATATAATGCCATCTACTTTGCCATCCTTTTCTTTGCAACGATGCCCATGTCTCTATTTCATGCTCAGATCGTCCATGGCCGCAAATATCAAGTGCCCAAGCAGGAATACATTACCTGTGCTGTTATCATCTACATGCACAGCATACTATTCTTCATGTCTATTTACTATTATATGTGGGTCCATATCTGGTGACCATCAACGAATGATTGGCAAATATATGTATATATATATGGTTTTATTTATTTATATTTATTAATTGTTTTTTTGAGTAAATACAAATTAGAAAATATATAAAAAAAAAATATGAAAATATATAATGTAATGTAAAGGAAATAAAATATTAATGAAATTTTTTTTTTTTATATTTTTAAAATATTTTTTAGTCCAGTAAAAGACAGCTGAAGACCTTATTAAAATGTAATAATATTTATTTTTAATTTAAAACAAAATAGATAAATGAACAAATTTAATATGAAAAATAATTAAATAAAATATTTATAAATATATAAAAAATCAATGTATTTAATACAAAAAATATAGTGAACATATAAATATAGAAAAAGTTTGTAAAGCTATTTAAGATTTCTAAATAATTGATGCGAGCTCTTAGACAACATTGTGGGGTCGTCATATAAATATTGGCGATCAGTGTTATTCCAAACTGATAATTGATGGCAGAGCAGCTTTGATTTCATTGTCAATTTAACAACTGTTTGAACGTTGCGTTATAAATTTCTAGGTTAAATAGATTACAAAATGCCGCCGACTAATCGGCAGACGATACAGCAGACGCAGCGGGCGGAGCAGATGCAGCAGCTGGAGCAGCTGGAGCGACAACAGCACCAACAGGAGCAACTGCACCGACAGCAGATAATACAACGTCAGCTCCAGCAATTGCAGCCGCAGCAACAGCAACAGCAACAACAACAGCAACAGCAACAGCTGCCGCCACAGATAATATTTGCTCGTGGCCATCCGCCGGATAATATACGTGGCGACGGCAATCGGGTTGTGGTCATTGTGCCAGAAGAGCTGTATCAACGATTCGTACGTTGGGTATATATAAGTGCATTCATATTTGTACTGATCAACAGCATTACCTGGATAATCATATCGTACCTTCATGTCAATTTAATCAAAGAGGTGCCGGTGCCCTTCTACGTATGGTTCATATTGGCCATAGTGTCAATGTTCATATTGCAATGCTGTCCGAAGACGCAGCGCATCTTTCCGCTCAATTGGATACTCGTCGTCCTGATTGTCTTGCTGGTAACATTGGGCGCTGCATATGTGATGAATCAATACAGGTGGACCGTCGTGCTGTACGGCATGATCATATCGGTTATTGTGGTGACAATATTTCATGTTATTGGCGCACTTTGCCCACAGGCCTGGCTACCGGGCGGTCTACTAACTGGCTGCCTAATGCTCTTCATAATGATCGCAATGCTCGTGTTCTTCTTTCTGATGATATTCATGGTGAATCCGGTCTATTGCCTAGTTTTCTTTGTTCTCCTAATGTCCACAACGATCATAGCAATGCCATTCCATGCGCAATACATACACGGACGCCTCCAGGCCCTGCCATTGTTCACAATGGCCACGTGTGCCCTCACCGTCTACATTGACTTTGTCACTTGCGCCCTATGCATTTCTATTTTCTATACGTACTCCGTGTTTGCGCAAACGGGCGTCTGGCCGAGAATTGGGCACTAATAATTAAATATAGTATATGTAGACGATATATTTATATTTAATATATCTAGATGTATTGTATAACCAGTATTTCCAAGTCTTTCTTCTCTCACTCTCTCTCTCTCTTTCTTTCCCTCTTCTGTTTTTTCTTTTCTTTTTTGTGTTTTTTTAATTCAACTGAAATTACGCCAGAGCCAAAACAATTTTCAAGTCGTCAATATCATTTCATTCATGTTGCTTGAATGTCAAAATTGGAAAATCTTTTGTTTTTTTGTTTTATTTAATTTTTTTTTTGTTTTGTTTTTTTTTTTTTTTTTTTACATCTATGAGGTTGTTGATGTGGTGGTTAGAATCTCCTTGTCAAGTGCTCATTCGTACTGATAAAGTCGCAAATTAACGAATGGATCGCCGTGAAGCTGATGTCTATGGACTACCACCGAATCTAAATTTAAGTCATGAACTGCGCATCTATTTGCTGAGCGCATTATTTATCGTCGCGGCCATAATCCAATGGGTGCTCATTGGCTTCTTTTCGGATTGGCGTAAATACAAAATGCCGCAGGAGCGTTATGGGTTCTGGCTAATGGCCACGTTCTTTGGCATCTGTTTGCTGTCGTGTACGCCGTGCGGTCGTCGCTGTCCGTGGAACGTGATGCTCGTCATAATCATTGTAGAAACGTCGACGCTCTACATTGCGGTCGAGCAGCAGAATACAAAAGGATATTTGGTCAATATGTATGCGGTGACAATTGTGTTCATGGTGGTTATCACAGCCATTTTCTATGGTGCGTACTTTCCAATGCGTATGGTGCCAGGTGATCTGATGCTCAGCCTAGGTGTCGCAGTTGCCAATATAATGCTGATACTATTCTTTCTCAATGTGTACATAATCAACAACGGTACTATATTTACAATAGTGCGTAACTATTTTGCCCTCACAGCGATCACAATGATCATGTATACGGCAACCATAATACACGACCGGCAATCCGATGTGCCCAAGAACGAATATATCTTCCTTAGTGTTTTGCTCTTCTTTGGCCAAATGATACTACACGAACGCATTCTGGCCATTTCATCGAGTACTACGCGTTCTCAGGCATGCAATCCGAAAGATTTATGAATCAACAAAAAAAACCAGTTAGAGCCAAAAGTAACTACAACAATCGAATATATATATATAAAGATATATATATATATACATACATTTTAATTGAAATTTCATTGTAGATCGGATCTAGGCAAATTATTGTAAAGCAACTCTTCAGCTTGGCTCATGGAGTAGTTGCTTTTGGACAGCGAGAAAATTGTAATTGTAGGACACGATAACCAAGAGGGAATTACGTAAATGATCCATTTGATATGTATGCATGGAAATTGTTTCAAGACATAATAATAATACTATAATAATTTAATACAAACAGAGCTAAAGATATGCAGATATGTGATGCATATAATATGACAAATCAATAAAAGTAAAGTAAACAACTTGATCTTTGAATACTTCAAAAGTACATTTCAGTTAAAGGAGCTGCAGCAGTTGCTGTTGCATTGTCTTTTGATAAAAATATAAAATATATATACATATAAATGAACATATGTGTATTTACAATATAACCAAGTGGGAAGCGCGTGCTGTGCATCTCACAATACAATGTAAATTCAAGTGTTATAAATAAGAAACTGAAAACGTATTTCAATTGTTATAGACTGGGATTGTCTGGCCTTTGTTTATACAGTAGTAAACAGGTGACTCAATTGAAACAATTCATATTGAAAATATTACAAATACAATGAGATTTGCAAACTGTGCAAATCTGAAAAAGGTGTCAATCAGAACAGATTATATAACCACAAAAGAATTCAATAAGGTGTGTGAGGGAGAGTGGAGTGCGAGAGAGGGGGAGAGACGCTGATGGAGAGAGAGAGAGAGACGCAGATGATTTCTATATACGTAATTATCTAAAACGGTTTAAAATATATTAAATTTAATAAATTAATTTTTTATTTTAATTTAATTTATTTAAAATTAAATTAATTAATTTCATTCAATACAGCTCAAGGAATTGCAATAATTATTATTAATTATTTTAAAAGTAAAATTTATAATAACAAATAATTAATTATTTAATTGCCTAATACTACTTTGAATAATAATATTTTAATAAATAACTATTAATTTTTTCTTCATAATTTTAAAAAATTTTGGGTACGGAAACTCATGAATAATATATACATATAAAGAATATTTTTATATACACGTATATATAAATTTCGTCAATTCAAGCTGTGTAAATATTGTGGCCAGACTGCTTCCTCCCTTCTTATTAAATTTTATTTTCAGACTGTCGCGTGTACATATTTAAATAAATATTTAAACAAAAATACAAAAACCATTGGGAATCACAGAAGTAATCACCAAATATTTCCAATAAATTATCATAATTGATAATATAATATATGTTTAAAAAAATTTCATAGGAATATGCCTTAAATAATATATAAAGTAGAAAAAAAATTAACAAAATAAAATAGGAAAATTATTTTTAAAGCAAATTAAATAAATAAGAAAGCTATATATAAAGAAAAAACAGATTTTTTAAAGTATATCTGATTATTAAATTAATAAATAAAAAATAATAATAAAATAAGAAATAAAATTAATAAAAATGATAAATAAATAATAAAACTATATAAATTATTAAAATAAAAAAAATTAATAAATAAATAAGGAATGAAAAATAAAAATAATATATAAGAAAAAGAGATTGAGAAATTGAAACTTTTGATTTATAAATATATTGACATAAAATTAATGAATAAAGACATAATAGTTAAAAAGTTTTTTAATTAAAATCACAAATAAATAAACCAATATTCGAAAAAAAAAATTTTGTAATAAGAAAATAAAATTAAGATGATGAAAATAATAAAAAAAATTAAGTGAATTTAAAATTCAAAAATATATTATATGAAATAATATAATATGAAATATTATTACAATCAAATAAAATTAACAACTTAATATAATATGAAATATTATTACAATCAAATAAAATTAACAACTTAATTTAATAGTGAATAAGTAAAGAATTAATATAAATATACAAAATAATTAAATAACAAATTTTAAAAAATTACTAAAAGAAAATTCTATAATAAATTAATAATTAATTAATAATTTTCAAATTTCAATGCTCAAATGCAAAAGCAGAAAAAATGATTTCCCACTTACAATGGGCTCAAATATTACCCAAATAATATTTTCATAAACTGTTTCGTCTCAGCCCAAATGCAAATAGTTTCCTGTCTCAAGTGTTTGATCATAATGCTGTTAACTTAATTCTTTCCTTTACAGATAGCTACCCCTTTCTTTCCTTTAATATTCGAAAGGACATTCGGGCATCGATTTAAACTGGATTAAGAAAAAAAGTAACTATAATACTTTTAAAAAAAATTTACATAAAGTATCTCTTGCCTCAATTGGACGCCGCTTTAAGCTGGCGTAACTGAATCCTCGACTACCTCAACCTCTTACGAAAATGAAAAAAAAAAGAAGGAAGAACTGGATTAATGGGCGCTCGCCGCTGTCCAGGCGCAAAACAATGCGGCAGCTGGCGCTAAACAAAGGATGCCAAGGCGTTCGCGAGCTGCCAAAGAACAATGGACAGGCATTAGCAGTGCCTGCGCGATTCCGATGCCGATGTCGATTCCAAAGCCCGATCTACATGCCGATCCACTTAAAGTCCAAGCGAGGCGAAAAGAAAAAGTATTTAGAACAATAAGAAAAACTCGTTATGAGTCACACAAATCTCAGACTACGCCAAGGCATCCTAGCTGTTGTCCAAGCCGTCTCTCTGTGTCTCTGTCTGTGTGTGTGTGTGTAGGTATTTAGGGCATTGCAACGATCAACCCCCAACCCCTTCCCTGCTGTCGCGGTCAGTCGCGAAAGCAATCAGCGGGCAGAATGTTGATTATGATGCGTATGAGAAGCCCTATAACTATAAATATGTTGATGAGCTCAAATAGAGAGAGTGAGAGTGAGAGAGGGAGAGGGAGAAAGGGTATAGAGGGAGGGCCAGCAGCCAAGCTTATCGTTGCGTTACCTTGTCGTGAAAATCTAGCACGAAAATCGTGGGAAATTTCCCAAAAGCGCATATCGAATGCAATTAAACGGCCGCGATTCGCGGTGGTTGCTGCCAAGGCAAAGGGAAAGCCAAGGCACTTGGCAGCTACTAACACCACCACCACCACCTCCCAATGGCATTATAATTATTTATCATTCGGGGTGGAAATTGTGTGCGCGGAAAAACTTGAAATAAAAAGCTGCGCGCATATTTTCTATAATTTTCACCCCAAAAATGAAAAAAAGTGAACTGAAATTTCCGCTTGTTGCGCGGTCGGTCAGCAAAATCTACACAAAATCGTGATTTACCTTTCCGGTGACAACAATTTCATATGCGGAAGTGTTGCAACACGACCTGGCGCCGCATTGCGTGGTATCTGTTTGGTAGCAAAGGTAGGCGTCAAACGTGGGAAAATTTGGCAGGCAACAGGCGGCAGCAATTCGTTTTAATGAAATGCAACAAAATGTGCTCAAAGTCCGTCTGATCTGTTGCTCCCTGATAAGCGCAACTTACAGCCGAGGGTGGTGGCATTTCCAAAGGAAAAAAGCCTAGTTACAACATATGTCAACTATCAGTGGGGGGAAAATAAAAAGGAAGATCTTTGATTATAGTGTCTACTTCAAGCACGTTTTTGATAGATAACTAAGAAATGCGTAGCTTGTTCTTTCATTTCATTAAGTATGTCTCATCAAGATAGAAATCCCAAACAGAAATTTGTGCTGATGCATCATTAGACAAGATTAAATAAAGGGAGTTTTGGAAATGTGATAGGACATAAGTTTACTTTTTTATTTATTAAGAAAATTTTTTTACAAAATTTTAAAATTAAAGTGATTTCAATAAAATAATAATTTAAAAATAATAATATATATTTTTAAGTAATGTATATTAATATTTTTTTAATAATATATAATAGTAACTAAGTAAAGTAAAGAAAAAGGAAAAGAAAAATAAAATAGTAAAGTGAACAAAAATAAATAAATAACTAAAATAAGATAATAATAAAAAATACCTTTTTTAATATTTTTAAAATTTAAATTTATTAATATATTATTAATATTAAAAATATTTTTTAAAAAAATTAAAAAAGTTGTTTTATATTATTATTTTATTTCAGCTATTTATTTATTTTTGTTCACTTCATTATTTTCTTTTTCTTTTCCTTTTTCTTTACTTTACTTATTTACTATTAAATTTATTTATTAGTTACAGTTTATTATTCAAATAATATATATATTTTTTATGTATTTATATTATAATAATAAATTTAAGAAATATTAAATATAATAAATTAATTTTCTATAAATAAATAAAATAAATAAATAAATAAATATAAAGAAATAATATATTTAATTTTTTAAAATTTAAAATGAAATATATATTTATAAAATTTTTTAATCTAGATTTGCTGCACAAATTCAATATTAATATATTTTTATTATTACAGTTTATTTATTAAGAAAGTCAAACAAAGTTTTGCTTATTTATTTATTTTATTATTTATTTTTCACTTTAATTATTTTTGCACAAAAATTTCACCCTTCAGCGAGTTGGCCAAACTAAGACACTATACGAAATTCATTAAGAATTCAAATTGTATCTTTTGCGTTAATTGGCTCGCTTGTTTGTTGTTGCCGTTACCCCCAGCATGACTGTAAATATATAAGTATATATATATATCTGTATATATTTATATATAGATATATAAATAAGCAACATCTTTGCCTCAGGTGTCAATGCTGCAGTAGTTGCTGCTGCTGCTGGGACGTAACCTTTTTTTTCTTGTCAATATTTTCATTGGAAAAGCAAACAAACATGCTTAAAATAACAAATTAGCATAGAGGAACGACACTAAAACAACAAGAGAGAGAGAGAGAGTGTGTGTGAGGGAGGGAGAGAGAAATAGCCCTTGAGCGTTTATACTTCTTTTTAGGAGGGTAGCAGACAGTTAACAGCTGGTCTGGTTTAACAATTTGGTTAACGCACTAGACTCGAGTCGACTCGACTTGCCACAATGTTACATGCTACATCAATCAGCGGCACGACTCATCGACTCCCAAAGTAAGTCGAGTCCAAAGACTCAGACGACTGGCCAACAAAATGGCGCATTGCTGTTAATGATGCCGACTTTGAAATTTTGCCGACTGCAAAATACAAATAAATGAACCAAGTGTCGCCTCCTTATTTATTTTTTTTTTTAAGCCAACTTTTCGTCGTCATCATCAGCATCATCATCATCATCGCCGGCCACATTCGTCATTTGGCAAACAAATAAAAGCGAGGCTATGCAACGGGTCGAGGACAGCCGCGACAGACGTGCTGACAAGATACTTTATATTTTGCACTTCTCGCGAACGTGAATGATGTGCGAACAAGTTGTAATTATTTGAAGAACTTCAATCTGCTGATGCTGCTGGACGAGCCTAAATAGAAGTAAAAAAAAAATACAATAAAAAAAACCTGCCAAGCAGTTTGTCAACATTGAAAGAACGTCATGACTCTGGGTCTTCAAATTGACATTTTGTTGACTGACTAATGTTGTTTTGCAGAGATTTGTGAGATGGAGTTTTTGCATGTGTGAAGGCTGCTGACAGCCTGTGAAATATTTACATGAATGTTAAGCTAAAGATGTTGGAAACTAATGACAAAAAAAGTTGGGCTGGCTAAGTTTAGATGGAGATTGCATTACAGAAGAAAAAAACTTATTTATATATGATTGTAAGAAAATTAAAAACATTATATTATGAAGGTTAAGAGATCGCTGCAGGCTTATAAAACGAGGACAAAATTTACTTTTCTCTGCTGAATGTAGAATGTAGAAATATTTATAGTCTGCTTATTCATAATGAATATAAAATTATATATTTTAAAGGTCTTAGAAAATATTATTTAAAAATTAAATCAATTAATCAATATTTTATAATGTATTTTAGAAATGAAATAAGTTGTCGAATGATATATATGTAATATATATTTTTTAATTTTATAAAAATATATATCAGATATATTTTTTAAATTCTGTCTCAAGCTTTTGCAGCTTATCGTTGTGCTCACATAATTTTGTAAAACATGTTTTTTCCCCCTCAAATATTAACAAAAAATCAGACAAAAACACAATTTATTTTCAATTATTTCAGTATACAATGAAATATGTAATTTTATATAATTTAAAGCTTGTTTTCTTACCCAAAATATATATTTTTAAAATCCACAATCAAACTCAAACAAAACCTCAATTTATTTACAATTGTATCGCAATTAAAGCTATATGATACCATATAAGACTTTTACTATATGTCAGCCCAACCCAAATCAGAACCAGTTGAGGCGCACTTATAAATGCTGTAAGTCCCATTGACTGACCATTAAAGCTACCCTTAACCCAAAAACTAAGCCATTTAAAAGTCACATTACACCAAAAAGAAAAAAAGAAGAAAAATGTGAAAATCAAGAATAATTGCTCTATGATTGTCCAGTGAAGTGCTAGACTCTCAGGAACTTACAACTTGTTTTCTTCATTTTTTTTCTTAGGCTAACCTCATTATTCAATTTCTTTGTAGTCCCAAAGTAATTCCTTGAACCAGGCGAGTTCAGCCCAAAGGGGCAAGCTGTCCAGCCAAGCAACATATTAGCCCGAAAATGCCTGAAGAGATAACAAGTTTTTTTGGGAACTTGCCTCAATAAGCAATAACTCAACACACTAATTATGAATTATGAAACAAAAGGGTTAAAAAGGAGTAAAAACGCAAAACCAATTGCACATTGACTTCGGCACGAACTGGGCCTGAGTCTCATAATCGAGTTAGAGAGACAAAAAACCGGACCGGAGGACGACACGAAAAACTTAACTAACTGGTTGGCTTGCACAAATATTAAATTACCACAAATTTGTCGGCGCAGCATTAATGCAATAATTAAAATCAAGAACTAGACACAGTTGCAGCTGAGGACCGAAAGGCTGAAAGACGGAAGCCAAAACCCAAACCGAACCACCAATTGACAGAGCCAGACATACGGACGGGTATCCGTTGAAAGTCATGTAACTTATTTCTTGTTACGGTTGAGAAATTTTCTCTTTTTCCTTTCCATTCCATTTCCATTTCCAATTTTTTTTTTTTTTGCTCTTTCAGAGTTGACATTGAAACTGAAGTTGCAATTGTAATACAAAACTGAGCCGAACTCGAACTCGAAAAGTAACCCAAATAGGTTTCGGAAGCTGCGGTCGAGCACCCCGAAACCAGGTTCTGGCCGCCCCTTTTTCTCTTCTCGCTGTGTCCAAATGTGTTTCCAATTTGTAGTCACTGCTGCTCTTTATCCTTATCACATCGAGTGGCACTCGTGAGAGAATTTGGTCGACTCGACCGCAAGTCGAATGCGGTGACATCCTTTTAATGCGACACCACCTCAGCAGGCGTCCCGAGTCTGTTCCCCCCTCTCTCTCTGTCAGACTCTGCCCTATGGCAGCACCACCCCTCGCCCCGAATGTGGATTTTAATTATGCTTGACAATGGTTACGGAATTGATTTTCGATATTTGATCATTCGCTGCGGTTAGTTAACGCTGTTTAGGCAGCATATCATACACACAGCGACAGAGAAAGAGAGGGAGAGGGAGATAGCTGGCGTTAAAGTGAGTAAGTGAGAGGGAGATCTTTGCCAACGATACAATGCCATATGAAATTACAACGTTCCAAACACTTGAACTGCATTTCCGCATCGAAATGTGTTAATGGGCTAAACCCCGCTCTCCTCTCTCTCTCTTTCTCTTTCTGTTTCTCTGTCTCCCTAGGCTGACTGAATTCCAAACTTTTCGAGGCGTCAGAAGCCAGTGACAGTTGCAGCCGCAGTCGCAGTCGCAGCCTGCGCTGAGGTGTGCCAACTCTTGGCCCCTATTAGCCGTTGCATGATTTGCATAATTTGTAAGAGTTTTGCATCTGACATTAGAGACAGTTGCTTGTTTTTCTGTCTAATTTATGGAGTGCAAAGGGTCGTTGATACCCAACGACAAATCATTGAATTGAATGTTATTCTATGCATGATTTATATAAGAGTTTGCTTTTTTAGAATTTTTGTAAATAAATATAATTTTACTATCTTCTATACATAATTTTTATTAGAGTTTATTTTTGCAGAATTTTCAAATTAATATAATTTACTTAATTAGCCGATTGTTTAAGGAAGCCTAAGCAAAGGTTGTTAAGGTTTTCTATACAGAAAATAAAAAATTAATTTTTGAAGAAAATCTTAATACATTTTTAAAATTTTTATATTTATTATATATTATTATTATACAAAATTATAAATTAAAATTTATAAAATTATATAAATTTTTTATTTAAAAATTAAAAATAATTTTTAAAAATATATATAATAATGAAATATATATTTTTAAAAATTATTTTTAATTTTTAAAGAAACTATTTATATAATTTTTAAAATTTTAATTTATAATTTTGTAATACAAAATCTAAAAAATTTTTATTTATTATTATTTTTTTAAAAATAATTTATTAAGAATATTTTTAAGAATATTACAAAACCAACAGCTTGCTAATGCCGACTTCAAACGTAGAATTTAGCTAGAAATGTTATGCATAAATCTAAAAGAATTTATAATCATATATTAATATATTTGATTATAATATATATATTTTTATATATACTACAAGCATGTTCGTTCTACATTCTTTGACCAAGCATCCAATAGGATGCTTAGCGCTTATCCAGCTTGCCAATCAACACAGAAATCTAAACAACACACCCACACACACACATATATATCTCTCGAAATCTAGTCTTAAAACTCATAAGCAGTTCGCTGTTTTTGGGCTAAAGCCGCAGCTTTAGCGAGAGTCTTAAGGCTGCCCAAATGTCTAGCAGGAAAAGTAAATATCCAGCTACTAGTCTAAGGTCGGGGCTTGAGGCTGTGGCAATGCGGCTTAGTGCGATTCGTGGAAAATTGTGCACAGAGAGCCGTCGCACTGTCTAAGATCTTCCACTTGAACGGCCATAAAAACAGGTAAATGAAAATGGTTTTCCTTTTTTTCAATTTACAATTTTTCTACCTGTTGCCCCTAAAACTAATTGAGACCGCCCTCATTGAATAATTTTTTGAAATATTTTTCTCTCATTGTTTTGCTGCACAGATTTTCTATATATATATATATATATATATATTTTTATATACTCGCTCAATTTTGTGAACCGGGCCAGACAGTTCGGGGCCTGAGCGGGTAATGATGATGTATGGGTAATTTGAATGATTAATGGAGTGCGCTTTATGTCAGGGTTCCGGTTGGTCAGGGTCTGCTATAGTGTGTGTGGCATGCGTAAAAAATAAAAGGATATCGTGTGGCCGGCCAAATATATGAAATTTAATTAAAATATTTTTATGGTAGCCCGAAAAAAAAAGAGAAATGGAAAAAGGAAGGTGTGTTCAACCATCTATGGAGGGCTTGTCGAAGGCAAATCGACGTTGCCCTAAGTGAGAAAAAATTATAATTATATTTTTCATTCTCAGTTGATAAAAAGGTTTCATTTTTGTGAAAAGTGTCTAGCAGCTCAATGAAATAGAAAAGCTGTGCTAAAATATGATGTTTAAGCTGTTGGAATAAATTTATTTTTAAATGTAAATATTGAAAGTATTTTAATGATAAAATAAATAATTAATATATGTATATATAAAATATACATAAATAATGTTTGATATATTTATATTTATATTATAAAATATTTATAAAATAATATGAAGTTTTTAAAGGTATATAAAATATTTTAAATATATAAAATAATTTTTAAAAAAATATTAAAAATATTTTAAGAATTAATATAAAATATTTTAAATATATATAAAATATTTTCAAAATAATACCAATTTAAAAAAAATATATAACTAATTTTTAAAATATATAACAAACATTTTCAGCATTTATAAGAAACCCCATTGAAGTACATTTAAAATTTCTTAATATTATTTAAATGTGGCTTAAATTTGAAATACTTACAGTTAAAATTTATAATGCTCACAGGAATTGTGGCCTGTCATAAGCGTTATGAACTATCTGGCAATGGAGTGAGGAGTGAGGAGCGAGGAGCGAGGGGAGGACAGAGAGTTAACCAATAAGGCGCCACATCCTTTACAGGCCATAATCAGCACACAATCAGCCAGCGGATGGACGAGGTCCAATGCAGCGGATGGCAAAAATTAACTTTTTTAATGAATTACGTGAAATGCAAACAGCCAGAGAGACAGAGAAAGACAGACAGAAAGAGAGAGAAAAAGAGAAAGAGAGAGAGAGCGCTCACGTTACATCGGTCGGTCGAAACGCATTATGTCATATCGCTGATTGAACCAACCAACCGAGCCAAGCGAATATTGGCGAAATGTTGGTCTAGAACAAAAGGCCAGGTCAGGCCAGGGCCATAGTGAGGCTGTGGTCTGGCCGGCCGGCTGGCTGGCCGGCCTGTGGTGCCCTGTGGTCATTAAAATTTTATATTTTAATTTGATTTTCCTGCTGCGACATGGCAATAAAAATCATGTAACGAGTTTGAACTGCCAACGGGATGGCGCGGCGCGCCGTCGAGCGTCTCACTAAGCGGATCAGCGACGCGATGCGCGTTAAAATTGGCAAGTCTGCCATTTTTGCTTCATAGCTGCTTAGCGGATTATTATTTCTTCGTACAATTTAATGCCCAACTCTATCTATTTGCCGAGCCTAAGTCCTGATTGAGTCTGAATGGCAAAACGGCGGTCTTAGCCCCGCTACCCCCTTCCCCGCCTCGCCACAATAACGCCAAAGACGCCGACGTGGCGTTTCGATTTCGCAAAAAAAATATCCAAGTTGTCAATTGGAAAGCGGCTGGAACGAGATTTCCTTTTGAGCTGCTGCAGCAACTGCAACACGCGTGCATCAATCAATTGTATGGCAGAGATCTTTGTCTGTCATTGAGGATGTGTCGTGTCTTCTCAACTCCTTTTCTTTTTTGAGAACATGTGCGGATTTATTTCTTTCACTTGCGACCAATGAATACGCGGCTTATTCGATTATTGTGCTGCAGCCGCTTTCATTTCCTTTCAGCGCAATGATTGAGCGCGAGTTATCATTCACGATTTAGGCGCACAAAGAAGGTGACCTCATCAAACGACGAGGACGACTCTATCGCACAGTAGAGGAGGACGCACATTAAGTGCAAGCGGCTTAAACCACTCCAAAAGCCGACTGCACATAATTGTCAAGGCGAACGGAGCGTAGGACAACCACCTGGAGTCGAGACCCCTTTTCAAATATATATATATATATTTTTTTTTTCTATTTCAAAAATATAATATCTATAATTTTTAATTAAATAAGAAAATTGAAATGACAATTTTGTTAGGGCTTCCACTGAAGTGGCATTTGAACTGGCTTATTAAATTCATGTTGACAGCAGCTGCGCAGCGCAAAAAAAATTGTAGTTCAAAGAAATTTAATTAAATATATATACAAATATCTAAATGAATTTAAATATTAAAAATAATAAAATTAAAAATATTCATTAAATTAAAATATATGAAAATAGGTTGAGTAAAACTTTTTTAAATTTAAAATTAAAAATTAAGATCTTAATGGAAGATATTAAATTATATTTATAAGACTGAGAAAAAAAAGGAATTTTTCTTGAATACCAAATTTTTCTCATTTTTAAATAATTAGCAAAATACTAATCATATAATATTAATAATCAATAAGTTTTATATAATAGAAAAATAATTAAAACATATTTAATTAATTTATAAATTTTAAAAAATATTTTCGGAATATAAATTTTACTAAAAATTAAAAATTTATAGCAAAAACTCATTAAAATAAATAAAATTAATGCTCAATACAAAACATTTTGGACGTGAAAATTAATTTTATAAAAATATAGTTATAGAAGTATTTTAAATATTTCATAAAATGCTGGCAGCTAAAATTTTTATCAACTTTTTTTTTCAACTTTATTCGTTGCTGTTGTAAAGTTTAAATATTTGTTGACAAAATGGCGGCTGGCTGGTCAACAAAATGGCGACGCGCGCTTACAGCAGTTGCCAGCAGTGCGCTGACCCCAGCATACACACACACACACACAGTACGCCACACACTCAAACATTTATTTATAAATATTTACACATTTTTTTCTGTGTGCAGCCCATGCGAGTTGTGAGCGTTAAAATAAACAAACCGCCAGCAGCAGGCAGAACAACAACAACAACAGCAACAACAACAAATATGTGTTGTTATAAATTATGTTTGCTCAAAATTTATGCCCATATATATATGTATGTATGTATGCATGCATGTGTGTGTGTGCGTGCGTTTTGGTCGAATATTAATACCTTCATAATTAATGAGCATTCGCCAGAGTCGTGTGCAAAATGCATGTGCCAAAGCCACCAACACAATTTATCCCTCCCCCTGCCGCTCTCTCTCTCTTGCTGTCTACATGGCTGCAACCCATATTAATGGCACCAAATGCCTGCCTATGCATATGTCTCTGCCTGTGTATGTGTATTTGCTTATATATATATTTATATATATGTGTGTGTGTGTGTGTTGTGGCTGACAGCATCTGTCAGTTGCCAATGTGCGTGGTTTCGCCTCTCGCCACTGGCCGTTCATAATGTCAACTGTCCAGCGGTTTAAATCAACATCAACCCTAGGCTAGGCAGATCCATAACCACAGCAACAGCAACAGCCACTGCCTGTCAGTTAGTTATGGACCAGAATTTGCAGAAATGCAGATTGAGGATTTAATTGCGGTCAGCTAAAGATAGCGGCAATTAAATAAAAATATATATATGAATATATTGATTTATATATTTGTATAAATTTATTTATATATATGATTGACTGTAAAACATATATTGGAAGCTGAGGAAGTTTATAATTGATGCACTTTTAAATAGGAAAACTCAGAGTAGATTTTTTAGCACCATTCAGCCGTGCTTGGCTTATATAAGAAACATATAGAAAGAGAGCAAATCAATATAGCAGGCGTGAATAGGACAGTTCACTAACTCAAGTTTGAAGATCTCAATAGACTAACTAACAACATTCAGCTGTCTTATAATTAGCTAAACAAGACAATCTGATTAAAATACTTTAGTGAGTCGACTATAAATGAAGCAAAATTAAGACCATTAAACGCAAATAACTCGTCAAGCTAAAAAATACATATCCTAAACAAGAGCAAGAAGTTCTTTTACGAAGAAAGACTTCCCCATGTGTAAAGGAAACTTCCAAGATATGAATTTTCAAGATATGTCTATACTCAATCTTACCTATAACACAAATTTAGTATATATTATTAATATGCAATTAAATTTTTAAACAACTTCATATATCCTCTTAAAAATTTCCCATTACTTCAGATTTCCTCAAAATTTCTACAACTTCCATATATTTTCATGAAAAATAAAATGATTCCCAACGAGCACAGCCTGAGGCAATTTCCCACATCAGCTGTGCGCTCAGCTTGGACCCGATTCCAGGACACGGACACACACAACGCAAAGCGATCCCAGCTACAGGGCATCTGTATTCCAGGCATTCGCATTGCCATTGACACCCCAACCCAACTCCCCTGGGTGCAATTTCAGCAGAAACTGCATAGGGAATCGTGAAATTTTTCACACCTTCGGCACGGCATGTGGCCGGAGAGCGACAATGTCGTCTGATTAATCGCCATATATCGATCAGTTGTTTTTGCAGACAGCCTGGCAGTACGGCGTTAATGTGGCCAGGACCCTGAACCGAGTCGACCTTCTATTGCCTACTGGCGGCCCCGCTGTTTTGGTTGCCTGGAAGCCAGCGAGCCAACACCTGTGCGCATCCTGTGACGTTTCAGGTGTTCGCATTAGTCACAAGCACAGACTCAGAGACGGCAAACAACCAAACAGGCGAACAGGCAACAGGCAACAGGCAGCAGGAAAAAAGGACAACGACGAGGACATTAACGAGCCAGGCAGTTAGACGTCGTCGCCTGATACTCCTCCTACTTCTGCCTACTCCCTCCCCACACCAGTCCTTACTCCTACGTGATGCAGCATTTTGCATGGTAATTTGGGAGGCAGGCATCGAGACCATCCTGCGTTTATATGACAAATGTTTTTTTGCTCTTTTCGACAGTCATGGCCATTTAAAGAGCTCCCAAATAATGAGCGCAAATATGCCAAATCATCTAGTTAAAGTATATTTATAAAGCTGATTTATGAGTCCAGCGGCAAAAGCCTCCTCCTGCTACGCACTGTGCAGACAAACGGAACGTGTCCTGTTATTTCTTTTTTTAAGCTAAGCTCGACATGTGTTGGCTGGTTAAGTTTATTGTTTAGATTTATGTTAACTAAGAATAGCTGTTGGCCGGGGAAATCTAATTATAACTATTTTTGATTATATATGCATATATGTAAACAGCTTTATTTTATATTAGGTAGGTAGTTAGGAAATTTATTTTTATAGAGAATATTTGTTAATATTCTTATTTTTATTTATTTTTTTTGTATATTTGTATTTGTATTTTATAAATATTTTTTTTTATTAATATGCTTTTTAGAAATTTTTGCATACAGCACATTTCCTTCAGTAAGTTTATAAAATCTAAAAATTTTGTAATTGCCAAAAAAACAATATTAAAATAATATGATGTAAATAACGGAATTGTAAAGCCTTGAATATTGATTAATTCAACTTATATTTATCATATCAACATTTTTTTCGATCGAAATAATCTTGGAGATATTTCAAAATTTTTTATCAATATTTATCATGTTAAAACTTATTTTATTTAATTATCTATGTATTTATCGTATTTATATTTATTTTATTTGATTATCATATTGATATTTATTTTATTATATATTTATCATTTTAATATTATTTTATTTTTTGTTCCAATTAGTATTATAAATATTCATTTAAATTATTTAAAATATATTTATTTTTATTTATCATATTAATATTTATTTTTATTTAAATATTTTTTTATCATATTAATATTTGATTTATTATATATTTATCAGATTAATATTTTTTTATATTTAAAATATATTTTTTGTTCCAATTAGTATTATAAAAAATTCATCTAAATTATTTAAAATATATTTATTTATATTTATATTTATTTTATTTAAATATTTTTTTATCATGTTAATATTTATTTTATTATATATTTATCATATTAATATTTATATTAATTGACTTTTTATACTTAAAACATATTTTTGGTTTTCTTCCAATTTATAAATATTCATTTAAATTATTTAAAAATCAGCAAGTCTAGACAAAATATAAAAATGATCAACAAATTTGAATTTGTCTAGCCAAAAAAAAAAATTTGAACTCGTTTTGCCAAAATCAAAAAAAAAAGTTATCAACGAATTTAAATTTAAAATTCATTCACAAACTCCTCAGAAATTTCAAGTCAAGAAACTCTCTTGTATTAGACCAACCTATTGATAAAAATAAAAATATATATATTAAGCCATGCGGTATAAATAAAGATTATTTGAGAATTTATATGCAATTTATAATACATTTTATGCGTGCTTTTAATATGTGGCATATGGGGCCGTTAGACCAACGATCGTCTTCTCGATACGGTTCATGCATAATATTCTGTTTTCACAGCATCAGCTCGACGGCATGTTACGAATATATTAAGAAAAGAAGTAAATTGTGCTGCCGTAATTTAAATTTGTATTTATATTGATCTTGCGCATATTTAATAAGCCAACAAAAGCACATTTACTAATTAATATTGAAACAAACGAGTCGACCAGTCGGCCGGCCGATCGGCTCGAAAGACATACAACTCATAAAGATTCAATAAGCCAACAAGCTAATGGCTGTCTAATTTTTGGGGGCGCATCTGTCACGTCCCGACCCTGCTCCAGTGCCCCTGGCAGATGTCACACATACATGCTTGCATACATATACATATATGCATATATGTATATAGAGTTAAGTTCTGTTTTCGTTCTGCGTTCCGGTTTATATTCTCGAACTCACTTTATCAGCTTCACATTTCGATTGGCTTTGCCTTTTTAGTCGCTTTTGGCGGCGCGTCGACTAATTTTCATAAAATAACGATCGATTTTGAGATCGAAGAAGAAGGTGTGAAGTATTAATAAGACGTCAACGAGAAAATGTTAATAAGTGGCCTTTTGCCTACATGATTTTCAACACGGATCTCTGGTTTTGTTTTCTGGTTAAGTCGATAGCTATGCTTTTTGGGTATAATATTCATTTAGCAATTGCTTTAGTTTAATTGAATAATTTAATATAATACAAAATAAGAATACTGTAATATTATATAAAAATAAATAAATAAAATAAATAATATAAAATTATAATATAATAATATACTATTAGAATAAGAAGAGTAAAAAGTAAAATTTATATATACCTTTAAAAATGTTGAATTAAAATATTAAAATTTAAATTTAATATTATTAAAATGTTATTTATATATATATTATTATTATTTTTTTTTTAATCAGAGTGAATTTCAATGTTAAATTAAATATAAAATATTTTAAAAATATTGTTTATATTTATATTATTTTTTTTGCTTAGCAGAATGATATCAACAAGAGTTAACGCCTCTCGTAAATTATTTTAAAATTTAAATAAAAACTCAGCAAATTCCTCAAAATTTGCATTAACAAAATATTGCCTAGACGATTTTCTCTTAAAGATTCATATTTTAAGATTTTCTTATGCATTTAAGAAATCTTCAAAAATTCCATTAACATGACATTTGCATTCTGTTGTGAAATAAATCAATAATACATTTTTAGCTGATTTACATAACTGATTTTCAGACACACATATATGTCTATATATTTAAAGGTTTTTCTCGGGTCATGTCTGGTCTGGAGATTCTAGCACCTAGCCATAAAATATCAGACGATAGAGAGTTAACAACTATTTGTACTGTCGTCCACTGGGCACAAAGCTAACCACATTTCTCATTTGGTTGATTTGTTTTTTTGGTTTTTGTTTTAGTATTTTCGTTTCGTTTTTTTTTCGTCGTCTTTATGCAGAGAGCTGCTGCGTGGCCCATCATCAACTTTAACTTGCACTCGATGTCTCACCTTTCGAATGATTTATTAAAGTGTCATTAGTGCACGAGTGCTCGAAAAATGAAACGAAACCGAAGCCAAAGCCAAAAAAACGGGTTCAACTGAGTCGCAGACTTGACTGAGATGAGGTTGAGCTGAGATGAGTTGGCCTGGACGTGGAGTGCGGTAATGAAGCTACAAAAAAAAAAAAGAGAAAAAAAAAAACGAAACACAAACGATCGCCGCTTGGAAATGGAACCCGATCGTGTAATGGCTGCGTTAAGTAGTTGAAGCTGAAGGGGCAAACCTCTTGTAAATTTAAATTAAGCAAGCATCACACACGCACACACACACTTGCTCTCCCTCCCTCTCTCTCTCTCTCACTCACTCACTCAGTCTGTTCTACGTTTACAGTTAGCTTCTATGATCTGTTGCCTTTGACCCAAGCGCTGTGGCTTTCATCATGATTGGAACGCCACGATGTCTGGCATTGATTTATTTGTGGCCATAAAGAGTGCCAAGTTTTGATGTCGAGGCGAGAAAATTAAGTTGTTGTCGCTTGTTGAGCGAAAGGAATTCTCGACAAATCTGATAAGCTCCATTAAAAGTGACCATCAAAGTTATTTATGTCTTAATGCTGTGTGCATTGATTGTGCCTAGAGTTAACAGATCAGTTAGATATATATGTATATGTATATATACTATGTCAATAGTTAATCAGTTGAAGTGCATTTAGTGTGAACTAGAGAGTTGCTTAAAGTCTTTTTTTTATCTTACCTGTTGACAAGTTTTAAGTTTAACTTTAACTGATGCATGTGTGCGGCTCTCACATGGCATTTCCAGCATCTGAAAGATAATAAGAAACGATGCATAAAGTTAGTGTGGAAAAATACAAAAGAAAATTGAATCAAGTTTTATTGCTAAGCGACAGGTTGACGTTTGTCAGTCAAAATTGAGATTTCGATTGTGATTGAACTATAGGAAATTTAAGAAATTTTCGATAGGAAATTTCTTTGTATTAATGCTTAAAACTATAAAAACCATTTTTATCAAATAAAATAAATTTTGATCAATTCTAAGCATAGTAACAATTTTTTATATATATTATATTCATAATAATTGAAAATATTCCCAATTTATCTTCAAGGCAATACTTACTAATCATAAAGACTAATGTCTATGCTATACTCAAAGCTGGCACACAGTTAAGCTAAGAAAAGAAGTCAAAGTTAAGTTTGAAGTTGTATTATATTGAAACAATTTATAATATTAAATTCGTCATATTTTATACTATCCTCAATTTCTCTGCCAGGCTACGCTCTACTCTTAAATTCAGAGAAGTATTCAGCGCTCACATAGAGGCACAACTATTGTCTTAATTAAACAGAAAGGAATTAAAGGGAAATTTAATTGAAGGTTAAGTCATCTAAGGGAAATTATCAATAAGAGCGACATGTGTCTACAAGTGTGTTTTGAATTTGTAAGAGCGAGCATCATAGTGCCCTCTCCACTCCCCACTCTCATTATGTTTTACAATAATGTCCCAAATGAAGAGAATAAAACCAGAGGCAATGTGTGAGACGTAAGGTCGCGTTTTGCTTGTGCTCTCAGAGCGAAGCAATTGCAAGTTGCGGTACAACCACACTCAAAAGCTTTGCTTGGAGACTGATATTCATAATATATGAAAGTATGAATGGCAGACAATACTTGTTCGTAGTCGAGGCTAGAATTATGCTTTGATATACTCAAAGCTAAGACGCCCGCAGAACTTTTGCTGTCTATAGGCTTAACTTACATTAAAAGTATTTAAATCTATTGTAAAACTAAAATAACGAAAACTGCGAAGCTATACTAATTACTTCTGAAATTCTTTAAGGTATTGCCTAAGCAACAGCTTTTCCTACAGATCAACTTTAAGGCTTTACTCTACGCAAAACTCTCCTGAATTAATCTGTTAGGCAACACTTATGCCCATATAATAAGTAAGCCCAGAGCTAAGACACAGTCATATAAAACTATCTACTTTTATATATATATAGTCATACATAGTTACATAGATATACTCAGACTATAGTTCCCCCCAACTCACGCCCTACCATTACCTAAGGCAACCAAAAGTAAGTACTCGAGCCCTGCTCATACCCTTGACCGAGACCTAAAAAATATTATATATATGATATATGCTCGTATGTAGACATATTTTTCGACTACTTTGGTTGTTTCCGTTTCAGTAGACGTGCTATCCAAAAAAAAAAATATTGAACACCTGCTAATGTCACGTAGCTTGTTTTGGTTGGCACGGGGCTTTTGATTGCCAATTGGCAGCTGGCGAAACCTATTCAAAAGTTTGTATTTTTTTTTTAACACTTTCGAAGTCACAAACCGTTTCACGCCGCATTTAAAAGCAATTCAAACAATCCACAAATTTATGGATTGTGCATATGGAAGAGACCTGCGACCCAATCAAATATTCAAATGCGTTGCCTTTCAGCGTTCTTCATAACTTCATCTTTCAAATTAATCGATGAAATATGTACCAAAACGAAGCGGCTAGCGGCAACAGCGCGACAGTTAATAGGCTGTCCGTTCATATATTTGCTATCCAACTTGTTGCTGTCAAAATAGGCAGCAAAGTCGTAGTCTAAGTCGTTGATGGGAGAAGGAGTAGTCGCAGTCACAGTCACAGTCGCGCCACAGGCTGTCTAATACCTCATAAATAAATGTTTAGCAGTCGGTCAACGAAACTGTAGCGCACAAAAACAAATACCCTATTGAAAATGGATACACGCGCTGGGACTGGCCGGGCACCCAATGGACCCCGACCCCTGAACCCCTCCACTCAGACATGAGCCATAGATAGCAGCAGGAATACACATATAAATATATATATATATCTATATACATATATCCATTGTCAGGGTCTGTCCCAGTGCCATCGTGATAACTTCATAACTTAACGCATTTGAATAATTTCGTATGCGCATTTACAATTTTTGTCACCAAAAAAAAAAAATAGAGAGGAAAAAAATGGACAACGGGAGGAGGTTGCCCCCACGGCTGAGAAAAATATTGACAGCGACTAATGTCTGAAAATTTGTTTGAACTTTCTGGAATTTTAAACAGATAATTTTGTCTTCTGCATCTTATTTATGCTCTTATGATAGACCATTTTTATTTATTCACTGTTAGTTTTGCTACCCCCTGAATTTATTGGGTGCCAAAGCAATAATCAACAGTTCTGTTCGTATATCAACAGTCGAAGCTGGAGAAAAATTTGACTTGCATGAAAAGTTATCAGTGAGATCGGCATATGATTAATAAATATAAAATGGAAAGCAAACTGTATGCAGTGCGAGACATAATTTTAAATATTAAATAAGATATATTAGTTTTTATAATACTTAAATTAAATATAATATAGTGTATAATATATATATGAATAATATTATATAATTAATAAAGATAAAGATAAACATAAATAATAAATTTTGAATTAAAATACCATCTAAATATATAAAATATTTTGTGCATTTAAAAATAATATAAATAATATATAATAAGAAAATAAAATATATGACATATTAATTTAAATAATATATAATAATAAAATAATATATATGACATATTAATTTAAATATATAAAATAAATAAATAATCGTATGTTAACTTTAAATACATTACATTTTTATTTCAATTAAATTTTTCATTAAAATATATAAAATTTTAATTGTAATAAAACTTTAATTTGATATAAATTTTTTTATGAAGAATTTAATTAAAATAAAAATTTTTATAATGTATCAAAACCTAAAAATATATTTATACAAAATAAAATTTGATATCGAAATAACTTTAATTCTTATTTATATAAAAAAAAAAAGTTCTTTAATTAATGCAAAAAATCAGAAATCCAAATTTATTAACTATAATGATTAATTGAAATATTTAAAATAGAAACATATTGAAGGTGTGCAAATTGGCATTAACAATAGCTAAGCCAACCTGTGCGCTTAGCCAAAAATCAAAAACCGTTAGCACATATCAATGGAGCTCATTAAATCTGAAGCGCTACCATTGATAAGAAGAAGAAGCAGCAGCAGTAGCTTAAGCAGCAGCGCCAGCAGCAGCCGCAAGTGGCCTTTGACAAACGAGCCAATTTTGGAGCTGATGTTGATAAATTGTGCGAGATAAAGTTAATGGAGACCAAGCCGTTGCTAATAAATACATATTATTACAAGATCATCTGTCCAAAAGCACCGGAGGCCAGCTAAAACGGGTCTTTTGCTTGGCCAAAACTAAAAAAAAACACCAGCAACAGCAACAACAACAAAATATTTAAATTTGCAGCTGATGACGCATAAAAATACAAAAAAATATTTTTAAAACCTTTGATTTAATTTAATGTTTGCAAATTTGTCAAGTTGTATTTTGTTTTATTTATTATTTAAAATCATTTTTGCTATTTTTTTTAGCCTCCTTCATTGAACAGTTTTATTTATGTGCAACTCGTTAATTGTATTAATTTATTAAATTTTTCATAATTTTTCATCGAATTTATGCGCATTTTTCATAATTTATGTCACTTCACAAACCGTTACAGTTTTTTGTTTTTAGCGACAATAATTATATTATGAGCATATATGTATGTATGACTCTATAAATAATATTATTATAATAAAAAATATATATATATATTTTTAAATTTTTTTATGCGCTTTCAACAAAAATTGCTGGTTTCTGTTCGTAATTAATGTGCGTTCATTTGTTGTCGTTGCGCCTTGTTTTACAACTAACTTTAAACAATGAGCTAAATGTACAAAAAAAAATTGGGTGAAATATGTGGAAAGAAATGAGTATGCCGAAGCTTAAATACACTAATAAATCTTTGATAAATTTTTGTTCAGGATAAGTAAATGGACTTAAGGTACTTTATAGGGAGTTCTTCTAAAAGATTTAAAAAAGAAATAGGTTTAGGTTTATTATAATAAATAATGAAAGCTATTTTATATAATTTATATAAGTCCAATAATAAATTATTTTTTGAGAATTTAATTATTAATTTAACTAGTATTTAATACAACATTGAAATATTCTATAAAAAGTGAAATTGTTTATATTTTAAAATATATAAATATATACATAAAGAAATATAATTTTGTATGCGCTTAAGCAGAACTCAAATTGGAATTTTTTAATATATATGATATATAGCAAGAATTTTCTGAGCATTGGAATTGTTTTTATTCTTTTTTTGCTTTTAAAAATAAAATATTTATTAACTAGTTTATTATATATTTATATATTTATTTGTTACTGTCAATGGTAATATCTTCTGTAAGAAACCACACTTAAAAGATATATAATATTTGATATATCAAAAATTTAATCTATTCAGTATAGTTGGAAAAGAATTTTTAATATAATCTCAACATATTAAAAATTTATTTTTTTAATAATATTTCCTTCAAATATTTCTTACTTAAAAGCTAATATAAATTTAAATTTTTTCTTAATTTCTTACTAAATCAATTAAATTTTTTAATACCATTAATTCTGTTCTCATCGTGTTCCAAATTAAAGCAATAAAATTGATCGAGAAATGAGAATAAATATAAATAAATATACCTAAAAATTTGCCATAATCTTACCAATATCCACTTCACCTCTAAACAATACCCTAACCATAGCCATACCACATTTGTCGACATACTGCTAATACCCACTATAAGGGTATTAATATTAATACATACAAAAAAAAAAAAGGAAAAACAAATATGAAACAAGCCTCACTGAACTTGTTCAATAAACCAAAGCGAGCCGAGGCGTAGCGAATCGCTTTGCTGGACAGCTGGTTTAAAAAAAATTATGATCATTAAAATATGCTTTGATAGTCATCGGGCACTGCCTCACGGTTATATTTTAGTTGTTGTATGAAAAAAAATAAAAAATAAAATTAGCATATTAGCAGCATTATGTGGATATGAAAACATTTGTTTTTGTCAAAACTTTAGTGCCGCTGTGTGGCTTTTGGGTGACATTATTAGCACATTAACAGCTGCGTTGACATGGCGCCAATAGTGAATAAAGAGAGAGAGGGCAGTTAGAGTAGTTGGAAAGTAAGCTTTCGATATAAGAGAAAAGTGAGAATTGAAATTACTTGGTAGGAGTAAGGAAAGATTAACTTTAAGTGAATTGTGCATATCACAGAGAAGATTGGCACAGAGATGATTGGCAAGATTAGATAAGAGTGTTACGCAGTTCGAGCGATCTGAGAATATGAAAGAGCGATGAATGGGTTAGAGTATTATTAAGTGAGGTCAAAGGATTAGCCCAGCCTGCAAGTTTAGATTGAACTTTCAACATTATATATAAAATTGGGAACAAAAATGAGAATAGGAATTGCTGAGTTATAGCAGAGGATTGGGCAGTTTGAAGAAGCTGATATGGAATTATGCATATGAAAGCGAAAGAAGGGATGTAGAATAGATATTACTAAGTTAAGATTGTTTAGATGGAATTTTCAATATAAGAGCAAAAACTGGAAATTAGAGAGGGCATTACTTAAGTGAAGTAGGCAGCTCACTTCTGAAACTCCAAACTTGCATTCATGGCATTTATAGCAAGCTGCTAGACTCAAGAGTTTTTGGCTTAAGGAGAGTCTGTCCGATGTAGAGTAGAAAACTGAAAATAAGCTTAAGTGCAACTTACTTGAAGAGGCACGCAATAAAGCAAATATTCAACCTCTTTACTGATTTCTTACACTTAATATAACCAAATATAGATATACATAAACCAGCCTAGTCAACTATCACTAGCTGTGCTCTAGAACGATCTAACTTAATTTTCTTTTAATTATATGGGTGTGAAACAAACGCCAGAGCACTGGCTCGTAGCAAGACCAAAATCAAATGGCGAAAAAAAAAGAGAAAAAATTGAAGACGGCTTCGTTGCCGCCATTAACGCAAATGACGCTGCAAAATGGCGTCCGTATTAGGCAAGAGGCAGCCGACCAGCCGACCAGTCAGCCAGTCAGGCAGTTGTTGGCTCTGGCCATGGCCTGGACAAGCGCATGTTGATTGGAGCTGTGAGATTGGCAAACGGCAAACGGCATACCTCAATGCCCCATGCCGCATGCCACATGCCCCAGCACCAGTTGGCCGCTGACAGTGATGACTGTCAAGAGCAATTAAAGTCAAACTCAAGTCAGCGCTGTGCTTAGATTTTTCACCGCCGCAGCAGCAGCAACAGCAGCAGCAGCTGCGCACCCAAGCGGACCGTAGTGGACCTGGCTGAAACCAGCCCGGACGTGCTGTCCATCTAAAATGCAACAGCAACTGCTACACACACACACACACACACTCACTCACACTTACAGCTTTAACCTACAATTAACAGCAGCAGCGGCCGCAGCGAGCAGCAGCCCAAACTTAATTTCTTGAGTTTTTCCACTTGAAAAACTATGTAATTTAGCACTTGGCTTCGAGTGCGCGTCTGAGTCGAGCGCGTCATCGCCTTAAGCTTCATATGGACAGCTCAATCAGCATACGCCTCCTTGCTGGCAGTCTCTCTCGCTAGCTCTACCTTTGCAGCTCCATCTCCATCTCCATCTGCATCTGCGTTTTGCTGTGTGACATGAAGTGTGCCCAATAATGAGCAATTAACGCCTTACTGCCTACTTTTTTTTTCTTAACACACTCTCCCTCTGTCTCTCTTTCTCTCTGTTGCTCTCTTTCTTCATCTCTTTGAAGCTACATCGAACGGTAGTTTACTGCGTGTTTTTCTTTTTAAATATTCCGCGTCAGCTGGAGTCAGCGAGACGCCAGCTCTGAGTGAGCTGTTGGCCTGTTTTTATTTCTGATTTCATATATATTTTTTTTTTTTTGGTGGGGCCGCCAGCAATTTCTGTAGCGCCTTTTATCTGGCACCGCCAAGTCTTCAACACCTTTCGAGTGTGTGTGTGAGAGAGAGAGAGGGGTAAGAAAAAACACAACTCGTTGTAATAAGAAGTTGGTTAAAAACAGTAATAATAATAAAGAAAATCACCAAATCATCATCATCATCATTATCATCAACAGCAGCAGCAGCAACAGCAACAACGAAGCAGCCGCATTTCGAGATCGTTCGCATCAAACGATGAATCGATTTACACATTGTTGTCTTCAGTGTGTGTGTGTGTGTGTGCAGGTGTGGGTGTGTGTGAGAAAAGCAAAACAAGTGGTTTGCGAGGGCGGTTTGTAAACTGAAAGCTTTAGATGTGACTGCCTTGATAAGCAAACTGAATAGCGGCTATGCACTTGCAATAAATACAGTTATATGATATAGATAAATTAATTTTAAAATTAAATTGAAAGCAGCGAGGTATGAAAAATAAATATGAATATATGAATAGAATTTTACTGAAATATAAAATATATCAAAAATATATATATTTACTAAGCATATATGCTACTTAGGCAATAGAACTTAGTCGTGCATCCCATAATAAAAAATAGTTTTTCATCCCAAAACTTATTCCGTAAGATACCAAATGAAATTTTTTTATAATACTCTTAATGCTTTATATCTATACTATTGGATTTTTCGGAATGCAATTTGTACCTATCTAAATATATATATATTTTAAATGAGCTCTAAAGCTAAACAAAATTTATATACTAAACTAACAAGAGCCCATGAATTCTGCAATATTCAAAAGGAAATATATAATATTATCAAATGAAGTAAAATGAGTGAAATTTTAATGCTCTTCAAGCATAATTTTATTTTATAAATAATCTATAAATTCTTATAAGTCCTATCCCTCCATACGTAAGACTTACAACTGCTTGAAATTCATTCATAAAATATTTAAATAAATAATATCATAAATCCTTCACTTTGCCTAACAATAAGAACTACCCAAACTATAATGTAATTTTGAAAACAAATTTAAATGCGAATTGCCTATCTGGCTGCTCTCACCCATACTCTCTCGCCTTAACTCTCAAGGCACACACACAAACACTCGCACACATATCCATATGCCCATATAGACATGGCAAGTCAAGTTCGTTGCCTAAGTCTTTCGTTTTGCGCTATGATTTGAATGGATAGATAGATGATTCGCATGCCGCAGTCTCATCTGCGCATTGATTGGACTTTATACACCCGCTCCCTCACTCCATCTCTCTCTCTCTCTCTCTCTCTCTCTTGCTGTCTTACTGTCTAGCTGAAACTTCAAAATGGCATTTTGATGTGAATGTGAGGCTGCGGCACTACCGTTGCCACCACTCTCGGCATACGAGTGTGTAATTAATGTTGAACAACTTCATCTTGATGAGCTGTTAATTAAAGCCGCCGTGCGGTCGTCCGGCTGTCTAGGTGAAGTGCCTAACCAACCGGCGGCAGGGCAGCGGCTATAAGCCGCTTAGATGATGGAAACACGACCGTAACGGCAGCTGGCAAAATAATCACAAATTAAGTTGCCAAAAAAAAAAAAATATATATATAAAATCAACTTGCAAACAGAAATTTGTCATTGTTCGATTGGCCGGAGAAAGTAAGTCAAACTGTTTGCAGTTCTATACGCGCTCTAATTGGCCCAACTGACATCTTCCAAGGTCTTTGGGATTGTAGCACCAGCAGCACCAACAGCAGCAGCAGCTTAGTGACGCTTTTTGCGTGCTACTACGCCAGTGACACAGTTATTAGCGTGATTGGCACGAAAGTCGATTCGTATTGCGAGTCGATTTTCAACCGCATGGCAAATGTGACAAAGCAACAGCAGCAGCAGCAGCAGCTGGCTTTTTGGTCTATAGACCACAAACAACAGCAAACGGTGGCAGCCATCAAATCACTTTGTAATGACTATGCAATAAACCAACTCCTAGACTTTTAAATCAAAATCGGTGTCGTTTCTCTTATCCTTCAGGTCAACAAGTGCCGTTGCCGTTGCCCCTGCCGCTGCTGCTGCTAACCGCAAATTATACTCAAATGAATTGGCACAGCAGGCAAAAAGGTTTTGCGGTTTTACAAGATTCCTTTTTTTTTTGCAGCTTGGCCTCGACATATGCAAAAAAATAAATAGACTTCAATTTAGCAACCACATAAACTTATTTGCCGAAATATAAAAAGAAAAACAAACAGATTGCAAATTGTGGCCAGGTTGAGTGAGCAAAGCGTGGGCGACACTGCAGACACTGTGCATGCATAGCATAGGTTGATAAAATGTTAGGAGAAAGCTTAGACTATGTTATTCATATATGTAAACTCTATTTATATATAGCAAAGCTCATAAGATCAGAGAAAGCGTAATATATAGATAGATAAAACTTATATTTTATATATATTATAGATAAGTTGTTAAGTTCAAAGTTTTATTTGGCGAATATAAAATTTGTATATTAAAAAATTATAAAGAAATATTTTTAAAAATATTTTGTAAACAATTTTTTAAGAAAAAATAAGTAAAAAAACAAAATATTGGATTGATTAATCAAATAGGTTTAACAATTACTAAAAAAAATATATATATTTATATTTATAATTAATAAATTGTCAGAAAAAATAATATTAAAATTTAAAATTGATAATAATATTGACAAAAACAATAGAGATTATTATTGAAGGTTGGAAAGGCATCTGTTATCAAACCGAAAAGTTGTTGCTTGGAGAAAATGTTCGACCTCTACACTTAAACACTGAGCACAGTGCGCAATCAGAGCACATAAGAGAGCTTCACCTTGAAGGTTAATGCAGGATAAGGCTTGCCTCCAAGGTGGGAGACAGCTCAAGAGAAAGGAGATTTGTTAGTCAATAAGCAGCAAGAGCAAATGCAGTTCGTGACAGAGGGCAGAGTGATGAGCTGACTGATGGTGTATAAAAGCATGTTTACCTAACTAATCCACGTATTAATATATTATATTAATATATTAGTATATTATTTTTATTATTAAATTATTATTTTACTGTATTATAACATTTTAACAACACTATAACAATAAAAATTTTATCATCGACAAAAGTTTTCAAAATTAATTATTGTCAGGAACAATATGTTATTTCCATATTTAAAATTTTCCACAAATTTTCAAATAAATTTTTAACATTCATAGACCAACTATAATATTGTGCAAAACTACCCTCTGCATTGCTGATTGAGTGCGAACTGCCACAAGACATAAAATCTAAGTAGGCGTAAAGAATTTTTATTTGATTTTATTGTTTCTGATGAGTGTGGCAAAAGTTAACAGTTAATCCCGGGGGCCAGAGCAGCCAGGCAGTCAGGGCAGCCAGCTCTCTCCCCTCGATCCATAGCAAATTAAATCAAATGAAAAGTCAAACCCATAAGCACTTGGTAACGACCCACATAGACACATATATATCCAACTCCCACACTCCAGGCACTTGCAGCGACCCAAAACCGAAAAAACCAAAAACCAAAAACCAAAAACCGTAACCGAAAGCCCAGCCCAACCAAAGCCGTGGACAACCCTCGACAGTTTGCCACGATGGCACTGGGGTTGCTTGCCCTTTACCCTAGGTTCGAAATCGTTGCGTTACATTTCGTTAAATTTATGCACCCTTTGCTAAAGGTTTCTCTGCTGTTTGCTGTGCTCTGCTCGCTTGCACTTGTCATTTTTTACGGCGTTACTGGCGCTACTCCAAGAGCTGCGTACGTTAATTTGAGCGGCTCAACTGTTGAGCGGCTCAGGAGAGGCTAATGCCATCAAATGACCCCCAAAAGCCGTTCATCGATATTTCACTTGATTTTAGTGTCAGATTCAATTTAGCGCTAAATCTTTGCTCGTTTTTTTTTAGCACTGATTTATAGAGTTTTATCTTTTATATTTACTATTTTTTACATTTTTTTCTATTCGGCGAGTTAAGCACAAATTATGAACAGCTGTGGGTAGTTTTCAAAGGGATTTTTATAGATCTCTGAGAGCTTAACTTAATTACCAGAAATGAGGATTATAGATACTATATATAACAACTTTTGGGTATATACATATATGCACTAATTTAGTGTATATATTAAAAATGAGTTGATAAAGTCATGCAAATTGCTTTCAGAGACTTTTTAAATAAATTTAAATTAATATATATGTGAAGAATAAAAGGAACAGAGCCAATAAATTTGATCTGTTTTAATAATTTAATTTTCATAAATTTTAATATAGTAACAATAACAACAACAAAATTTTCTAAAGTATTTTCTGATGCATAAAATCATGAATTAAATAGTTTTATATTTTAGTCTTTTGAAATATTTAATTGTTTTTACAGCTCATAACACTTGTATTTTATTTTATTTTATTTAGAATTTTTTTTTTATTATAGATCAAATATTTTTATTTATTTTTAATTATATATAATATTTCAATTTATTTTTTATTATATATAATTTTTTAACTATTATTTATTATAATAATATAATTATTATTTTGTATTATAAATATTTTGTTTATTTTTTTTTATTATATATAATTTTTTAATTTTTTTTTTTATCATATATTTTTTTTATTTATTTTTATTCTATATAATATTTTTTATTTAATTATTATTATTTAACTTCTTATTTTAAATGAATATGTTTAATTAATTTATTTTTGCAGTATAAAATTTATATGATTTTTCGTTTAATTACTTTTCATAGCATTAATCTATAGTTGTTGTAAGGAAGAGACCCCTATTCTCCCTATTTTATGCTCTATTCCCTATAAACTTAACAAATTTTGATTTTAAACCACACGAAAAACTCAAACAGATCCGCCCGACATTTAGATAAATGTCTAAATTACAGAAGAGAAACCCCGAAAAGAAAATCGTATAATAAACACGTCAAGACTTTGGTAGAAATGGGTTTCAACGTTCTTCTAATAGAGATTGCGGCTAGCAATCAAAGTTGTGGGCGCGAGTTTACAGAGAAAGAGAGACCGATGAGGGCGAGTGTCAGAGGGAGACGTCAAAGCTGGACGACGGCAAAATGCAAAGAGAGAGAGAGAGAGAGAGGAGAAAAAATGCTGATAAATGAGGCAAGTAAATGATGAAATAATGACGCTCAATACTCACTCGTCTGCATTTTTAGCTGAAGCTGAGAGCTGAGAAATATGACACAGCATGGAAAATAGTTCTCGGCAATGATTAACGCTGCCAAACTGATTGATGAACTGCCATTAAGCCACCGGCCAGTCTCAGTCTCAGTCTCGGTCTCACTTGCAACCGAAAAAATCAGTTCAGAAAAACCAAAAAAAAAAAAGTGTTAAAAAATTGTGAGTGATGATGCGTGGTAGAAGCAAACGTCGCTCTAATTGCACGCGCAATCAACGTGCCTCAACGTTGCCCAACTGCAACTGCAATCATAATCAAGCCAAGTGCAGGGCTGGGCAACTACACATAAACATACCCTAGCCCAACTATGGGCCCATTACCAGGCCATCATCCATTCTGGACTGCAATTAAATGTAGTCTTATCGCGTGTTAGAAATCTCGCAGCTGGCAGCGATAAATGCCGCCGATAAGTCGAATCATGGCTCAAAATTCATCTCCGAGATGACGTCTCACTGTCTGCCTCGGTTCTCAGACTCGCAGCCACAGCTTCCAATCTCTCGATCTCTCTCTCTCTCTCTCTCTCTCTCCTTCACCTCACTCCTTCTCACATATGCGCCGCTAATTTTGGTTTTTATTAAACGGCCATCGCATATAAAAATCGGTATTTTTACTCATCTCATTTTGTTCGTTTTTGAATATCATCCTATATAATTAAACATACCAAGCACGTCGTTATGAGTTGGGTTACTGCTGCTGTTGCTGTTGTTGTTGCTGCTGTTGCTGTTGTTGTTGCTATTGTTGTTGTCGTTGCGGTGGCTGTTAAAAAATATTTTCTTCAATTTAATTTCAACTTCATGTCACAAACAGCGCTGGGTGGGTGGATAAGGTAGGTGGGCAATGCCAGATATTTTGTTGCGAGAGCAGAAATATATTTGAGAAATACATTAAGTATAAATAAATAATATAAACATATAAATATATAATAAAAATATATATCCAATATTCAATTCTACAAATATTTAATTTATAAAAGTATTTTTCTATTTAAATATATTAAAATAAATAAATATATTACTAATAATTAATGAAAAATAATAATAAATTAAATCTGAATAAAATTAAATATATATTTAACAGATGCTTAATACTCTGAATAATTTGTTATATTATGTTTTTGTTATATTTTAATTATACTATTACAGCTCTACTACTATTTTATATTTAAAAAATATTTTTACACTTTTATAATCCTTAGGAGGCAGACCCTCCCTTAGCAATCCATACAATCTAGATATATAGATTATAATAATAAAATATTATAAAAACTATTCAAATAATTAAAAAAAAAAAATAATACTATATTTCAAAATTTAAATAAAAATAAAACTAAAAATAAAAAAAAATAAAATATATTATTTATATAAATTTAAAAAATATTTAATAGTATCAATAATAGAATTAGTTGACATTTTACACAACTATCTATTCATCTTTTAGCAACTCAGCTTGTTTGCAAAACTTTTCGAACTGCCCACGACCTCGACGGATGCTGTTGGTAATTATTATGCGTGTTGCATTAGAGGCGACATGCGTTGCTAGTTAAAAATTCTTGCTTCATCTCTTGCTCTAGCTTTTGCCACTTTAAGTGCTGCTCACACACAGCAACAATTCGTCTGCAGTCACCTCTCTCTCTCTCTCTCTCTCTCTTTCTCTCTCTTTCTCTGTCTCTCTTTTGGTCTCACTCTATGCCAATTGCAATTAAGTCAAGTGACAAGCGAAATGACACTAGTAATCCTTGCAAAAAGCACAAGTTAAGAGCAGCTGAGCAAAAGAAACGCAACTAGAATCGACTCGCTGTCAAGATACACTTAAAGTGCACAGTAAGACGACTTTAAATTAAACATTTACTAATTGTTCGATATAGTGAAAGGGAAATTGTGGCATTTAAGTAAGCTAAATGCTCGTTTTAGTAGAGGAATTATATATCCTAAAGGGGTAAATATATATAAGCAAATAAAATGTGTGGACAATGTGTGGGAACTGTTAAAAAATATAGATCTATAGAAAAGGTCAATGGCAATCTAGAAAAGGAAAAGTATAAGAAGTTTAACCTAAATTTAAGAAATATATTTTTTTCCAATTTACCACGTTAAAATGGGCGTGGCTATATATATATGAATAAATAATATAATAAATATAAATTCTCGAGTATGAGTAAAGATTTAGCTAGTTTTCGATATATATATTTTTTTTTGGTAAAAGGAAAAATTAAATAATATCATATATAATTTTTTTTTAATTCATAATATACATACTTTTTTTTAATGTAAAATATGATGGCAAATCGTTTTTCAATATAGTTATATATTTTTCTATATATTTACAAAAAACTTTATTTTTTTAATGCTGCAAAAATTTTTAAACACATTTTTTTAAATTTATTTATTAATATTTAAATAAATGCAACTTTTTTAAACACATTTATATTAACTAGATTTTCTTTTGCCCATTTCTATGTTTATTCTTCTTCACAATATCTATTATTGCTAAAAAAAACTTTCACTCCCCACCAACTTTAATTGAAACAACATTCAGAAGCAACAAGTCAGCTTCCTTTGGTCGAAGAGTCGAAAAAAAATGGTAGCACATGCTCAACTCATCTCAGAACTTAAGAACATGTAAATATATTGAAATTAAGTGGATGCGAAGGCAAGCGCGTAGCAAAAGCGCAACAGCATCAGCGACAACAACAACAGCAACAACAACAATAACAAATGAGAGAAAAAAAGTAAAAAAAAACGGAGGCTGAAATGCAGGCGGGAAAGAACAAAATTGACAACACGCCGCAAAATTCAATTACGTATTCATGTATGCAAAAGAAGGAAGCGCCAAATACGCAGTCAAGCAACAGCAGCAACAACAACAGCAGTGCTACTAGCAAAGCAACGCCCACGCCCACAATTCTCACACATTGGGCGGGCATAGACGAGCAGACGCCTCCTCATGCGGTTGGCAAACTCTTTGCCTCACCTTCACCTTCGCTGGCAAGCGCGAGACAACGTTTGATTGTCTACAACATGAGTGTGTGTGTGTGTGTGTGTGTGTGAGTGTTACATGTGTGTATATTACATGTGTGTGTGCGTGTGTGTGGTTGTCATTTATGCAAAACAGCTGCCAAGCAAAGGAAGTGAAGTCAGTCCCTGTCCAAGTTTATCTCACAGCCTTATTGATAAAGGCAACGGAAGGACTTAGACACCAAAAAGGCAGCCGACGGGGAAATTCAGAACAAACTGAAAAAAAAGTGTAAAATGGAAAATGGAAAGTCTCACAACACAAGGCAATAAAAAGTAAGCAACGACTAGGATATACACTGTAGATACACTGTAGAACGAAAAAATAAATTAAATAACAATTATTTTGTGATTTTGTGGTAAGAAGCTCGTGCTAAAGAGATATTTTTATATTTTTTATAAATTTCTATTGATTATATTAATTCATTTATTATCAATTTTGAAGGATGTTTACTTAAATTTCCTTGTAATATTATGTGCCAATAAATTTCTTTTGTTTTAAAATTATTATGCTTTCTATATATGTATAATTCAATTTAAATTTATTGCTTATATTTATTCATTTATTACAGATAGGTTGAAAAATAATTTTATTAACTAAATATATTAAATATGTAGAACAAAAATTTTATTTTATTTATTTAATTAATTTGTATTTTATAATAATAATTTGATTAAAATAGAAATTAAATAAATAAATATTTTAAATATGTAGAACAAGAATATTTAAAATATTTATTTATTTTATTTATATATAAAAAATATAGATTTTTTTCAACCTTTCAGTCATAAATGAATAAATATATCTAATAATCATAAATTGAATTATATATATATATTTTTTTTAAGTCCTTTTTCAAGTCCTGAGTAGCTTTTTTGGAAAAGTGACTCAGCCATATGCACAGTGTATTTTACTATAAGTCTAGTGTCCTAGTGTGCGCTATACATTCTCTTTACAGATAACAATTTTATCAACAATTTACTAGCTTAGCAGCTAGATTTTCGATTGTACTTCTTAGCAGCTGAAGATGAACTATATTAATTTCAGGCAAAAACCTTTAAAACCAAAAACAGCCATAAGTCTAAAATCTTAATAAATAAATCAATCAATCAATAAATAAATAATGTATTAAATGTAAAATAATATATATACAAAATAAAATATGAATAATAAAAATAATATAAATATACATAACATATTTTATTTGTCTATTTCGACATTTTATATATTAGATTCATTTAATTTCTAATATTTTTCCAGCTACAAAAATAAATGTAATATAATTCAAAGACTACAAAAGATTTATTTGATCACTTAATCCATTAGCACACACACTCCAAGTGTCAGCTAATACTTAAATGCTCAACTGCAGCGCACCTAAACAATTGTAAGCCCAAAAAAAAAAAAAAAAAAACATTTCTATTAGACAATTGGCCCACAGTCAGCAGACAAACAGTCGCAGCCGCCGCGTTGCATCTTCAAAAGGCTTGGCCAAAATAAAAAAGGGTTTTGCGCGTGTTTATGTACTACCAATCAGGCGACGAGCTCCATTTGAATGATGCGGCATAAAATGCCACGCGGAGAGAGAAATGGAAATGGAAATGGATATGGAGCTAAAGTCAAAGATGCTGAAGCTGTGGCTGTAGCTGAGTCAGTGCATCATCGCAGCGCTAAGATCCAGACATTGATCACAGCGTCAGCGTCATGAGAAACACGAGATTAGCGCAACGAATTAAGAAATTGAAATTACTCCAAAAAGTGTTTGGCGATCGATACAAACAGTCAGCATATTTCACATCAGCCCCCAACAACAACAACAACAACAACAACGACCCAATCTCGAGCTGCAAGTCATGCCGGATCAAATGCGCTTCGCCGACGCATGATATTTGTATTTTGTTCAGCTACGTTGAGACGCAGCAATCATGCTATGTTTATATATATATCTTATATCTTATATCTTATATCTCATATCTATATAAAATAAAACTAAGCAGAAAAAAAAACTCTATTCCTAACTGATAACTGAGGTAAATGGTAGAAAGCGACACTCGAGATGCGCTAATCTCGCAGCTAGTCCATGGACCGAAGGCAAGCCAGGCCTGCCCTGCCCTCCTCAATCAATTTCCACTAATCTAATTAATCAACATTCAGAGCAAAATAGTGTCAATTGCTTTGTCAACCATTTGATGCAGGGTATTTTGGTAGTTCAATCGATCATTGGCGACATTCCACAGTCGCACAGTTGACATACATTTTGTATACGATTTTTGATCTCAATCGAAATTGATATTGAGACTGAGACTGAGATTGAGATTGAGAGTTATGTGTCATTTGTCTTAAAAGGCAGCCCGAAGTGTGCCCTCCATTGTCAGCTAATTAAACGGCTGACCAAACGGATTAAAGCTCAAATACATTTCTTTTTTTTTTGTGTATATGTAACGCAAAGCAATCAAAGATTTTGTGTTTATACATATTCATATATATATATATATATAAATATATATATATATATATACCTCTCTAGACTGTTTCATAAATCAGTTCAGCTTGTTTTAAAAATATTATTCAAATTCAATGCGAATGAGAGCGAGAGAGAGAGCGAGTTAGCAATTTATAACTTTTAACTAATTTACGAGCTATGCTCTGAGATTTATTTAAAAATTAATTAAGTTTGATTGCTGGAAATAATTTATTCATCAAGATATGTTAGCTGTACTAAATCAATGCATATAATGTGCTATAGTATAGTAATACTATACTATACTATACTTTACTGTATTTTTTTTTTTTTTAAATAGTATATTAAAAGAATATTTTTCTTCTATTTAAAGTACATTTTATTTATTTATTTTTTTAATTTTATTATTTTAATTTAATTTTAAATAAAATAGAATAGAATAAAAATGTAAAAACATTTTAAATATTTCTTATACATATATAAAAATTAAAAAAAAAAAAAAGATTTATTTTAAGTATAATTATAATATTAATAATATTATTATAAAAAATTATTTTAAATATTAAAATCCTTAAAAAGTACTTTTTACAATATTTTTATGTTTATAATATATAACTAATATTCAAACTATTTTTATTAAATAAAAACTCAAATATTATTTTTATACTATATAAATATTAAAATACTAAACAAAAAAGTTTATTATTTTCATTTTTAAATAAACTAGAAAACAAAAATAAATATAAATATTTATAGCAGAAATTTTACTTAATTTTTCCGTTTTATTATTCATTTTTAAAAATAGTTAAAAATTATTTATATATATTTTTATATTTATAAATTTTAAAAGAAATATTTATTGCTGGAAAATATTTAAACAAAAGTTTCCAAAACATATTTTATGCTTTATAACGATATAAAATTGTTTTATATATATTTTTATATAATAAAAAAATTATAAAACTTAAAAAGTATATTTAAATGATTTTAAAATAGTAAATATAATGAAAACGATTTTTTTAAAATAATTTCACTGATTTTTATTAAATAATATGTTTAAAATAATTTACGAAAAATAAAATTTTTTTTTAGATATTTGAAGCTCAGCCAGTCATCATTTGTATTCTTAAAAAAATATTTAAAAATATTAAAAATATATAATAATATATATTTATATATTATTTAATTGATATTTATATGGCTTTAAATATAATCATCAGTAAAAGTCAACTAAGCCATGAGTTTCTCAGTCAAAGTGGCTTTTTTCTCGCCAAATAGAAAATGTTTCAAGAGAGAAAAACATTTTCGTTGGCAACTTCGACGAAGTTTTTTATATTTCTTAAAATTTTTGTTTCGTTTTTGGCGTCACCTGCGCAACGCACGTTTGTGGCCTGTCGCTGGTGCGTTAAAAATGATTAATTAAGGCATTTGAAAATCATTTGTCATTCTTAATTTATTAATTAATTAGAATTGCCCAACACGTACATTGACACCTGAATACGTCGACGTCGGAGGCGACGCCAACAACAGCAACAACAACAACAACAACAACAACTTCAGTGACAGCGACTGTTAACAACGAGCGTTGATTTTGAAAAGCCAACAAAAACCGGTCAGCTAACACCGAGTGTTTGGTCTTTGATAATGAAATCCAAGAAAGGGTCCAAAAAACAACTTCAACTTCAAGTTGAAGTTTTGAAGGATCAACAATTTAATCTATGGGCATTGTATATTATTTGCTTATTAGATTCTAATTAATTGAATAAGTTGAATTTTCTATATTTTACAAATTTTAAATATATTTTTTAAATATTCAGTTTTGCATATTTTCATAAAATTGAAAAGAAAAGATTTATTTCAACCTAGCGAATAACTGCACCAATCGCTCTTAGCATAGACACAAACCAAATATGTAGCGCATGAGTAACGCCATCTACAGCTCATTGCTAGCAGTTGCAGCGAGTAGGTAATGGTTGTGAAATATAATAAATGTTTTTCGTTAAGTAATTTCGTTAAGTTTTTGGCATTATTCGTCAAATGGGAGTGTGCATTGGCTAAGGTGCGCAAATGTACCTAAAGAATTTCAAGTGCCAATTATTCAACAAGCAGTTCAGGTTTATAAATTAAAAATATTAAGCAAATAAAATATATTAGTAATAATTAAATAAGACGTTAATGTTTTATAATGTATAATATTTTATAGTATAACAAAAATTGGCTTACTGATGATAGAAAATATATTAAATATTGAATTTTTACTACGAATGAGTGTACTAAAAGCAAATACCAAATAGTAATTATATAAATAATTATCTTAACTCCTTAAAAAATATATAAATAAAAATTCGTATATTCATTCCATAAAAACATTCCTTCCATACAAAAATTCAAATCTAATTTCTGTGGCAATTAAACTGAACAGCACTGCTTGCAAAGCAGCTCACTAGCAACTCTGCCAGCACTGCTTGCTGCTTGTTAACCAACTCAAAAGCTGTTAAAAGATCGTTAATTGTCTTAAAACAAAGCCATTCATCATTTGACTCTGACTGTTCGCTCTTATTGTACAGAGTTCTTCCTTGATCTGCTGAAGCTAATTCAATATGTCAATTTCCAGTCACGTCCTGTTCACACAATCAAACTGCAGATGAAGAAAAAACAAATAAAATAAAAACAATAATAATGTAAATTACATTTACACCCACACACAATCAGAGTATCAATCATGAGGAAGTGAATAGTCGAGTTAATGGCAATTGAAAAGAATAAATATATGAATATATGTGAGCAATATGTAAGCCCTAGAGGTTCTTCGAGTATTTTACATTATTTATCTAGCTAAATGAAGAAACGTGACCGACCGACACTCGAGCGTTAAAGTGTCAAGTTGAAGGCCCCAGCTAGCCAGCCAGCCAGCTTCAGCATCAGCATCCACGGCAGCTGAAATTCATCAGCTTAAGTATCCAGCATCTAAGCGAGTCCGGTTTTATACGCGTGTCGTCGCGCGGGTGTGGCAAGACGACGACGACGACGACGACACTTGCTCCAACTTGGGCCTGGACTGGGGAGTGAAGTGTGCGTGGCGCTTAATGAACTCACACGATAAGATAATTATGCTTAAGAACCAGCGCCAGTGTTTTTTCACTCGCTTCATTACGGCTGCCTGAACGTAATTAAAAATGGCACAACAAGAACTCTACTCCAGCGTCACTTCGCCCTGCTCCAACAATTATTACTTAATATATTCTCTTGAAAAAAAAATAACAATTGAAATGTTGGCTAAATAGCATCAACACAGGCATTGCCACTTTTTCATTCTCTTTTTTTTACGACCAGTTTTTACGATCGCCTTAAAGAACTGTCAAATCATGCAAATAAATGTGTTTTTAAAGGCACAAAATAAAACAAAAAAAATATTTAAAGAAAAAAAAAAACCAAGCTGAATCAGAATTACTATAAAACTCGTAAATCGCCCAGCCTGAGCCCAGCTGCTCCATGATTTGGCACAAAACAAAAATCTAAGGGAAGCTCAGCATTAACATTAATAATAATAATAAAAAAACTATAAAAAATATTAATGTTTAGTTAATAAATTAATGAAGACAATGCAAAGAATTGCAATTAGTTTATGCGTAACAGAAACAAAGAATAATAAATAAATAAGGAATTCTATTGAATTTGCCACACTTAAATTTATTGTTTATTTAATGTTTATTGTTATTTTGATCAGTTATTGATTCATTAATCAGAGATGCGAAAGGTATTGGAATTTTTATTTTTATTTGATATAAAAACTTAAATAATGCTAAGTAAGCTACGTGTTAATTTCTTATAAATATTAAATTTTCGATTTTTAAGAATTAAGAATTCAATATTGAATTTATTATATATTTATTATATTATATATATAAAATAATAATATAAATATAAGAACAATTATAAGAATTCAATATGAAATTATATATTTATTATATTATATATTTAGTATATACATGATGAAGTAAAAATTACATATTAAGTCGTGGCTTACAAGCCTGTCAAATGCTGCTAACGAATATGCTGAATGGAAAATGTTGCTAAGGAAATGATGACAAGAAAATGTTGGTACGACACGATTGTTGCCAAGAGAAGAGTACAGATTCCAGGCCATTACAAATGTTATCCAATGTTGCTAACAGTAATGTTGCCAAGAGAAGGGAAGAGAATGTTGATGTTAAGAAAATGTTGCTAAGATTCCAGATGAATACGTTGGTTTTTAAGCAGAAAAAGAGAGAATGAAAGAGTGTAAAGAACTAAGTAACAATAAAAATAAGGAAATGCAATGCATTATTGGAAAAATTAGTTTAACTTTTCCCATAAATTAAATTATAATACCAAAAAAAAAACGATGCTCTGCAAATAATGCAGAATAAAATATATTACAACTTTGAAAATATTTATAGATTTTATATTCGTATACCATAGTCTGCTTTTATCAATTGTATAACATTTTAGTTATTATTCTGTTATTTAAATATTTTATTATTTTGTTATTTAAATATTTTATTAATTTTATATATAAATATATTTATATATAATTTGATATATTTTATATATAATTCTATTTATTGGAAATTTCTGTTGGTATTCAATAAATACAAATTTTTATTTATCGTTAAATATTTCTCTACGTATCTAAAGACTTTATTCATTTTATTCATTATAAATTTTTATTGGCAAAATATGTTTTATGTATTGTTAAGTCTATAAAATATATTTTTTTCCTATTTAACAATTTTATTTATTTCATTTATTCAAAGTCTCTATTGGCAATTAATTAATATATTTTTATATTATTTAAAATTCCTTATAAGTATATTATATTTTATAAATTATTTTCCTACTTTAAGATATTATTTATTTTATTTATTATAAGTTCTTTCTATTGGCAATAAATAAAAAAATATTTTATTCTATTCTATTTAATGTTTTCCTATTTACTTTGCAATCTTTAAAGAAGCTTTTATACATCTATTTTTTTCTGCTTATTTCTTATTAGAAACTGAAAGTCAATTCATCTACACATTTTATTAAAGCATTGCTCATTATAAATATACAATGAATAATTGCTGATTAAAGCAATGACAGTGCAGAATTTGCAGTTCGTTAACAAGTGTGCAGGAAATCTCGGTTCAAGAATTTTTCAAGTTCCGCAAATATCAGTGATTTGCTTAGCTATAGAATCGAGGCATCTCATCATATGTTCATTAGGCAACAGAGTTTCATGTCGTGCAACGAGAGACAGCCCAACTATTTAGCATAATTATGGCTATTAGTTCTGGCCGCTATTTAAAGTTAAAGCAAATATGCTGATTTATTACGTTAATTATGAAGGCTTTCGAAATGAAAGAGAAGAAGAAGAAAACTTCCCCCCAATTAATCGATTAACAGTCGATTTGGTGTTGCGGCACAAAACAAGTTTTGACAGTCAACAGAGACAGAGACGCCATCAATTACAACACGAACTTCAAATGTAGGCGAAATCCAAATTAATAATCAAGTTATAAAAGATTTTTATAGAATTTACACAAGTTGGAGCCAAAAAACAAAAACAAAGAGTTCGATTCACATGCAGCTCGAAAATTGAATGGATGCTTTTGTCTGTTAATGATCTCTTGGCTGAACTCAACGTTTGTCAATTGCAGCCATAAAAGAGCATTGGGTCATTTAATTACAGCCAAAAAATAAAAGAGACAAAAATAGATATATAAATGATTTCATAAATAGGTTTTAATCGGCGGCACCCTCAAGTCAAGTCCACTTGGGCCACAGTTTTGTGGTCAAGGTAAGTGTCTGATTGTGCCGCTTAACTTTGTTTTTTTCTTAACTGTTTTTTTTTTTGGCACAAATTAAAGGTTGAGTCATAAATTTTGTAATTGAATTGCAAGAGAGACAGAAATTAGTGCAAAGACAAAAAGGTTCAATTGGCAACTGAGACTGGCTCAAGTCCATGCAAATACAAATGTTAAAAGCAATTTGATTTATGGCCAATTAACATTTGGCAGCAACAACAGCAGCATCTCAGCCAGAAATTCTCTGGCTGTATATGGCCAAAACGAGGTAATTGACATTAAGCCAACTGCCAAAGTGAACAAGCGAATTTGACAAATTAAAGCAAATAAATTAAACGCAATCAAAGCGCTTGGCAACAATAGTCTAACATTTGTCTATCTAGCGTGCTGAACGTGTCGTATACGTAATATTGTGTAAGACATGATTTGAACACACATTGCGAGGGCGCATCGAAGAGTTTAAAAATAATCAAAAATTCTGTTTGCTTTAAGGTTTTTATTTAATGTTAATTGAGAGTTGCCTTTTTAGGGCATTGAAGTTTAAAACAAGAAAGTCAATCGAAATAAATTTGTTTGAAATTTATGTGAAAATCAAATTTAAATCTGATTGAACAATCGATGGATGTTTGAAATGTTAGAGTTTAAAATTGTGAAGAAATGATGGGTTAAAATAATAAATAACTAATTATTTCAGTAAATTTTTATTGCTAAGTCAAAGGCTTGCCAAAGATTTAAAAATATATTTAATTATGAAAATATATATATATAAATTATAGCTATCCAGTATAGGAACATAATTAAAGCACTTGCGCCCTATGCTCCAATTACACACCATGATAAAAGAGTTAATTTTTGAGGAAAAGAGAAGTTTATTTGTAAGCAGAATGTTCCTTGTTGATAAGAAATTTAAATAAAAGGTATTGCTCTTCGAAGTGGTGATGAGCTCGACAAAATTTGTAATAGCTCAAACATTTGGTCTTTCAAGCCTTTCTAAAGTTCGTCGCTCTTTGTTGCAGTTCAACAAGCGCGCTGTAGTTCAAGCATTCGGTCGAGCGTCGAGCGTGGTTCGAAGGGGCAAACAGCTCAACATGTTCTCTATAGCTGACACATTTGGTTCTTCGAGCCTTTCTCGCTCTTGGGAGCGATGATGAGTTCAGCAAGCTGCTGATGGCTGTAGCTTAAACATTTGGTTCTCTGAGCGTGACCTGTCGGAGCAGACGAGCAGTTCAACATGATCTCTATAGCTGATACATTTGGGTCTTCGAGCCCTTTTAAAGAGCGTCGTTTGTAGGAGCGTCGCTGAGTTCAGAAAAAAATCGTTGCAGCTCAAACAACCTTTGAGGACGAACCTGTTGACTTTAGGCTTCCTGCATGATGTTGGGTTGCAACTGAAATGGCTTTGATCGTTGCAGTCGTTAGGCAACATGCGTCATTCAACATGCGTCAGGCATCATGCGTCAGGCAACGATGTCTAACTCCAACTAAGTTGATCGAACCATGTACCTATGTATGCATACATCGATCTCGACGACTAAAATAACTAAAGACTGTGTCCAAGCAAACCTATTGGTTGTGGTTGCATTCACAGCTTGCAGCCTCTGCTCTCTGGGAGCACACGACAGATCGCCTCTTGGTTCAATTTCTAACTATTATTATTCCGTTAGTTTGTGACATAAGTGGGGAGCATAATAAGAGTGGAGAGCACGCTAGCATGCCAGCTCCTACAAATTCATAATTCACTTAAAGACAAATGCCGCTCTTATTGATTTTATTGATAATTTCACTCGAATGCCTTAACAGACTGATAATTCGAAGTACAAGCTTATGTTTATTTGTATTGATAGCTCATCATAAATATCGATAAGAGGTGATATATCAATAGATAGTTAAAGAAACTCTAATGAATACATAAGACACTTCCAGCCAGTTCACTCTTTCTTATTATAATTTATTATATATTGTTTAAATTTGTATTCAAATGAGTTTTTACTTCAATTTACTCAACATATATAATAGAAATATATAAAATATATATCTCAACTGTTTTCATAATATTTTCAACTTTAATCAATCAGCAAAGCCAACGGGCCCCATTGGCCGCCCTTGAATACGGAGTTTAAAAACCTTTTTGACCCAGCCTCCAATTGTATTGAACCACACTCAAAACACACGTTTTGTTGTAACAGAAATATAAAAAAAAATGAAAATGAAAAGGCATCAATTGCAAGCCCTAAGCCTGAATTCAAGCTGCATTAGTTCGTTTGGCTCGTGTCTGGCTGTGGCTGTGGGGGCGTATGATTGATGTGCCTGATGTGCAGCGTTGCTCGTTTCATTTAAGCAAGACGTGTACAACTATGGACGAATACAGACAAAAAACCAAACCGTTATAAGTCGCTATTGGCCATCAATCATCGGATGTTGTCATGTCGCTAGCTATATATGCATGCATGTGTGTGTGTGTGTGTGTGAGTGTGTGTAGTCGTCATGCGTCTGCGCGTTGGCAGACAAACTGGTGCCAAGCGGCGATGTAGCCGATGATGATGTTGCTGCTGCTGCCGCCTGCTGCTGAGATTTCCCAGAATTGATCAGGCTCTAAAAACTGTCTATAAAATTCTGATCTTTATGGCAGCGCAGTCATCAAATGTTGAACTTTTTCTTGCTTTAGTTTTATGACAATTGCTAGTGTTTGGGTGTTTTTTGTTTCTCTGATGTTCCCGTTTTTGTTTTTATATTATTTTCTCTTTTTTGTATGTCTTGAATTGATGGAATGAGCGTATTAGTTGTGTAAAGCTAATAGACATGGCCAGGATAATATTTTATATATATATATTATTGATCAGAATGAAGAGCTTAGTCAATGCGAGCAGAAATGTTTCTATATTAGAATCTTTAATTGTTAGAGACTTGAAAATTGCATAATAAATATTCTTATATATTATTATTCAATTTTCTCTCACACTTTCATAATATTTATTCAAATTCAAGCATAATCCCTAGACTTCCAGTTAGCTTCGCCCTTTTATCATTAACTCATAACAAGTCTAGGTATTTCCTAGTCAGTCACTGCCCACTAGAGCACTCTTATCGCACTCATTTTATTATATTGAGACTAATTTCGCAATAGGGCATAGCCCAAAAATGTTTCTATGGTGATCGTCAAGGTTTATTAGCCACAGGGGAACTTTCTGTCTAGGCCATAAACCAACGGATTTGAGTGTTACTTTTGTTGTGGTTGTTGTTGGGCACATCATAAATGGATTGTTTGCGGAATTGGTGTGACAGGCATATATATTGGCATTGACCAGAGCTTATGTTGTTGTTCAAACATTGATGAACTAAAGATTGTAAATAGACAGAATTTTGGTTATTGAGCTGTCAAAACAGAGATGACCTATTTTATATTGCAGATAATAAAATGGAATTTTGAATTGTGAATGAATTTGCTGTGGGCGCATAATAAACAGAAATTCTAGCTCATAATCTAGCATAAAAATTTATAATATTTATATATATATATATATTTCTTAACTTAGCTAGTCTCTCAATTGGAACCACGCTCAATCATCAAACTCTGCAATTTTTAATTAATTTTTCATGTGCATGTCAAAAGTTTCTTCACTTGCAAACATGTCAAAAATACCCCACGCTGCAATGCTGCGCCCAAAAAAAAAAAAAACAATTATATATATAAATATCTCTATATAGATAAATTTTTAAACAAAGTAAGTTTTCTAAGCAAGTTAAAAAAAAAAAAACTTACGCAATGCTTTTTGACATTTGCCAAAAACAGCAAATCAAAATGCAAACGCAATCAATCATTAGCATCTTTTGAAAATTAATTCTCATTTTTATTGGTCGTGCAATGGATGCAATGCAACAACAACAACAACAACAACAACAACAACAACAACAACAACAACAACGATAGCAACGATAATAACACTAATAATAATAGCAATTACAGCAACAACAACGCCAACGCAGCCAACGCAGGCCAAATGCTGCCATTATGTCTGCAGCGACTACGATGCAGCGCGGCACGCATTCAATTAACACAAATGGCTGAATAATTAAATACTGCAGAAGAGAAAAAAACGAAGTCAAAGTATAAGAGATGAGCTGTGATAGGTTGATAAATACCCTGTTTTTTTAGGGATTTTGTATTATATCTTAACAAAAACTGCTACAAATTAAAATTTTGCTGCTTAAAGAAATTTTAAATATTAAAAAAAAGAAATATTAAATATAAATAAATATTTAAGAAAAATATTTGTATATACTTTTTATGAAAATAAATAATAATAGTTAGCAAATGTTTAAAGAAAATAATCAAATTAAATATTTAAATAAATTTGAAAAAAAAATCAATAAAAATTATAAATAAATATTAAAAGGCTATTTTATAAAATTAAAAAAAATTCAAAAATAAACAAAAATACCCCAAAAATAAATATAACATATAATAAATATTTAATAAAAATACTAATACATATTTTGTTTAGCTTTATAGAAGTTTTAAGTCATCAATTTTAGTAGCTTTAAATTTTGCAATAATATTGAATGACAATAAAAAAATAAATAATTAGTGAAATCAATATTTTAAAATTTTTACAATAATATTATTTTCTCACAACTTACTTTAAGAATCTCAAAATTGGAAAAAATATATAATTTAAAAAAATTCTTCAACAGATTTTAGAATATATTATTTTTATTTTATTTTTTATTTTATTCTAGAGACTGCCTCATATCACTCATGAACGTAACAAAATATGTTTATATACAAACAGAGTTATACCTTCCTTTAAGCCCGTTATATTTATTTACATAATTTTTATTATTATACCCACTTCACCTATTTCTGCTCCAAACAACAGGGTACAGTTCAAGCGAAAGACTTAAGCGTCGAACTTTATGCGAGTATTGAGGGAGCAGCCGCAACTTCCCACAAGCTCAGCCACATTACAAAACTACACTCGCACACACACAGATTGAGTGTTGCACGTACGCTCAGCTGCTGAAATGATGCCATCAACAGCAGACGACAAACAAATACAAAAAAAAAACCAAGATATAGAAGGAGGAGAAGAAAAAAACAATGAAACACAATTGAGATCTGATGAGTTGTAAGAGGAGCATGCGCGAGCTGGAGCTGGAGGAGCTGTAGCCGGAGGAGGTGTGGCAAAAGTCAGACAGCGGTAATAAAGAAATCTAATAAATGAAAAGCGAGTCGAGTCGAGTCGAGTCTTTGTGCACACACACACACACACACACGCTCACGCACACACACACTATTGTTTGGCGCTTGGCAGCCTCTGCGTATTTCTCAATGATCCGCCAACTTGAAGCTTCGCACTGCTGACACACTCACCAACTCATCAATTCACCAATTCACCAGCTCAGCGCGTTGCTGCTTAATGGGCGCATAATTAACTAATGTGGGCAATGCTCAAGATACTCCACTCTTGCTGTTGCTCTTTTGGGTTGACAGACAATTAGGAGGCAGGCAGCAGCGGCGACTTGTGGCAATTGTGGCACTTGACAGGGCAGCCAGAGGCCTCGCACGCATTGTGCAATGCTCTTCAGCCAAACGAGACAGAAAAAGGGAGAGAGAGAGAGAGTGAGAGGGGAGAAACAATTCAAAAATTAATAATTAACCAGGCTAACAAAAGCTAACGCCCACTTTGGCTGCCCTCAGGTCGGTTTTTGTTTAATTTTCTTTGGCTATTTTACAATAATATTTAATTATGCACTGCATATTTGTAGTTAACAAAAAAACCAAAAAAATTGTAAAGCATTTAATTACATTTTTAGGGAATTTCCTCATATGGCAAAAGTTTTATAACAAACCAAAAAAAAAACGTAACCAAATGCCTTTCATTGTATTGTTATTTTGTTGATTATGGTATTAAATAAAAGAGTTATTATATGTATAGAAAATCATTTTTAAACACACATTAATCATATGGGTTGTTATGAATACAGATCATTACTTTTATAACTAAATTTGATACAAAATAAGTCTTAAATTTTGATATTATAAATTTTAGAAAATTAACAAAGTGGAGTAAATGATATTTAATGCAAAATAAATACAGAAATTGATTATGGAATCTAAATTAAATTTAAGTGCCCTCTAAAACCATCAAAAATATTTATACCACAAATATAATTCATTTTGATATGAAAAACTTAAGTCAAAAATGATATAGGCAGAAAAATTTTAAGCTATAAAAATATGTATTTAAATGAAATAAGTTAAAAATATTAAATCAATAAAAAAGTTAATGTTTTAGATAAAAAATAGATATCATATAAAAAATAAAAAATAGATAATAAATAAAAATAGATATAAAATAAACAAAAATAGATCAATCGAATTGAATATTGAATAATAATTTCAATTCTGTCTAAAAATTGAAACTATTTATATTTTTTTTCCTATTTATTAAAAAAAATAACTACAACTTTTCAACAATATTAAATTGCTTTCTCAAAAGTAATCACAAATAATTAATTTAGTTTAAAATATTTTGGAAAATTTTCTGCGTTTAATTATTGCCTGAGATCTAGTCTTAGTTTAAGCCTCTAGCTATGATTTGTTGGCTGCAACATAAAAACAGCCCAAAGCCGACACTTTGAGTGTCATATCAATGTCGTGAAATGGGCTAGTGAATGGCTAAATCGAAATCCCTCATTTGAAAAGAGGCGTGACGAGGGGCTATGTTCAAGCGGCTAAAGCTTACAGCTATAATTCATTAGATGGAAAGGCTTTTAAGACATAAAACCCAGAGTGTGTGTGTGCGTGTGTGTGTGTGTGCGTGTGCGTGTGTGTGTGTGAGGTGCGGTGTCTTGTTAAGCAATAAACACGCGCGCAAATACATTGATTGAGTTATACATTCCAAAACATGTTTTTCAGCAGAAATTGAAAGTTGTCAACGCTCTTCCTGTCCTTCACGGCAACAACATGCAAAATAGATGTCTATCTGACAAGCTCAAGTTCATATTCATAAGAGAGAAGTATATATATATATATATATATATCTATCGAGTGTGTGTGTATTTCCCGGCTTATCTTTAAACATTTAATTAACTATATGCTTGTGTATCTTCAGCTTAACTATTAGCCATTTCCTACGCAGCACGAGCAATGCCATACGTAGCTTGACTTTTTCTGTACATTGTCAAGCACAGGCGATAAACACATCTGTGGGGATAACATGCAAATTGTTAAGAGATGCTACCAAACAGGCGCCCAACTAGCAACTAGTCAGCCATCATCAGCTCGCATAGTTTAAGCCGTATATGGCCAAACTAATTAGCTTCCTGTTTAACAAAATGTCCGAAATGGTCAAAACAACATCGCCAGGTAAATAAACAATTTAATTATAAATAAATAATTAAATAAATAGCGCGCCGTACACAGTCAGCCAATTTACATAGCTTGTAAATGCCTTGAAGAACAACAAAAAAAAATATTTATGTAAAAATAAAATATATAAATCAACTTAACAAATTTAGACAAGTTGCTCAAAAATGGTGCGCGCAAATATATAAAGAATATATATTTATATACATTTCTATATAATTTATTAAGTTCTCGTTTAGATATATAACTGAAATATTTAAAGTTCTCGCAGCGTCTTTAGCGATAGGCTGCCAGTCGAGCAGTCGACCCGCCCTATATGGCTGGCTGGACCATGTGGCGAAAACTGAATTCAGAATTCAGAATTCTGAATCTGAGCGTCGCAGACCCACGCGTGTTAATTACAAATGATTTGTTATGGTTCGATCTGCTTGTGGTTGTCTGCCATTGTGGGGCTTTTTTCTTCCACCTCTCTCACTCTCGCACACACACACACACAGCGCTCTGTCTCTGTCTGTTTTGTCTATCGACTTGTGTCACATTTAGGCGCAACGTATTTATCATGTCAGCAATTAATCAATATGCTCGTAGTACAATTTTTACTGTGTGCACGTTACGTTGCGCCGAGGGCAGTTTGTTGTATAAAATTTTTTTTAAATTTTTATATATTTTAATATAAATCAAATTCACTTACATGACATTTAAATTGAGCTTAGCATGTAGGACAATCAGTCTTACAGTCATTACCTTGAAAGAGAAAAATTAAAATTAAATAGTTTATAATTTATAATGAAGAATATAATATTATAAATAAATATATTTATATATTTTTATAGTGAATATTTTTATTATTTATTTCGTCGTTATCAGTTGAGCTGGTTACAGAAACAAAATACAAATGAGATATAAATTTCTTCAGAATTAAAGTCTTCAGAACTCAATTATACAAAAAAATAAAAAAATAAAAATTATGTAGGCGTCAAATAAAATAAAGAACTAAACACTAAACAAAAATAAAAACATTTGTCTTGCTTTTAAATATTTTTTTTTACTTCAGATCAGTCTTCTTAATACTAAAAATTATTCCTCAGCTGAACTGCCTCCATATGCTTGGCTCTCTTAACAAACAACTTAATCTTTGTTTAATAATTTAACTCTAAAGGTATTCAAATTGAAATTATCATTTCTAAATAACTCTACAGCCTACCCTCGCCACTCAAATTATACAATACGTTCCAGTTCATTGCTAAACGATTTCATTGAACATATTCAAAGCGTTGCATTTTGGATGCTTCACACCAAGTGACATGCATATATAGTATACAGCAGCTGACACTTCTTCATAAATCAATTAATAGGCCCAGACGACAAAATACAATTAAACAAAACAAAAAAAAAATATAAAAAATAGTCAAAGTTTTGGCATCAAAGTCGATTGTCTGTTTAAAGTGTTGAGCAAAGTAATTGTTATAGCAGTCGCGGGCTGTGCCCAAATGACAGTTGTTGGCATACAAACGAGCACATAAATATGTATTACCTACACACACACACACATACACACACACACACACATGTACTCATTGCTGGCACTCGATAGAGTGGGCTGTCATTTTGGCCATAAATATTAGGTGTTAAAATTATGCTAAATGCAGTGGGTAGTTAGGCCGTGATTTCTATATAACAACATTTTATTGCATCCAGTTTGTTGCCCAAGTTATTTTGTATTTTTAATTTATATATTTTTTGTTGTTTTGTTTTGCTTTTCATTGAAGCAGTCAGCCTTAATTTATGCCCATTACGCTAAGTTTTCTCAAAGCTTCCAGTTACGCGATGCGAATTGTTTTACTCTTTTTCATATTATATTAGCTGTGAGACATTTTGTGCCAACTTCTGCAACATAGTCACTCAGTCAGTCAGTCAGCCAGGCCGGCAGGCAGTCGGGCAGTTAGTTACCAAGTCAGTTATTCATTTAGGCTCCCAAAATGGTCATGAAAAAAGAAATATGTTCACATTTTTATGGTTAAATGCGGTTTTCTTGTTTCAGCGCCCGTTTGAGCAAGGATTGCGGCAAGAAAACATTTTTGCCATAGCAGTCTTGGATGGGGCTTGAATGCTGTGATTCAATCGATAAGAGCAATCGATTGCAAAAGTAAGCGATAGTTGCAAAATATAAAATAGAATTTACTAATGTAGCTAAAGTATTTAAATTATAATAATAATAAAATCTATATAAAAAGAAAAAAAATGCAAGAAAAAAATAATTATCTAATAAAAAATATTTATTAAAAAATAAATATTATAAAATTATCTTTCATAAAATTTATAAAATGAGTTTTTCTTAATATATATTAATTTTAAAAAAATATTTTAAAACTTCAATTTAAATTTTATAAATTTTAAAACAATTAATTTAAAGTTTAAACAAAAAGAAAATGAGCCAAGAAATAAGATAATAACAAAGTAAATTATTTTATTTTAACTTAATTTACTAAAAATAAATATAAATAAATTTTAAAAATATTTCTTTAAATAAAAATTTAAAAAAAATAATTAAAATAATAAAATGTAATATAAAAATATTTTAAAAATATATACAAAGCCGCAGAATAAAATCGGTATAACATATACATCAGATCTATTATATTTAAAGATATCTTTTATAAAAAGATCGCAATTATTTAAACTTCATTATTTACAAAAGTGTTATTTACTTTCACGTGTCATTTGAAGCAGGATTTCCTTGAGTATAAATTGCCACTATAAAGTTTGTTTAGAAAACGATCTTCTCACGAACCGACTGGTGGTTATGCAGGCACCTTCTCTAGCAATTTAGCCACTGTAACTGAGGCTGGGGGCTTGTCAACATGCGTTCCAAGTGATTTGCAGATGTTTCTCTTTTTTTTCTTCTGCTGCTTGCTGTTTGCTTTTCTTTTGGTATCACAACGCGTCAGTCAGTCAGCCGCAAGACAACGCAGAAAATTTGCTACTTGTTTGTTGTCAGCCCGGTTTTATGGGTGCCAAAGCGGCAGGCCCAATGTACTACATACTATGTACAAAAAAAAAAATCTTTGTGGCTTAAACATGTAATAGCTCTTTAAAAGGTTCAGCTAAGCGCGGCCGAGTTTCAAATAGACAGCCAGTCGCAATTGGGTCAACAGAGTGTTATGTGTGCAGCTATGTATGTAGTGTGTTTTTTGTTTTTTTTTTTTATAATACATGTGAGCCAAGTTTGTTGCCTAAGTCATTTGATTTGCCTCCTGGCATTAGACACATTGGCTGTGCCCAGCCATTTGGCACTGCGCCACACATTAGACTTCAAGATGCACATTGATTAGCTTAGGCCAAAGTTTAAGCGGCTAAACGTGCTGCAGCAGCTACAGCGACAACAACAACAACATGAAGCACCAAAATGCCACAACAACAACAACAACAACAGAAATGACTCAATTTGTACGGAGTATGTGGCAAAGAAACGATTTGGTTATTATGCCACGCATGCCTTTGACTATTAATTAAATGAACATAAATAATATTAAACATTTTTTTATTATTTATAATAGTAATTTTTATTACACACACCCCTTTGAAGGGAGCGAAAGAGAAAGGGAGATAGAGCGAGACACGCGTGCCTAAGGCCAGGCGCATTATAAATTCTAAGCATATTCCCACCATAAATGTCGCATAAATACGACTATTTGGAGAAGAAAAGGGCACGTAAGCATAAACAAATGCAAATGAGACGTAAATCAATCATAAAATATATGTCCACAATGGTTCGGAGACATAAAACATATGTCGCCGGCACTGTAAATACATATGAAAAGTGTTTTCTTGTGCCGAGTTTTAGCAAACGCCCACGACTGGACTGTAAGAAGACTTAAGGACTTATGATAATCTTTGAGGGATTAATAGAATTTAAATTAATAAAAATTTGGTTTTATTTGTAGTGAAAGTTGTTGGAAGGATAATCAAGTAAAATATATGGGCTAATGTAATGAAAGAAATGGCAAGTGAGGAAGGGTAGAGTGTGACCTAATAAGTCTAATGGGAAAAGAAGAAAAGTAAAAGTTAAACAAAGTATAACGTAGTTTAATCAATTTATTTAGTCAAAATAAAATAATAAATAACATCTTGATGAGAAATTGGTATATATATAAATTATGTCTTGCCATTGTTGCATTGAAGCACATCCAAAACAGTTTGGAAGACATCATATCAGCTTAAGTCAATTAATCAAAATAGCTACATTTCTATCCCACACATATATATTTTTTTTAATATTTAACTACCTGATGCATATCACACATTTTTAAAACCATAAATTCACTATAAATTCTAGGATTTGTTTATGGAATAAAATTATAAATAATTGAAATAACTCTATAAGTCAAAGCGTTAATCAGCTTTGAGTTTATGTTATGAGCTGTCTACACATTTTCTTTATTTATTATTTGCAGTCAAACAACTACTTTAATAAAAACAATTATACAAGCACAAGTACTTAAGCAGCGGTAGTTATACTCATTCACAAAGTGAAATGAGTATATTGGTTTTGTGCAATGTCCGTCACGCTGTCCGTCCGTCTGTCCGTCTGTCCGTCTGTCCGTATGAACGCAAACCATTTGCACAGTTTTGAAGCTAGAGAGTTGAAATTTGGAATATATACTCGTGTATACCCTCGAATTATAAAGTGTCAAGATTTTCCCGATACGCCCACTAGGGGCGTGGCAAATCGGAAAATGCATTTGCCCATACCTCAGAAACACTACTTCTAGAAGTGCTAGAGAGTTGCAATTTGGAATATATACTCGTGTTGACAACCCAAGATCAAAAAGCTATGGCGGATATATCTACGCCCATTGGGGGCGTGGCAAATCGGGTAAAACTGTGTCTTCTGCAGTTTTAAAGCTAAAACGCCCAAATTTGGCACGTAGGTTACTGATACGATCCTATGAAGATCGACCAAAAATCTATATATCCACGCCTACTAGGGGCGTGGCAAATCGGATCTGACTATATAGTGATTTTTCAAATTCTGTAATATTTTGAGCACTATTGATGCTAGAGACTTGAAACTTGGTATATATACTCGGGTTGACAACCCAAGTTGGAAAAGATATGGCGGATATATCTACGCCCATAGGGGGCGTGGCAAACCGCAAAAGTTTGTAGCTCCTACAGTTTTAGAGCTAGAAGCTTCAAAATTGGATGGTAAGTTACTGGTGAGCTCCTCTATCGATGCGCCAAAAATAAATTTTACGCCCCTTATGGGGTATGCCCGGCTAAAAAATACCCTGTAATTTTCGCATTTTTTGAGTGTAAGCATCCAAATTTCACACTTACGTTACCCTTCACTACTTCTAAGAACTGGCCAAAAATTATATGTCTACGCCTACTGGGGGCGTGGCAAATCGGGAAAAACTATACGTTTTTCCGATTCTCAGTGAGAAAATCAGAATTATATACAGATATTACTGCTGATCTCCTCTATTGATTTCCAAAAAATTATATATGTACAAACCAATTGTGGGCGTGGCAATGGGTGTGATCTGTGGGGGTGTGAATGAGTATCCCGCAGTCGGTAGCGCCCGACTGCAACGTTCTTACTTGTTTTTTATTTGTATTTTTTATGGCATTATGTGCTCAAGAACTTGTATAATAACCATTTTGACAGACATATAAAAGCTGCACATGCCGCGGCAGATGACAACACACAACGAGTGGCCAAGCACACATGTCAAATGAAATGAACAAGAAGAAGAAGAAGAAGAAGAAACATACAACAATTTTGTTCACCTGCAGCTGGCGCCCTGAAACCGGAAGCAAAAGGTAGACAACGACTGTTGAACCTTTTTGGCCGAATGCAAAGGCGGGGCACAAATCCAACAAATAAATTTGGTTTTTTTGTTTTTGTTGATGCGGCTAATTTAGTGCCACGATATGTTTTCAGCAATTAGTCAAGCATGCAGGCCCGACTTTTTAGGCGCTGCCGTGCAGACAATAAATAAATCACAAAAACAATTTTGAAAAAAAAAAACAAACTTTAAGCAAATGTTGAGGAAGCCAAACTCAAAACACAACAAATATTTTGCTTACAAAATGCATGTTTTTTGTGAAACGTGATTTGTGTTTTGGCTAACAAGACTCATCAAAAATAACAAAACAAACAAAATAGTTGTGTAGCACGTGTGGTAAATGATGAGTAAACGCCTCATTTGTTTGCAATTTTGTTGGCTGTTGTTGCGTTAAGTACGATGCTATTGACTTTTGAACTGTGCTCAAAATTTAGTCAGCCATAGCTCTCATTAGCAGTTCATGAACTATCTAATAATACGAACAGTCAATTTGCATGCAGGAAAAGAGCTTTGACTCACTGCACATAGATTAATTATAATTAGCATGGAAGTCAAGTACAAGCTGGACAGAACTTCCTAGATTATAATTAGTATAAGACTATGAAGATGAAGCAAGCAAAAATAACAAGACAGATAACATCAAATTAAAGCTACTGCATGAAAAAACAATCAGTTGGAAAAACAATTCAACGACTGATTATTTCTGCATTTAAGTTTTTATACTTTGGAATTATCAATATGAAATAATTGTTTAGTAAATATTTTAATATAAATATTTATTTAATAAAAATAAATTTAGAAATTATTTATAATTTATTTAATAAGTTTTTCTTATGAGTTGCCTACATATTTATTATGAATTTCTTGATTAACTATCAATTAGAATTAAATATTTATTATATACAGTTGAAAGTTAATCAAGAAATGCATAATAAATATCTGGAGTATCCATGCAAAAAATAGAATAATAAAATAAAATAAATAAATAAATCAATAAATAAAAAAATATATACATATAGGAACTTAAAAGAAAAACTTATTAAATAAAATAAATGATTTCTTAATATATTTTTATTGTATTTACTATAATTTTATATTTTATTTTAAAATTATTATTCTTTTGACTTTTCAAAGCAGATTTTTATATATAACGAAGATTTTTAACTTAAGTTTCATCATTAATATATTAACTTTTTAATTTACACTTTTTTATTCATTAATAAAAATATTAATATTGCTGAGCCCAGCAGCTATCACCACTATCAGCAGTTTAATTTAAGAGCGGCAGTGGCCTAATAGTGATAAGAGATTACGGTCATTCGCGCCCTTTTGCTCTCCACTTGCAATGCGCATTCGTTCCCTCTCTGTGCATCGGCTTTGAGTTGATAAGTCGTTCGTTCGCAGTTCGTAGTTCGAGCATAATTAGAATAGTATAAGAAAGTGCTGCTGCGAGAGCGGCGACAGCACTCACTGTCTTGTCATATAGTTGGTGGACAATCATAGTTGCTTGCCCGCATGCAACATAAATGTTGTTAAGTTAAATATACAAATCAATTGCTCATAATACTGTGACTTTATCATATTTGAGCTAAAGTTCTTAATCTGGATAGGTCAACCAATATAGTTTTATATTTTTTTGTATACATTTTTCTTTTAGGTTTCCATCGCTAGTTTTTGTTGACACCCAAGATATTTATGATGAATTTCTGGATTAACTAAAATTTTGTTAATATATTTAAACTTTTTTGAATATAATATTATTATAATATTTAAAAAAATACTTTAAAATATTTTTAAACAATTTTTTTTTAAATATAATAATTTAAAATATTTTAATATATATATATTTTCCATGAAGATATTATCTGAAAGTCTACACATAAAGTTTTTTTTATAAATAAATTTTTATTAAATAAAAATAAATTACTAAATAAATTTAAAATATTTTAACTTAAGCCTTGATGAAAGTTAATTTCACAAAATAAAATTTTATATAAAATAATATATCTCACTCAAAAATAAAAATGAAAGCCAGCCTTACCACAATTTATTACCTTAAATATGCAAATTTAACCACCTACATAGAAACCAAATTAGGTTTAAATCCAATATCCATTAGCGACAATTGTCAGGCAAAAAAGGACACAATTTCCATATCTATGAACAAAAGACACTCACAAGAAATCATTTGGCCAAAGACAAAAATAGAAAAAAATAAAAGTTGCCCGCAATTTGTTGCCCTCACACGCGGCCAACAACAAATAAAACGAGGAAGAAGCAGAGGAAAAAAGGAACACAAAACTTAACAATAAATACAGCGAGAGAGGGGCATAACTTTCAAATGCGATTTGTTGAAAAATTTGTAGCCCAAAAAAAAACAAAAAATAAAAAAAGGAGGAAAAAACAATTGCGAGTATTTCCAAACGGCGTGACAACATTTTTATTTTAGCCATGCTTGAATGGTTGGCGCTGCTGTTTCAATAACCAAAACCGTAACCAAATACGTATGCCCCTAGCCTCTCCCTAGCCGCCAATACGAAACAGCCACCGCTAGCGACACGTTTTGAACCCAAAGCCCCAAAGGGTCAAGTGGCGCGTGTAGCGAAAGCCAATCCACAGGCGCACAGATATTGACAGGGCCAGGCCAAAAGCTATAACAGCCATAAACCGCGAGGGCCGAACGTGAGTAATCATAAATTTTATATGTAACAAAAGTTTAGATAGTGTGTAAAGGATACAATTGGTTGTCTAGAGAAAAGTCTGTTACAATAGTAAAATAGAGTGTAATAAAAATTTGTTGTATCTCAGATATTAGCTTTTTCGACCGTTTCTAAAGATCGTCGCCCTACGTTGCAGTTTAATAAGATTACTTTAGCTCACACATTTGGTTCTTCGAGGTTTTACAGTTTAGAGCGTCGATTGATTCAATGTGATTTCTATAGCTGCCACATTGATATCTTTGAGCCTTTTTAAAAGCGTCCCTCCTCTTTGAAGTGACGATCAGCTCAGCATAGATCGCTGTAGCTCATTCATTTGAGTGTAGCATAAATCGCTGTAGCTCAATTACTATAATATCATTTTTGATTTGTCAGCTTTAATATTTACTTCAACTTTTTATGCTTCATTAATATTTTTTAATATTATCATTTTGGCTGGGTTTTATTATTCAAAAATATATTTTTGACAGATGACTAGCAATTGAATATAAGTATTTGCTTTGTATTACATTTTTTTATACTCTCTCTCTCTCTCCGTCCATGTTCTTAACCTTCTACTGCAACTCTCCAGTATGACATTGTTAGTCTAAGTACACTCTCAGTGACAATATCAAGTTACTTTAACTTAAAATTTATGTTATGTATTTCTAAGTATACTCAGTGACAATATCAACTTACTTTTACTTAAAATTTATTTTTCCAGATTATCTACAGCACATATGAGTTTTTAGCAAAACTTCTCTTACTTCAAGGTAAGCTGACTTCTAACTACTCAATAGTACTCGATTGTAATTTGAGTTAACTACTTAGTTGTCTATTCTAAATATCATTTTCCCATGGGCGCTGCTACTCAGCTTTATCAACAAATGTGAGATTGTCTTTTAAGTACTCTATACGAATTTTTATTTTTGTTTCCATACTTTAGCTGTACTGTAGTATTTCGGCCTTCTCCCAGCTTCCTCTTACTTTGAAAAATAAATATATTTTTATTTCACTTACTTTACTCTTACTAACTTCCCTAACAGCCCTCGTTCGTGATGGCCCTGCTGTCAGCGTAACGACCATAACTATACAGCTACAATAAATACAAATGCAATGGCAATTGACTTTATAGATATAGTAGATAAATGCGAAAAGGGCCATTTGTATCTGTTCTCGGTTCGATCTTCACGCCCGAGTGCCGCAATAGACCTTCCACCTATTGAGACGCCGAGCGTTACTTGGCATGAACTTGACATGCATTTTGTTATGCCAGTGCGTGTGTATTAAGTGTGAGTAAGTGCTAGCAGAGGGGGGTTTATATACCCATATACCTAACTACCTAGCAGCCTACTCTAGCAGCGAGTAGGTAGGTAGCCCAGTCTCCAGTCTAGACTAGAGGCGAATTGTAAACTGCATTGGAGCGCAGCCTACGTGCAGCATTGGGGCATATCAAATGCGTTTGTATTTTGATTTGTTTTTGGTTTTTTTGTTTTTTGTTCTAATTAATGGCTTAATTCTGTAGCGTCAATGGAACCGATTGGCAATGGTTGCGCCATCAATTTTTCAATTATGGCCAAAAGATGTAAAAATTAATTAAGAAATTTGCTGACGCATTTTTATTGTATTAGACGCGCGAATACAAATGCCCAGACACCTGCTGCTTTTTTTATTATTATTATTTACAATATACTCAACTCTAAAAAGTATATTTTTTTATGATTAGCCAAATTTTAGCAGCTCGCTCGTATAATATTTATTTCGTTTGTATATATATATATCACTTTTAGTTCAATGGCATTGCATACGACATGAATATAAAAATAATTTCAAGAGCTTTAGCTTGGCTGAGCCACATCTTAACGTTTGTTTGCATTGCCTTACGTCAGGTCACGTTACGTTCCGTTACGTTACGATAAGGTACGTTACGTTATTTATATACGCGCGCACGCCGGTCTCAAATGCCGGTTTGTTGTTTTCTATGTGTGAGAGAGCTCAGCATGTACAAAGCAAAATAAATGCCGGGCAAGAGCGTAGAGAGCGCAGCTCTTAAGAGCGACAGACAGAGTTGTCGAGTTTTGCTTAGAGAGACTTAAAAGCTTGTCGAATAAAATATATATTTGATATAATATCAATATATAAAAAAACAAAACAAAGTAATTTAAACTGAAAAAAAATAATAATAAGAAAACAAACAAAAATATTATTTAATTAATTAGTTAAATATATAAATAAAACAAAAAACTATGATTTAAAATTAGAAAAATATAAAATTAAAAATATATTATAAAGAGAAAAATATTAAAAATATATACATATATATTGAATGTAATAAATAATAATAAAATTATTTTAAAATTTCAAATATGTTGTATAAAAATAACAATAAATATATATTTGATATTATTATCAAAGCTATACCAGTGTATTCTTGAACTATAATATTGTAGTATTTTATTATTGTATTTAATAGTTCTATTAAGAACATATTCTCAATAAATAAAAATTATTGTTATGTAGTAAAGGGAGTCTTAGGTTCAACTAGATTTTCTTACATTTTTGCAGTCAAATTGAAATTATTTATTTTATTAACAATATTTCTGTATTATTTACATACATTTTTATTGTAATATGAATTTATTATGAAGAAAATATTTTTTTTAAATTCTCAAATATAATTATAATAAATATATATTATAAAATATATTTTATCTATAAATATATATTCCATATAAATATATATTATATACAAATTTAATTAAAGCGCATGCTGAGTTCCTTTCACAAATCTCTTTATACCTGGAGGATAGTTGTTGCTAGTTTTCTATAAGAATATATATGACTTCATTGGAATTACTTGGAATTGCTCGCTCCTTTTTAGGGATGCCAACAATAAATCAACTTTTCTTACAAAGCTTTTGTTACTTTGTATATATACATAACATATATCTTTATATACATATATATATATATATACAGATATAGATTGTAATAAGCAATTAGTTATCTGGTGTCATTTGCAGCACAGTGGGTGCAGATCAATACGAGTAGATATTAAGCCGAGCCAAGAGCAAAGAGTAGAGTGAACAAGTCGCTCTTTAAACAACATTCGCTGCTCTTTGATGATGCTCACTCGCTCTTTCGCTCTCTGTGTTGGCAAAAAGCTGACATCATCCAATAGCTAGAAGGCAGCGCTCAGGCTGCGGGCCAAGTTAGTAGTCGGGCCAGCTGTCAGACGGCGGCTTATTTAACGCGCGGGCCAAGCTGAAAACTCTTTTAGTATAGCGTTGGCGTGCGAGACAGACGGTTCGGTTGAGCACAAGATACACAAAGTACTTGACAAGCTAAAACAACAACAAAATATAAGAAAAAAAAAAACAACCAAAACCAAAAACGAGTTCGAGTTCCGAGCAATTAATATACATATACGATATAAGCACATTTAGCGCAGGCGTTGAACTAGTGCGAACAAGAACATATTTTTCAAACAACAACAACAAATAAAAGTAATAAATAATATAAAGAAAACAATTCAAAAATACAAATAAATAAACATTTAACAGTTGTACAGAGAGCCCAAGCGCCCCGGCTGATGTCAGTTCCCAGTAGCCTAGTTGAACTCAACGTGAATTGAAGTGTAGCCAAGCGTTCAGTGTGAAACGCAAAATAAGCGAAGCCAAGTGCCGCGTTTTTACTTTAGATATATACACATATATATAAATGTATATGTATATGCATGTATATATATATATTTGTATATTTAGTCACAAAGACTAAGCAGCAAAAGTTAAATTCACAATTGCAAAGAAAGTGAAAGACGAGAAGCGACAAGTTGGCCTAGCCTAGCGCTAAAAGTTAAAAAGGGAAAGGTTTTGAGCTGAGTTTTGCATGGCTTTTGTCAAGTGCAACCGCTCAGAAGTTTTCAGCCAGCTTCCATATGCCCACGAGCAACAGCTGTTTATATACACACAGACATATTTTCAGTTTCTTTTGCTGCGCTTCGCCCACTTGATCTGGCAACTGGCAAAATCATTGAAAATTAATTTTTGTATATTTTTGTCATACATAAAATATATATATTTATTATAGATTTTTTATTATATATATATGTGTGTATATATTTTCAATAATTTTTATGCCAATGCTTTGCTGACTACGCGTTTTTTATATATATGTATATATATTTTTTCTATACCACGCGTTTTTCTGTTTTGACTGCTTGTCTGTCTGTGTGTGAGTGTGTGTGTCTTGATAAAAATAAAAAAATAAAATATACGAAAAAAAATATATATATCGCAGCTTAAAAAGCGGCCAAGCGACATTGATGCCAATCGCCAGTGCATTTGGCTATGTTGTTGTTGCTGCTGTCCGGAGTTTGAGCCAACAACAACAACAACAGCAAAGAGCTTAAGCATAAGCCTAAAACGCCTTCAGTGAACAGCGGCTCGAATGTAAGGCACATGCTAAAAAGCGCTATCAACGTCTGACTATCGCTCCACAGGTACGTGCAATTCGTCTTTTGATTTATATACATATATAGATTTATATATATATTTACCGTTTTGTCCATTGCCAGCACAAAAGGCAATCAATTTTATATACATATATAGACATATGATATATATGCATAATAAATAAGTAAGCTGTTTTTGCCAAATTTTGCTCAATCAAAGATTTCTGATTTATTTTAATAGAGACATTAGCTTAAGCTTTGGCTTAATAATATTATTTTTTAAAGAAATTTATATTTGATTAAATTTAGGTTCAATGTTAAAGTTTTTACTAGAAAGTTTAATGTAACAATAACATTATTCTTATTCAATTTTCAGTCTGTTCTTTGTGTGCATAAATTAACAATTTTAGTTGAACTATTTGCTGCACAGCGTCTTCCCATAATTATTGTTGTGCGAGGGTTGTCTTTTGATATAAAGTGCGCCCCATCATGAAAACCTATATATAATAATATAATAATAATAAAAAAAATAATAATAAAATATAATAATAATAATAATTTTAAATTGAATCAAAATATTCTTCTTGAAAGTCAATACACTTGAATCAATTTTCAAAGCACTGAGAAGTAGCTAACTCCAGGCCAAACTATTTCAAGGCTTCAACAGCTTCTTTGGGCATTAAAAAAGATTTAATTCTCATTTTATTCTTGAATGAAAGATATCATTAGCACTCAAATCTGAACTATTAAACCAAAGCCCCTTATTCAATCTTTGAAGTGATCAAAAATCCTATTTAGTTGGGCCGATACGCGAGAGATCGCCTTGTCTTGCTAAAGAATAATTTCTCTTTCATGAATCCATCTTTTCTTAATTCTCTGACAGCTCTCGCATGTTACATTTTCTCTCAGAGCAGCAATAGAATTATCATAAAATTATTTCTCTAAAAACAAATTCAGAGCTCAGTCCACTCTTAAATGTTTCATAATTACATCTATCTTCTTAACGTTCACATACTCTGTTCATCTGTTCATATTACTTCCGGCAGCTAAAGTATTACACAAGATTTACATTTTTACTTCTCACCCACTCGACGTTCATTAGCTAAAGATTTTTCTCAGGCAGCGTGAATTGTAATTTTCAGCATTTCTTATTTCGTTTTTCATTTTTGCGCAATGCTAAAACAAAAGACTTAGGCAACAAACTTGAACAAATACACATACACATATATATATATAGACATTTGCTCAATTCACCATGAATCATAAGAAATAAAATAAAAATCTTTTGCTTACAATTAAAGTTCAATGATTCTAGCTCGAGCATGAGTTCACAATTTGCCCAGACGCTGGACATTAGTCATCCGTTTGCCATATGCAAATAGTTGTAGTTGCTTTTGCCAGCCATATATAAATATATGGTTAAATATTTAAGAGAGCAGCCGATGGGGTAATCCAAAATCAGTTTTCGATCGACTTGCGCCAATGGCAAACTCTCATATTTATGACTTTATGTCTTATGCCCCTGATATGGCTTAGAGTTCAAGCACTGTGTCACATAAAGAACTTTGTGGCGTACATTAGCGCAAATTACCATTGGCAAAAGGTGTTGGCCCCAATTGTCACCTCCAAAGATATCACAAAACAAAAAAAAAAAAAAAACTGGGTGCGGAATTCTAGTTCGAGTCGCAAAGTCCCCAGCCATATTGCATTACCTTGTGCCGCGTCATAGCCTACGATAATTTTTATTGCCACGCGCCTTTTTTTTTTTTTTTTGTCAATTTATCAGCTGCTTGAATGTCATGCACAGAGCTGTCTGGCTGTCTGTCTATCTGTTTGTCTGACGTTTCGTTGGTGACATTAAGCGCATTTCAACACTGCAATCACTAAGAGTATTTTATGACAAAAGTCTTGGAGCAGCACGTGCTAGATTTTTGAGAAAATGCAGTGGCGAGTTCTTGACTTATTTGTGGGTATAGCAAGCAGCAAGAGAGAGAAAAATATATTTTTAAAAAATATATATATGTTATATATATAATTATTTTTTATTAATAAGTGATAAGAACTTTAAAATTATATGTATATACTCTTAGAAGTAATAATTAAAATATATTAAAATAATAATAAAAATTTATATATACTTATATATACTATCAATTTTTATTTTCAATATTTTATATGGTATATGCATTCATTTTTCAAATTTGTATTTTCAATATACTTTGACTATACTCTAAGAATTATTTTTTTAAATTTTATTTTTTGTTTTATATAATTAATTTATTATACTAATTTATAGAACTTGTTTTCGTTTGTTTCAAGTTCCAAACCAGAAATATCGTCTTAATTACTAAAGTTTTAGCAGTTGCTCTAGCAATAAATGTTTCACAGAGAAATGAATATCTTGTAGTCAAATACTGAGTGGTTTTATGTATTTTTGTCATTAAAATGTTTAGACAAATCGAACTTCTAAATTATTTTTCTAGCTGCTTAGAAATTTTATATATTTATAGTTATGCTTATCAAAGGCATAACAGCTTTTTCTTAATTATCTTCAATGACTTATATCAAAACGACTCTATAAAGAGAAGAATTTTTAGCTGCTTAACATTTTTGGCGTTCGACCAAAAATATCTTTCTAATTATATATTGTTTCAACTGTGTCTGGCCTGTAAGTTCTCCTAGCTCTAGTTCAAAGATAAATTGCTGCTGATAATAGAGCCTGAAAATACCTTAAATAAATAATGCAAATTTAAATAATACTAATACAGAGAAGCTGCCCAGTTTAGAATCTGATGCCTGCTAGTTAGTTTATAGTTTATTTATATTATAATTTTATTAATCTTAATTAACCAAATTGAAAACAAAGTAAGCTAATCTTCATATACCTCCAACCCAATTACAGAGTATCTGCCAATCGATTATCTATTGTTTCTCTTAATTTTATATAGAGTCACTCTTAAAATTCTGTCATAGCTAAAATCGCTTGGGTTTTCTGATCGAGCACAAAAAAGGTCTAATGTGATTGCTGACCAAATAAACAACATTTTGTTTTGTTTAATCAATAATTTAATGGTGTTTTTGACACCACGCCCAAGCACAGCATTTGCATTTTGCACTCAAACTCAATTCGAATATCTGGCAAAATATCTTTTCTTCTTTTTTTCTCTTTTGATTTTGCATTGTTTGACAATGCTTTAGAAAATTAGCGCAAAATGTAAGGAAAAAATGTAAAAAAAAAAGTGCACATAAAACAAAGATAAAAAGCCCGAAACATTCAAACGTTTCAAAGTCATAATTATTAGCTTTGCCTTTTATGGTCTGCGCATTGCTATTTCTGGCCGAAAAAAAGAGAAGAAAAACGAAATAAACGAAAAAATTATCATGCGATAGAAACGAATTCTTTATAAATCATGAGCTAGCTGCGCTTTTGCATAGAAAACCAAATTCCACTGAACTTTGGCAGACGTCGATTTGTTTGCAGTCGCAAAAGCTGAAATATATTTTTAATGCTAGCTTTTGGGTTCGGTTCGCGCATTAATTGTCAGCTTCAGACAGGATATATACAAAAACAAAAAACGGTTACGGATGACATCAGGGACTAAGCTGGCTTCAAGGCTTTTTAGTATTTTCTTTGCACACGAGTTGTTTCAATCTTGCAACGAAACTTAGTTACAGCCATGTTCCTAATTAACCATAGTTCGAGTCAAGTTTGTGTCTTAAGTCTTTTGTTTTGACACTGCTTCTATGGCATTGTTCGACCTGAGTGCCTTTCATTTCGGTTGTTGTTGTTGTTGTTGTTGTTATTTTCATCATGCTTAATTAAAGCATAAACACCTCAAAACACGCTACCATATTCAACCATATTGCCACCCATATGACAAGCGACCCACACGACTTATTTTCCACATGTTTTTTTTTTCGTTTTTCGTTTTTTGACAATGCCAATTGAAAGAGCAGCTCGAAAAAATAAACTGCAGCAGCTACACCTCCGCAGCTAACAGTTGGCAGTCAACACTCGAAAAATGGATTCGTAGCCCAACCTAGGACAAGTTTTTGTTTTTGTTTTTTTTTGTCAGATGTGGTGGGCTTACGTTTAGGCTAATCAATTTAAATTACCTTCAATTAGGCTTTTTGTTCAGCTCGGCGCATTGTTGTTGTGTAAGAGATGTGAAACCAGAAATATGAACAGCAACAAAATAAAACAATCTGTTGCATTGTCTCTAGCTCTAAACAGCTCTTTAGCAACTCAATTGCCAAGCAAGGCTTATATAAATATCTCTATATAATATGTATGCGTGAATGTATATTAGAAATGGAAATTACAATTTTATTGCCACTCGATGTGTTGGGGGCATGCATCCAATTTGTATGACTATAGCCATAGCAGCTGGCCAGAAATTCATGTATATTATGCATATATCTTTATGCCCAGGCTGCGGTTCGAGCAGCCGCCACACACAGCGCTTGGCTGGCAATTAAGCATTTTATAGCTTCATTCGATATGCATGCTGGGCAGGCTCAAAACTGGAGCAAGAGGCGTGCGGGTGTGCATGTGCCATGTGCCATGCAATGTTGTGGGTGTTGGTTGGCTCTGTTTTCGACCATAAAATGTAAATTTCTTTGAGTCATAAAATAATATGTAAGCGAATTGATTGCCCGGTTATCAACGGCGCCAGGGGTGCAGAATCTGACAAAACGTAGCACCATTTCCACTCTATTTGCATTGCAAATTTGTGTGAATTCAAACTGGAATTGAATGTTGATTATAGATTATATATATATATATTTTTAAGATGCTAATCAAATAATTTTATGCGATTTTTAAAGGGTGATTTTTTTAGAGGTCTTTTGAGATTTCAATTGAGCAGATATGCAAAATATATTGTTATTATTATTTGTTAATTAAATTGAACTTAAAACTTGGAAAAGAACAATTCTATTCTATTCTATATCTTAGTAAGAAATATTTAATATATTATTATAATAAATACTAGTACAAAATATAAAATACTTAAAAAATAATAGAATCATCTACAATTCCAAGCAAATTATTTCAATTTATGATCTCATATATACCAAGCAGTAGACAGTAGAAATAATTTCAAATAACTTTACTTAATTTTATTATTTAATATCTCAAAATGCATATATATATCTAGTTGACATATTGTTATAAGCAGCTTTAACAACTATCTGCACATCCCAATCATATGCAGCTAACGTACAAAATGAAAGACTTAAGACAAAAACTTGCCAAAAGAAAATCTTAATTACTTATTTCAAGCTCTGAAACTGGCAAAAATTGCATTACTTAAGCTGAAGTCAGGTGAAAGCTGATATAAATTGCAAAGCCAATTGTCTAAATATCAAAACGTCGTCACACATCACTCGCCGGACGCACACACACACACACTCACACCACACAATTTAAATGAGCAATCAAAATCAGCACCCCGGCCATGTCATTGAACTAACTAGCGGCAGCAGCAGCAGCCACAGTCAACTAGCCAGACCAATAGCAATCAGATAGCTAGATAAGTTAACAGCATTCAGTAGATCAAAGCCGCTTAGCAAAAAGGCACAAAAACTTATAGTTTATGGCTGCAGTCACACAAATCAGCGGCGATCGCCTTACAACTGACAACGGCGAACCGCTCAGGATTGATGACAAGTCGGCAATACCAAATGGCAATTATTATTGTGTCTCTCTCTCTAAAGCCTACCAGAGAGTGTCATAAAAACAGCCAGCAGCAAAAAAAAAAATTAACGAAAATGTGTTTATTGACGTCATTTGATGAAATCAGCGGAAAAAAAGAAGCAAAAAAAAAATAAAGGCGAACTAAATGTGATGTGGAGAAAATTGGCAGGCCAGGCCAAAGTCGGGCCAACTCCAGCTCCATCCTCATGCCCATTTGCCACCCGCTGTGCGACAGAGACGGAGGCTGTGCGAATTGTTATAATTGCAAACAATTACAATGGCTATAAAGAGCCAAGCAGCGCTGAGCTTTTGTACTGCGGCCCATTGTCTTGTCCGGTTTCGGTCTCATTGAAGACAATTTTTTTCGTTTTTTTGGCGAAATATTTGCAATGTCTAAAGCCTATCAAATGGCCCGAAAAAAAAGCGAGCCAGCCAAACTAACCATGGCAATCCCATTAGATAGGGTCCAAGTTCGCGCGGGTCAACTTCAGCGAGCAGCTCCTGCCTGTGCCTGTTGTTGTCGCAGATTTTTATTTTTTGCATAATTATGTGCAGAATTCTCTTTTATTTGGCGGCGGCGAGAAGTTGTATTTCAACTGTGCTGCCAATTACCAGCATGAAGGTCTTTGACTGCGCAATCAGCAGCTAACAAAAGCAACAGCAGCAAAAACTAGAAAATTTGTAACATTTTTGTCTTAGTCGGAGCTCTTCAAGTTGTTGTCATTATTATAGTTTCGGTTGTTTTTTTTTGTTGTTTTTTTTTTTTTTTTGTATTTTACGACTTGTTTTTCATGCTTTAATTTGTTTCGTTGTTTTGGTTTTTTTACGTGGCTTTTTGTTAAGCTTTTACCATGGCGCACAATTATTTTTTTTTTCAGTATATATTTATATATATATAGATATATATTATATTTTTTTTTCGAGTGCTCGTGGCTTTTACATTTCACGCTCTTGAGTTGATTGGCTTGCAAAACGTTTCAGTGGCAATGAAAATTGTTTTAGGATTGGCTAGATATTTAATCTTGGATGCAAGATAATGCTTAGATGGCAACTAAAGCAACTAAGGAAAAGGATTAAATTGTAGCTATTAAAATATTTATATTTATATAAGAATAAAATATTTTTTTGTAATATTTTTATAAGTTGTCTAAAAAATAATACAAAAATTATTCATTTGGCTAAAAAAAAATTTTTTTAATATTTTTTTTTAAGATTTGTTGAGGATTTATGAGGATTCACTTTGTCATATTCAATTATGAATATGAAAAAATATATATACAATTTATTCCATAAGAACTTAACAATTATTCATGAGTTTCTTTTTCTTGTATTATATTAACAAACATAACTCAACACTTATTAACTCAATCTCCTCTCTCAATCATATTTTAAATTACATTAAAATAGTTTTTTTTTTTAATTAAACATCTTCGCATCTCTGTTTTCACTTGCGCTTTCTGCATCTAGCGATTCAATAAATCAATAAATGTTTAATAATCAGTAGCTAAACACAATACACAATCAATTTTTCAATTAACTTAAACCGCAAAATGCAATTAAGCTTTTACACGATTTCTAAAAAGAAAACAACAATAATGCCTGACTCCAGACTCCAGTAGATGCCGATTTTTACCCGGTAACCCAGTTATTCAATGTTTCAAACAGTTTTTTTTTTCCTTTTAATTGACAGCCGCACAGCAGCTGAACATTTCATTATGCTGCAGCGCCAAACATATTCATTAAATAATTAGGAACAACAACAACTAACAAACAACTACAAAAAAAAATACAATATTAAGCAACAGGTATTTGTCTAAATAAAAAAAAAGCAACTGCAGCATTAATTTGTATGCTGGCAATTAAAATTTTGACACGCTAATGATTAATTAATAATTAAGAAACAAAGTAAACAAAACTGACAAATTGCATGTAGCACGAACAAAACATAACTGGGCAATGGAGAACATAATTAAGATTTGAAACACACAAAATACAGTTGAAAATAATAAAAAAAAAATATATTGTTAAAATAATAAGATTTTTTATATATAATAAAATTTTTTAACTTATTTTTGAGTTAAATTTGCATGCAGAACTAATAAAGTCAATGTCAAAAAATATATAAAAATTATTAGAAACAATGAACTATGATTTTTTATGAAATAATAACATTTGACCTCTTAGATTAGATTTGGTATAGTATTGAAAATATTTTTTTTTTAAGTGTTATTTTTAATAATTTTGAATTTATCTAAGATTCTTCTTAATAATATAAAAATTAATACAACAAAAATTTTAAATACGTATAAAAAACTTTTAATTTTTAATTTAATTTTGACAATGCTTATATATTAAAAAAAAAGTGTATTTTGACATAAATGAACTTAAATAATTAAAAAAATTAAAATTAGATAGTTCAACAAAATAATAAATTAAATTAAAATAAATATTAATTCGAAAAGAAAATTAAAATAATATATATAAATATATAAAATTTATTATATATTTTATTTCTATAAATTTTATATTTTTAAATTGCAGCTTAAAACTAAAAACAAACGTAAAAAATATTTCACCCACAAAAAAAAAATATAAGAAAAAGCCTAATTAACATACTTATACTTAAACATGACCTTTAAAGTGAACTGAAAATATTAATAAGTATAATAACGCCCAAAAAAAATTAAAAGAGAAAAAAGCGGCAAATCATGCGAATTGAATGCGCTTTTGGCGCGTTTTAAAACGCTACGAAATTCAATGTCTCAGTTAACAATTTCCATGCCAATTGCCAATGAAATTGTTTGTTGGTCGGCCAAGAAAGAAGTTCAAGTTTAAAGCTAATAATGCGGGCTAATTGGGAATTATCTAATGGGCCATATGTAAATTGCAGGCGTCGGCGTTGGCGGCACACGTGAAGTCAAACATTGACCTAGAATCGCCAACTATCAAGTATCGAATATTGAGTATTGGGCATTGAGGTGCGAGAACTGGGTAAACAAAATATTATATGTGTTTTTTTTTTGGGGGGCTGCCAGTGTTTGCCTGCTAATAGACATGCCCTGACCTTCAAAATTAATTGACTTCGATGTGTTTGGTCGAGTACCTACATCGTTTATGCTGTTATTACTTGTTTAGTCATGCTGCTAATGAGACACGGGCCAGGTTCAATGCAGGTTGAAAAAAAAGCGCCATTCGAAATTGGGGATTGGCAGCCAAGTTGCCGCATGTGGCGTTCAACTGTTTGTGTGTGTGTGTGCAGCAGGCCTGCAAGCATTTTGGAGTTTTCATAAGCAGCGTTACCTAATCTCGGTAGCTGTGTCCAAAAATTGCGGAACTGCAATATAATTTTATAGATTTTTCATATGCCTGACTGGCTGGCTGGCTGGCCGTCTGACTGTCTGTCTGACTCGCTGAGACAATAAACGTAATTTTCTTTATAATAACAACAAAAGGAAAACAACATTGATTTTTTTTTCTTTATTTTTCTTTATATTTTTTTATCTTGTTTTCATTCTGCCCGCTGCTTTTGTCGCTTTCACTTTTCCGTTTCGCTGCTCACTTTTCCTTACAACTCATTCGTATTGATTATTGCCTATTGACGATGTGATTTCTGCTCATTTCATTGGAGTTTTTGCTACAATCTATTGGCATTTCATTTCCCTCTCGCCATCTCCCTCTCTCTCTCGCTCTTACTTTTCTGCCTGCCGAAATGAAAAGTTTTCGCTTTGCCATTTGTCATAATTATTTTTTGTTGCGCTTTATTATTTGATTTTTAAAGACAACACCATTAAAAAAAATCATTCGTCGCGTCAATGAGCATGTCTTTTAGATAGTTCAACTTTTTTATAGGTGCTCCAGTTGTGGCTTTTTAGGTGAAAGATGTGATAAATGAGCCACAGCGAAAGCATTTTATCTCAATTTGTATTTAGTTTTGGGAAGGGAATATGCTAAGAGACAACCGAAAACACTTTGTTTAGGTGTTAAAAACTAATTTAGGTCGATTAACGATAAGCTAAGAGCCTAAGAGATTTATAAGAGAAGTCAAAGGCAAAGTAACTAAGTTAGAAAATGTTTCAAAAAATTCCATATATTTTTTTACTATATAATTTATATAAAAATTTATTAATATTTATATTTAATTTTATTTTTTGTATATTTACTATAAAACAATAATATTTTAGAAAATTTATATAAATAAATAACATAACATTTTCTCAAGCAATGCCTTTGCACATTCACTTTGTATATAATATTATCATCTATTTAACAACTCATTACAAATCTTTACAAAACGTAAAACAAATATGATAAATAAGAAAACATCTCATTAAGTCCCAAATGGAAGTCATACACAATATGCAAGCTCCTTCCGTTCAGACAAAAGTTTGCAACGGAGTTTGCAAAGAGCCAAACGAGCTGCATGACTAAGCCAACTTATTATTGTTCGGGCTCGAGTCACAAGCCGCTGGCGTTGGCCAGCGTGTTAATCAGCAATTTAGAATATTTTGCTCAAGTCGAATGCAAACAGCAAATGGAGTGAGGGTGACGGAGGGACTTGACTCCCTTTTCAATGCATTTCCATTTCCTGTTGCAGCAGCTGTTCGAGCGGCTGTTTAGAGTGTTGTTATGGCATTGCCTTGCATTTATCATGTGGTTCACATAAAAGCCCTTAGAGCAGCAACTCCAACAACTACAACATCAGCAACAACAACAACAAAGTTCGCATTGATTTCCTTTTTGCTATCTTGACAGCATTTACTTTGTTGCAAGCGTAGCCTAAGCAGGGGCGGTAGGCGCTGGGTGAAGGGGGGGCGGCGGGCAGGAAAGGCGGCCACACTTCGACAGAGACAAACGAAATAAATGCGCGATCGGGCGATAAACTATTTTTAAAGACAGCTACAAAGGAACAAGCGAAATAACAGCAGCAACAGCAGCTAACAAATAATGTGTAGCAATGACAGACTAAAAGATACCCTGTCTGTGTGTGAACTAAGTTTATTTTCATATTAATATTTTAAAAAATATTACTTTATTTATTATTTAAATTAGAGTTCGAATTCTTATGGAAAACAACAATTCCAAAAATTTATTAAAATTATATTTATTAAATTTTATACATAAATTATTAAAATTTTAAAAATTATTTAAATAAACTCTGAGTTTTTTATATTATTTTAATATTTTTCTTTCTTAAACTGTGACAAAAATATCCCAAATTTCATCATAGACCTTATATTAAATTTGATTTAAGCTGGGTATAAAATAAGACAACTGAAAATGATTTCTCACACAGCGCAACAGAGACAGAGAGAAAGTAAAAAAGACCGAGATAGACAATTTCAGCCGAGCCTAACAAGCTGCAGCACTTAGGAGGCACGTCGCACAGTCCCTGAGACTGAGATTCTGCAGCAAAACAAAAAAAAAAAAGAAAAAGCAAAACAAAACTGATGCTCCCCTAGCTCCAGAGGCCTCCCTTTGCCATTTGTTTGTTTGTTTTCTTTTTTAAAGGCCTTGGTTAGCTTTAAAAGGAGTTGCAGCTTATTTCCTGCTGCTGCAGAATAAAAATTCTAAGCAGCTGCCACAGCAGCATCCTTTTGTCTTGGCCAAGGTAAGAGATGAAGCAGCAGCGGCTAGGCAGGCTGCCAAGACTTGTGTTGGCTTGTTAGCCTCTGCGGCCTGTCTCTGGCCATTTCTAGTTTGTCGTTGACCATTTTTAGCTTTTTAAGTACTCTTTGGTCATTGTTAAGTACTTTTGCGTGTCAGGCAGCGCGCTCGACAGGCGCTGCCTTCTGGGACCACATGTTTTAGTTGGTTATTTATGGGCAAAGTGTCAGCGCTAATCAAATGCCAGCCATCTAAAAACTATTTGCTCTATGTGTATCTCACAATTGGCATTGTTTTTACCCAAAAAAATAAAAAACAGATAAAAAAACTCTACATAGAACTAAAGCATCTGCAATGCAAGCCACCTCCGCCATCGCTTGACCATAAAGATCCCAATCTTTATGGCCAACCGAAGACGTGCATTTAAGTTTTTGGTCATTTCCATGTTTGAGTTCCAGTTCCAGTTCCCCAATATACATATATATGGTTATTTTCTTTTTTATATATTGTATAACAAGCAAAGCGGCCATAAAATGCAGTTTTATGACCCAGCCAATTCAATTGACCAACAGAAATATGACGCAATGCCGACAGTTCTTTTTTGATCTGGGCACACGTGTGCGAGAGCCAAAAAAATTTGTCATCATCGAATGCCCGCCCACGCTTAGAGCTCACAGATCTCACAGAGCTGACAGAGTTCGTAGATCGGAGTAAGCTGGGGGCTGGTGATCCGCATAGAACGAACGTGGCATTAGGTAATTTGAGCTCTCGAGCCCGTTTCGTTCGTTGACTGGCATACATCAGTCAGTCAGCCAGAAAAGTCGCTACCTAACCTTACTCAATCAGAGATGAAAGAGGCTGATGGGAATACACAACACAGCGGCTATTGTGAAACGAGTCTGCTACGGGTCAACGCCATAGAACAACGGCAAATTGACAATCGATATGTAAATTAACCAGATATTTTCTGCGCTGTGCTTGAGCAAAAAAGGTTGCCAATATCAAAATATATGAGGGTTGTCTAACAAAAACACACACACACACTTGGAATACCTAATTTCTTTGGGAGTTATCTTAATGAGTTATTAACGTGATGGGCTACAAAATTATACTAGAAATAATAACGAAACTGTACAATATAAACTGTGTGAAAGATATTTTTTTTTGGCATATGTCTTCGAGTTATTAGCATTGAGCTGTCACAACAAGCTTAAGTCGACAGACAACATTTCCAGTTACTTAAGACATCTAATGGGTTCAGTGTACAAAAGCAAGCGGGTTTTCGGAACAGGAAGATGCTGCGAACTGAACTTTAATTGATGCTATAAAATAATTATATTGAAATGCTTGAAATTTCATAAGAATAAAACCAATTGATAAAAAAATAAGTTTGAAAAAAAAAATAAATAAATTTAAAGAATATAAAAATTTGTATTAATGAATATAATGCCGAATATATAAAATTAAACGTTTTCAAGGCTTTAACAAATAATTAAATAAAAATTAAAAGTCATTCACAGATTAAGAATATATTATGAAATAATAGAATAATTATATTGCAATTTTTGATATTATAAGAAATTCTTGTACTCTTTTCAATGCTATACAAAAATTCTGAATTCAATGTTTAAGCTCTTATAGCTTCGACTAAACTCAGCTAAGGCTTCAACGAGGCTTTGGATGAGGCTTCAGCTAGAAACTGATTCTACGTTCAAAGTTGAAACTAAAAAAAGTTGTATAATTTGTAATAAAATATATAAATATATATAAAAGAATATAATGCAGAATGAATAAAAAATAGTATTTAAGACTTTAAAAGCAAGTTAAATATATATTATTTAGAGACTAACAAGACTTATAAAATTTATATACACTATGAAATAATAATTTAGAAAGTCTTGTTAGTCTTTAAATGGTATTTAATATATATTTAACTAATTTATATAGATATACTATACTTTATATATATTTTTATGTATCATTGTTTTTTATTTTATACATATTTATCTAATAAAACTCTTTCGCTTCTCTACACTTGTCCATTTAGACATATGTATATACCGCTTTTTCGCTAGTTTCTCATCTTTAACCCAATTAGATGAATTGATGGGCAGAGTTAGCTGCCCACTATAAGCATATATTTGCCATAATCAGAAGTGCTATCCTTTTTGCCTGCTCTCAAACAGTGATAAATGCGAACCCGTTTATGTAAATCCGCTTGTTCGACATCTAATCCGACTTTGGGTATCTAAGCAGCTGCCACCCAGCATTAAGGCAAAAAGAAACAGAGTTTTTGCGCAGATTTCATGCAAATTCCGCCAACTTCATATGCAAATTGGGCTATCTACTTTATGTAGCTGTTCAATGTTTTGCATGTTTTCAATTTTTCCCTCTGTCTCTCTCTCTTTTTTTTTTTTGCTATATCCAATTAAGGGCAGACAAAAGACTCAGGCGACAAACGCGCCAACAGAGTTTTTTTGGGTCGCATTTCAAGGCTGAGCCGAACAGAAATCAATCAACAAATGCCGCTAAATTATTATGTAAATTATAATTTCTTATTGTCAGCTGTGCAAAAAATACAACAACAACAACAAAAACCAAAAGTAAAAGTGTTAAATTGTATGTTGCCAATAACCATAAAAAACCATTAAGAATGCGGATGTCAAGGGAGCCCAACTATCGCATACCTTATACTTAAAACTAAGGTGGCAGACGTTTGAACCTTGAGAACTAGCTGCTGCGTGTAGATACTTTCATTTTTTTTTTTTTTGTTTTTGTTTTAGACATTTAGAATTTGGGTCAACGGCAATTAACTTTAATGATTTGTCAGTCTGTGCTGAGGAGTTTCTATGCAGCAATTAAGTCTGACTTAAAAATAGCTACAAAACATTTGATAAACAAAAATAAGAAAAAAAACCAAACAAATGATTTAAGTAACTTCAAATGAGTGTATGAAAAGTTTTGACCCCACACAAGCCTTAAGAGTTTCAAAGTTATGAAGTCTATTTGATATGTGAAAAAGTTTCATTAAAGCTCTCAGTTTATTATGCTTTAATGTGCTTTTGAAGCTTTTAGTTCTGCAAGACAGTTTGTGAAATTTTATGATTACTTCTTAGTTACTAAAACTAAATAAATTTATAAATATATATGTATACATATATTTAATTTTTATACTCATTCACAAAGTGAAATGAGTATATTGGTTTTGTGCAATGTCCGTCACGCTGTCCGTCCGTCTGTCCGTCTGTCCGTCTGTCCGTCTGTCCGTCTGTCCGTATGAACGCAAACCATTTGCACAGTTTTGAAGCTAGAGAGTTGAAATTTGGAATATATACTCGTGTATACCCTCGAATTATAAAGTGTCAAGATTTTCCCGATACGCCCACTAGGGGCGTGGCAAATCGGAAAATGCATTTGCCCATACCTCAGAAACACTACTTCTAGAAGTGCTAGAGAGTTGCAATTTGGAATATAAGCTCGTGTTGACAACCCAAGTTGAAAAAGCTATGGCGGATATATCTACGCCCATTGGGGGCGTGGCAAATCGGGTAAAACTGTATCTTCTACAGTTTTAAAGCTAAAACGCCCAAATTTGGCACGTAGGTTACTGATATGATCCTATGAAGATCGACCAAAAATCTATATATCCACGCCTACTAGGGGCGTGGCAAATCGGATCTGACTATATAGTGATTTTTCAAATTCTGTAATATTTTGAGCACTATTGATGCTAGAGACTTGAAACTTGGTATATATACTCGGGTTGACAACCCAAGTTGGAAAAGATATGGCGGATATATCTACGCCCATAGGGGGCGTGGCAAACCGCAAAAGTTTGTAGCTCCTACAGTTTTAGAGCTAGAAGCTTCAAAATTGGATGGTAAGTTACTGGTGAGCTCCTCTATCGATGCGCCAAAAATAAATTTTACGCCCCTTATGGGGTATGCCCGGCTAAAAAATACCCTGTAATTTTCGCATTTTTTGAGTGTAAGCATCCAAATTTCACACTTACGTTACCCTTCACTACTTCTAAGAACTGGCCAAAAATTATATGTCTACGCCTACTGGGGGCGTGGCAAATCGGGAAAAACTATACGTTTTTCCGATTCTCAGTGAGAAAATCAGAATTATATACAGATATTACTGCTGATCTCCTCTATTGATTTCCAAAAAATTATATATGTACAAACCAATTGTGGGCGTGGCAATGGGCGTGATCTGTGGGGGTGTGAATGAGTATCCCGCAGTCGGTAGCGCCCGACTGCAACGTTCTTACTTGTTTTTTAATATATATGATAAAAATAAA